>BRZM01000031.1:2791596-3388883 GCA_033238685.1 Lates japonicus
ATCAGTGCCCAAAAGGCCTGAGGGTATTTAGGCACTTCACTTATCAGACAAACTCAGTATATCTCTGGGCACTCAGTACATTCAGCATTTATCGCACAGACGTACACAAAAATGAAACTGTATTACTGTTAGTACATAAAATAAATGATCTGCAACATTCTCATAAAAACTCTTCCTTATATGAGCTTAATTAAACAAGATGAGTCTACAGCTATATTTACAGGTTTGTGGTGCAACAATAGTGCTTGGGTTACATGCTAAAGTCAGCATGCTAAATGTGCACTAACACTGCTGCAAACATGTTGATGTTTATTAGTTTACCAAATATTTGGTCATTAGCAACCAAACTGCAAATTCATGGATAGCTAAAGTGATTTCATCTATATATATATATATATATATATATATATATATATATATATATATATATATATATATATATATATATATATTCTATATATATAGAATATATTCTATATCTATATATATATATATATATATATATATATATATATATATATATATATATACATATATAGAACCCAATACTATGAGTAACGCTACCCACCATTGCCAAACAGGCAGATAACAGAGCACTGATAGCAGAAACTAAAAACTGACAAACCAGAAAATCCACAGAGACAGATGTCACTGTGAGCCAGCAGACCAGCTGTTCGATGAGTCATCCCTGGGAAGCTAAGTACAGACACTTGAAAGTCTTTTCTCTTAACCTCAGGCAAAACATGTGTGTTAGATTGTTTTCCATAACTGAATATATATATGATGGTTAACCTACTAAAAAGCTGTTTTCTAGTTTTGATAAGTCAACACTTTGAGGTGCAAAGTTTCCACCCAACAGAGCACCTAGAAACTACAAAGCCACCTTGATGTAATTATGATATATTAAGGTAAAGGTGACAAGACAGTTAACACAAGGCTGCTGTAAACAAGGCCAGCTGAGGGAGAGGACTCTTACCTTGAACTTGCTGTGAACCCTAAAGACTGTACTGAGATACCAGTAAGCTGAAAACCTCTCAGAGGAGGAAATCTGATTTCCCCAAAGGCTCTGTGGCATTGCTGTCAAAGTAAGAGCATGGGCTGCTGTTCAGAAGAGTCTGTATGTAATCTTAAGAGGTGAAAATTTAGCTCATGATACCACTGAAAGGTTCAGTGACATAAACTACCACCAAGTTGGATCTGTACAGGTCACAATATGCCAACATGACTCTACCTCTAAAATGAGTATTCATAAGGATCATAATTTGATTCGTGATTCAGGTTTTTCATATCAGCTGATTTAGACCTCTGCTATCTAAAAAAAAGTCCTGACAGCAGAGTGGACTTTTAGCCCTGAGCCTACCCCACCTACATCATCATTCATGATAATGAAGACAATAAAAGCACCTATTACTCCCTGCAATTATACTGTGTGTGTAATTGTTTCTGCAAAGGATTTTGACATAATGACTGTGAAGAATGAACTGGGAGAGTAATTAAATAAGTGGATATAAAAGGAATGATCAGTAAAGTAATAAAGATAGAAAAGGCCTCTAACACCATGCTGTGAGGCAGAAATGACAAATGTATGTGTTGAGGTGTTAAAAATAGTTACAGTAAACAGGCTGTATGTATGCACACACATACATACTCTTCTATCTCTCTGGTTATCTAAGCTTACCTTGGTGTATCTCCAGGTGCTTTTATGATCCCCTTTCTTATCCTACTCGTCCTGGAGGGTATCCCAATGCTGTATCTGGAGTTCGCCATCGGCCAACAAAGATTATGCGATTAACCACTGGTGTTGGTTAGTGGGTGACTTATATGAGCGTCTCTCTGTTTGGGAAAAACATGTAAGAATCATGAGAAATTCACCAATGGATGGACGGTGAGAAAATGGGCCCCTGGGCATAGACAAGCAAAAGTTCCCCAAACTCTCCTATATAGCACTGCCAGACTGAAAGAAACACAAAACCATTACAAATGGTGTCTCGTCGTTTACATTTTCATGTCTTTTTGTAGTTGTTTTCTGTCTGTCTCTGGTTGTTTGAAGTCTCTTTTTGGACATTTTACATATCTTTGCAGTTATTTTGAGTCAAATGTTCCCTGCCTTTTATGCTAAGCTGTGCTAAAGCTTAGTTGCTTATCATGTCCTGACTGCAGCTCCATACTTAACACACAGACATAGGATTAATCTTTTTAAAGAAAGTAAAGAAGTGTATCTCCCAAGATGTTTCAAATCCCGGCCCTTAAATTGGGTGGGGATTGCAGCAGGTTTATAGTCACCACTAGATACTACTTCGAGCAGTATCATGTGTCTTACAGAAACCTTGACAGTTTTTGTAAGTTAATGCAATTTAGATTTTTTCTTTCCTTTCTGTGGCTACATCACCTCCACACTTGGTCTCCACTATCATTCTAGAGGGAATCACTGTTATCTACTCCATCATTGGTTTCCGGGCAACAGAGCAGTTTGATACCTGACTTAATGAGTACGTGCACGGAAATATGAAATCAAAGACAAACTAAAAGAGTCTTCACATTCACATTCATGTGTTCCTGAATTTCCTCTTGCAGGGACATCATGATGCTGCTAAATGTATTTGATCTATCTGAGGGGTCCATACGATGAAATGCCCCAAAACCTCAACAGTACCTCAGGGTCAGAGGTCATTCGAGGGCTGGACCTCAACACCTGCAGTCTGGGGAGTTTTCTCAGTGATGTATGATTTATTTTGGGGAGTCTGGTTGCGTGGAGGGAGTCATGACTCCTTTGCAGGACCTAAAGATCGTTCCTAAGAAGTGTCCTTAAGAGGTGATCACAGGTAAACAGTCCTGTAGACAGATGGGACAATGAGCTGAAAGCACATACATTTCTATAGTGGAAAAACTGAGTTTGATGAGACACACTGTTATTTTTATTGTGTGTTGTTTTGTATTTTAGGAGCTGTGTGCCTCTCAGCCTTCTTGATGGCGCTCATCTTTACTCGATGGTCTAGTAATTACTGGTTGGTGCTGTTTGACAGCTATGCATGCTCCATCCCTCTGCTCATTATTGCCTTCTGTGAGATGACTGGTGTAGCCTACCTGTATGGAATAGAAAGGAAATTGGGCAAGATACCATAACTGTTGATCCTATTTTGTCATTATTAAACCTTTTAATCTAAGCAAACACAGTATTTTATGTGTATGCATGTATTTGTATTAGATCAATTACCACTCCTCCTTCGTCTTTTCAGTCAGATATTATGGCACTAGTCCTGAGTAAGATCTATTTTCTTAAACAGGTTTAACAACGATATTGAGTCCATGATTGGACATAAACCACATGCAGGGTGGTCAGCCCTTTGATTGTCCTGGTCAGCTCCACACTCACATACATCACTTGGAAGCCAAGCTTGGTATGTTTAATAGCTGTCACTGGCTACACCGCTCCACATTATCATATTTTGAAAAATGTGTTTTCAATATTGAATCTCTTCCTTGTTTACAGGTAAACTTCCCTATGTTGGAGACGTTAGCCTATCCCAGCTGGGTCTACGTTATGATCTTCCTTCTGGCTGGACTTCCTCATCTTTTGATTCCAGCGTTTGCTTTGTACAAGTGATTCCAAAGATGCTGCTGCAGGAAAACCATCAACAAACATGAGCTCAACACTGCATCTGCCACAGTCACCATGTATGACACAATGGACCGTCCTGCTTGACAGATATGAACTTTAATGTGTAGTTAGAAGGAAATTAAAGTTCAACAGACAGCACCAAATACATTTGAGTATAAAAAATAGACCTACTTGAAAAAGACCCCCTGTAAAAATAATCTTTTAATTTCTTATTGTTGAACTCACTTCTGTCCTTAACCATGTGTCCTATTGTCAGATGGAGACAACAAACACCCTTCCTGTATTTTATTCTAAAGGGTAGAAGTGACACAGTGTCCCCAAAAGATGCTCTCTTAGAAAGAAAAAAATCCAAAATATAAATATATCATTCAATTTATAGTATACTTCATTTAATCTATTGTTTATTTGTTATTTGTATTTTAAATTCAGACTGTGTGTCAACATTTAATCCACACAGTCAATATAGTAAAACCTCTACTTCATATATGACATTTGTTGATTTTCATGAAAAAAAAAAAACACCCATCTAATTCCAGATTTCAGCACTTATCCAAAATGTATTTCCACATATTTATTGAGGCACTACTTTTTGGTGGTTTATAAGTATATAAATTATATATATAATTTTGGGCCACAGGTAGTGATGCAAATACACACAGATAGCTATCTCAGTAAATGCCGACACCAGTCTTTCTTTGGTTAATAATTGCATTAGAAAGGAACACTGATAAGATTTATAAGCTCTCTGAATTGCCTCACAATTACGCTGCAGAAAAAAGAAATGTCATGGTACAAATACAAACAGAACAATGACTTCCATTATTCTGTGACACTTTGACAATTACTCTGGTTTGACATTTGAATCTGAAGTTTGAGAGATGTGGACTGAAATGATATGCTTATACATCACTATGCAATAAAACAATCTGACTTCTAGAGGACTAGAAAAGGCGTGGCCTGATGGTTAAGATAAGCTATGATGGAAAATGTGACAGGAGAGTGTTTCATCCTGTGTTTATGCCCAACAAGGTTACACAAAGTCTGTAGTTATGACATTTTAATGCTTTGGATGCTTGTCAGCTATTAGTAACATTATGCAGTTTTAAGAGGAATGACACATTAAATAAACAACCATGCTCCTTTGCTCCTCTCAACTTTTTTCTATATACTGTAAATAAAAACCTCTCATTTGTCCACATCACATCCACAGTGCGTTTCAATTTCCCCTTCCAAACCCATGAATACTAAACACATCTCTTTCAGAAGAGTGATGGTGATGGCACCTCATGTGATGTATTAACCATTATCAAGGAGGTTGCACCTTTTTCCACTTTAACTTGCTGACATTACATAATACAACACAGACTGTAATGAGCTACTGATAACTGAAGGTTAGGTGCCATAGGTCACAGTAAATACGTCGCTGCCCATTCTCAGGACACTCAGTGGGGGTGAGGACTCAGGGTGAGAGAGAGGGAGAGAAAGAGAGAGAGAGATAGCTGCCAGAGAATCAGTGACAGTTTCCACAGAGGAGATAGTTTCAGAAAGGACACAGCCTCTCAAAGCTTTGCAGGAAAATAACAAAGCAGCTGCTTACCAAAGTGAGAGTCAACGGCTACATTTTCCAATTCTGTGTCCAGTGAGGTTTACAAAAAGCCGCCATGAAGCTGAAGCTACCAAACCCAGGACTGGACGACCGGATCCCCTCTCATGGGGACCTGGAGAAGATGGAGAAGGAGGAGGCCGGGGACAGGCCCAAATGGGACAACAAAGCCCAGTACCTGCTCACCTGCGTGGGCTTCTGTGTGGGACTTGGTAACGTCTGGAGGTTCCCATACCTGTGTCAGAGTCATGGAGGAGGTAAGCTGGGAAGAGACTGGATGTTTTCTGTTTGAGTTCCTTTAAAAATATGTAAGAATTGCCAGAAAATGACCAGTGAGTATGAATTATTAAAAGGATCTCACATATTTACCTATTTTCTGCTTTTCAAAAACTCAGTCTACTTTAAGTAAAAATTAAACCAGGTATATAACACCGATATAGCCAGTGGACTGTAACTACCTGGCAGATTTGAGGGGATCTATGCATAAATGTGTGTGTGTCTTATTCTTTGTTTATATAGTGCCTAGTGTAGATAATAAAACACGATTTTTATAGGATTACTTGTGTGAATGGTGTTGTTTGCTGAATATACATTTATTACAGTACTGAATAAAGTCAATCACGTACCGCATTGTTAACTCATTATGATGTGAATGCTGTACTTCTAGGAGCGTTTATGATCCCCTTCCTTATCCTGCTGGTTCTGGAGGGAATCCCACTGCTGCACCTGGAGTTTGCCATCGGTCAGCGCCTGAGGAAAGGCAGTGTGGGAGTGTGGAGATCAATTAATCCCTACTTGACTGGAGTTGGTGGGTCAAAAATAACATTTAAAAAACATTTAAAAAAGCAGCACTGCAAATACAGCCTCACAGAGGCACCAGCGAGGCTGCAAACTTTTAGTCCTGTTGAAAATAAAGAGCGCCACCACATGACCAATTGTTTCATTCTGTTACAGGTATTGCATCCTTGATCGTCTCGTTTTTGGTGGGTATGTACTACAACACCATCATGGCCTGGATCATGTGGTATCTCTTCAACTCCTTCCAAAATCCTCTTCCTTGGAGCCAATGTCCTCTCAATGCTAACAGGACAGGTATGCCTTCATCTGTCTAGATAACAGTCAGAGAGAATAAAAAACACACATCTGCTGAACAGTCTGTGAACATTTCATTCGAAGGTTGCTGACATACTGTTCATTATGATATGGTTCTTTGCAGGTCTGGTAGAGGAGTGCGCTCGGAGCACCACTGTCGACTACTTCTGGTACAGAGAGACTCTGAACACTTCAGCAAATATCAATGAGTCTGGGGGCCTGCAGTGGTGGATGGTGCTGGCCCTTATATCTGCCTGGACTGTGCTCTACGTCTGCTGTATTCGGGGGATCGAGACCACTGGAAAGGTCTGCAAGTCACATTACACCTGATAAATCTAACATGGGAGAGCTCCCTGTATTTTGTTTTTTTCAAACATATTATTTTTGTTATTTTCTCATTTCTCAGGCTGTGTACATCACATCCACTCTGCCATACGTGGTCCTCACCATCTTCCTTATCAGAGGACTGACTCTGAAAGGCTCTGTTGAGGGAATCAAGTTCCTCTTCACACCAGATGTAAGCATTGTTGTAACACACCAAACAACATTTGACAGTGTAATTAAAGCTAAAAATAGTTTGACATTGAGAGAAACTGCTAAAAATAAAAAATAAACGGCAACAGATAGTTTGACCCTCTATGACCCTCTATAAAACCACGAGTTATTGTTTGGTTTATAACATGTCAATGAGTGAGCTTTAGAGCTGCTGTAGGTGGATTTTATGATCTTTGGACAGAACCAGGCTAGCTGTTTTTTAAGCAAAGTTAACTCAAGCATCATATTTACCATACACACGTCAATTACTTCTGAAATGCAAAAGATAAACTGGGTTGTAGTCAGAATAAGCAGAGATAACCACTTTGGCTGAACTGAAACTAAAGTTGCATCTGAACTGCAGATTTATTGACGTGTCTTGGATAAATTTCAATCACGAGACTGATAAAAGCTGATAATGAAAGTTCAAAGACTACACTGCCAGGAAATTATGAATGGAGTGCCAAAACATTTTCACTGATAATCCATTGAGAAATGAAATAGGATTAATATTCAGATAGCAACTTTTAAAAACCAGTGTAGCTGACGACATTTAGCATTTGATTTATCATCCAGTCAGTTTTTATGATTCTCACATTCTCAACAGTCATTGTTTCTTTAACTCTGTTAATTTTCTCCAGATTTTATTGTATGCAGTAGACGATTAGATTTCAGATTTCTTTTAAAAAAACAGTACCCTCACATATTAATTATTAACTGTGCCCAAGGCAGTAGGAGATAGTGTTTACTGTCTGTTTTAAAGAGCAGAAATGCTACAACAGGAAGTAATTATCATAGGAATCTCAGCTCAGTCTTACTAAGAGAATATCTTTTGATTCTCTTTTAGGTGAACGAGTTAATGAATCCTGCAACCTGGTTGGATGCAGGTGCCCAGGTTTTCTATTCATTCTCTTTGGCTTTTGGAGGTCTTATCTCTTTTTCCAGTTACAACTCCATTCAGTGAGTAACAGCCTCAAGTGCACAGTCACACTATGAGCCCTCTTTTGAACAGTTCTCCTCACATGATCCTAACTGTCTCGTAGCAACAACTGTGAGCAGGACGCCGTTCTCATCTCCATCATCAATGGCTGCACTTCAGTGTACTCTGCAACGGTTATCTACTCTATCATCGGCTTCCGGGCCACGCAAAAATATGATGACTGCGTGGGAGAGTGAGTTTCAAACTGCCCCCCCAAAAAACAGAAGCCTTAAGAAACACAGTGTGTTTAGTTTATATCGTACTGAGCTCATCTCTCTGGTCTTGTTCACAGCAACATCTTTAAGCTGATGAATGAGTTCAACTACCCCGAAAACACCATCACAGAAAGCAACTACGACCAGATCCTGGTCCAACTCAACCAAACCAGTCCACATATCATCCAAGGATTGGATTTACAGACCTGTGACATGCAGTTTTTCCTCAGTCAGGTCAGTAGAAAGCAATAAATGTTTGTCAGTTGATTTAACTAAAATCTGTCTAGTTTTAGTCTCACGGAAATGATTCAACAGAGGGTCAATGATTGAAATATTTGGTGTATTCTCCCTCAGGGTGTGGAGGGAACAGGTTTGGCCTTCATCGTGTTCACAGAGGCTATCATTAAGATGCCCTTTTCTCCTCTCTGGGCTGTCCTCTTCTTCATCATGCTCTTCTGCCTCGGCCTCTCAACTATGTTTGGCAACATTGAGGGAGTGGTGGTCCCTTTGCAGGACCTCAGGGTGCTGCCACGAACTTGGCCCAAAGAAGTTTTCTGTGGTAATTTCCCTTTAATTCCCATTTAAAATGAAATACTTTTTCATGTAGGATTAGAAAATAGAGATACAAGTCTAACCAACTTTTTTGTGTGTGTGTGTGTTTTTTTTTCTTCTCAGGACTGACTTGCTTAATTTCTTTCGCTTTCGGGCTCATATTCGCTCTGCGCTCTGGAAACTACTGGCTAGCGCTCTTTGACAACTTTGCAGGCTCTATCCCACTTCTGGTCATTGGATTCTGTGAAATGATTGCTGTCATCTACATTTATGGTGTGGATAGGTGAGTCTGTCCATTGGTGGGCTACAGATTTTTTTTCTGAGGTAGTGGGTCTGCCAAAAAAAAAAAAAAAAAAAAAGACCTCACAAAGCTGCTGGCATGGCTGTAGACTCTTTTGCTTGTTATTGTCATTCAGGCAGGTGAGTGTGAGTGTCTGATACTCAGTGAGGGAGCTGGCGGCTCTAAATACAGTTGAAACAAAGCAGCAAATAACAGCGTATTGTATTCTGACCTTGGAACAGAGATAATGTGTAGCAGTCATTGTAGGAGAGATAAAGAAGTACAGAGTGTCTCTTATGATGTAGCAAGACCGTGGTGTGGTGAGGAATGTGGAAATATGCAGTTGTGGTCAGTGCTTCAATAATACTATGTGCTAAATATTGCAGTATGTTCTGTTTTTGTGCATTAAACGTTAGATTGGACTGAGGTAACAGAGTGGAGTTCTGTTTCTCTAAGGTCCAGCGCAGCATCAACCTGTTGAAAACACACCAACGGGCTGCTTTATTTACTGTAACTAATAAAAGTGCAAGGTCATCTTTTATTGATGCTTTCCCCCACACTCAGCTGACATAAAGTCTCCCTCTTATTGCTTCCAAACAGGTTTAACGAGGACATTGAGTTTATGATCGGCCACAAGCCCAATATTTTCTGGCAGGTGACATGGAGAGTGGTTAGCCCAGTCATTATGATCTTCATCTTGGTATTCTACTTTGTTACTCAAGTCACAAAGAGTCTCACCTATTTGGTCTGGGACCAGGAGGCGGTAAGTGTGCTTCTCACAATAGTTTAATTGTTGACAATAAAGTTTAAAGATGGAGGTTTTAATATGTAAAAAGTAGCAGCCCAAAGATGCTTTTTAATCCAGTATGAGAAATTCACCACAAATTTCTTCCTCTTATCCTTAGTGATTCTATTCTTTTAAAACGTGATATATTGCTGTAAATCAAACCATTTTCTTTTACCCTGGCTGTAGGAGAGCTTCCCCACCCTTGAACCGCGTCCATATCCCTCCTTTGTTTACGTCATCATCTTTATCTTGGCTGGTGTTCCCAGTTTAGCCGTCCCAGCGTTTGCCTTCTTCAAATTCATCCAGAAGAAATGCTGCAAACAGAAGGACTACAGTGAGAACACAATAGACACTATCTCAGCCAAAATACAAATGAGTGACAAAATTAAGTTTTAAATAGCTTTTCTTTTGATTATTTAAAAACAAAATGAGTGAAGGTGGACATGTTTTATTGTTGTTTGTGTATTATACTTTTCTCATGCCCTGTACAATGATAGAAGAGCACACTAATGACAACTGACTGGAAAAGTAGAAATAAATTTGGAAGCATTTTCTGTAAAATACTAAAAACAAGTATTACTATTATAATATTAGTTTCCTGCTGTGTCATGTTTTACATGTCATTATTGTTGTACATTAAAGGAATACTTGGACATTTTGGGAAATACACTCATTTGCTTTCTTTTTGAGAGTAAGACTAGAGGATTGATACCATTGCTATGTCTTAGTTTAGCTTACTGACTGGAACCAAAACAGCTAGCCTGGCTCTATTTAAATATAACCTACCAGCACATATAAGGCTCTTATTAACACTTTATATCTTGTTTGTTTAATCTATATGTAAAAATCATTGGTGGTTGAGCCAAGTTAACTGTTTCCCAGGTTCCACTCTAAGCTAACCTGCTGCTGGCTGTAGCTATATTATATATTTAGCACAAAGATAAGAGAGTGGCATCAATTTAGTCTTATTCTCTGTAAGAAAACTAATATGCCTATTGCCTAATATTGTAAATGTACTATATATATATATATATATGTGTGTGTGTGTGTGTATGCAGTGTAGTATACAAAAATAATGTTTTATTTTAATATTTTGTAAATAACCTTGGATGGAGGAACAAATTTTGTGTTAAAACTTTGACATACTATGCTTTTTTAAAGCAAAGAACAACTACATTCTTGTCATCAGTGCTTTTTAGTCCACTTTTGTGTGGTTTATAGGGTTTTTTTTTATTGTGAAGGACAGTTGTAAAAGTTTTAATGTTTGGTGTATATTACAACACAGCACTGACACTGCCATAAACTGTCATGATGTGTTGAAGAAATAAATCCTGTGGAATATCATGTGCTTACTAGTGCTTTAAAGAATTTTGCCTGGCAACACGTGCAAATAGGTATGCATTTCAGTTTTTTCTATCTAACCATTGAAATGTCCAGTTTAATTTCTAATACTAAGATAGTGACTTTGAATGGACCCTTCAAAATAAGACGCTTTTGTAACAAATCACTGAAACAATGAATATGATCCTTTTCTCCCTGAGAGGTGACAAAGGAGCATCCAGTCACTACGCTTAGTAATGTTTTTTGTTTGTTTGTTTGTTTGTTTATAAGTTTAATGGTCATGAAATTTTGTACATTTGACTTTATTTATTAAATTGCATGACTAATTGTCTTCACTGTATATGAAGACAAAAGTTCAGAGTGTGCAGTGGCTAATCAGTGGTCTGCAACAGATAAAGTAAAAGATCATAAACTTGTTTCAACATTGCTGAGTGCTCCTATATAGACTTTCTACACTAACACCTCACTAATGCCTCAGCTGTACTGCAGCAGGCACTGCCTCTCTGCTCCAGTACACACGCAGTCACCATGAGACTGGTGCTTCCTAACCCAGGACTGGATCTCCGGATCCCTAACTATGAGGATCTCGACAGGATGGAAAAGGAGGAGGCCAATGACAGGCCCAAGTGGGACAACAAAGCCCAGTACATCCTAACCTGTGTGGGCTTCTGCATCGGGCTCGGGAATGTGTGGCGATTCCCTTATTTGTGTCAAAGTCATGGAGGAGGTAAGCAAAGACAGACGTTCGTTGACAAATGACTGACTGCCAAATTAATGTATGGTTGAGGTAACCAGGAATTAACTTACTGTGATCTTTTGGGTATTTATAGCATTTTATGCTTTGTTTTATCTACAATGCAGTATAACTCTCTGAGGAGTTACAAAAGGCCAAAGCAACTGCCAAATATCTGAACCATGAGCTAAAGGGACAGTTAAATATATCACTCATTCATGGCTAGAGGAGAATCGCATGAAATTACCATCAAGTTACATTAATGATTCTCAAGAGTATGAGGTTTTCTGAAATAATGGCTAACCTTTCAGACCCTGAGGTCAGCTGCACATTGGCTTGAGTTGAAACTGAATGCTAGGAATGCTATGCATTCACACTGCATAGATCTGTATGTGTATGTGTGTGTGTGCGTGTGTGTGTGTGTGTGTGTGTGTGTGTGTGTGTGTGCACGTTAAGTGGGCACTTTTCTCTGGGTTGTTAACTTGAGGGGTCAAGCCCATGCAGTTAAAACCACTGTCCAGTGTCCATGTCATCAGTCATAGTAATGTGACAAAACTGTCAAAAGTAATACTAATGCTACATTTTAGTTAGCTGTGTTATAAAATTACATTTTTTTGTCTATGAAGAAAAACCTCACACTTTATGTGACAACAAATCAGGCACCATTTAGTGTGCTGTATTCAGTAGTTAAAACCTAACTGCTATTAATTACAGTTATCAGCAAAGTTCTTATACATGTCATATTTCAGCCCTGCCATACCCATAGGACAACACCTCATCATACTAATTAGATATGCTTTGTCCAAATTACTTACGCCAGCATACAACTTTGACATGCAGAGAACTGAATAGGGATATTGTCCCACTCCTTTATTTAATTAGGTCTGAGCAGGTAACATGCTCACTATGCCTACACAAACTGATGTTTAGCAGGTGCAGTATAATGTTCACCATGATCACTAAGCAAGTTTCCTGACTCAAAGTACAGCTGAGGCTGATGGGAATGTCATCAGTTTTGCAAGTATTCTCATGATGATATACTCATGATGGTGTTAGGTGAATATATCTGCACCAGCTGTGATGGAAATTGCTGTCAAGACAGGTCACTAAAAACTGCAAAGTGGGCGTCCTGGTGGCACTAAGAAAAGTCAGGCAATACTGCTGTTGTGTCACTTATTGTGCTGGATTCAGAGGTATTTATGTGTAGAATTAAAAAAAAATTCAAACCACTGATGACACACATTTATGACATATATTTTCCAGGTGCCTTTTTGATTCCCTACCTGATCCTGCTGGTGCTGGAGGGAATGCCTCTGCTGCTACTGGAGTTTGCCATTGGCCAACGTCTGAGAAAAGGCAGCGTGGGAGTGTGGAGGGCCATTAGCCCTTATCTGACTGGTATTGGTAAGTAAAAAAAAAAAGTGGCAGCACCACACAATTGCTGTGAGTTTAATATCACAGTTAATGTTACTGCCCCACAGGTATAGCCTCCATGCTGGTGTCCCTTTGGTTGGACTGTACTACAACACCTTAATAGCCTGGATCATGTGGTATCTCTTCAATTCCTTTCAAGACCCACTGCCTTGGTCCCAGTGTCCTCTCAATGACAATGGGACAGGTATTTGGAAATACACACACATACTCAAGCACACTAAGCAAACACCCAAACTCCACTCATGTTTAAAAACATTGTCAGAGCTCTATGTCTTGCCCCTGCAGAATTTGTACCAGAGTGTCAACAGAGCTCCACTGTGGATTACTATTTTTACCGAGTGAGTCTGAATAGTTCGGCTTCTATAGCTGACTCTGGAGGAATCCACTGGCCCATGGTAGTCTGCCTGTTAGCTGCCTGGACAGTCATCTGTATCTGCTACATACGGGGGATCAGCACTTCTGGCAAGGTTTGTTGAGCCTGTTGTTACATACTTTCCATTACTGAATCAACAGAATCAATATTATTTAATGTTTTTCCATCTTGACATACACTCAGGCAGTGTACGTCACAGCCATCCTGCCTTACATAGTGCTGGGCATCTTCCTGATCCGAGGACTGACTCTTAAAGGAGCCCTGAGTGGGATAGAGTTCCTCTTCACACCAGATGTATGTTTCAAATCATTAGCATGAAAAAAATCAATTACACATAGTATTTTTTAAACAAAGATAAATCAGTGTATTGTGCCTCTTCCCTGCAGGTTGATGAGTTGGTAAAACCAACAACTTGGCTGGATGCAGGTGCTCAGGTCTTTTATGCCTTCAGTATAGCATGGGGCGGCCTCATCTCCTTCTCAAGCTACAACCCTGTTCAGTAAGAGACCTGCTGTGTTTTATAACCACACAGCAATTCAGCTCTTTTTAGCTAATTTCATTCAAAATAAAAATAGATAGCAGCCATTGTCAGGCATGGTGTATCCTGAAACTTTTGCCTATTTTCTTTTCCCAAGCAACAACTGCATGCAAGATGCTATGATCCTGACTGCAATAACTGGCTTCACCTCAGTCTATGCCGCCACTGTCACCTACTCCATCATTGGCTTCAGGGCCACTGAGAAATATGACAGCTGTATCAGTGAGTAAGTACAGTTAATTACAATGTTTTGACACAGTTAAGTAAACTTTTTTGTAATTTTTTTGATAATGATAATGATGATATATGTGTATTACGTTCATACTCATATGGACAAAAACTTATGGAGTTTATATATAAGTTTTTGCCATAGCTACATAGTCAACATTAGCATTAACAGCTGTTTACTGACTGATGCTACAGTGACTCACAATTGCAAAGTGGTATTATGAGACGGGACAGGGCTAGGTGGTTAGCATGCTAACTTCAGTAGAAGAAAAGTGATAAAACTAGAGGCAAAACAAGAGTTAACATTGCCATTGCTTTCCACTGCTGGAGACAGCTCTTGGCGAATAAAGGAATGAAGTTTGATGCTGCACTGGCAACGTTTCCTAGACTGGTAAGTAAACAGCTGTTAATGCTAATATTGGCTGTGTAGTAATAGCAAAATCTTACATATAGCACCTTTAAAGAATGGGTATTTTCATGTCTCACGGTAATGTTGGTGTTTTGTTTATATCAGTAAGGTCTTTAAAGACTCAAAAATATGTCTTTTCAAAAATATTTTTTTAAATTATGGTAACTTGACAAACAAAATGCTGAATTTCTGTCCATAACTCAATTCCCCAGGATCAAAAAAATGCTAAAATGATTTGTAATGGAGACTCCAGTAATGCATTGTTAATAATCAGTGACATATTTTAATTCTAGAAACATCATGATGTTATTAAATGCGTTTGGTCTTCCTGAAGACAACATCACTGCAAGCAACTATGAGACAGAGCTCAATCATCTCAACAGCTCCTATCCTGACACTGTTCTTGGACTGGACATCAAAACCTGTGACATGCAAAAACTTCTCAGCGAGGTAACTATAGTGATGAATATTTCTCAGATTCACAAGTTATGATTGTTGTTTACTCTAATCTGCATTGTGTTTGCTCAGGGAGTGGAGGGAACAGGTTTGGCCTTTATTGTGTTTACAGAAGCCATCACCAAGATGCCTGGTTCTCCTGCCTGGTCTGTCCTCTTTTTCATCATGCTTCTCTGCTTGGGAATCTCAACTCTGTTTGGAAACATTGAAGGGGTGGTGGTCCCCTTGAAAGACTTGAATATGTTTCCTAAAAAATGGCCCCAAGAAGCACTGACTGGTATTCAGTTTTGTAGTTAAATCAATCTACATGTTGGCCTTGCAGATGAAATGACTGTCTAGTTTCTGTTTTAACACAAGATCCCTTGTTTGTGCATGTGTGTTTCAGGAACAACATGTGTTGTCGCCTTCATCATCTCCATTCTGTTTGCGCAGCAGTCAGGGCTGTATTGGGTAACTCTCTTTGACAATTTTGCTGGATCTGTTCCACTTCTGACCATTGGATTATTTGAGTTGATAGCTGTTGTTCACATCTACGGCATAGACAGGTAAGTGTAAATGGTATTGTATAATATTGTACAGCCTACTACAAAATTACCATATTAGCAGCCACATTTGCGCTCTCTTCTAGTGGCAAGTGAATCAATAGTTATCCACATAGTGTATCTAACTTAAGCTGTGCTAACCAATATTCTTGCATCAACAATGGAAAGAATGACCTAGTATAATGTGAAAGGGGTCACCTGTAGTGATAAATCCACAGATGAAGATCACCCTAATGTGCAGTTTACCTCTGCTCTACAGACTGCTTTAGCACACTTCAGCCCTCCTATTTATTGGATCTATTTTACTATAAGTCAGCAAGATGTGTTTTGTAGCCTGCATGTTATATCTTGTATGTGCTGCTGTCTTGGCCAGGACACCCCTGTAAAACACACTTTTAATTTCTGCAAGGAACTTTCCTGATAAAAATCTATTTTAAACCTTTTTGTGCATCAGGTTCAATGAGGACTTGGAGTTCATGATTGGACATAAGCCCTCCATCTTCTGGCAGATTTCATGGAGGCTCATCAGCCCTCTAATCATCCTGGTTATCTTAGTTTTCTACCTCGTCACCCAAGTCCAAGAAGAGCTCACCTATTTAGTCTGGGACCCCAACTCTGTAAGTACACAAATGCATACCAGTCATCTGTGATCATTAATATTTGGATATATCAGATCTGATCTCAGTGTCAGTATCATGTTGCTGACAGTACAGCATATAATGATCAGTCTAATCAGTACTAATCATACTGTATTGTGGTTTACAGGTGGAGTTTCCATCTCTGGCATCAGTACCGTACCCCTCATGGATCAATGCAGTCATATTTTTTCTGGCAGGAGTCCCCAGTCTGGCAGTGCCTGTGTACGCATTATGTAGGCTGATCTTTAGCTGCTGCAGAAAAAAAATTGTATCCAGAGAAAAAATTAGCCAAATTTGTCAAAGTGATTAAAACATCAGGAAATTCAAAATACAACAAAATGCATGATAATTTAATTTGTTGTACTGCTTTCATAACTGTTAGCTATATTTGACCTACAATTGCAAACTGTGAGATACATTATTGATGCACTTTAGTAAATTGGTCACATTTCCGCTCATGTTTTGTGCCATTTCATGGCTGCTCTACCAATAACACATTTTTGTTGATATTGTATCTTGTATTGTATTTTTTTTTTAATTAAAGGCAAGACATTACACTATTTTCCACCTATCCACGTTCTACAGCTGCTGATACTGTTCAACAAGGGGCTATACTTTTGTATATGACTGCAGCTTGCTTGTGAGTTTTGGCATTAAAATTTTTTTGTCACTCTAAAACATAAGTTTACTCTTTACTTTGAACAGAATGATACCTTCACACAATTAAATCCCCAGTAACTTGAAAACTAAGCACATACTCATACTGTAGCTGATTTCAAGATTATTTCTCAAAAACATAATAAAACCATTGGATTTAATCTACACTATTCATAAAACATAGATCTTGTGGTTTGTTCAAAAGCAGAAATCAGGGGTGACATGAGGCAACAATTCAGCACTAGATTTTTGATGTCATTTGGGTGTGTGTGGGCCCTAAGTATACAGTGCAGTGTTGAGAAATGACACAGAGAGGCAAACTGGCAAAGAGAGGGGTAGAGAGAATATTTCACAGTTCATCTAGTAGTGAACACAGGTCTGGTGAATTTGATTGAACAAAGCAATAAAAGGAGCAGGCAAGGGACCCCGGATGTCATACAGGGGATGTGTTTGGATTACACAAACAAGATAGAACATAATCAGTCAATCAGTCAAATTTATAGGTGCTGGTTGGTGTTTTTTTATTTTTTATTACTGAATCAGGTAAGCTGTTTCCCCCTGCTTCCATTCTTTAGGCTAATAGCTGTAATAATAATAGTAATATAATGACAATCATTGTTATTAGAAACCAACCCAGAACTGACTGATAGAACTTTGAATCTATAGTTTATCGATTTTGAGATTCAGATTCAGTACAAACCACATCGACATCATCTCTTTATGACCATTTTACCTCGTTGTCAACTGCTGCTTCTCCCTGATTCTGTAAAGGAGGAAATGTTTGAGCAGCATGGATCCTGAATAAGACACACAGAAGTCTTCAGGAAGGCTTTCCCCAGGATCACAGACGAGGAGATCCTGGAGTACCAGCAGCACATCTCTGTACCAGCAGAGCCTCATCTGTCCAACCAGTATGTGGTCTAGATGGACAAAAAAGTACTTTCTTGCTATTTCTTTAAAGAGGTAGAAACTGGCTGATTGGTCATTTATTAATCAAAGTGGAGACCAGGGGCTTGTCACCAACTATGATGAGAAACATCAAAAAGCTGGAATCCAAAGCCTAAAACCACATCAGCTTTATCCTCCCCAGCTTATGACTGGTGACTGTGTCATTGCGAAACCAGATCTGAACACAGACAGAGCTGTGGTGAAAGAATCAACCATCCAATATGTCCTGATGGAACTATTTAGAGGCAGTGATAAGAACTTCTACAAACTACAACACCAGAAGAACCAGAATCAAAGGAGGCAGAGAATTACTCTAAAAACCAAGTCTTTCTCGAAAATCTCAAATGCCTCGGGGACCCAAAGCAAGAAATCAAACTGAGCTGGGAACTGAGCTGCTGCTCAAAGTCAAGCTGGATGAGGCTCTGCCTAACACCTGGCTGTGTAGAAAGGAGCTGATGGAGGATGGTAAGGTTGCCTTGTTGGCCTGCAGCCTCATAGCCACAGAGATCATAAAGCATCTCAAGTCTTCTGTGAGGTTTGTGGCTAATACCAAGCCTGGAGATGAGACTCCATAACCTCAACACCCCCATCAAAAGAGAGGAAACCGAGTCAAGAGGTCTTCTCTGCCGAGATTATTGAGCCACCAGAGCCTGAAAAGTTGTTTTCTTGGCTCTGTAAACTTGCCAAATGGAGGAAAACTCTCAAGCATCAACTTTCTACACATTTTGTTATGGTTTTTTTTTCATTTTCTTTATTCCTGCACACTTCTTGATTTTCATTATTTCTTTTAATAAATAACTTTACTTTCAAAATGCCTTCAAGACTATCATCAGACATTTTTTGTTTTCCTTTATTGCACTTACCAATGAAGTGACTGAAGTATAGGAGAAACATGTTCAGGTTTGCAAGGACACACACAATATTGGGGCTTTGCAGGAGCATGTTTACACCAGCAGGTGGCAGAAACAGACAACTACCTGGAACTGTATCAGTTCAACAGGAAGATAATACAGATGCAAGTCTTACTTTTATCAAATGTAGGAGAAACTTTATTCACATTTACTGTTTGTAAGAGTCATGTTTCTACTTGTGGGAAACACAACCACTGTGAACCACAATGAAAAAAAGATCCACTTCACACTTTTTCATGAGGTGATTGTTTCAAATACGGGACAAAATATTCAGCTTTAAATGGATGCAGTCATGAAAGACCATCAATATTTTTATTAAAGGACATGTTCACTGTAGTCAGGTATCCATTTACACATTAAAACAAGTTGTAATAACTTTATCTGAAGCTAATACAAGACTTCAGGAGCCTGAATTAGTCAAATTCAAAAGTAACAGACAGCTTTCTTGTTGTGGTATAGTAGAGTGATAGCAATATAATGGGTTAGATTGTCTCTTCTCACATTACAGTGTGAACAGACTAGCATTCTATCACACAGCTAAGAAACATAGAAAGACAACACTTAATATGAACAAATCAGAAACTCACCCAACCTGTCTGTCTAACTGAAGGTAACCCATGCAGACACTAGGTCAACGTGAAAACTACACCAAGAAAGGACCCAGCCAGATGGTAGATTTCACCATTTACTTTATAGCCTTCACAGGCATGTCTGGTTATCTTTGCTATAATATGGGTAATGGGAAACTTCATTTAATATGCTAGACTGAGCAATAATATCAAACAACCTCTGCAGATTTGCATGGCAGGTATGACATCTGTGCAGCTTTTATTGTAATCATGAATCAATTTCACACACAAGCATTTATACATTATTTTACATATTGTTGCATTTGCGGTGAATTGTATTTGACTCAGTAGCAGTACGGTTTGATGTGCACAGACAAGAACAGAGGCATATATCATAATCTACACTGTAACGGTCTAATAATGGTTATTTCAATAACTGATGCAAGTTACCATTGAAAAAAAATCAATTATTTAAGGAAATAAAAGAAAAACAACAGCAACAACAAAGCAATATCAATTTAACTCCTGATGGACTTCTCCTCAGTGATTATATCCTCACAACACTCGGGGAGAACATTAGCAACACTGATGAGAACAATTGAAATTTTTATTGTTATTGTGTAACTCTACACAGACAGACTTAAGAAAACCATGATGGCAACAAGATGACCTAAAACCTCTTTGAACTCATTTAATTAAAAGCCAGGTGGTGAAGGGAGAACAGAATGAATTCCTAATCCGCAGATAAGCAGCGTTAACTAAAACTTCAATCTAACAAAACATCACTCAGTCAGATCTTTTTTCCCTCCCTTCAGATTAACATGTACTACATGCACTGCAAAAAAGTAGCCTCAAATAACGAAATGCACTCATCTTAGGCCAGCTCAAAAAGTCTCAAAAACAATAACAGCTTGTCTTGTTCAGATAACGGCTGCCAGAGATTCAAACAAGAGCAAAGAAAAGAGCTGACAACTCTCCTGCTCTGACACCTCTCTCTCTCTGTCACTGGCTTCAAGATATTA
The DNA here is from genome assembly GCA_033238685.1 of Lates japonicus. Classification (NCBI taxonomy): domain Eukaryota; kingdom Metazoa; phylum Chordata; class Actinopteri; family Centropomidae; genus Lates; species Lates japonicus. The sequence goes on from BRZM01000031.1 coordinate 2,812,057, forward strand.
GGTCGAATAAAGTTTACGATTTAATCTTTTCTTCAAGTTGCTGGAGCAGCCTTTGGCACACTTGGACAGAGACTCATATAATATATATAGTTTCACTCTAGATCTTTCCACCTTTGTCACACTTTTTAAAAATCACTTATTTCACTTTTTATTAATCTTTGGTGTCTGATTTAAATGGCATTTACTTATATTTTTCTTATATTTTGTAAAACATATTGTCTTGCAAAAAAATCTTCTATATGCGAGAAATTTGACTGAATAAACATACAGCTTGATGTCTTTTTTTATTGACTGCATCCAGTTGGCTTTAGTTTAGTATAACATTGACAAAGCATCACTGGGTTATCCATTAATTTGAGGCCTAGCACACTCCCATTTTAAACAAACAGGAAGGTTTAGCCACTAAATTATCATGCCCGGTGTTGTTAGTGGCCCGAGTTCTTCATAAAAACCAATCAAATCTGTATCCCTTACTCAAAGCTGACTCTGATAGGGCATTAAAGGACAGCCCACTAAAGGGAGTCAGATGAGAGAGGAGCACTGGACATCACTTAGACTTAACCACTCAAGACAGTATTTATTCTGACGTACATCAAGTTGATATCAAGAGGAGAATTCTGGACAAAACTGCAAATATATACTACCTGACTGAAGTGTATGTTAAGATTAAGAAAGCTGCATCCTTCTATCAGATTTAGGGTTGTGTTAAGCCTTTTGGCCGGCTGAGCATGGGCAAAACTGAAGACTCTGGGCCAGAGGAGAGACCCAAATGGGACAACAAGGTGCAGTACCTGCTAACATGCATTGGCTTTGCAGTGGGACTTGGAAATGTTTGGCGTTTTCCCTACCTATGCCAAATTTATGGAGGAGGTAAGATGCTGTCTTCACAATCAATTTTCACATTCACACCATAATTCAATTACATTTTGCTGTGAGAGATTTAAAGTATTTTATCACCTGTGTGGTGAGATGCTTTAATGCTGGCCACAGTTTAAATGCCACAAGAGCAAAGATTCCCTTTTTCTTTTAGTGTAATTAGTCATTAACACATTGAACAGGTCAGTCATTGTCACTGTGCATTGGAAAATGTGAGCCTTATCTGTGTTGGACTGATCACAGGGGGCATCAGGGAACCTTTCCCACTCAACAGCTTAAATTCCGTATTTACTTCCTCATAGCTCTCAGTGAGATATCTTGAGCCCTGAAGCCACAGAATCCTAAAGGACCTGGGTCATAGTGAAGCTGTGTAAACAGCCAATCCCGTTAACGTGCACAAAAGTCTTACTGAGACTCAGCTGAGCCTCTATTTGATCTCGGCTTAGTGATCAATTAGTCACCTTTGCCTTAGGTTATTTGGCACACATTAAGTGAAGAGTAGTGGTGATTTTAATATTGTAAAAACATTTTTACTAGACTGACTCAGATGCACTCATGTTTTTAGCAACTTGGGAAACAATAAAATTCCTACTGACGACCCAGCGTCTGTAATATATATCCATTTCTGAAGATCTTGAAGTATTGCAGTGCCCTTATTTAGCATCGCCTTAAATATCACTTATTACAGCTTGATCAAGATAATTAGTTAGTCACTAGACTCGATGAGGTGGTTCAAATAGCCACTCACATTTCTCAGCAATGTATGTCGATAAAGACTCTTCCAATCTGGCTGATGTCTAACTGTGAGCTAAATTGTTTACTTCATGTCTTCAGGTGCATTCCTCATCCCCTACCTGATAGCGTTAGTGTTTGAGGGCATCCCCCTGCTCTACCTGGAGCTGGCTATAGGACAGAGGCTCCGCATGGGCAGCATCGGTGTCTGGAACTCCATCTCACCACTGCTGGGTGGAGTCGGTAGGTGACCTAGGATTATTAGTAAAGTTATTAGAAATAGCTGAAATTAAATAAAAATACATCAGATTCTTAAGTAAGTACCTTCTCTTTGTAAATTGCACTTAAAAACATTACATGAAATGAAAATGTTTCTGAGAAAACACAAATCTTTAATCATTCTCAGTTCAGTATTTAATGAGCTAGAACAATGTCGGGGCTGTAAAATGTTGTTTTGTTTCCTGACAATATTATTTTCCATATATGTAGGCATTGCCTCTATGATTGTGTCATTCCTGGTGGGTATTTTCTACAACACCATCCTGGCCTGGGTGCTGTGGTACTTCTTTCACTCCTTCCAAAACCCCATGCCGTGGAGCCAGTGTCCACTCAATGAAAATCGCACAGGTAACAAGGAAACCCACCTGTCTGTCATTCTAGCTGCTTGATAACTGTCACACAGGTCAAGTAAATTAACACTGCACTTCCACACTGACAGTAACAACAGAAATACTCTCTCATAGCAGTTTGATACTACATATAAAACATTAACGTTATCAAATAAGGTTTGGGAAATGTGTATGGTTACCTTTAACATACTAAACTATCACCAAGAGGACATTTGTATGCAGTCACATAGCATCTCAGGTCAGATTTAATAGGAAAAATACTGGATTGTTTTATGGCACAAAGCAGTGTTGACAGACAGATACGAGACAGGTAAAGAGCACAAACTGTTTTCATTATGGTTTCATTTGTTTTTGGTGATCATACCATGATATAAAAACTGTTTAATGGTGATAAACTTTAACTTAGCTGTTACAAAACTTAATTTTTCAAACCAAAATAAACACTAAGAACTTTAAGCTCTCACAGAATCTTACAGCTGTTTAAGATCATGTTGTCATTATTTTTTAACCCGTGCACGTATCCATGTAGGCTATGATCTAGAGTGTGAGAAGAGCACTCCTGTGAATTACTTCTGGTACCGTGAGACCCTGAATATCACACCTGACATCGAGACCAGCGGCTCCCTGCAGTGGTGGCTGGTCATCTGTCTGGCCAGCGCCTGGTGCGTGGTCTACATCTGTTTCATCAAGGGCATTGAGTCCATGGGAAAGGTCAGTTTACCTGGTGACAAATAAAACATATAACCCCAATTTCTGTATCATACAGAGCAATCTTTTTTGTCAACTTTTCAGGCCGTGTATGTGACAGCCACCTTCCCTTACCTGGTATTGACCATTTTCCTGATCCGTGCCATCACACTGCCCGGAGCTACAGATGGACTGGTGTACCTCTTCTCCCCTGATGTGAGTGCCGTCACTTGTTCTCACTACAGGTGATGTAAACTTATCGTATCTCCTATCACAGACACAATAACCTGATGTGTTGTCTTTAACGCTTACTCCAGTGGGAGATACTGAAGAACCCTCAGGTGTGGCTGGACGCTGCTACCCAGATCTTCTTCTCTCTTTCTGTGGCCTTCGGAGGTCTCATAGCTTTCTCCAGCTATAATGCAGAGAAGTAAGAACTAAATCTCCATTATTATTTTGGTAAAATTGGGATGATTTTGTAAAACTTTCTGCTCCGTGTCTATTAGAAACAACTGTGAGAGGGATGCTGTTCTAGTAGGAGTAATAAACAGTGCCACATCCCTGTATGCCTCCATACCCATCTTCTCCATCCTGGGATTTAAAGCTAACAATGTCTACAACACCTGTCTACAACAGTACGTATGCACATCTATTGCATGTCATTTTAAAGCTTCTTCTTTGCTTTCCGATACCAATAAGGCAGTTTTTTTTTCTATCTCCTCTGCAGAAACATCCTGGCTCTGACCAACCACTTTCACATTTCAGACCAGAACATAACAGTGGAGAACTATGAGCACTGGTTTGAGTATCTAAATCAGACATTTCCAGATAAGGTGGCCAGTTTGCACCTGAGGCACTGTGACCTGAACAAATTCCTTGACGAGGTATTGTGACTTTTAAAAACACATCCAGTCTTGTACATTGCATTCTTTTTGTCTGAGTCTCATTTTTCTAATCTTCCTCTTCCCTTGCGCCCTGGTTATTTCCAGCTCTTGCCTCCCCTTTCTTTCCCGGAGTACAGTACATCATGTGCCAGTCAGACACATAGTCAGTTCAGGCTTCCTCATTACTTTCTTGTCTCTTTTATCTTCCTCCCTCAGGGTGTTTCAGGTACAGGCCTGGCTTTTATTGCGTTCACTGAAGCAGTGATAGAGATGCCAGGCTCGCAGATATGGGCCATACTGTTCTTCATTATGCTCTTCAGCTTGGGCCTCTCCTCCATGTTTGGCAACATAGAGGGAGTCCTCACCCCCATCAATGACCTCAAACTGGTGCCAAAGTGGATCCCTAATGAACTTGTTACAGGTACCTGCAAATCTTCAAGTTGTTCAAAAGCCAGAAGGATACATTTTGTTGCCTTTGAGTACTGTCTCTGAAAATCTGTTTCTCACCTCCTTAGCAATCATCTGCTTGATAGCCTTCTTGACAGCTCTCATCTTCACCCTGGGTTCGGGGAACTACTGGGTGGAGGTCTTTAACAGCTACGTGGGCTCTGTACCTCTGCTCATCATTGCACTCTTTGAGATAATAGGAGTCATTTATATCCGTGGAATGAAAACGTAACCTCTTCTTATTTTTCTTCTTCAATACACCTGTATACAATTTTAATCACAATGTGTTCATTATTTTCTCTGGTCCCCTGTGTCCTCTTGACAGTTTCAGTGAAGACATCCATTTCATGACAGGGAAGAAGCCCAACATCTTTTGGACTGCATGCTGGAGGGTGATCAGTCCCCTAATGCTTGCAGTAGTGCTGGTTGCCTATGTGATTGTCCAGGCACAGAAACATCCGACATATCCCACATGGAACCCAGAATATGTAAGTGCAGGTTAAGGCAAGTGATGGTCAGAAATATGACTCCAAACAAATGCTAACCTTTTCAAATGTGGCGAACAAGTTCACTTTAACAACTTGATAAAGTGATAATGTCAATGAAAAAAACAAAACAAGAAACAATAATGCAGGCTTAAATAGTTTTACCTCTTTGAAAATATGCTTATTTGCGTTAAAGGGAGAGCTAGAGAGGAAGACTGATACCACTCTTGTGCCTGTTGGCTAGCAGGTACTAGCTATGATAGCTGTTTGGAAACAGTCATGACAGCTGGTATAAAAGATTTGTAAAAATGTCTACCAGCAAACTGCATTGATATGTTCAGCTCACTCTTTGAAAAGAAAACTAGTTTTTAAACTTAATTTTAAAATATTTTTCAGATAATGATATAACACTCTATTCATTATATTTTACACTTTGTTTCCATAGGAAGAATTCCCCAAACCTGAAGTGAAGCCATATCCAGACTGGGTCTTCGCCATAATCATCCTCCTCTGTGTGGTTCCTGTGCTTCCCATCCCTGTGGTGTTTCTCTACAAACTGTTCTGCCGTCTGCTCAAGAGGTCCACTAATCGCGCTGAACTAAACCCTTACTGCAACGAAGGCTTTGAGATTGAAACACAGGAACAGAAGTACCGCGGAGCTTAGGAAATGTTTCAAGCAGCAATACTACTTTGTTTGTGGACACAAAATGACTTTCTGATGGTTACACTTCTGTGGAACTCTCCTCTTAAATCACCGCAGAACTCACATATGATCAGTCACTTTGACATATAAAATAGATGTGCCTATTAATTTTTGATGTCTACATTCATTAGCATTTTTGAAGACCTGATCTGACATATGCCATCTCAAATGTTTCTTCAAAAACAAACCTGGATTTATTTAACAGTCAAATTCTCTCCTTTACACATACTGAAACACGTCGTTGATTCCACATTTACAAAACATTTGAACATAAATGTCATAAAACACTGCTTGAGGTCTTAAGCTTCCTACTGTTTTTGAGGGATTTCTTTAAGATCAGTGTAACATAAAGAACTGGTACAACATCATCATGTACAAAAGTCATTTAACTTATGAACTGTAATGGTTGCCTTATTCACATATAAATTATTTGCAAAGTGACATCATGTCTTCTGTGTGGAAAACTACCAGAAAGTGTAAATCAAAGTCCAGACAGACAAACAGCAGTAGATTGAGATGTTCTAGCACAGTAGCTGGATGATTTTCAATTATTTATCTTTACTCGTATGGAGGATGTTGTTTTATAGGGTGTGTTTATGACTTAAGTTTATAATTTAAGTGTTTTATATTGACTGTTGAGCTGTTTTTCTGCTGCCAGCTTTCCTGACATTGTGTAACAGATACATTACATTTTTTTGGGAACATTGACAGATGAGATAAATCCAAATGACTGATTTCAACACACTGCTCATCTCCCTCTCTTGAAACCTGAGGATGAGACAAGGAGGAAAAAGAAAAAACTTTTTGTACTACGTATTGATTTTAAAATCGTAAAAACAGACAAACCTCACAACACAAAAACTTCAGAGAAGCTGGACACGTACGTATTCATACCTTTCAGCTGCTGAGGGTTTCTTGGTTGCTAGAGGCTGTAATTGTGTGCTAGTTTGAAGTCTACATCTGGATGGCCAAGAAGTCGACCGGGGTCCTGGGGCTGGTGGCCTGTCGGACCCTGGCCAACCTCAGGTCCCCCAAGCGCCGCTCCAGACTGCGCTTCCCTGTCAAAAGATGACAGTGGAGGATAAGATAAGATTTTTTTTCTCTCTTCTGGTGAACTGTAACATTCATCCAATTGAAATTTCTTAAACGCCTGTAAATCTGAATTAAAGGTGGCAATAAACTGACTTGATTACATGTAGGAGTACATATCTAGATTTGCTGGGTTGGCATCTCTCACAAAGTCCACATTCTCAGGGATTGGCCTTCTTGGCAAGTCGCAGTGACAATGTCTTCATATTGTTCATTTATTGAGTCTTTTCTTAGGACTATATTCCTGCAGGTGCAAAGACAGCTGTTGCACAACATAGTTTATGCAGTTTTCCTCAGGCACTCTCCTGGCTCAAAATGAACACAGTGTTTTTGATTAGGCGGTGCAGTGCAATTTTGGTGCTCAGTTTGGCATGAAATCGCACCTGCTCTTATTGCAAGAGCACAGACTGTACCTATTTTATGCATGAATGGCGCAGCAGTGATAACATTAGGATCAGTCAGAACCTAATGGTTGTTCATTTTATTTCAATTCACTGAACTTTTACCCTGGATGACTTTAAAGGATGATTCTGGGATTTTGATCCTGGACCTTCTTTTCTAATGTTTTTGGGTGGAAATGGTTGGATAGGGAGAAAAATCTATTTATTTTGTATAACTGGAAATGCTAAACAGGAGCTGAAACGTAATCACACGGTTGTCCACCTCAAAATACATGTCCTAAAAGTACTTCTTTTTGCCACTGGAAGTAAAATATGAGAATGCTTTTTCTCGTCTTACTTGACAGTAAACTGAATGTCTTTGGGTTTTGGACCATTGGTCAGACAAACATCTGAAGACTTCACTTCAGAGACAAAATATTTTATGAACTGAATGATCAGTGGAAAAAATTATAACAGATTAATCAATGATGAAATAATTGTTAGCTGCAGCCCTAATACACTGTTCATTTTAATTATTTATACATATCTCATTTATTTGTCACCTCTTTTACTTAGCTATTGATGTTGCCATTTCTTGCATCTGTGTTTTAACGTGTATGTTTTGTGTATGATGAGTCACGACAGTGGTGCTGGTCATCTTGGATAGTTTCTGTGTGATACTATTTCTGTATGTGTGTGTTTCCTGAGGGTACATACGTTTGTGCAGGAGTGGGAGCAAATCCTTATAGAGAGGACGATGCTGTGACAGGACCAGCAAGAAGGAAAGACAGAAAAGAAGCTCCACTGCTTCATACTGCACAATGCCTGTCTGAGCCTTGTTGCCTAAAACCAGCCCTGGAGAAAAGAGAGGAGGGAAGAAATGATGAAAATAAGTCTTGAACTCAATGTTGTTTGTATTACTGTCATCCAGATGTATGAGGAGGAAATGTTGCCTTTGTTGCCGAGTCTGATGAGGTGATTGGCGTACTCAGCCATGTCCCATATCATCTGCAGGAAGTAGACAGGGTTCTTAGCAACCGTCTGACCAAAGGGCAAACTCTGGGCACACACATGGAACCTCAAGAGAAAAAACAAAAAACATAAAGAGGCAAAAGAAAGACAGACTCTGCCCATTCAGATATTTACATAGAGGTAAAAGGCAGTGAAATTAATGCACAGCTCAGTGCAGGTATTGACAGCCTTCACTGTGTTTACTTTTATGGCAGTATTATCTTTGCAGGTCTATTTATTAAGTCAAGGCCAGTGAGTATATGTAGGAAACACCACTGTATTTCAGTGCTTCAGTGGGCAGCAAATTATTCTCAGTGCCCATTTAACTTGTTTAATCTGAATAATCTAAATAAGCCAGAGATGAGGTCACTGTCTTTACCTGCACGCATGAAGCAGCACCAGCTTGTAGATGTTCTTGTAGACTGCCTCAAGAGAATTAGTCTGAGAAGGAAAATGAATCTGTTGTTATATTTAGTGCAAAAGTGCAGGTACAGAAATGGAACAAGAGTCGGGCTGGGTACTGAACTATCTACCAAGGAGTTAATCACGTGATCAAGATCTGATAATGCTGCCGGTGATTGGCTGTAACGTTACACGTGGCAGGAAAAATACTTATGTGGTTATGCCCACAGACGCGGTTCACATGAATCTGTGTCGTGAACTAGTGTGTGTGTCGAAGCGGTTTAAAAAAATGCGACCGAGGTCAAAAGTGTGTCGCCATTTTAGCAAGACTGATGCCAATAGTGCGTGATGCAATATTTGCAAAAAGGACATTGTTGCTATGGCCGACAACAAGCATTTGAACGTGCACAGAATCAGTTTACGAGCAGAAATTTGCTCCGTGTTCAACTGCATGAAGATTTAAAGGTCCTTAGTATGCAGCAGTGAGCATTAGACACGCACTAGTCACTTGTTTGCAACAGTTCTTTTGCACTGAAAATTATTTGTTCTATATTATTTTTAAGTTAGAAAACTTAGTACCATAATATGTAATGCAATTTGCAATGCAATTTTCTTTGTTAGAATTTATTTGATAAAATTGGTATCGAAAAAAGTATTGTTCAGGAACCGGCATCAAAGTCAAGGTATCAGTATCGGTACCAGGATCGAAAATCTTTGAACGATACCCAGCCCTAAACAAGAGTGACTAAAAATAGAAAAAGTATATATGGGACTTCCACTTCATTGATGCATCTCAATCATATGCAGCAATGTTTATGAAAGGTATACTTGAACTGTCATATTTGTACGATACATATGACAACATTAAGCAATATTAACTGTGGCTTTCAAGAAGTAGCACAGCTTTATGTTTATACCCTCAAAGGAGACAGCCCCTTAAATAGGACACAACTAACGAATGTTTGTTTTATGGCTGATAACTGACCTCTTGAGCTGACTGATTGATCAAGAGCCTTTCTGAGCACAGTGGAAGAAACTGCAGGTGCACTGGGAATTTTAATAAACGAAGCCTACATAGATCTAAAGATACAGAGACTGTGCTAACACCAATTACCAACTACAGCACATGAGTAGATTATGTTACCTATCAGTGATATCTAATTAGAGCAATTAAGATCTTGTCATTTCCAATATAATTAAAATTCATACATGATTCAAGTAACTCCGTGAGGCTGTACGAAGGCACAGTGATTCTCTAAGCTGAATGCTAACATTAGCGTATTAAAGGACTCACTGAGACTGAGGGGAATCTTACTAGTTTTGCAGGTATTTGGTCGTTAACTTAAGTACTCGACAAATTAAACATGTGACCTGATGATGGCGGTAGTTGAAAAATAAAGGGATGACAGAACACCAAACACTATGTCTGGTGAACAACAGGTACTGCTCATCACCTGGGTAATACTGTCCCTATGGTGAAGCACAGTGATGGCAGCATCATGCTGTGGGTGTGCTGCCAGTCAGAACTGAGGGGAGGATAAATGCAGCCAAACACAGAGGTCCTTGAAAAGCTTAAAAACAGGTTTCCACTTTGTTGTTATGGGTTATAGAAAGTAATTTGATAGACTTTCTGGATCCACTCTGTGTTCATAGTGAGCATGTGAAGGATATTGAAAACTTTTTAAATGATTATTTCCCTGACCTTCAAGTCCACGAACACAGCGTGGCATTTGAGTCTGAGGATGGCCATCAGTTTCCTCCTCATTTGCTGTCCAGCTGAGTGGAAAGAACCCAAAGTCAGACTGTAGCGCAGAGACAAGCCTGCATAGCTGTGAGAGATGGAAAAAAAAGAAGTAAACAAAGAAAAAGTAAATGACTTAAAAACTACAAGACACGTTATCATGAAAAAAAATATTGCAACTGGAGATGCATTCATAATATTTTCTGTTTTTTATGCATGAATATAAATTTTCCATGCCAGCATGGGAGTTGTCCCTAGGAATGTTTATGAGAACGTACAAAGTACGAGGGGGGGCAACTCATGCAGATTACAAGAAACCATAAAGCCTGACAAAGCCCAATAACTTCTCACGCAACACGCACACTGCAGGCAATAATTCTACTTCAGAATTTCAATTGACAAGACGTTTCACCTAGAATAGTCTTTGAAGATGTCCAGCGAGTGTGTGTCCAGCAGCAGTCCACACCAGGGGAAGAGGCAGCGAGGGGGCAGCACCCGAATGCCAGGACAAGAGCTCACGCTTCCTGACACTTGAAAGTTGACCACCACCTTCTGAGGGTTGACCACTAGACCATACTGTGGTACCCCGGCCAGCAACATCCTACACACAGAGTGCAGGTGGCATTATTGATTGCTAGCATCGTGTTGTGTTAAATCTATGGCTATCAACCCTTTTCCATTAAAAAAAAGAAAAGAATGTGCACTTGAATTTCTTCTTTATTTCTTTTATATCACTGGAATATGTTTGATGTATCATTTAAAAATCTAATCCATTTAATTAAATTGTAGAAGTTGATTTTATGGATTGTTGCTGCCCTGCGTGAAGCACTTTGTACCTTTTGAAAAGTGCTCTACACATAGATTATTATTATAATTATTGTTGTTGTTACAGATATTTAAAATATGCAACTTTCTACACACCTTGTTTTAAAAAAGAGAAGAGATACAGAGTGTGAGAAAGAGAGTGAGAGAGGAATAAGTGAGAAAAGTACACTGAAACTTAACTTTAGATATATTTTTGTTTAATTAAACAGAAACTACAAGTGATATTAAAGCCTCCTACTTCAGAAACACAGTGACAGCAAATTAATACAGTTCCATTTCATCTGCCATTTTCTGCAGTCATGATAGACTGACTGCTTCATCTTAACTCTGGCTAATAATGTAGTTAATAATGGATTTTCTAAAGGTTTGAAATATTTATAATATATAAATAATATAAATGTTGGTTTAGAACCACTGTGCCACGAGAACACAGAATGGTGTGCGTCATACTTGAGGAAGTTTTGTGCTTCATGCAAGTCTGGGGTGATCAGAAGGAAGTCATCCACCAGTCTCATCAGACACCTACAGGAGACACAGAGGAAAAGTAAAGAAAGGCTGCTCTCTGCTGGTGCACATATGTTACTACATCTAGAGAGGATGACATTAAGTGAAATACAGAGAGGTCTGCTGTACCCTTTGTGTCCGTCTTTGAACAGGACGCTCTCCATGTGACCGTAGCAGAGACAGCAGAGCAGACTGGACACTACTGATCCCTGAGGAATTCCTCTGCATTGACGGTATGTTCTGTAAAACACAGCGACAAAATCAGATGAACTGCCCTGGTCACATGGTATATGAAAGGAAATGAGTCATAACATGCTGCCCATAGAAATTATTTCATGTTGGAAAGACAATTCTTACTTTTTCCCAAACTGAACAACACTGCCAGTTAGCATTTGGGTGAAAAACTGCAACGCCTCTCTGCCATGAAGATCTGAGCAGAAATGCTGGAAGAAAGAAAAATAATGAAATGCTCAAATTTGACAAAAAAAAAAAAAGGTATCAAACATCCATAACTAAAAAAGACATCTCAGGGTGTCACCTGCTCCACCAGTATGGCGTGATGGACTTTGCCTCTTTTCTGCAATGACATCACAAACCCTTTCATGTTGGTGGATCCCATGTTGTCCTCTAGGATGTCCGCCTGTATTGCCAAAAAGGAGAATCTCTGCAGGTGGATCAAACAATATGTGTACATGCACGTGAATGTGTGTGTGTGTATGATGTTACCTGTCTAACAAAGGTCTTTTTCAGGCCTTCGTGGGAATCAGCCCAGATCTTGGCATAGCGGCGGATGGTAAAGAGTTCATCCTGGACAGGTGATAGGGCCTTGCCAACCACCTCGATGAGTTTGTCATGAGGCAGGCTCTCATAGGCTCCACTCACATCCACCTTAAACACAGAAAGGACAGAATGAATAAATGAAGCTAGAAATGAATGGATTTCATAGTGTGCTAAAATTACAATTAGACAAGAGTAATTAAGAGTAATAAGAACCTTAACAAAGTAGAGGGGCTGTGGCTTCTCCTTCTGGGCCGGAGCCAGAGACTGCAACACCTTGTGAATGTCTGTCATCCCCCACACTGTAGAGCCCAGGAGAGATGGAGTGGAGCACACACAGGCCCGCAGCATGTCCAGCAAGTCCTGGACACGCCTTCGGTGAAGCTGCAGGGGGGGAAAAAAAAACCTGCACATGATCACAACACATTATACAAAACTCACTGACACGTCATTGTAGAAATGTACCCTCGTTTTGGCATCTGCTCCTATGACTCGTGTGATAGGCCTCATGCCATCAGTCTTGGGAATGAAGCGAAGGCGGGAGATGACGGTGGCTTTGGGGAGGGACGCCACCTGTGCCAGAGTTAACTCCTCCATCTGACCTTTGGAAAGGTGACCTCTAAAATCACAAAAATGGTTTGTGAGCTTGTGTCCTATGACTGTACAAATATGGGCCTTTTTGCACATATGTTTGTCTACCTGAAGGCCAGATCCTGCAGCTTGGTCCAGACTTCCTGTCTGTAAAACCTGAGGGCGTTCTTCTGGCCAACGCTCTCAGTGACATAGAAGCAGGCTCGGACGAGGCTTACAACATAGCCATCCAGAAGCCAAGCCAGGAACTGACACAGGATCTGTTTGCGGTATGAGAGCTCACTGGGCGGGACTCTGCCTGCGGATGAGGGTGGTTGCATCACCCAAAAATACATGTAGCAGCAGAAAAAAAACCCAAAAACATTTACCACCTGAGATAATCTTACCTGTCTTACTGATCTTCAACCAATCACAGTCATTCACCTTCATCTTCCACAGCAGTTCAGCCAGTGAGAGCTTCTCAAACTTGCTGCTACGCAGAAAACCCTTGACCCTTACAAAGAAATGAAGTCGGTTGTGGTCGGAGCCCCACAGCTTGTGTGGGATCACGGCAGAGAGGCATTCCCTGACAAAAAGGTAGACCCGGTGAAGTGCACAGTGTTGAGGCAAGAGGGAGCTCAATTCTCCCTGTCCTGGTTCTCTCTCCTTCACCAGTGGACACATTCTCTGCAGTATTCTGCTGTACGGAAATCTCCTGTGTTGACGCAACAGCTGACTGAACAGGGGGACCATGTTAAAAAAGCGCAGGGGGAGTCTCTTTGGCCTCCTCTCTAGTCCATTTAGATAAGCCAGTCCCTGAAAGAAGACTATTCTTACCAAATCTTGCCCTTGTAACCTTCTAGATCCAACAGCACTCTTCTTTTTCCTGTTGAGAAGGAAGCCACGCATTCCCCTCCCCCCATACATGAATCCCAGCGTGCGGATAAAACATTGCGAAGGAGGTAAAGGGGGGAAAACCCCTGTTCTCCAACCGGGTCCTCCCTCCAAGGGAAGTATGGCTGTTTGCATCTCAGCAGGCTGTTTAGAGCCAGTGCCTCCATTTTCCAAAGGCTTCACAGATAGTGTTGGTTCCACAGTCATGGGCTGCCCTTCCTCCACTGTGTCATAGCAAACCTGTTGGATGTCCTGTGTTGGTTCATGGTCTCCCAGCCGTCTCCTCTTTCCTGAACAAGACATAACCTCTTCCCCATCCTTCTGATCAGTTTCTCTCTTTCTTTTCCACCTCCTTACTCTTACATTTGTTCTGTTCTCAACTCTGTGTCTCCTTTTCAAGGTCACAGACCCTTGATACCTTCTAAACGGAGTACCAGCTTGTGCCCTGGAACGCGGCTTTAGATAAAACCCAGTGGAGGCAGGAGCCATGGACACCCTGTCATACACAGGAACACCGCTCACCTGGAAAACACATGAAGGAGGGACTGCCACAAACACAGAGCAGTTCTCCAACAGGTACCGTGTGATGTCTGTGCCAAGGCGTACCGTGACTTTCTTCCACAAGTCGCTGCCATGGATGTATGCAGCGCTTTGAGTTACATCTCCTTGGAATTTGAAGTGGTCTGCATCCCTCTCCTCCTGAGCCAAGGATAGAAAATTGTAGCCATGCGCCAAGACGTTTCTTTTTCTTTTTCTTTTCATATTGTTGAGAACAAAAGCCAGCAGTTCAGGCAGAGTACAGATCTGTGGAAAGCATAAAATACATCAACGTCTCACATTTGGCATATTCCTTTACTTTTTGCATTGAGAAAACTAGTTTCAGTCTCCTATAAACTAGACGCTTGATGGTTGTTGAGAGATTACATCAAAACTGAGGAATAAAGCTACTCCAATGTGTTTCCACGAGGTTAGCGCGTGGACTGTAGACTGACGTTATTTAAGTTAGCATGACAGCAAGCATTGGCAGCACTGCGCCAACGGTTGTACAAAATTAGCACGAGTCAACTCTACGAGTCTGACATGCCGGATAGTTTTTAACGTACCTGGTTGCAGCTTGGTACTTGCTGTAGCTCCTTGTCAAAGCAGACAACAACAGCCCGGACAAATGATTTGAAGCGGTTTGTGTCTGACTGTTCAACCAGCACAGCCCTCTGTCCCTCTCTGAACACGATGCTGTCCGCAAACTCCTCCAATGTCTGTGTGTGCCGATAAAGTGACCGGAGGATGTCAAGCACGCCGGACATGTCAGTCGTCGACATACTGACCACATGAACTCACCGTGTTATCGCTCAGGACGTGTTGGGAACTTCATCGGAGCGAGCAAGCTGATGATGAACTTTATTTGACGTTTTAAGGGCCCGCGTCATCCTCAGCCAATGAGAGAGCAGTTCAATCTAAATGCCCAATCAGGTAGCTTCATACTGCAGTGGGAAATCACAGATGACCAACGGAGAACGAGGAAAGGCATGTTGTCTTTTTTCGTGAGTAGAGCTGGACAAGTGTGCTCGTGAACGGTCAATAGTCACTATAAAATCGTGCGATTTGCACCAAGTATTAAAATGTCTTAAATTTAACGGACTGACTTTTTCTATAAAGGAGTGGAAATTCATCCAATTTAAAACTCACTATAAGCACCAAAGGGGGCCCAACCACTGGATATGTTTGGAAAAGTTTGAGTATTAAAATAATGCTGAAACCTTTCTTACCTTTTCTGTCGGAAATAAACATTGTATGAACCTTTTTATTTAATTACCAAACATTTTAGTAACATACTGGTATTGCGTTGACATTTGGCAGGAATAAAAATAAGATTCGGCCTCCTGCTGCCCTCTGCTGGTCAGCACGAGCACAGCTCCTGAGCTCCGATTGGTGGAAAGACGATTGTACTGAGCGCGCGAATGCACCCACGTCTCTTTCCTTGTCCGCAGTTAGCCTTTAGCTTAGCGTCGTTCAGTCCTTTAAACAGAAGGTCTGCTGGCACAATACAAGAGCACCGGAGACAAGGCTGTTTGATGCCGTGTATCAATTAACTTCTACTCTCTGTGGTCTAACAGCAACATAAAATACCTCCAATGGCGGACAAGGAAGGTAAAACGAAGGTTTTTTATCGCAGTCTGCGACAAATAACGCTGTTATTTGACTTTTTAGCTAGCTCGCCGATTAGCTTAGGTAGCAATTAGCTGTCGTATTCCTTGAACTAGCCTTTACCAGTCACAACCCAAGACGGGTGAATCCCCTTTGTGTGAGATCCCGGTTTCACTTTGCAGTTCTTGTTTTTGCGTCATTTGTTAGCCACAAGTTGACGTTATTTACTATATACAGGTAACAACTAAGGGCACTGAACCACTGTTTTGGATGTTATATGAGGTATGCTAACCCCGAGTAGCCGGTTTTCATTATAGCCAGTTAACCTAACGTTGTTACGTTGCTCTAAACATACCTCCACATGAATACGTACTGAACACTAGTCAGGGTGGAAGTTCTTTCATTTATAGCCGGTAGACAACCTTTATCAGCTGTCGACTAACCTCGTAGCATTAATTGTCAGTATTTTGACTATCGCCGAGAGACATAGGCGACCTCACTGATAGTAAACGGGCACCTTCAGTCATTGAACGTCATAGACACATCTTGCAAGTAATTAAGGTAACTAAATGAAAACTGGAATCGTCGTGGGACTGCTAATCTTTAATCGCTGGTTCCGTTATCATTCTGTGTCCACTACAGCTGGTACATTTGATGATGCAGTGGAGGAGAGAGTGATTAATGAGGAGTACAAGATCTGGAAGAAAAACACCCCCTTCCTCTATGACCTGGTCATGACCCACGCTTTAGAGTGGCCCAGCCTCACTGCTCAGTGGCTGCCTGATGTCTCCAGGTACACACTCTGTACGCACTGGCACAGTAATAATACTCACACAAGTGTATGCCAGCATGTTTTCTTTAATGGATGAACCTTTTGCCCTTTACAGGCCAGAGGGCAAGGATTACACCGTGCACCGGCTGGTGCTTGGCACTCACACCTCTGATGAGCAGAATCACCTGGTCATTGCCAGTGTCCAGCTGCCCAATGATGATGCCCAGGTTGACACCACACATTACGACAGTGAAAAAGGAGGTTGGAGACCTGTACAATCATATACTAAATAAGTGTACATATTCATGGATGCTTTTCATTTATATTTTTAGTAGGTGTCTGTGTGTTTTAAAAACACAGTTACAGTTGTTTAGTTGTTGTTGCACACTGTGAATTAAGTAGCATCCCAGGATCTGCCAAGTGGCGTTTAGTCACATTTATTTTTGGATTTATTTTGATATTCCCAGAATCCTGACACGACCTGTTTACTTTGTTGCCATTGCTGAGTTGTACTTCTCTCAACTTACTACCCCTAAATCAGTTGCTTCAAGCCAGAAAATTCTGAATTACCTGCATATTGCATCTATTTACAAATTTCTCTGTATTTCCCTGCAGAGTTTGGAGGCTTCGGCTCAGTGAGTGGCAAGATCGAGATAGAAATCAAGATTAACCATGAAGGAGAGGTTAACCGTGCCCGCTACATGCCGCAGAATCCCTGCATCATCGCCACCAAGACCCCCACCTCAGACGTGCTTGTGTTTGACTATACTAAGCATCCCTCCAAGCCAGGTACAAAGATTACACATAGTACAGGACACTGAAGGTGGCATGTTGTTGAACACATTTTGAAAGTAAAGCAGGTGAATTGGTACCTTGGTTGGTTGACCTACTGAAAAAATATTTTCTTTAACATATGCTCATTATTGTGTGTCTGTTTTTGTTTATGCTGTATAGATACAGTGTGCATTCATTTTGTTGTTCACAGATGCTTCTGGAGAGTGCCACCCTGATCTGCGTCTCAGAGGTCATCAGAAAGAGGGCTATGGTCTCTCCTGGAATTCAAATCTGTCTGGCTGTCTACTTAGTGCATCAGATGACCATGTAAGAGAAAATTTAAAGTTTAATTGTTGAAAGCAATCATCAAGCATCTTCCCTTATTTTGGGTGTCATTAAGTCACCATTTTTAAATGTTTAGACATCTTCAAACATGGGAGCTGAAGTTTTGATGTGGTTTTCATCTCTCATCTCTCCTTAATCTGCAGACGATCTGTCTGTGGGACATAAGTGCTGTGCCAAAGGAGCGAAAGACCGTTGATGCGAAGACAATCTTCACCGGACATACTGCTGTGGTGGAAGACGTCTCTTGGCACTTGCTTCATGAGTCACTCTTTGGATCTGTGGCAGATGACCAGAGGCTCATGATGTAAGGAGCTTGACAGTAAAGTTAATTCTGATGGGCGAGTGAAGCAGTTCCCCTGAAAAGTTATGCAATCTCGCACAGTCCATGGATATCTGTCGTTTTTCAAATAATACAAATTAATGGCTCTCCCTCTGCTTTTTTTTTTCATCTCAGCTGGGACACTCGTTCAAATAACACCTCCAAACCCAGTCATGCAGTGGATGCCCACACTGCAGAGGTCAACTGTTTGTCATTTAACCCGTACAGCGAGTTCATTCTTGCCACTGGCTCTGCAGATAAGGTAATGTCATATTCCACCTCATCTTAATTGTCGCTTGTTTGTTTCGTTTACAGCATGGGGTTCATTTCTGTGATATCATGTGAATTTTTTTTACCTCTTTGACTAAATGAATAATGACAATATTGTTGCTGTTTTGAAACTGTGGTGTTGTCACACACATGAAGAAAATTTAGCAGGTATGTGTAATATCTCTCTGCCTCTCATAGACTGTGGCTCTTTGGGATTTGAGAAACCTGAAACTTAAGCTGCATTCCTTTGAGTCACACAAGGATGAGATCTTCCAGGTAAAATATTTATCACTCATGACATTGTCTTGAAATAAGGACTGCAAGGATATCTTGTATTCAGTTCTATTAAGTCAGTGAAAAGACAATGGAAGAAATTAAATTACAATGATGCATTCATAAATTGGAATCTTTTGACTTCTCAGACAAAGCAGTTTCCTGGTGCTTTTAAGAATCCCTGATGCATAAGTCAAAAAGTTGATAAATAGGAAGCATCAACACTTGCTAAGCAAACATATGAAGTCTGAGAAAAATAGTTTGTGATGGGCATTCCACTGTATGAGGTTGTTTTAATTTGAGTTGTCTGGCTGTTCCAGGTTCAGTGGTCACCACATAATGAGACCATATTGGCATCCAGTGGAACGGATCGTCGCCTCAATGTCTGGGATCTCAGGTAAACAACTTCTCATCTACCCTTAATGTCCTCTGAATGCGGCTGTGTCACGTTCTGGCTTCATTGCAGTTACCTGCCATTTTAGTCAGTGTGGTAATGTCCACTGGCCTGTGAATGACGTCTTTTTTCTCAGCTCTGCTACCTTCAAACGCTAGGTTGATTTCTGCCAGAGCAATGCTATGGTTCTCCCTCTGCTAATTAAGCTTGTTCAGGGGATACAGATAAAATTTTAAAGGTGAGATGGCGTGCTGTAGGACAGTCATCATAATCATCAGAAATATGGCCACTGACGAACATCATGTCACAGTCAGAGTTGCATCCAGTTGACATGGAGCTAGTTGTACTATATTATGGTTTAGTACCAAGTTGAACTCTTCTGTCTTTTTAGTAAAATCGGAGAGGAGCAGACCCCAGAAGATGCAGAGGATGGTCCGCCTGAGCTACTTGTGAGTTTCATTAAAGCCTGCTGACCTTTGGCAGTTGACTTTTAACTGTTACTGGCAACATCATCTTGTATCCTAACAATGTCAATAATGGCTTTTCTTCTGTCTACTAGTTTATCCACGGAGGCCACACAGCCAAGATCTCTGACTTCTCCTGGAACCCCAATGAGCCCTGGGTCATTTGCTCTGTGTCTGAGGACAACATTATGCAAGTCTGGCAAATGGTAAGTCAGTTGAGTCCACATTTTACTAAAGCTTGTTAGTTGTGGACAGGCAGAGAACATGGTTCCTTTTTTTGTATTACATTGGCTCAGAGGAATTATTTAACCTCAAAATCAGTATAAAACCTTATAAGGTCACAGGCAGCAGGCGACTGCTCTCAGGATACATTGTCTTTCAAGAAAAACTATAACGTGGATCAGAACAAGCAACAATGAATTTGTAGGACAAAAATGTTGTGCGATGGGAGCTTCCTGACATTTCAGCTAATGGCTACAAAGA
This sequence comes from Lates japonicus, assembly GCA_033238685.1. Lineage (NCBI taxonomy): Eukaryota > Metazoa > Chordata > Actinopteri > Centropomidae > Lates > Lates japonicus. The sequence continues at coordinate 2,831,932 of BRZM01000031.1, forward strand.
GAAAATCTCAGTCAAGATCAACTTTTGATTTAACATTTGGAGGGATTCAGTCAGGGCAAAGTGACAAGATGGAAGAGAGAAATGGTGAGTATAATAAGTGTATTAACCCAGGTGTGTGTTTATATTCTTTTTTTTCTTTCTTGTACTACTAAAGCATATGTATTTTTTGTAACACTAAACTGTCATAATTGTCATAAAAGTTAGCAGCTAAGCATGTAGTAGTGTTTTCTGTACTTCAGTTTTCTGTACTTCAGTCCAATAACGTACTGACTTGTAAATATGTGTAATAACCTGGAAGTATATTTGAATGACTGACACGCAGATTCTCTTTGTAGGCTGAGAACATTTACAATGATGAAGATCCTGAGGGTGGAACAGACCCTGAAGCCTCAGCATAACACCTCTGCCTGTTTTGTGTAATAACTGAATAACCTCATCACAAACTGCCACCTCAGAAGTTCAGTGCAGCTATTTCTTCCCATCCTGCTCTACTTTACCGGTTCACACTGTATGTCACAAATCACTGTAAATACAGGAAAGAGAGGAGTCATGTAGGAATATTCAAAGACTTCTCCTTTACTCAGTAATTTATTGCCTGAAGAATCTCAGCCATGTTTTTTGCACTGCGTATAAAGTGTATATTTTTGTAATCAAATTGGCTTTCCCCTGTACTCTGAGATGTTTTAACCAGTGCTTTTTCAAAAATAAATAATATTAATTTCTATAATATAAGGGAGTGATCATACTGACAGCCCAAAACAAATGCTTATTTACTGTAACTTGCTGTTAGACTTTAAACAGCTCCCTCTAAACATTTTGACAGTGTTGTAGAGCATCATATTTTATGTTTGGTTTGGTCACCATTTCTGCACTGTATCTGAATGAAAATAGAATTTTAGAGTGAATCTTGTGTTTGAATTGTCCACTCCAATTGTCCCACATCCCCCCACTTTAACCATGCGTTAATCATTTGAGTAATTGATTAAAAAAAAAAAAATTACTAATCATTTTTGCAGTTGTGAAATAAAGTTTTCTATGTTCAAGATTTTGCAGTTGTACAGTTAAATTGTCAGCGTTTCTTAATAAAAACGTCTCTCATCCGTCATTGGGTCCACTTGATGTATTGTCAACACTTCTCGTAATAGTGTCAGTGTCTTGCTAAGCTTGGAGGTATTTTTAAACAAACCAAAATAGTCCTTTTAAATGAAACCGCTGGTTATACTTCATCGTACTTTGTTCAGACCTTTTCATGTGTCTGGCATGTCGGCTTGGTGCTCTCCTGTCTCCTGCGCTTACTCTCACTCTATTACTCTGCTTCCCACTGTTTAGTTCTTCAACCGTGTTGCCCTTATAAGTACACGAAAACGTCTCTGCCCTACAGAGACAGAAGTGAACTCATCAGTCGCACTCAGGTTACAAGAAGCACAAAGCCTTTATTCATAACAAAAACTTTTCTACAAGCAGCAGTCTAGTTCATCTTAACAGACTGTTCTGAAAAACCTTTTCAATCTTAGTTTAATGTGTTTTAACAGCATCTCTTAGTGTGTATAAAGTGCATTAATTGAACCTTGGAGTTCACTATGTTGCAGATAAAAAAAGAAAAAAGATCAGTTTTTAAATCACAGAACTAACTAACGTGTCTGTGATGTACATGATGTAAGACAATCATGTTTTCTCCTCATGGTCACACTTGTTATGGTCCTCAATGGCAGCCCTGTAAGAAGAATGTTTTAATTAGAGTTATTAGAGTTATATATAGAGAGTTATTCCCTATATAAGGTTTATAAAAGTATGGTGCAGAATAGATGAACAAATCTTGCCTATAAAGGAGGAGTTGTTTGGTAAGGCTGTCTCTCAGTTCCTCCATCTCTTTGGCTTTTTTCTTCTGAATCTTTAACTCAGTCTTCAGTTCTCTGCTGCTCTCCTCCAGACTGTACACGGTCTCCTGTAATGGTGATAAAACTTAAGTGCTTTGAGTATCAAATGATACAGTTTTACTAATGTACAGTTTAGGGACAGTTTGTCTGCTCCCCAAGCTTTGTCTTTCCTTCCACCTTCCCCATTTTCAACACCCCTCTCCACATTGTCTTGCTTACCTTGTACTGCCCCACATCCTCTCTCCGATGTATGTGGATCAGTTTGAGTTTCTCCTCCAAACAAGCCCTCTGGAGCGTCAGCTTTTGGATCTCCTCCTTTAGGGGTCTCAGCTGGGACCTCAGTTCCTGGGCCTGCTCTTTGGCTTTCACCAGCGCTCCAGCTGTTGCCTCTCTTCTCTTCAGCAGCGCCAGCAAAATGGGTTCATATCTGGACCAAGGCAACCATTGAAAATGTAATGAGTTTCTACCCAAAACTGAAATATAAGCAACAAATTACCCATTGTCAGTTGCAGGGAACCAAATCAAAAACAATCTCATTACATATTTTGTGCTCACGATACTAGTAGTGGGCTTAAATTACTGGAATGGATTTGTTGTTTATGGCTGAAACTACAATGCACAATTTGCTGTAAAAGATTTGTGTAATCAGCCTGTAAATGCTAAATGTGTTGTGTGGAAACCAGTAGTATAGAGTGACAGTACCTGTGCTCAAGGGCTCTCAGCCCACCCTGCAGATACTGCTGGATGTCTCCACAGGAGTGCCTCCTGCACTCAGTCAACTCCTCCTGGGTGTTGGAGGTCTGACTGGAGGTCTTGGCATGAAGCTCTGCCTGTAGTTCTAAGAGCTGTTGTTGTTGGGCTGACCTGAGCTGGCAGCCCTCCTCTGTCAGCTGGAGCACCAGGGACTGCAGCTTCTCCTGCAGCATAGGAAGAAAGAGGTTTTTATGTGTGATTTTATTTATTTTTTTGAACTACAATGCTTCAGATAAAGACTCTTCTTGAATATTTCCTTACCTCTTCTCTCTTAAGTAGCTCCATCTCACGGCGCTGGTTGTTCAGGGAAGCCTGACTGTGAGTACAGTCCCTGACCATGGCAAAGAGCCTCCTTTTGAGCTTTCTGAGCTCGTCTTGAATCCCCTGTCTTTCCAGGTTGACTTTCCACATACTCCTCTCCTCCTCTGCTCTCTGCTCCCTAAGGCTCCGAATCTCCCTCTTCCTCTCCTCCCTTCTCCCCTCTTCTTCTTTCTTTAGGATATTCATCAGCTCTGCCATTTTTCTGTCAATTTGCTCTTCTGATACCTCTTCCTCCTCATTGCTCCCTTCTGCCTTATCTCTGTTTTTATTCCCTCTCAACTCCAGCACCTCTGCCAGCAGCTCCTTCCTCCTCTTCTCCAATTGCTGTACTTCCTCAATGCATTTCTCCATCTGAGACCCCAGCTCCCCTAATTCATTTGTACCAGATCTTAGATCAGTGGTGTCCATCTTGAGCTCTGTTGTCTCTTCAGCTGGAGTCATCTCAGTGTCATCTACCTCAGTCCCAGTTCTGTCAGCTTTGGTTTCAATGCCTTCATCCAACAGGAATCTTGTCTTTGTCCCTTCACAGTACATTGGATCATTTTCATTACTATCCAGTGGCCCTGATGATCCTGAAAACTTGAACTGCGATTCAAGAGCCCCTTGGTGTGTTTCCCCTGACCTTTCCAGTCTTTCCATTGAGTTGCCACCCATGTTGTCACAGCCAAGTGAAGGACTCTGCTGACTTCTGTTTGTCGCTGAACCTACTGTCACTCCATTCGAGCAGTCCTCTGAAACTTTATCTCCCTCTGCATGTTGAGCAGCCCAGGATCCTAATTGCATTGGCTGGGTCTCCAACTTCACTGGCCTCTCTTGCTGAATGGGCACCAGTGTTGTACCCCTGTAATGATGAGGATTCTTACTGATGTGTACATATTCGTGGCTTGCATCTGTAGCCCAGTCTTGTGGCTGAAAGTCCATCCCAGCCTCTTCCATACAGCTCTCCAGCATGGCCAACATCCCCAGCAGTTGGCCCTCATACTCCACCATGGTTTCACTCAGTTTGTTGCCAGCTGAAGTGATGGGCATCTCTGTCTGGTGTGGAACTTCTGCATTCACTCCACACCTGTTGACGATGGCGCCCATGCCCTGAAACTGCCCTTGTGCTGGCTGGTCTTCTGTTTCAGCCCCATCCATGTGTGTGTCAATGTAGCTGGTGGAAAGATATGCTTGGGGGGATACATTTGTTTCTCTATAGCTCTCCATGGTAACTTCCTTTTTGCTCTGACTGTGAATTGATTCAGTCATGCTTGTTTCAGTATAACTTTCTGAGAAGTGAGAGCCTAAGGGAATACCAGTGAGCTCCTCACAGCTCTTCAGTAAGTCGTCCATCTCCTGTAAGTATGGCTTAATTAAAGTTGATGGATTCAGATGTGCTCCTGTGAAGGTGAGTCCAGGTGAGTCCTCTCTTTGTTCCACGATGGCTCTGTCTGGCCCCCCATCCTCTTCTTTGATGAAGAGAGGCTCGAACCCTATAGATGAAATGTTGTCGTCTATGTCCTCCATTGGTTTAGCCTAATTCTGGTAGCCTCTTTTTATGTAGATGATCTCCTTCAGAACCGTCTCATCCCTTGACCAAATCAAATGAATATGTTAGACAGCCTAGCTGATGCATATCAAGCACTGTAGCTGTAGTTGTTGGCAGTCAGGCTGCATGTCACAAATACTAGGCCTGCTCTGCACTGATGATATGTCGACAGAGGAGTTGGCTTAATATGTTGGCCAGACTTCTGTGTAAGCTATGTTGATGTCATTAGCACATGTGAGCATGTAGAACAGGGCAAGGGCGCAGTTTATCAGAAAGTATCCTACCAGCAGCTGTCCCCTTAGGCTAGATGCCCCAGGCACCAACTCAGTGCCTGGCAATGGGCAGACACACACCTTGAACAAGTCTACTCATGCATTCATATGAACACCGCAATACCACTAATATAAACACATACAAATCGTTTACGTCTGAAGCTCCAACAAGTGGCATTACACAGATTACTTTAGAGAACAGATCATCATAACATGTCATTGTGCCGATGGATGGGCATCTGCGCTCCCTCCTGGTGAATAATGTAGCTGTAATTTCAGTCTTTGAGGTGTTTGCCAAGACTGGCCAGAGACTCCCAGAGAGTAAATTGATCAAATTGACCCAATAGTGTCATGACACAGATATTTTGTAATGTAGAAGGGGCATTGAAGACAAGTGTGACATTCTTTTGATTGTTAGACAGCTGTTTCCTGGCCAGGACCTCCTTCAACGAACTTCCAGATGCAGCTCAAGCTTTTATATTAAACTAGGTCAGATAATACAAATAATGTGCTTAAATCTACAGCACACACAACCCCCCTGTTTGTTTGCCTCTGTCTTTTGTTTTTTGTGTCCCCAGTGGCCGAGGACTAGACTTTGTTGTGCATAGCACAAAACACTGGGGAGGACATGACAGTGACCAGCTGTCTCACTACAGGACAGGCGTGGGCATGGGGCACATTCCTTAAGACCTCCACCACCCAAATACAGTGCTGACCTATATTTGCTGACCACTCTAAACACAAACTTTATTCCTTAACTACCCAAAAACAATGACAAAATTTAAAAAGACATTTCCTTTATGGTATATCTGACATGCCTTTTGCTTATAGAGGTACATGAATGGTCAGTTTCAATTTGTTATGAGATTTTCATTCAAATTTGATCAGTATCATTACCATAAACCATCATATGTCACCATCAACTATAACTGAACTTACTTCTCAGCGTATATCCCTGTTTCCTCTGTCCTTGTGCTGTATCCTCAGGGTGAGTTTGTCTGAAAGGAGTCGTGGTTCAAAACGACAAAGCAAAGTGAGCAGCAAAGAATGAGCGGGAGCAGTGTGTGCAGATGAACTGAGAGAAGAAGGGGGGGTAAAGACAGCTGACCCAGCCTCCTCTCTCTCCCTCTCTCTGTCACTGTGCTGCTATGTGTGACCATGACTACCTCAAATCTGTTTAGGTTTATTAATAAACACTGGGCAGGGAGAGAGAGGAGCCACAGCAGGCTTTTTCACCCCAAGAGGGATAAAGGAGTTGCCAAAATGGACCCCTAAGAAGGAGAACAAACACCTGGCAGCAGTATGTAGTTTGTCTAACATTACATTTATCAGAGACACGAATGGATACAAGTTTTAGTGTCAGATCTTCATTTTCTTGAGCTTTTCTTGATACAGCCTTTCTTTTCTTGATACAGTATATCTAGTATCTAGTATATCTGCTATTAAACTGAGGGTTAAATCACTCACTGTCTGAATGTCTCGTGAGGTTTAAGAAAAGCTGGGTAAGATTATCATAGAACTCAGAACACAGACAGCATCCATCCAGCATAGTTTTTACTTCTGTCATGCCAGATGGACTGATGGAGATACAGCTGGGAGCATCTATTATGGCTGTTGAGAGGTGAATGAGTCCAGGGGGTTTATGGTGTGTGTGTGTTTATGATGAAAGAGAGCATGGCTCCAGGATTCCACCCGCGCCTCATCATTATCGACAAGTCTTTAAATAGCTCCCTGCACTTTTCTGGCCACTTCCCACGGGAGGATTGGTTTTCGCCTAAACTTCTGACCCCAACAATGGACCAGCGGACAGGTGGTCCTCCTCTGTAGTCTGAGGGCAGAGAGGATGAGCTAGAGCTGTAGAGGACATGACAAGATGTGGCAGATGTAGAGGAAAAGGAAAATGTTCCAGGAATAAAGGAGGACACGATGGAGATGGTGAAATGTTGTGAAAGATAGTGTAAAGCGTGAATTTGCTCTACACTACTGTACCTATTAAATTTTTATCATGCCCCCCACCCCAACTATGATATCCAAATCATAGCTATATATATATATATATATATATATATATATATATATATATATATATTGTTTGTTTGTTGTTGTTTTTTTGCCATACTTTTCATATTTCATCCCTGTCATTTTTTAATGCACTGTTGCCCATAAAGTTAGAATATTTTTTTCAGACACATTCCTCTTTTTAATCCTATTTATACACATCAGTAATCACCTTTGACCACATGCAGTGATTACATACTGTGTCCCAGTTACCAATTTTGTTTTGAAATATATACACTTTATCTATCAAGAATAAATCACATTGTCACACATGAGAAGAGGAAAAAAACATTTTTATTCCAACTTCATGGCTAACAGTGTATCTTAAAAAAACATAACAGGCACCACTAGATGGCTCTACAGTTTAACTTTAATGCCTCTCATATGGGTAGCATGAAAGGAAATGCTGAGGTCCTATCTCTGGAGAACCAGTTTAGTCTAGAGACTGTTTCAACCAGTCTTTCTTCTGGCTTTTCTATGAATACAGCAGTCGACACTTTTCTCCAAGTTTGTCTGTTGAATAAAATCTTAAATCTGTCTTTAAAGACTAATTGCTGTTTTACAAAGGGATAGAGACACAGCAAGAGAATAATGGACTATTATTTAGCCTGTATGTGCTATAAAATGAACAAAACTATGCAAGATTTACTTACTGCAAATCTCACACCATGAGTACATGTCCCTTTCTGGCAAATATACTTTTATTTGCAGTTAACACCCTGTAAAATAGTGAACACACAAGTCATTCCTTCGAAATTCTGATTCAGTGTTTCCATGACAAGATTACGCCCCTTGTGCACAAGAAAATATGTAATGTTTATCTAATTCACCCTTATGGTCAACACTGTGACTCTGTGTTTTGGCAAGTCCAGGCTTTGTGAGACAGACAGTAATTTACATGATGTTATGTCCAGGGATCATCTGTTTCAACGGTTTAACGCTGTTGTGCTGATACACACCCACACATCCACACAGCCACTTGGATCTAGAGAGAGACTCTCCCTTGCTCGCCTGCCATAAAAAAAAACATCATCTTTTCTGCTCCTCTTTGTCCCTTTTCTATCATTTCCTTCGTAGAGGATGGAGAGACCATCAGAGTGTGTGCGTGGGTGTAGAGTAGGACAAGGGGGAAACCAAATATTTAAGGGGGTGTTGTGGTGGAGGACTGAATGTCCCACTGAGATAGACCATATGCTGGGACATTCATTTGGACTAGTCTGTTACAGTCTGCTCCAATCTGCGGTACTGTCCAAACTCACCAGCACATCCTGTCAGTGTGTCCTCCTTTTCCTCCTGTTTCTTTTCCCTTTTCTACCCTTTAAGCTGTCTCACAAACAGTGATAAGGCATTAATATGCTGATAAAGCTGGACTTACAAATGCTTTTTTTAAAATTTCTCCAGCTGATTTCCTTGTGGAGCTATAAAACATGCAGGGTTTATGAAGTTCATAGTGTTCATATTTCTCACCTCTTCTGCCATTTGGAGCTGGCAGTACAGTATTGTTTGGTTAGGAATGGGACTTCGGTGGAAGGCCACCAATGCAGATCAGTATGCAGTGCATTATTCACTAAAATTTGTTGAGAGAATTTGAGATTTGTTAAGCTTCTTAGTGATCACTCACTTTTGCGTATTTTCCGACACCTGTGTTGACTGGTGGATACATCAATATACATCCAATTCAAAACAAAATCATACTCCATTGTCAACTGTAAAAACATTTTCCAAAGAATAGTTTAGAGAGAGGGATCCTGTTTCCTCTGTCAGTGTCTCTCATGGGTGGCTCACCATATTTAGCCTCCAGGGATCTAAGATTTTCTTAAAGTCACTCTATTTACTATAGAGGAAAAACTCTTAAAAACAAATTTGCCTATTAAATCATAGATTAATTGGTCCACATGCATGTTAGAATACAGTCACATCAGTTGACATCAGGTAGCAGTAAACAGTTTTGTTTACAGGAAAATGCCACTTTCATTCTCATTTCTTATTTTCACTCAAGTGCCTACCAGCACAACTGCTGAGATAAGAAATGAAATACCATGCTCAGTGACACCTTGACAACTATTTATTGAGACAGAGGTGAACATTTCTCATTCAGTGTCCCCAGGCACATTTTCACAGCTGGTCAGGGAATTTCAGCTGGGGACCATCTGATAACAAGCCCACTTTTCCAAACTCTAACTTCTGTTTTCTCTCTTTGTTGTTCCCAGCCGTCTGTCACACCATGCATCATACAGCATTGTCTCACTATGGCTAAGTGTGTTTTAATGACAGTGACCTTATGTGGTGTTTATCTAAAGAGAGTGCTTCTGCTACATAATTGTCAGATGCCATCTTCTTACTGTCATCAGCCACCCAGTGTTTGTACCAGTTGGCCTTTCACAGTCTTAAGGGATCACTTAATGTAATGAAGTAGGGGGCCCCATGCCCTCCTTTAGTGTGTTTTTCCACTGTTCCGGATTAAGTATGTTTCCTCTATTGAAAGATGACGGACACGCTTACCCTTAAAAAGACACAGGGAACACGCCACAGCTACCAAGTGGATGTTTTGAAAATAGCCCTCATTTTAAAGTGCTGGGACAGCGCCCAGGCTTTTTGATATTGCGTCAACCTTTTCTGACAGTCTCTTATTGTTCAGTGTATCAACTTTGTACTATTGCAGTCACATCCAGTTCCCATGAAGGGGCACTGCAGATGAGAACCGCTGATATGGAAAGTTGAGACAAGCTCACGTGTTCAGTCAGTGAGGTTCATACTATAGGTTCTGTAGTCATAGGTGTCACACTTCATCTACAACAGTTGAACCATTAGGAGATACTTAACACTGATCTTTAAAGCTTTAACCAAAGACCTGATAAATAGGGATCTTGGATTTAAATGGGGGCTCAGTACAGGCTGTTTGTGTACATGTGGAGCTGCGTGCACAAGCTTGTGTGTAACATCTACATTTGTTGTAGGCGTATAGTATTCATCCCAACAAGGTCATTCATCTGTTAAGAAGTTTTGGAAACTTTTTTCTCACCCCCCACCCCCCCCTCAAAAAAAATTATTTGCTGCCAACTGGGTGACACAATTGTAAGATCGTGTCGCAAGAGCCAGATGTATTGTTTGCTTGTTTTAGGAAAGCATCCAAACTGAAATGTCTCAACAACTATTGGATGGATTTTTGCAAAACTTGGTATACACATTCACCTTCCCCTCAAGATGAACTGTATTCAGCCTCTTGATCTTGTAACTTTTCATTCAGCTCCATCATGGAGGTCAAGATTTAATAACACCTGTAAAATTAATAACGTTTGAATCAACATCTGCTGTACATTGTGCTTAGTGTAAATCAGCGGCATGCTAAACAAAGATCTGTTGGTATCTTGCATTTTGTTAGCATTTCGCTCAAGTACAGCCTAACAGAGCCCCTAGCATGGCTGTGAACTTAGTTTTGAATGTTAGTATACATGGATCTCACAGGAAGTACAATATTAACCACCTTACGAGTCTGTATAAATCATTGCATTCCTCCGGCTCACCCAGCTCTTACTGGTGCCACTTTTAGTGAAAGTTAATATTGTGACAGCTCTGAGTCATTGGATGGTGTGTGTGTACAGCATGTGTACATGTGTCCATGTGCATGAGTGTGTTTGCATTCTTTTAAGGAGCTGCAGTTTTAAGATGGTTAATGGTGTGTTATAAATGTTAGTTTGAGGTACCACAGTAAATATTGTGATGGCTGCTTACAATAAAGTGAGTTTTATGACAAAAGTTAAAAAGTTAACAAATACATTCTTGCACAGCCCCAAAAACCTTAGACTGCACAAATATGCTCTTAATGCCTGTTGTTTTCAGAAATGGTTTAAGCTGAGAGAATCACCACTCTGTTTTCAGCTCTCTTAATTAGATGTTGTGCGAGTGCCAGTCCTGTTATTTTAGTAAAGATTTGACTGGAGGTCACCTCGGGTTTCCTGGCTGTGACGTCTTTTCCTCAAATAAAAGGCCCCCTGGAGAGAATGAAAACAGACAAATAGTTCCTCTGCAAATGGAGAGAGGGAAAGACAAAGAAAGAGGGATAGTTGGATGGATGGATGGATTCGTGGAAAGTTGTGGCCTGTTTTTGTCTGGTCCCAAACAACAACCCCAGCAGCAACCACACCCTCTCAGGAATTCCTGCTGTAAAAAATGTTTCATGTCATGTTTTTAAAGGAGCAGCTCAGCCTTATCACAACATGATCGATGTTTTTTTGTGCCTGAAATACACCCATGTTGCATAATGGGATGTATATAGATGTATATGGAACTAAATGCAACCACACATTGTTGTATACATTTTATTTTTACATCAGTGAATACTGTCTCTGCTGACATATATGCAGAGTACTTATCTAAAAAGTGTTGCATGGTTGTTCAAAAAGTAAATAAAACGATGAATAAAAATGAGAAGAATTTGGATATGGAGTAGGTGTATGGGCCTCGGCGTGAGTTAGGTTTAGTCGGTTAAGACAGCAAAACATTCTTACAGCCAAAGGTCAAGAGGACAGAATAGCTAAAAAGACAATAAAACAATTGCAGATTTCAGTCCAAGAAAACACAAAAAATATGAATCAACAATATCTGGAATGTAAGCCCAAATATTTCTGCCTGTATTTTTATTTGCGTGAACTGTGTGAGTTTGTTTGTGTATCTTCATGTGTGTATGAATTGCTAGCCAGATGGCTCTCTACGCAGCCAGTGTGTTTTGGCTCTGACCACTCGTGGATTCTGAGAAATACTTGAGCTGTCTGCTGTGAGGACAGTTTCACCCTTAACACCAGACACACAGGGCTTTGTATGTTTGCTCTGACTGTGTTTCATTATTTCATCTTTCAGTAAAAACACAAGGAGCGGTGTAGCTGGTCATGGGCCATTTGTAACATGTTATAGTTCCCTTTATTTAATTGCTGCCTGTTTATGTTATGTCCGGGAAGGGTCATGTCTCACTAAAGCAAGGACCATCAACAGGCCAGCTTCAGCTTGTCTAGGCAAAGGCAAACACTGATTGGCCAATAAAGTTTGATGAACGGCTTGTGGGTCACAAAACTGATCTGTGACAGGGTTACGCATACAGGATCCCACCCACCCCCTTCTCCTCCTAGATAGTATCAGACAGATAGAAACACTGATCCAGAGTCAACATTACAGTTCAATTTCTCAACTTTTCCATTACATCACAGCTTTTAAGTTCAAAGCACTACAGCTGACACAAATGTGTGTTTAGAGTCAGCTTCAAAGCAACAGTTGTCATATCACTGTCAAGAAGGTCGAGAAGAGGCCATTACTGAGAGCATTCAACATACTGTAGTTTATATGGCAGTGCATACAACGTTATGTCTGGATAATGGATATTTTGTGGTATTTGTGTGCCTGATATGGCAGTGTATTTCCATAAAATTAATTACGCATCTGTCCTTAGGAGAGATAGATAGAGTCTTTAGTCAAGAATATTGCTTTATTTTAGGATAGAACTAACTAAAATGACCCTCATTTAGCCTTATTGTCTCTGTCGTCTGGCTCTCAGACAAAATTGTTCCCTAGAGGCACCATAAAACAGGGAACAGCCGACTCCTATAGCTTCATTTTCTCCAGTTTCAACCCATATTTTCTCTATACTCTCCTTCCTCATCAAACCTAACCCACTCACCAGAGACATGACTCAACAATTTTTCTTTTACTTCCTCCCTTTTTCTCATGAAGGCAATGAAATGGACACCTCCTGCCCATTCTTACAACCTTACGTGTGTCCATTTTAGGCAGGCCAAAAGAATGTGGTAGGGACTGTGATTGGCTGCATCTAGGAAGAAGGACAACAACATGTCCGGACAGGGAAAACTGGAGTGCAGCAGGGATCAGAGAATTGTTGTTTTTTTTTTTTACCTCCTCCTTTTTCTCTTTCTTTGCACTTTTTCCACTCTTGGGCTACATGGGTTTAGACTTTTGTTCATTCCTCTTTCCATACCCCCTTTTTCAACCAGAATTCACTGCCAACAGCGGCTCCAACATCTATTCTAGTCGTAGGCTGGTGAGACAAAGCTGTCCCTGTTGCACAGAGGATTCCCCTCTGTGTGCTCCACAGCTGAGTATCAACCTGGAACCTCTCCCTCTTCTCTCTAAAACTATTATTACATGCCACAGTTTTTTCCTCTGCCCTCATTCCTCTCTCTATCTCACCTCCCTTCCCACCCCTCCCATCTTCTCAGCTGGTTGATGTTATAAATAGTGGACTGTGGAATGTAATTTTGGGGTTTTTACTTTTTCAGTGCTTTTATTACTCATTAGTTGTTAGAAATACATTTTTAGAGAGTTGACCTGCACACACTTTAACTCATGTTAATAAGTTGATGGAAGAAAGCAACAGATTAGTGCAGCTGAGACCTGTTTTGGTGTTTTTTGATGTGGTTTCAGTGTTGGACGTTTTTGTTTGAGAAATGGTCAGAGAGAAGTAGTCGGTGCAGAAAGAATGCGTCTGTCACAGGACAAAGGCAGGTCGGGAATGATAATGCTGGTCAGAGAGAGCTGGGCTTATCCCAACCGGCAGTATGGATTTCCTGCCTGCAGCCTCATTTCAGGCACATCTAACACACACACATACACACAGAAGCCAATAACAGAAAGTTCGTGTTGTTACTTTTTTATTGCTGTACAGTGTGAGTAGACAGTCTCAAGGCCTCAAATGTCCTTGAATAAGGTGCTTCCCTCTAACTGCTGCAGTAGACTGTTTGATGTGTGGACATCATTTTATCCCTTAAGTCAGATATTCTCTCACACTCCATTGGTTCAGATATCATAATATTACATAAAAAATCTCTTTAACAGTGTGCAGTGGTTACAAGATGGAAACTAGACAGCTTTTAGTGTGTGGATTAGATTATTATGCATAATTTCTTTCATACCTTTGTACCTCTTGAGTCATAATTTAATGTAACTACTTATTACAGTTATATTGTGATATGATGATATATACTGTCACACAATAAAAATTTGTTAGAGCATTTATACTTGAGGTTGATATCTCTTTATTTCAGGTTGCAGTAGACCCTGTGAGCAATGTTATTTGTCAGTGAGGATGACTGCTTTATGGCAATATGCAATGGTGTATATGCATTTTTAGCCATGCTAGCAGTGTGAATCTAGGAATGGCAATGTCAGCTAGTCAGTCCATCATTTTCAGCAACTATTGGATGGATTGTTCTAAAATTTGTACAGACATTCATGGTCCTCTGAGGATGAATCTTAATTATTTTAGTTATCACCTGACTTTTCCTTTAATGTCACCAGCTTGTTGACATTTGTGGTTTTGAGTGAATTGATGAGCACTGGATGATTCCCATGCATTTTGGTACAAACATTCATGATCCCCACAGGATGAATTGTAATAACTCTTTTTATCTTTTTTTTACTGCTGTCATCAGGTCAAAATACTAAAGCATCAAATAGCTTGGTTTATGACCAAATACTATTTAATTCCCTTCCAGCCATATTTTGTGTCTGTTGCTAATTGGCAAATGTTATCGTACTAACACGCTAAATTAAGGTGGTGAATACGGTGAACATTATATCTGCAAAACATCTACATTTTCATTGTGAGCATGTTTTTATCCGTATCGCCACCCCTACTTGTGAGGCACCACAGGCTCCTTGTAGCTTGCTGTGCTTGTTATGTTTTGGACTTGTCTTCAGACTGTGTGAACTTGTTTTGGACAGTGACTATGTTTTATATGCACACAGTATTCCAGATACTGCCTAATTTTCTGCAATATTTATGATTTACACATAACAAGATCCCTGCATATGTCTGTAATTATGTGTCCATGAATAAACATAATCCCAGATCATCTGTATTGCTCCACTAATGATATAGAATTAAGTTTGTTGCAACTACATAGGACATGGAAACTTGCTCAGAAGTCCCATTGCTTTACACTGTATCTTACTGTCTTACATTGTTTGCATGATCATACTCCTTCAAAACAACAGTTTTAACATTTCCATAACAGATTCTGTGTGATCTTCTATCTCACATGAAGGCTTGGAAAAGGCTATGGTGTGCATGTAAACATAGTCAGTAAATGTAGTTTCAACAGTTGAGTAAGAAGAGATGAAGAAACTGAGAAAAAGAAGAAAACAGAGTAGGGGAGGATTGCTGATACATTCTCCAGTAGGCTCACAGTGTTCTGGCAGCTAATGATTTTGTACCTCTTACTACACACACACACACACACACACACACACACACACACACACACACACACACACACAGGCACAGACACTCTGCAGCTCCCTCCCAGACATACTGAGGGTAGCTGTTTTCTATTGTATTGCCATGGAAACGTTAAAACATTTCAATGTGTTCGGCAGCTGAGGAACTAAGCTAAGTGACTCATTTCAGCCCCTCCCACACACCAGTACACGCTATGCATGGATTTCCCACCTCACATACACACACACACACAACTAGTCAGAACTCATCAAAGTGGAGACACTGCCGAATCATCTCATACCATAGCTGTGCAAATAGGTCAAAACATTTCTCGGAGGGGGGTAACTTTTAAAATGTTAGTGATAAAAGACAATCTGGCACATGATCCTAATTTGACACAGTATTTAGTGCATTGGCAAATCTACTCCATACAAGGAATCCACTTGGCTGAAGATGATACAACTTAAGGATTCTCCATTATGTCTGCTCTGAGATGCAGGTGAGCTGCTGACTAGCTGCTTGATGCAGTTATGAAGGGTGGCTCTTGAGGATGAAGGCCATTAAAGCGGGTGGAATGAGAAACTCACGTGTTTAAATCCTGACTGACAGTGATGTCCTAAGGTCCCATACTAGAATTAGCCTCCAGAATCCCAACAGACAGGGAATTGGTCTGCTCCATCTCAGAGCCAAAATGAGAACACTGTAGATGAGGCAGACCTGTGAACGTGACCGCAAGAGCTAGAGAAATATATAAAATAGATAGATGGTCATCCACGGGAAATTTCTATATGTTACAGCAACAAGAAACAACAGTGATAAAATAGAAAGAAAAGATAAAAATATAATATAAAAAAGGTACAGAAGGGTAAAAAATAAAATTTAAGTAAAGGTAAATCAGTATTAAAAAAAACTCTAATAAAACATAAATGTGCAGTTTGTAATATAGGGAAATGGGTGATAATCAGTGAGGTAGATGAAAAGTAAATAAACAAAAATAAAGTGACCCAGAAAGTGGAGCCTAGGTTTAGAAGAAGGTAATGGAAGGTACGGTATTGATTTGTCGATCTTCATATATGAGGAATTTACAGGCCAAGCAGCCAAGGAGAGAATAGAGGAGCACGTGACTGAGGAGTGATTGATTTAAATCTCTGAACAAGCTGAAATCTGATGTAGGGTAAAACATTTTCGCCTTTAACGACTATTGATAGGCTTTGTTGAGCCAGCCTGGTTTTTATTTCAGTTGTTAAAGCTTAAAACCAGGAGCTTGAGCTAGTAAAACAAATGCCAACACATTTATTATTATATCTGTATTTTGCATGGGATGTCCGGCTTCTTCAGTGTATTTCATGGATTTTTGCTTGATTTTCCATTTGTTTACCTATTTGCTTTCAGTTTGTTGCTGAAAAGTGGCTGATGCTCTAACAACAAATATCTATGTTCAGCATTCTTTGCAGAGAAATCTGCATAATTATTACAAAATGCTGTGATGTTCCATTAGTATAAATATACCATAAGTTCAGTAATAATTCTTGTTGCTAATTGACAAATTCGTGTTGTAGATCATAGTCACAGGTAAGTCTCTCAGTCTGATCCCTCCAGGCTTTGACACCTCCCTTTCACTCCCGTCCTCCTGGCTCCCCCTTCCTTCCCTCCACATTCAAAACCAGATGAGCTTAGTCCCACACATATACATATATGCAATCCAATCTACTTGACAATTATCTCCTCTACCCACCCACAAACACACATGTATAGTGATGAGCTTGTCTCGCCCCACTCATGACGCAATTTGAAATTACTCTTCTGATTTCAGTGGTAGAGCTTCCCTGTGTTGATGCTGGAGGTAACTGACACACTTAGGTAACTGGCCTCTGTGACTCTCATTTCCTACCTAACGTCTAATTATGCGCGTGAGTTTTTAATAAGGGGTATCGGGTTTCCACCTATTGCTCTGCAGGTGGACAGAGCTACCCCTTTTTAGCTGCAGAAAAGCTGAATCATGTGGTGTTTTACTACTAGACAATACAAGAAACAGGATAAACACACCTTTGCCAGACCACCTTCTAACACTGGACTGTACTGTAGTTCCTAGGAACGCTATCATCAACTTTCTTTTTGGGAGACTTTTTTTTCTTTAAGAGAAACAAAACCCACCTGTCCCTCTGGTGAAAGAAGAATAACAAGAATAATACCAGGCTTGCTGTCTTGTATTGTGTTATAACATAGATACACTGATCCAAGGTATTTTTCCTTGCTAGCCGCCATGCGATGATCGGTAATCAGGCCCCTCCCGAGGAGAGAGACTGAGATGACTGCAACGATCCCCGGAAAGGAGGCTAAGAGTAGCAAAAGGAGAGCCAACTGCATGACAAGAAACTACAAAGTAAAGTAAAGGACTCAACACTAACACTAAAATACTAAATCCCAGGCTGTTTGGAAGGTGAGGAGGGCTAGCAACACTGGAATGGAGTACCCAATCTCTAACAGCACTGTGAGAGGTGGGAGGAGAGGCTGGCTCTCAAGTACAGAGGAGGGACTGACTGTTCAGGAGCATGGAGCTTCATTCACTCAGCTAAATACACATAGGCCCGCAAGTATACACACACACACACATACACACACGCCTCTACAAGGCTGTTCTCATAGGCTGAGAGAGAAAGAGGGAGGGTTTATGAGACGAGCAGGACGCCTGCAGAGGCAGTTGTATGGGGATGTCTGACCATTCTACAGCACATATTTTGCACTGTTTTTTTAGCGTGACAACATGTAGAGAAATTCACGCATTCTCTGCTTTCTTTGTATAAAGGTCTCAGAGGTGCGGCTGGTTTTTAAGTATTTTCTGCTGCTTGTCTTTTATTGAACTAGGGCTTCTTTCTCTCTGTAACCCAAACATACACACTTTCTGCTGATGTGAACCACATGTCACACATGCATGCACACACCACATATATAGACGGGGTAGAGGTCCAGTCTCTCCCTCATTTATCCTTACAAACACAAAATGAGAGGAATAGGGAAGAGGGAGAGGTAAGTAAGACGAGTGAAGGAAAACCTTTAGTAGGGCAATGGGAATGCTCTTGGTTTTGATATTACTGGTCAGACCCAATGTATTGATATGTTTTCTCTTTTATCCTCATCATTTTACCTTTTGGTTTGTAATAATCCTATGGAGTTTGACTTAGCAGTGAATCTCTGTTCTAATTAGTCTGTTTTCATTGTCCGTTCTTGGCTTTCTCGTGTCACCCAGCCTTGGCTTTCATTTTCAGCCTTTTTCTCTCTTTCCATCTCACCCTGTCTCTCCCATTTGTTGATCTCATTGCTGTCCCAGGTGGTGAGCAGACAGGAAAAATAGAGACACTGAGCGAGGCCAAAGAGGGACAGAGTGGTTTATCAAACTGCAAAAGGAGGAGATTTAGATCCTGTAAGCTGTTTCCATAGAAGTACACACCTGATTTCCAAGTGGGAGGTATCGGGCCTTAGCTCCCAGGACTAACTCAGGATGTCCCGGAGTGAGGCCGACAGGTGACCCCGTGCCTAGGGACATCACTGAGATCTTAGCCAGGAGGCGAGGGCTCAGCGTGGGCAGAGGAAGCAGGGTTCCTGGGGCAGGCCTCTCAGCTACAAAGGAGTCGATGAAGAAGAGCGCAATGACTGAACCGAACTGGTACTGGTGTGGCGGATGCCAAACTGGGACTTCAGAATCATGACCCTGCAAAAGGTGAGGGGCATGGTGTTTTACTACACTAGACAACATGAAGAAAACAGCCAAACAAACATAATAGAGTTAAAATGTCAAGATTCTGGGCACATGTATAATATTCTTGACCATCATAGGTCATGTAAAAGTTGGTGTATGAAATGAGATTAAATATGTTAATGAGAGAAATTTAAATGGATTTTTCTTTTGTGAAAATATATATATTTAAAATAATAGATTATATCACGAATTGGTAACAATACTGAGTTATACTAATTAACTTATGAATTCTCATCTCTTGAGAGTCTATTTTCACCATTGCTTTGGTTTTATTCCCACAACTCTATGAACCCCATTTTTAGCTTACAGCAGGGGCTATTTTCAGCAAAATAGCCACTGTATGCAACTTATCCATAATCAATATGACAAAGCTAATAACTAGCCAGAGTATTGTGGAGCATTTAGCAGCTAAAGAGCCACATATTTCCTGCCTGATGGTATATAAACAGAGCCAAAATTAGCTAATATTTCATGATAGCTAAAAACACATGTAAAATGAATGTTAAGGCACTCTACAATGTTGTGTTCCTAAATGCATATAAAGAAAGCTTATACAGAATTGCCATAGCCAGCTGTCTCTAATTCATTAATATGCAGTGTTACAGCTTGTTGTGCTGCCCCATAAAATAATTAACAGGCTTTTAAAAACACCGAGATGTGAAGAAACTTGATATAATTTTAAAACAGTTTTGAAGCTACAGTTTGATTGCTGGCAACCTTCTGCAATTTGTCTTGGTTTTGTCTGTCAGTAATCAAAGATCAGACCGTGTTTCAGAGAAATATGTTGACTGTTGATTGGTGATGGAAAGTTAAGAGAGATTTAGTTATCGCCTGACATTAGTCTGTCCATTTGTAGCCTGGAAATAGTGAAATGCACATACACACACACGTAGACTGACACAGGGGTCTAATCCCCTTTTTCTGTTTACTGATGCGTTTGCTTGGTCGGCAGCACAGAGATTACCCACAGTCCCCATTTCCTGTTTTTGTTCCACCTCTAAAGCCATCCCTTTCTCCTCTGTCATTGTATGTGTGTGTATGTGTGTGTGTGTGTGTGACTGTAGTCACTATCTAGCAACTCTTGGAATTATAGATTCAGTCTTTTTCTAGAACTTTTTTTGGATGGTTTCCTTGGTTTTTGTGCTCGTTCCGCTTAAAAGGGACTTCCATGATCCCTTGTTATGCCTTACATTGTGGTTTTGTAAGGTCTATGGAGAACTATGAACACTGGATGGGTAACAGCCAGTGACTCCATTTAAAACCAAAGATTAACTAGTAGTAGGGCTAATAATTCCCAAGCAGAGGATGTGGTGAAAGGCTGATGCTAAGAATTCGTGGGAACCATATTTTTGGCATTTTGTCTCAGTGATTTTCCCATTTTAAGCCCAAATAGGACCACAGTCAAGCCTGTCCAAGAAACAGTTCACGGAACATCCAGCTAGGCCAGGCGTTGCAGCTTTAAATGCGACCTGGACATAAAGCAAGAATGACTGAGGTTTTTGCCCATTGGCTGTATTCTGTTATTGTTTTACAGCATTTTTGATGTATATTGTAGGGTAACGGTTTTATTTTGTGTTGAATATCTGTGTATTACACCGGGTTTGTCTGTTGACTGATCAGATTAGTTTATAGGTCCAATCAGATAACTGCGGTATAGGTTTACAATCAGTTACAAGTTTTTATTTTGCAGAAAATTAGAGCATCCTCAAAATAGAAAGCAAAGGCAGGATATGACACACAAGAGCGTGAGTCCGGATCTAATCCGACAAAAAGGAAATAGTCATACTGTTTGGCAGAGTGATTTGTTCCTCAATTCACCAACATGAACAGCTGGTGCTTTCTGTCTCACCTGTGTGTGTGAACAAATTGTTAGGCTTGGACTGTCTTGTTTTTTTCTTTGGCACTTTGTCTCCTACAGAGAAAGTGTGGGAAGCCTGTTTTCCCACCAGTAAATAATTGGCACATTGCACCTTTATTTTCTTCGCTTCGCTACTGCGGTTCATTCTTCCTGAACCTGCTGGGTGACTTTACCAATCTGACAAGATAGAGCTTTAGTGTGCATGCCGGCCATTAATGCTACTTCACTTCTCCAGACCTGTACATGCACTAACACACATCCCCGTACTTCCCCTTGTGTAACTGCGTGGTCTATATGACTATACTGGTTTTGTTTTGGTCTACTATGTGATGTCAGTCCCACATAGGTTTACAACACTGTCCATCCTACATACTGTGCTACAGGTTACTTTGACATTCTCTTCATTTACAGAACAGAGGGATAGTTGTGTAGTCATGCAAAGAATATTTAGTCTCTTATAACACAGCTCCTTTTTGTTTCCGTAGTTAAACAACCTGCCAACAACTGTACGCCTTTGTGTTGTCCCCAATGGCTGACGGTATGTTGCTCTTTCTGTAACATGTCTTTGTTGGTGCGTTTACTTTGGCCGTATCATCCCTGCATGACTGGCTCAGCTCTGCTCCTCTGTGATCCAGCAGCCAGTGGTCCAGCACTGACTGCCAGCTATATTTTACAGAGAGATTCTCTCATGGTAAAAAAAAATACCACCCTTGATGTGCTGAATTCCTGGGAGCTGTATCAGAGCGGTTTCAGTGTGTGTGTGTGTCAAGGTCTGTTAGCGTGTGAGTACGCGGGCACGGCAGCCTGGATGCCAGATTGGGCCTAGAGTTATGCGATGAAGAGGAGAGATTACAACGAATCACAAAGCCCCATTCAGCCTTGAGAGGACTCTTAGGGAACAGTCTCTCAATGCTTTTTTAATTAGAGCGACTGCAGAGCTCGCGCACACAAACTCATACACAAACATGTATCTGTCTTGTCTCAGATTTTGCAGTCTTTGCCTATTCATTACCACATATTATTGTTTTTGATTTTCTTCTCAGATTGCTTAAGATCCTTTATTCAGCACCAGTGTGGGTGTGTTGGTCTTCACTGCTTATTATTGTGTACTCAGCGTGTGTTTACAGTCGTGTATGTGTGTGTGGACGTCTGCAGCGCTGTGTGTGAGGGTGTGTGACCGAGTGCTACCCTGTATCAGAGAGTATCTCTGTTTGTGTGTGCCATCGTCATATTGCTGGGCTTAGGGCGGCGCCAACCCAGACCCGGCACTCATTACATCACCCATACACACACACACACACACACACACAAGGGTGTATAGAGCCCCTGCAACTACCTGCTTTGTCCAGCACAGCCCATCTTCAGCTGGCTGTTTGAGCAGTGAGGTCATTTTGCACAAACCCTGGGATTCCACGTGTGTGTCCGTGTGTGTTGTCATTGTTTTCTGCATGTGTGAAGCCATGTGTGTCTGTATGAGGACACTTTTTACTGTGTCACAAATGCAGGCCTTGTAAACCTGTTTGTTATGGATTCCATTCTCCGCCTGATTTTCTCTATCTGCATGTGTCTGTTCGCCTGGGTTTATTTTACCATATTCGTGAGGTCTGAAAACTGGTAGCCCACTATACTTGGGGTGTCTGACAGCTTTGTGGAGGACCAAAATGCCAGACCCCACAAGTTTAAATAGCTTTTTGAGGGTTAAGGCTTCGGGTTATGGTTCAGGGTAAGGGGCTAGGGAATGCATTATGTCAGCGACGGGACCCCACAAAGATAGGTGTACATGTGTGTGTGTGTGTGTGTGTGTGTGGGCTGCTACATCACCAAAAACATAGCCAGGTGTGTAGGATTCACAAACTGTAGCCGAAGATTACAGACCTAGCAAAGTAATTGAAGAGCAAACATCCATTACACAGGAGAACATTGTACAGCTCAGCTCTGCAGGCCACAACTCAGGGCTGCTTTTCTATACAGAGTGCAGTGAGTGGAGGGCAAAGAAAGGCATGCGTCAGAGAGGGAGGAGTGTGAAAGTTTAATGCAACTGCACAATGTCCCCTGCGAACATCATTCACCACTCACACTCACGCACGCACGCACACTTTGATGAGCGAGGTAATTTTACCTGGGTAAGCAGATATCTCCATACCCTCATCCATCACCGCAGACCTAAAGCCACTCCGGTTGAGGTAAACGTCTCCCAGGCGACAGCATTGTGAGGAGCCACGTTACTGTGGCAGCAATAGGGTCTGGACTGCGATGTCTGAGGGAAACATTAATCGTCTTTCGGGCCGTACGGCTGTGATAATGTGAGGATTTACAGAGAGGCAGCATGCAGGGATGTGTTGCAGCAGAGTGAGAGTGAAGATGGAGATGACAGAGTGAGAAGAAAGCATGATAAGAATTGAGGTCACTGTCTGTGATTTCTGTGTCTAGTCAGATTTAATTTCACAGTTACTAATATACTGCCCATACACACTCATGCCACGTATAGCAAACCCACCGTAGAGCCCATTGGAAAATCACCTAATGTGAGATGTGCATCTCAGCTTTTTGTCATCTGCACTGCAGCCATTAGGATATTATTTATAAACTCATTACATTTTAATAATTTTACTGTATTTTTGGAGTATCACACACACATATTCCTTTTAAAAGCTCTATGCAAATTATATGTATTATGGGATAATTTGTGAAGGGTTAGTTAAATGACTTGTGATCAAATCCAAATCCGTTTTCCAGCTGTGTACGTTTTATGGAATAAGAGCTACGGGTTGCTCTCTTCATAGGAGATGGAGTGTGTTTGATGTGGTTGGGAAGCAGCTGGAAGACATCAGCGTGACCTCTGAGGGAGTGGGAGTCTGTATATCATAGGGATATACAACTTGATTTACCCCTCAAGACTGGGCTTTGTGTGTGTGTGTGTGGCTCCTAAGGCGAATATGCTGTAATAGAGCAAGCACCGTCTGAACACCGTTTACCTGATCCAGCTGTGTGTGTGTTCTCGATTTCTGATTTTTTTTCCTCTGTGAGGAGGCAACAGACCAGACGTAATACAAAGCAGCCCAGGAATTCAGTCAGTCTTGAGTTAAGGACATTTAGGAGCCATATATGTTTAAAGGCCTTGAGCGCAGTAAAACATCTTGGAACATTGACTCAATGTCCCTTTATCTAATGTTTGTTTCTGATTTAAGCAGCAGTTCCACATTATGAATGATCACCGGTTGGCCTTGAGGCTGCACAAACCTCAAGCTCACATACTTGTGGTTTAGCAGACTCTAATGGACATAATCTTCACACTGACCTCCTGGGTGGATATAAAATAATAAACAATTCCAGCTTGTAGCTTTGCTTATAGCTTCTTTTGTACATGGAAATTAATTGAAAAGAAACAGGTCTTAAAATTCAACTTTTTGAGAGAAAGCTTAAATTGTCTGAAGTCACTGACCAACTATTCTACTAATAAATATCACCCAAGTTTGTAGTTCCAGATATTCAGCATCAGTGAAGGACAGAGGGGCCATACAAAGACATCTACAGTGGTGTGAACTTTGTACTTTCCAGTGTTTAGCAGAAAAATTGTGTCAATAAAAGCTTTATATTTTGAAAAAAAATAACAACACGTGTACACATCACAACAACAGCACACAGACACAAACACAAACAGAAAACCTGCTTTATTTATTACTTTCCTTGCTCAGTGATGTATGCTGCACTGGTACTTTCTTTTACATTTACTTTTACATTTACATTTACTTTCTCTCTGCTAGTAGGTGGTATGTTAGACTGAGTTGAAACGTAGCTCTTATAGCCCAGTAGCCTGCAGTTGAATGTTATTGACTGGGCAGGGTTTGAGTGCATCAGTGTCACTGTACGTATGCCTTAGGGGTTTTATTGTGATAGTGAGTCTCTGCCAAGATGGAGTGCTTGGCTGATGTTGCAGATTTATTGAAATTGCATAATTAACTCAAGACTGGGGCCAAGGTGAATAGATCCCCATCAAGGTCATATAGGTCAATCTTGTGTCCTAATTCAGGCCACTAGTCTCAGACCTCTCTACTCCTCAGGTACACTAACAAAGTAATACACACAAATATTTAGAAAGGTTGATTTCTTTAATCCTGTCTTTGGGCCCAGTAATGGTCACCCTGACAAATCCACTTTCCTGACAAATCTGACAACGGCATTCCTTACACCAGTGTCCTTGAATGTACGATGTGCACACACACACTTACACACAGATACACAGACTGACTCTCTGCTTCCCTTTGAGTTCCTGCAGCCAACTTGGAAATCTCTTGACAATGTGACACAGACTTCTTGATCACGCCTTATATTTAAATGTATCTGGGGCATGTTTGGCACGTTGCATCTAGCCTGGGAGGGTGGGTTGGGCAGTGTGCCTGTGCACACACAGAGACCTCGCAACCATCTATGCACCTCATAGCTCTAAGGGACAGATGAGATAGCGAGCTGGGGTACTTACCAGCACAAATGTACTGGGTGCGTTCTTGATGGGGCTGCATTAAGAGGCGCAATTCTCTCAAGCATTTTATTGCAGATCGTTTTACACTTTGCAGAGTGACATACTACATTCTCACATCTTCCCTTGTCTCGTATAGATACATTTGGCCCTGTCACTGCAAGTATCCATATTCATATTTGAAATTCCCGTAATTTTCTCCTGCTCTTAAGAAACAGAATTGATTCCTCTACAAGGGATTGTAAATTCTTCGGCCAGCAGCCTATCAGCTCTCCCCTCTCTCACTGCCCTCCACCCCTCCCATCTCCCACAGTCAGTAAATCTGTTTTTATCTCCACCAGTTCTCCACATCAGAGGGGTGGGGTGAGGTGGAGAGGAACGATCAAGGGACCACTGATGAGGAGTGTGTGGTTTCATTCTTCTGCCCTACTATCACTTCCTCCTTCTCCGTTTTCTCCAATCCGAACTCAGTTTTACGGGATGTGCAGTGTGCCATGCGCTTGATGGTGGTCTATGCATCATCCTCCTCCATATGTCTTTCTCCTGACCTCCTGGATGACTGCTACCGATCTGAGTTTGAGAAGTGGTGCCACCCTGCACTGAGTATGCAGAGGTCTGTGGATGTCACAGTGTGGGACATACCCACAAGTCATCACACATTCATAGGAATTCATTGTTGATATGTCTATTTTGTATAGGAGGAGTGTGTGAGGCACAAACATAAAATGAGGGGAGAGGATTAGTTACAGTAAAGATTTGAGGTTGTTGGCGCACTTTAGTGATTTGCTTCCTCATGTTTGCTGAATATTTTCTCCCGTTACTGTGTTATTGCTCTATTTAACATACGTTAATGTTGCCTTTCTGGAATCCCCCATCATCTCTATTCCTGTAACTCACCCATCTGGCTCTGCATCTGTATTTCCTCTAAGCATAACTGGAATGTTCTCATCTCAAAACAAGCTTTGATCTGTCTGACTAGTTGACTGTATCCGGTTTCTTTCTAGTTTTCATCTAGAATGCAGTCTAATGCGGTGTGTGTGTGGAGGGAGTTTCAATGGTGCCAGACAGCAGAGCTGCACCTGTGGAAGCCGTTGAATTATTGAGCATCCCTTTGCTGTATTTAGTTTCCACTCTTGCCCGTATCTCAGTGTTTATTCCTGCTTTTTGTTACTCATTCCTGCACATAAACACCACTGATACATACTGCTCTCTTCCTGTCAGCAGCTGGCAGGGTGTGCGTGTGTATGTGTGTGTGTGTGTGTGTGACTCTGACAGAGGAATCTGTGTTTTCTCCATCACCACATTGTGTCGACAGGAGCTGTCGGCTGTACTTATAATTGGTTTGCAATAAAGACGACTGACGACTGTGCTCGCCAAGAGGAACAGGGGAGGTACAGCTGAAGTGTGCCATTAACCATTAGAGAGCAGTGTGAACCAGTTTGGATGAGCTATATGGTGATGAAGATATGTGTGTGTTTGTGTTTATACCCCTCTTCAAGACTGGAAATGCTCAGCTGTGTGAACGCTCAGCTTGGGAGCACGGCGATCTCAGAGGCAGAGAGTGGGAGGGGCACTACACACACACACACACACACACACACACAGTGACACACATAGATGCATACACACCTTGCAGTGAGCTTGTCATAGTTGGATGTTACGTTGTCTGCAGCTGATGGGCATGATTAGAGAAGCCAGCCGCCCGGAGAATAGGGCTGATTGGAGTGTATGTGTTGCATTTTTGTGCTGTGGATCTGTGTGTGTGATAGCATTACAGCCGGAGTGTATTTGTTTTATAGGAATGGTGTCAGTGGGTCTTTAGCGCGCCCACACTATACCAAGGTGTGTACGTATGTCAACAGGACTGAATCAGCAGGAATGATTTGACCACTGGGGATTCAGGAGCGCCACAGTATTGACTCTTTGGACTTTAGGGTGTGTTTTACGCCTGAGAGCTTAGGAAGCTGGGAAGGTCTTAAGAGAAGGAATGTATGTAACAAGCAGGGCGAAAAGATGAGCAGACCCCTAGGGGCTCTAGGAACTACCCCAGTGATGTGTAGCAGCATCCAAAGAAGGTAGAGAGAAAACTTCTCTGCGCCTCTGGCCCCAGCCTCATTCAAAAAACTAAAAGGCTTCTGGTCTCCTTTGGACGTCCATAGACAAATTGAAAACAGGTGTAAGAGGAGTTGTGTTCGAAGGGATACTGCTAAATGTTCATTTAAAGTCCTGATAGCAGAGAGAAAGTTATTCTTGTTAAAATCTGACTGTGTGGGATTGGACGTGGTGTGTCTGTGTGTGTGTGTGTGTATGTGCATGTGAAGTGAGTTCTACAGTAAGCTTTTTACGGTAGAGGATATTCCCGCGCTGACTTTATGGTCAGCTTCAAGGCTTCCTGCTTATTGCACAACTGTGCAGAAGAGGGTCTTCTGTGTATGTGTGTGTGGGTGTGTACGTGTGTGTATGTTTGCATGTAAGTGATAGTTTTTCTTTGTCTTTGTTTTGTGATTTGTTTCTCCGCTGACAGATGAGTGTAACAGAGGATTTTAATTGAAGACAGAATTTCCCTTTTTCCCAATCCATCTCACGTACAGTGTGTGTGTGCGTGTGTGATCCTGTGGGTTAGGAGGAGTATTATTTTATCATCCTGTGAGCTGTTATTGCCAGGTCATCATCATACCAAGTGTGGAAAACAGAGCCAGCCTGTCCCACGCTTGATCATTGTCTCTCATGTCCCTGAAGCAAAACCTCACCTGACTAACAGGCTCTTCCAGCTATGAGCTCAATGATACAGACAGATTGCTGATAATCTTCACACTGAGATTTTGTCTTTCACAAGACTGCTGTTGATATGGAAACTATCAGTTAAACTTAAGTCAATATAAGGTTTGATTTGACTCCAGGTTACATGCTTTTAAGCATTTTTTGCAGAAATTTTGTACCCGATCCAAAGGCTGAGCCAGTGTGGCAAAGTTTGATGAAATATGCTCACTGTCACAATAAAGTTTTGTGTTTGCGCTGTTGATATTTTTGTATAAAGTGATGAATAAATATGAAGACTGATGAGCAGCTTGTACGCCTACTAGACATCTGAGTTGCCTTTGAGAAGACGGCCGTCATGTAATATAGCTATTAGCTGGAGTTGGCATTAGAGTATTACCAAATGAATTTATCCACTCGTACACAGCGTGAAACATGACCAACATTTTGCAGAACCAAACACCACACAATAACTGTGACCAGGAGATGAACTAGCTATGAAAGACTAAATTTTCTTTAGGTGTTTCTCTGATGCAGTTTCACTTCAGATGATAGAAATGCAACAGTTTTATACTGAAGCAATACTTGTATAATTATTGTCAGTGGCTATTGTCTGGATAGTCTATCTTATGTTCCCTTCCAACATGGCTGAAATTGCTACTGCTACTGGCTCTTAAGCGGAGAGTTTGACCTTTAATGAACCCTGAACCCTACATGTTAATGATATGGTGGTATGGCCAAAGTGAAAACTACTCGGGAAGTTAAGTAAATTTCTGGATTGCTGGGTCATCAGGTGACGCTAGGTAATGGGCAGTCAAAAAGGAGCAAAAAGATGGACTATGCCTATAGTGTTATATAATGACTCTGTGTGCACACAAACACATCTTGATTTGATTTTCTCTCAGGTGGCTTATTGCCCATGTGCGCCCATGGTTGTCGCCTTCTCTCTTCGCCTGTATTTCACTCATTCTATTCATCAGGGTTTATTCAATTGGGGTGGAATGTATTCTATTCCAGCCGATTTCTTTATTTATAAACCCATCCAGTATACAAACACACAACTTCTCACATAGCTTGTTGAAATGAGGGTCAATTCTAGGTCAGATTGTAGTCATTTTCTACACAATACCCCAAAATAAAGCCAGATTGAGCAAGAGAGAAGGGGGAAGACTGCATTGTGTTGTATATCTATGACATGTTCAGGTTTGGCGCTATGTGTGCTGACTTCCATGTTGGCCTTTATTTGTATACCCAGTAAACCAGCTAGCATCTAGTCAGTGGGCTGATGAAACA
The DNA here is from genome assembly GCA_033238685.1 of Lates japonicus. NCBI lineage: Eukaryota > Metazoa > Chordata > Actinopteri > Centropomidae > Lates > Lates japonicus. The sequence continues at coordinate 2,861,107 of BRZM01000031.1, forward strand.
TGCAGTGAGATGGACTGGATAGGATCCTCACCATGCTCCTGAAATATGTGTCGTCTTCTGTGGTTTGTGGCCAATGCCCAAAACTCAGAAACCCTGCCTCGTGTCCTTGACAACACTCTGAGAGGTTGTTTATGTTGGGACTCTAACATTTCACTGACTGGGAAGCCATCACTGGATGTCATACATGGACTGAGTGTATTTCTTCTCGGGTCAAGGTTATCCCGGGAGTGTTTTGTTCTTTATCCCATGCTTCTCCTATAGGCTTTGCTTTAATACCGACCACCCTAGCTCTTACAGGAGGATTTAAGTGTTTAATTGATAGGTTATATCAAAATTGTTTCTTTCATAATAGATTTATGGTAATCATTTCCAGATTATGTTCTCTGAATTATTATTTCTAAACAGAGCTACACCTGTACAAACTTTCTATCAGTGACTGGCAAAGATACAGTAAATACTTCAAATTTTTTTCAGTTTGAACTCTGTTTGACTCAAGTAAGGTTATAAGAACAACAACTCACGACATTTATGACTGGATGCAATTGTCTCACGCAAACTGTTAAGAGACACAATATGCTGTGTAGAGCAGATGCTAGGCTGAGCAATGAAGGTCACAAAGATGCCATTCATGTGGTGATGGGAGCTTGAGTGGCTACAGGACAAATATTAGCCTACCATGAACTCTACTTTACTGTATCCATTATATGGCCTGGGTGACGAGGGAGCCAGGCACATACACACACGACACAGACTTTCACGGCTATCCTCATTCTGGGGGCCTTTGATGTTTTTTATAAACAAGTGGCGCAGCTGATGGATCTCCAGATGCTCCATACCTCCTATGCACTGTCCATTTCTGCAGGAGAAGTCGTTTCAGCTGGGCTTTCTTAACAATGCTTGTATAGTCTGGCTCATCTGTCTCTGCATTAAAACAGATGTCAGAATGATCCATCTAATAAACCGAATATTACTACGAACCAGAAATATCAGGACATACTGTTGAAACTACACCCTTCCTCTGACTTCCATCTATCTCACTACTCAGCACTTCACTCTTTTGCTTCTCTCCTATCTCTTTGACCTTGAATCACATAGTTATTTATCTTCCAGCATTCTAAAGGCGAAATATTTGCATTTGATGACAGGAGATTTCCAGTACAGTCTGCCTTTTAACTGTGGAAAATTGAAAAATCGAAAACCAATTAGACAGAATTAGGGAGGGAGAATGGCAAGAAGGTGACTTATTTGAGAGAATATAATAGGAGAGAAGAAAAGGGAGGAACACGCTGTAGGGGCTGTATAATCTCCAGAACAAGGTAGTCAGCGGATTTCCTTGCCATTTTCATTACGACTGTCTGTGCAGGTGTGATATTCCATTCCTACTTATCTCAATAAAGAATTATCAAGCCTTTGATTTCAGAAGCAGGGCTAAGACGCCTTCTTGGTCCTCCTTTGAAGATCCCATTTTACTGCGTACATCACTGTCATGGACCTCCTCCGAGAGCTTAGGTAAATACACAGTTGGATAAAGGAAGATGACTCTTTCGCCTCCGCTATCTATCCTCCCATGCCTCACCCCATCTCGCCTCTTCAATCCTGATCTTATGCTCTGTTGCTGTTTCTCTCAAAGGCCCCTCTGCTTTCATGCAGGCAAGGCCACCTGTGCACAAACATGTCTCACAGTATTTATATACAGTTTACCTTCTCCTTCTTTAGTTTCTTTCTGCCTCTTTGAAGCGATTTTGCTGCAACAGATGTAATAATAGGAAGAATGAGGCTGCCTCTTTTAACTCAACTCTCAGTCTTTGTAATTTCCTACCTTGCTCTCTTCTCTATCTGCAACTTCTAATTCTCCTTTGTCTGTGCTGTAGACTAAGCATACAAAGCCCTTGTTATGTTTAAAGCCAGTGAAAAGCCCTGTCATTCATCACCTCCCTCCTTCCTGAGACATTTGGCTCTCAGGACCTTCAAGGGCACTATAGCCCATTTTGGCTCTGGCCTGCTTTTAGAATTGTCGTCAATTCTTCACCTGTAGAATCAGCAAGTGTTCTGGCCTGTTGCACCAAACTGTCACTAGAGTATGTTCTTGGGAGACAAAGAGATCATTACCCTTCCTCCCTCAGTCCTGTCCTCTCTGCCTTTTAGCAGAAGGAACTTTGTTTCTTCTTCAATGAAAGGATGTTCTTCCTGGCAGCATGCACTGTGGCTAGTCTGCAGCCACTTTGTCCTAAATGTAGCATGGAAATTTTAGTCATTGGATGATACCTCTCAGAATGACTTGTAAGAAGATCATTCTTCTAAATGACCCACATCCCATTAGCAAACTTATGTGAAAAACAAAGTAGTATGTGGAGTATTTGTAGTGGCTTGCACTATGACTTGACCTAAATTTAACTTAAGCTGGCCACTTAGAAATAAGACTCTATTTTTCAGCCTTTGGTCAGAGGCAGTGTTTGGCTATTACTCTTTTATTACTATTTGAGGGCAGTAATCCATTTTAATAATTTTATTATATCTATTTCCATAATAACTTTTGCTCAATTAAAGCTGCAATTAGCCGTGCACTATAAGAAACAATGGACAAATGACTGCGCAGGTAACGTGAAAAGGGTCGCTTAGCTTATGTCCACAGAAACTCTTCACCTAACCCTGCATTTCTCTCAGTCGGCTTCTCTGGAGCCTTTTAGTATCTTCAGCTCATTGTTTTGATTTCTAACCACCAAATCCACTTACCAGTTCCAGCAGTGGCAGACAGCTGTTTTCAGTAAAAATGTTCTGACAAACCCACAGTACACCACCTGCCCAGCACTAAACAGCAGACAGACAACGTTCGAGACCAGCTGGTTCACATTGAGGAGCATGTAATAGTTAAAGACCATATGTTTCCTGTGGTGTTGGTGGAGATCAAAAGAGCTTAAAAAGGAGAGCGAGGGGCAGCGAAACATCAAAACAATGTTAAAGTTGCACCATGTCTGTTGAATGTTATTTTGTGAACACTTTATATGGTGGATGGTATTTGAAGTAGCTGTTGCGCTCTACCCAAGTGTTCAGCAATACATCAATGCAGCTTTTAAGTTTAATAAATGGAAATGCTTACAATATTAGATGTAGATGAGATTTAAAAGTAATAACACTCTTTTGTTCAGGTCAAAGGCATTAGTCTTTGTGTTTCAATATCTATTTCTGGCACATGTCACCACACAATACTGCTAACAAATCGGTGAAAGATCTCTGTCTCCAGTATAAAAGGGCCTGTGTTTGGATGGCTCTGTAATGGGGCCTAGTCCAGTGGACTTCCTGCATCACCACCTAAATTGAATTAAGTAATCAGATCACACTACTGAAATACATATACACACACATACACAGACCCAGAATGGACCTTTCTATTCAAAGGTGATTATTAAACGCCGGATAAGGCTTCTTGACTTGATGCTCAAATGGAGAACAAACGCACTTTCTTGGCTCACGTTAGGCTCCTTTTCCTACATCACTGTGTCCAATCTATACTGGAAACTTGTGAGGTTCCTATTAAGTACGTCCTGTCTTTATTGATGGAAGAAAGTGATATATCAAACTCAAGATTGCTTCACTGAGACTGGTTGTCCATCAATCAAAGGAACCTCTACTTTTCTTGAACTGATAAGGAAAATAAATCTGGTCGGTAAGCTGTTGTAACTTACCTAGATATATATAGGCCTATAGGTTTAGAGGAACTTACTATAAAATCAGAACACAACCAAGATTTGACCAGTACCACAAAACACTTGCTGTAAATTCTTTCAAACACTGTTGCTGTATATCACCCCCGAAACCCTGGGTGGAAAATAATCGTCAAATTGTAAATGTGCAGACACCCAGCCAGAAAAACTGGAGGCTGACTGATGTTATATATTCAGAAGGATAAACAATGCAGAAAATTCATACCACCAAATGAAAGTACTGTGTGTTTTGTTCCATCTATCCCAGTGTTGCACAGTGGAACTGAGTGCTGAGTTTCACAGTTTTCGCTTTGAGTTGGTAATTTGACATTCATAAAAGCATTTCTTCTAGACTTTGAGTGCAATCACTGTCAATATGAATTCACATACTGTTTGACTTAAATCTTTTACTGCAAGATAGGATTTTACTCAACCTTAAATTTCATGCGAGCCAAATACAAAGGAGGATAAATACTGTATTTGAGCATCGTTGTGTAAGTATTTACATAGTAGATTAAGAGAATAGTAGCTAAATCCATATATACAACATCTCATCCATTGACTGTATAGTAGATGGACAATGCTTCACTTCCTCCCACTGTACAAAAAAAAAAAAAAAAAAGAAGCTGTACATCAGCAGATTCGAGACCATCATCTTAAGTAGGTATGCTATTTGGGTAAACGCAGTGGGTCATCGGGACAGTCACAGTATCGAATTCCCATACACCATTTCGACCAATCACAGCTGCCGCCGACATCACACCCCTATTTTGTATCAAATAACTAATCAAAGCTAAACTTAACAGAAAACACATTTGGTACTCAACTAGCATGATGGGTGTGGGTGTGTTTATGGCCTATACTTCAGTCATTGGGCCACCAGGAGGATCGATTTTAATCTCACTTTTGAGAGAGATATCATTCTTAAGCGTCATCTTTTTTTTTTTTTTTTGGTGATTAAGTTTTTTGGTCTCAAAATAACCCAATAAAACACATGTATAGTCAATCATTGTAATACTTTGAGATTTTTTCCAGCCAACACCGCCAGTCATTAACCTAAACAACTTGAGTTAAGGTCATCTTACTTATGTCAGGAGACCTTGACCTGTAGACTAAGAGGTTGCACTGGGAGCTAAGTTTGTGCCAAGCAGAGGTGTCAAACCAGTGCTAGGTCCGGCCTCCTTTCTGTACTTCACCATTTGGCAGCAGTTTTCTCAACATTGCCGTCGCCTTTTCACGCCGGATTTACAAGTGTTTCTAAACTGACTCAGTCAAAATGGTTTCACTTGTTTACGAAAGGGAAGTTTAGTTCATTGGCCGTGTATAATGGGATTTTTGTTGAGGGCAAGAGTGGACGGAGTGGCGTGTGTTTCTGTGACATCTAATGCCATTAATTGGTAGAATGAGTTGCTTTCAGGCGGAGGCACATGTACTACCTAATACGCATTCACACAACATATCTACTTACATTGTAGCACTATACTGCTGATGAATACCAATATATCTATCACTGCCTTCTTACTTATGTGCATGTGTTGAAACAGGCTACATCTGTTCGGGTTTGAATGTCTAGCGGATTTGATGACACGTGAGTTGAATGAACTTAAAGTCGCCAGTCTCCTCACCAGACTGCCAGCTCAGTTTCATCCTGAACTCTGCCCTCCTACCAGCACACTCTTGACATGATGATGAAAAGCATCAACATTTGGTGACAGGAGCAGGCAATCACCTTAGTTTTATGTTTTCCATTGTTTAATCCAGTCATGTCCTTTCCCTGTGCGTCACAGCAGTTAGTGGCTGAACTGCTATGTGATTAACTACGCGGTAGTAGACAGAGTCCATGTTGTGAAAAGAACAAGGGACAATTGTCTCACAGAAAACTCCATGTCTGGAAATCTTTGCTAATCTATGCAACCTAGGAGGATGGAGGCCAAATGAAGTAAATTACGTTTTGCTACAGGAAAAGCCAAATCTAGATATACATCTCTGATTCATTAATGAAATTAGACCAGACTTGACATTTTGATTTTGTGTTGTTATTGCAGTTGAGGAAAGGTCAAGGGGCTGGAGTTTTTGCTGCAGCTAAAGTGAAAGCGGTTTTTTTTCCTGCAAATGTCTTCATCTCAATGATAAGGGTTTTATGGGTGATAATTCAGGCCCTCATTCATTGTCTGTGATGGTACAGAGATAAACTGTTTGTGGTTTTGCTATCCAGTAAACTTTGAAAGTCTTGAAGTTGGTCTCAAGACAAAAGACTTTTGATAACATGATAGATTTGTAAATCCATTGAAACTAATTGATTTGTGTGCAGTATGTACTATAGGGTTTTTGAATAATTACAAGAGTGACATGGATGAGTCATATAAAGGAAATTTATAGTAAGTACAGCTTTGAGTTGAGTTCAATTTTGAGAAGAGAGAAAAAAAAACATTTAGAAGCAACTGTGTTTACAAAATATGTTTTTGCCTTTTAAAGTGAAAGGATCTGCCAGTGAGGTTATTTGATTTGCCATTACATATCATAAATCTTTCCAAATATGAAGCTACAGCTAGGACATAGTTAGCTTAGCTAGTATAAAGACCGGAACCAGTGGAGGACATAAATTCCCTGTAAAACTACAACTCATTTGGCATTTGTAGAACTAAACAAACGAGATATGATGTCTTAATTGGTAAGTTTTAGAGGTGTCTGCAAGTGGATTTGTTACTTTTGTACAGAGACAGATTAGCTGTCTGGTTGTTTCTGGTCCTAATGTTGCGTAAGCTAACTGGCCGTTGGGTCCTAGCAATAGTCCTCTAATCTAATTTGACACAAAGGGCCAAGCAAATTCCCAAACTGTCAAAATACTTCTTTACCTGACATTATCCTGCACATAGTGCAAACTGATATAAGACTCATTAGAGCAAGAAATGTTTAAAATGTGTTTTGTTTTTTTTGCTAAGACTGTTCTGGTGTGAAGCCTAAGTTTCCCTCAGTCTAAATCATTCAGCTGACTGAGCCCCAAGACTTCACTGAAAAGGGATATTAGTCTGACAAAGGAATCGACTCTTGAGGGCATGGGCCTGTCCTGTCCTGTCCTACTTGGAGATGAGTCAGCAGCTGTAGGTCTCATTAACTCATCAATCATACTAAGAGACCTTTCACCATTAGGGGAGGCAAGACCATTAGGGCCCTGTAAATAACCTCCCTCTGCCTTTATGACTGCATATACACACATATATATATATACATATACATATATATATTGTGTGTTCTGCTTGAGAGCTGGTATATCTGCAAATGGAATCTATCTCTGTGACTCTACATTAAAACACATACTAAATAAGTTTGTTTTTTTCTCTTCTTTCAGCATGTTTTCATATACTTGTACGCCTGTCTGTCTGTTCTGTGGCCTTTGTCTGGAGGCCTTGCATCTGTCCATACCTCAATTTTCCAGGGTCAGCTGCACCTCATGCCTACCCCACACACCAATCGGCAACAAATAGATTTGGTCATCTTGTTTTGAGACTATAGATGAAACGTAGTGACTGGGTCGACTGTGTCTCCGCCTGTGAGGTACTTTTTCAGGTTTACAGCTTCACTTTGGCTCTCAGAAAGCTTTTGTTGAAACGATAAGCAAAACGCCCATCCTCCCAGGAAAATACCCACAATCCCCTTTATCAGGTTGGGAGAGAGAGGAAACAGGAGGAGAGAGCGAGAGAGGGAGCAATTACAAAAAAGAGAGATTGTTGCTATTTTTGCCGCATGGGTTCTAAGGCAGCTAAGTTTAGCTCTGTGTTTATGCCATCACAGAGGGTCCTGAAGTGCAGTCGTCAGCCTAGCTCAGGTCTACAACCTGGCCCCAGGTCAGGATTAAGAGTGGCAACACTGATTGGCCCTGTGAAGAGACGAGATATGCCGGTTAGCTAGGAAGACATAAGGTATAATATGAACCATCAAAGAGCCAAGCTTATTATTTTATGCTGAATGCAGTTGAGCGTTCTAAATAGCAGTGTCAACTCAACTACTTCTAAATCTGTACTTGATTAAGGTGTCTAATGTCCTCTTCTTTTCATATGTATATTTACTCAAACCCTGGTGGTAGTTGAGCAGTAGTGGAAGCGGGTAAAAGGGCGGCACTGCATAACCTTTAACTCATTGTAGGCCACATTGTACCAGATTTATGTCCACCTCCTGTCATCCCTCCTCTCCTTTTCCCATTTCCTCACCTTCCTCAGTCGCTTTCCCCATCTCTCTGCCCCATGTGTCCACCACTCCTGCTGTCATCCCCAGGATCCTGTAATACAAGCCTTACACCTTTGTATGTTTTGTTTTTATGCTCCCTCCATACAGTTGCCCGCCTCTCATCAGATAAATAAGGAGGATGATTTAACTTCACAGTCCATGCTTCCATTCTGAGGCCACCTGAACAGACTGTAGATGCTAACATAGTAAGATACATGAAACATGAAATTTTCCACTAGATATGAACATGGAGGATGGAGGTTAGCCTGTATCTCTGGGCTTCTCTCTCCTTGGTTAATATTACAATCTCTGAACGTAGGGAACTCACAACCTGTCCACCTACAGCAGCCAGAATACAAATCAGAGCAGCAATGAGCTGAATAATGACACTGTGTGTGTGTGTGTGTGTACGTGTGCGTTTTAGCGATTGGAGGCTTATTATCATCGCGCATTTTGTTCGCCCTGTTCCTCATAGTTCATTACTCTGTCTAAGATATCATGACAAGTCATAGTGGTCATGGACAAAGACTCCACTGCATATCACTAAACTGCTGTAGTGTAAACCCTAAAGAGTAAGACTGGCTATCAATCCCATGAAAAGACTGGAAAACAACAGTGTATTAATCCTATAATAAGTATTAGCTGTTAGCCACAATCCTGATATACACACAGAACTCCATTGGTCTAAAAACTATTAAAATCACATCAGTGAGCCACTGTTGCACTGGGTGATATGCTCTTATATTACCAAGCAAACATGAGCACTGTAGTTTAATATTTCTAAGATACAGTTCCACATACACTGCTCTGCTGCTGTAAATATCTAGCTGGGCTTGACAAACGTGTATTCATCTACAGCTGAAAATAGTCCCTGAACAAATGCACTATTTACTTATGTTTGGCGTAATGTCTTCGTGTTTAAAGAGATTACTGAGCCATATTAAGCCTTTAAGTGTTTATTTTGAAACCTCTCAAGATTTTTTGTCATCCAGACCTGTGCAGGTGTGCCTGAGACCTGAGAATACACTGCCTCTCTACTTGAAAGCACAATTATCAATACTTTTCATTGTTACTGTTCGCTTTCTGTTGTTTTTTTTTTACCTTACCTGCCTGTCCCTGTCTCCCCATGTGCCCCCACTTTTTTTCTGATGAACCCAGCACGTACTCATTGAACCACACACCCGGTTGATACACACATCAGGCCGCCAAGTATCCAGGCATGAAGTGAAAACTTGTAACTTATGGTCCAGTGGCCTCTAGGCTCACCCGAGCATTGATGCTGAGGTTATGACAAAGACAGAACAGCTATCGCTCTCTCTGCCTCTTCTCCCGTACAGCTAATGAGAGGGTGAGCTGAGGACATGAGATGAGCTAATATTCACCATGTGGTCACAGTATTACATTTTCCAATAAGTGTGTGTGTGTGTGTGTGCCGTGTATTGAAGGCCAGGGTTTAGGCTTGGTCAGTCCACTGGGAGTCATTTAGATGCTTTTTAACTGGCATCAGTATGAGCTGGCCCTGTGTATCCACAGTAACATCCTCATCAGATGACCTGCTGTTTTGTTTTGTTTTTGCAGTCCCATACTTGCAGTCCAAAGCGAGTTGATGTAGCACTCTAGTGGAGCTAAAGTTATATGGGTGTGTTAAGGAATGAGAAAAGTTGATATAGAGTAGTTTATTCAGGTGATTCTCCAAGGATAGACAGAGTTGAGGTCTGTCCTTGCGCATGCCTGTTAAACTGATATATTTGGTTTCTTTATTAAATAGGTCAGTCAGTCTTGGAGGATTCACTATGTCAAGTGGGATTTTCCCACATTTTCCAGATTTTATTCCTTTGTGTTATTGAACAGTTGTAGATCAATTTGTCTTAAAAAGTAAAGCAACTGCAAATTAACTTTATTAGTCTGGGTTTAAAGAGGTTCACTTATCTACTGCGAGAAGTACTACCCAACCTATGAAGAACAGTTGTATGCCGTCTGTAGCTCTGGAGGAACTTTCCAAAGTTAGAAAACATAATGAAGTCTCAAGTGTTATCTTATTTGGCTTAGACTTCAATTGTTAACAGGGAAGCACTGGTATTACAAAGTAGGTGTAAGGTTTGAAAGAAGTGAGTACCTATGAGGTTTTATGAGCTCTAAATTCAAAGATTCTATTGAGTTGTTACTATGAGAACTGTGCATGGTGTTTTTACTTGACCCATATATGGGACCGAAGTACAGATAGCTGCCTCCATGTAATTGACTTGGATCATCTGTTTTAATGTGCCCATTTGAGTCCCCAACTTTATAGGAGTTCTGTGGATGCAGATTTTTGCATACTGCCTCCAAAGAAAGTGTTAAAGAGCAAACACTTAATTATCTGGCATGAAAAATAATAGAATACGTACACAAATTGTTGCTTTCTAGAACATTGCTCTAACCTGATGTGCCAGATGTGAGAAACGAGCTGCCTGGCAAGTTAAGCACATTGTACCAAGTAAAGTTTAAATTTAGTTGCTTAAATAAATTCCAGGGTAATCCACAACATGAGATGTAAATCAGTAAAAGAGAATGGTACAAGTATTTTGGATGTGACTCCAGCCAATGAGCCGTATGTTTTGTGGCCTTACATTTTAACAAGGAGTTTTGCTATTGTCTGAACCTTATTGTTCCTCAACAATGATTGACCTGCCAACAAGTCCAACACGCTTGGCTCAGTTGATTGTATGATATTATTCAGAGTTAGGAAGAAAAGTCTCGATTAATACTTAAAATAATGCTTTGATTTTTAAAATGACATTAAATATTTGGCAGTTGAATATCGTAGTTTGACCATCCCTTTGTGGTTAAAGCATGAGCTTTGGCAACTGGCATTATATTGAAGGTTAGCATAGTTACTTCTCTATTGTAAGTTTCGTACTATTTTGCCTATGCAGTGGAAATGGATTGCTGTGCACTGAATCAAAGGCATGTGGAAGCCTCTCTCCCCTCTGCCCTCCCCAGGACCAGATGGTGGCCCCTTTAGGTCATTTGAATGAATATTGATATGAGGGGTCCATAACAACACAGGGGGTACACATGCCAAACAGAGACCCCTCAAAATTGGCACTTAGTAAAGGTCTGCTTTGAGAAGACTGGTGTGAAGGATTTATTTGTGAAGAAAGTGGAGGTTTGGAACTTAGCGGCCATCCTACTAAACAAAGTGGGAGCCTTTCTTTTATGCACATAAGCTCCTCATGTCCTATATTGGGTCAGGCTGTCATGAAATTAAAGCTGATTAGAGCTGATGAGTATGAATTAGTCACCAGAGTGGATGTCACCTAGAGGCTACTTCATGATTTGATGTAAAGTAAAAACATAGTGTTGGGGCTGATCGGGGTGAGGGAAGTGCTGATAGAGGGAAAACAAACATCAGGAGCGAAGGAGTGTAAGGTGAAGAGATGGACAGGTTAAGCTTAGCAAGGCATTAATCCTCTGGTATGGCTCCTCATGCCCAAAGCTGCCTCCTGAAGGCCCCGCTATTCCATCCCCGCCAACCTGCCAAGCCGCTGAACTACCGCCAGCGCCCGGCTGGCTGTCTGACCTACGGGACAATCGTGGGAGATTTTCACTGAAGGAGCTTAGTATCCCACCCGCTTCGGGCGCCAGGAGCCTAAGCAGCGCTGCGAGTAGAAGTAATTGTGTTAATACCCTCCAGCGTGTCCCTCCAGCTGGTGCGGGTGTATAGGCCAGCTGTAGCCCCCCGCTGTGCCACTTTATTGGGAATAAACATCCATTCAGAGGGCAAGTGGATCAAAGAGCTGTTGCTTCTTCACCACAGAAATAATCCTGGAACCAGTGGCACGGTTTGGCACAGAATCAGCGTTTTTATCTTGTTTTCATGACCGGGTTGTATTTCATATCCTCTGTAGTTTGTTAGGAAACACTAGTAGGAGCATAGAAACTCATCTACTCTCACAGCACCATTAGAGATGACAAACTGAGGCTATGTCAAGCTATTTATAACTCAAACTAGACCTCTGTGGCTATAAGGCTAAGGAGCAGACAGGAAGAGAAAGGCAGAGAAAGATGTAAAGGAGGAGAGATTGGCAGGGACAGAGGGGCAAAAGAGGGCACTGGAGAAAGTGATGCAGTGATACGGAAGAGGGTAAGATGGTACAGTACACTGAAATGGTTGTTCAGCTTTTCACTGGGAGGACACAACCTCTACTGTCAAAAGTAGCCCCTGTAGCACTTAGATAATGAGACAGAGCGTCAGACAGATACAGGATGCTGAGGGCTTTCATTAGGGAAGGGACAATGACAAATAGAACTTTAGATCCCTAAAGTACATCAGTGATCATGGTGTAGTTGTAGCTTTTATTTGTAGCCAGAGTTGGAAGTGATGACAGTAAACACAAAGAGGGATGCCTCCAGCGCTGAACGCTTGCCTGTAAAAACATTTATCGTATCAGAAGCTGGAGAAAGCAGTTAATTTAAAATAACAGTTTTGACCCTTTCATCATCATTTATCCCTCTGAGGATGTAATAATTAAAATTTTCTCACATAGTTTTATCTTTTATGGCTAAAAGATGTATTCAAATTTATCAATATAAGGAGGGAAAATCTGTCTGGTTTAACTGGGGGGGTTCACATGGGTGCCGTGTGTGCACAAACAGTCACACGTGTTTGTCTATATTGAGAGGTGTGGGGGTGGAAGCCTCCTGAAAGCCAAACTTTGACAGCCGTTTTGCTGGCGGGGGGGGGGTGTCTTCATTTGACAATAGAGAGGGAATTGCAATGGAGAGAGCCAGTGTGAGCGACGGAGTAAAATAGAGGGAGAGGGAGAGAGAGAGAGAGAGAGAGCAGACGGGGGGAGGGAGGAGGGTATCAGACTCGGGGATAAGGCAGCTGGGACAGGCTGCTTTGGCTGGAAGCAGATCTTATTGTGCACTTGTTCCTCCCAAGTCACTCAGACACTCTGCAGAAGGAGAGAGCTCCTCACTCCTGTGGCCATCCATGGTCAGTCCCAGACATTCTGCTTTCAAGCTTCTTCTTCTTCTTCTTCTTTTTTTTAAAATCATTTTTCTGTCCTCAAAGTTCAGAGCATCTGGATCTTCCTTGTGGCACAAACTGATTTCTTTTTACAAGTGACAGAAAGAAGACTTGCTGGATCCTGCTTTGGCTTTAGCACAATATTTATATTTTATATTCTTTGCTATGGCACAAGTGTAGGTATGGTGGTCTACTTGAGGAAGAGCATCCACTCTCTGCTGTCTGTCTTCAAGAAGAAGGGTGAGTGCTGACTCACATGGAGGAATCTGGCAGGCTGTAGCTTTGACTTTACGCTGCTGTCAGAAATAAATGCTGTGTTATGTGACATTTATACTCTAAACTTTGTTCTGATAGAAGGTTTCTGGAGTCGTCTTTTCTAATATCCCAGAGACTTTGGTTGCACTGTGAGGTGATGTGTCGGTTATGTTTTTGTACTTTAGTGTAAAGATGTGATGATATTGCAGATTTCTTTCTGCCAGTTGCTGTCTGTCAAACATGCACACACTGGCATGCAAGAATTAGTGTTGAATACAATTTGGGGGTCCTCTCTAATGAGATAATGAGCTTAAGTGATTTTTTGGCGATCGCCTTAATCAACCAAAAGCCTGAAACCTTCTGCGGGGGTCTGGCAGAGTCTTAGTGAGGGCTGCTTGTCCATTACTCATAACTGATGGTTACAACACCATATATGTGACTAATATATGTGATGAAATGCTTCCCCTCAAGGACCTAGAGTCTTCAGCACAGTCCCACGTTCACAATGACCTGAGATTTCCCACAGCTACACACAGGGGAGGGCATTGTGTCTGGGGCTACCTCACCTGTGTGAATCCAGGAGGATAGGGGTGGGAGTGTCTGTTACCTTACACACACAAACTTGTGCAGTATGTACATCCACACTCGCACAGTATTACCTAACCAGGTGAGACTGAGAGCCACAGTGTTGAAAGTGACAAAGGAGTGAAAGCGGACACCTCACGTTGACCTTTGATTAGCTAAAGAGCAGCCACTTTACACAAGTGATTTTCCATAGGTTGTTATGGGGATGGGTTCCCAACTGATACATGATTCCATAAAAGTACATGGATATAAAGTAGAATATCATACTGTTTTGATCAGCCCAGAAAAGGATAGATCACTGCATTTCTGCAAACCCCAACACTGTGTTTTGATCTAACTGAACTAAAGCTGACAGGGACACAGCACCAGTTTGCCTTGCAAGCTTTGCTTCTATTGACTGCTATCCAATTATAACAGTCTCCACTGTTTTTTGCTGTTGTAAAATAAAGACACCTTGATGGGAGAGCTTGGTCCAGTTCCCATGCATGAGGTCCTGCAGCAGGGGGGTTCAGTGGCATCTTAACATGCGGACAATCCAGATTATCTAATCCCCCCCAGGGACTAGCAAGGAAGAGATACTGCAGGAGATTAGCTGGGCAATAGTTTGCTGTTGAGGGCCAGGCTGGGACGTCTGCCTGCCAAACTGCTCGGCTGAGGAGATTTGAAGTGTGCGCTGCATCAAAGGTGCACCAATTAATAGCCGCACACTCACGCAAGGTGGAGGTGCAGAGGATTCACAGTAAAGCTGATAAAGGTTTTGGCAAATGGACACGTGTTGAGTGTTTGTGTGTTGTGTTGAGGACAAGGAAGTAGCAGTGGAAAGATTTGAATAGCTTGAACATAGCTGATGAATTCCTGAATAAATATGGTCCAAAATAATAGCATAGAAGCACAGCAGAAGGAGTGGCAGGTACAAATGAGGAAAGTGTTCACCTGGCATTGATTCCAGCTTTTTCAGTGAAATGACTATCTATCTCCCTTCTTTCTCCTCCATCCATCCACAGCTGGCCCAAAGAATAATGAAGACCAGAAGAGGCTGACGGTCCACTACACGACCTCACAGCACCACCAGGAAAATGTTTTCATTGAGGGCAGCAGGCCTCAGTACCTGGAGGACCTGCACACTGAGGCTCAGGAGGGACTGAAGATACTCCAGCAGGAAGGTCAGACACATTCAGTGATGAAGACACATCCATTCATACTGTATACACATACTGGCATATATTTGTGTTGTGTTTACATTATAGTCAGTATTGTCAAACTGATTTAAGTTTGTCGTTGACTGTTTTCTCTCTGAAGGTCACAATGTGAGGGTTATATCTATGATTACATTACTGTATATAGATACTGTGTATACATGAATATGGATGGAGATTCTGTGTCTTAACCTGTTCCGTTTGGTTTACACAGAACACCAAAATGGAGTAAACTTCCCTGATGATGAAAGCATTGCTGTAAGTGCGCCAAATGTCTGTGGATCATTTTTCCTGTGCTTCCTACACACCAAGAATGCAACCTAACTAAATGCGTGTGTGTGTGTGTGTGTGTGTGTGTGTGCGCGCACGTGTGCGTGTATCTATCCCCTGCAGTCCTCAGACACCCTTCGTCCAGAGCAGGATATCAGCTCCAAGGACGGAGGTAGCTCTCCGGAGTCAAGATCCACCACTGGGAGTACTGATGCCACAGTAACCTCTTCTATGTCGACAAGGCCTGTGCTCACCCGCCAAGGTAAACAAGAGCTCTGTTTCTGTGTGTGTGTGTGCGTGGGGGGGTGGGGGGGGTGGAAGCATCCGCATTTCATTTAGCTAATAAAAATAAGAGCTAATCATAGCACTTGTAAAAGCACTTTTAGTTTTGTTCCTGAGTTTACTTCTTTGCGACACATCATAGACGTGTACTTATTTAGCATGCACGTCTCATTCCCAGCTGCTTGGTGCCTCTGCAGTCATGGTGTGAAATCAAAGGAAGAGGAACTTGACACGCACACACATACACTCACGCACACACTCATATACACAACTGTAGTTTTTTTTCAGTTAACTCAAAAGTTCTAAGCATCTGAAGTCAGCACTGCGGCTGCTTCTGCATATCACAGCCGGAAGGCAAAGCATGGCGTTCCGTATGTGTGCACACGCAGGAAGTGTGATTGGTATTCTTATCATATTTCAAACATCCTTTTTATAATCCTCAAGAAAATCCAGTTCTCCACAGGCTGGGTTTCAATGCATTATCATGCCGTGCTCCCATTATTTAACCAATCTGCTCTCTTGTGCCAAATACATTTTTTTGTTGCAAAAATAACCCTCCTCAAGTTCAGCTACTGTAATGAGACAGTTTTTCGTTTCTCAGGTTCTACATTCAAGCCCCTGAATCCAGTGAAAAGGTTAGATAAGACCAGGAAGAGAAGCAGGAGGACCACCATCATGGGTATTCCCAACCAGGTCCAGAAAGAGCTTGGTATGTTTTTAGCATCGTCCTTGCATAACCAGTAGATATGATGTATCCTTTGTGGTAAACATGTTGTTGACAGTGATCCACCATCTTTCCAGCACTGCACAGAAGCTCCACCTTCCAGCCTCTTGTTTCTACCCAGCTCCCTAATCACGATGGACAGGTCACTGACAGCCAATCAGGTGTTGTTATCATTCCTACGGTTGATGGAGGGACTCCAGTGGCAAACAAGGAGGGAGCGAGAGTTCACCTTTCAGAGCTGGAGGTACAGTAAAAGGTTCAACTGAAAGAATTAATTCATTTAGAGTAGATTTAACATACACTTTTTGTGAGTAGGTTTTGTATTTTTAATTATTTATGAATGGTCCTCTCTCCTCTCCTAAGCAGGCACCCAGAGATGAACCACTACTTAGGAGGCACCTCAATGCAATGTGTCAGGATGAGCAACATCTCAACCACCAGAGCTTTGGCTCCCATCTCTGCCCCACCTCCACCATGAGACCCAAGTCCCTCGCAGTACCTGGCATGATAACTTCTTCCTCCTTCTGTCCTTCAGCTTCAATGTTTAGCTTCCTCCAGGAACCCCAGGTAAGAAGAAAATCAGTCTATTAAAGGATATGGCCTTAAATTCAAGAGTTACTCTACTGAAACTTCAGTCTTCAGTATCTCAGATGACTCTGTCTTGAACACTCCTGACATTTAGCTGTAAAACTACTTTTTTCTAGGGTCCAGTGATGTCCATATCTCCTCAGGCCACTTACTTGTCTACGATCATCCCTAATGCGGTCTTGCCAGCCTCGATTGAAGTCATAGAGATAGACTGTACCAGCAGCCGGACTCGTGGCAGCAGTGTCAACCATGGCAGCAGTGTTCGCACTGTAAGCAAAAATAGCCTGGCATCAGGGGACTCAGTCAGCCCTATGCAGTCCAGAAGAGCAGATGGTGACGGTTTCCAGGCCGACCATTCCCACAATGACTCCACACCAATGCCCACATCGGCTTCAGGGTCAAACTGGAGTGAGTCACAGTCTTCAAAGACCATCATTTCAAACTCCTCCCCTGTATCCTCTAAGGGGAGCACACGCAGTGGTAACTCCCAGAGAGTGTGTCTCAACGGGCAGGAAAGCCAGCAAGAGCACTCTGGTGGAGATCAAGACCTTGTCAGTCTACATAGCTCAGTTAGCGGGATTAGCAGCGGTAAAAGTGAAAATCTTGTTACAGGTCAAGGATCTGAGTCCGGTGTATCAGGGTCAGTGACTGCTGGCGAGGATGCAAAGAACAAGCGCAACTGCACTCGTAGTCTTTCGGTTATGAAGACCAAGCAACCCCCAGCACCTCCACGGAGAACAAACTCTCTCCATAATAATAAGATCAGGAGTAACTCAAGGGTTCTGGTGGAAAGCAAAGATCTTAATGACTCTGTGTCTGGAGGGGCGGCAACTGCGACAGAAAATATTGTAGCAATGGCTGAGATAAAGATGGTCGCTGAAGATACCAGTAAGATCCCCGCCCCTGTATTGAACTCTACTGGATCTAGCTCTCCACATGCTTCCAGTCCTCTGAGCCCCACACAGCCTTCTTCCAAAGAGGCAGGAGGACCAACAGAACCCCAGTCAGAGTTCAGCAGCTCCTCCCCACAGAAAACTCCCTCAGAGGGGGGGGAAATTTGAACGGACCGTGTCCCCTTCCAGTGGCTATTCTAGCCAGAGTGGAACTCCAACACTTTCCCCAAAAGGTATCTCCCCAACCTCCCCAGAAAAACAGAAGAAGAAACCAGTCAAACCAGAGAGATCAGTGTCTCGGGCCTCATCCTCAGCAGCTTCGCCTTCCTCCTCTCTTACCTCTCTATCATCCGGTACATCTGAGCCTGTCAGTACAGATGTTTCCATATGTAGCCCCGGTCTGCCTCCACAGCAAACTCCACCCACTGTTACTCCAAACGAACTCACACCAAATAACAATCCTTCAACTTTGAGGATAGAATTCAGAGACCTGTTGAACATTCCACCTCCTCCCAAGGTCAAAGCACCATGTCCTCCTCCCCCAGAGACATGGATCCACAACAGACGCACCTTTGAGCTCCTGTGTAGGCCCTGTCCCAATATCAGCAAAGAAACCCACAAACCCCCACAGATACAGGACAGCACAGTTAAACAGGCAGAAACCCAGACTAAAGCCAGAAAGGAGATACAGTTTTCAGTTGAAAAACAGACAAATACAGACAAACCTGTCCTAGAATTGTCAGAAAGCAAAGCAAAGCCTGAGACGTTGTTGGCAACAGATCCTGAAGATGTCCACAAAGAACTAGCAAACAGGGAATGTCCAGGTACCAAAACAGAGGGAGTGGAAGCAAGTGAAGGCGTTCAGAGACAAGAGCAGAGTAGTAGCCCTGTAGGGAAGGGGCCTAAGAATCAAGAGACAACTCCAAAGAAAGACCCCCCTCCTGTGATGAAGAAACCCATGACTCCAAAACTGCACAGAGAGGAACTGGTTTCAACAGAGCAGTCAGTAGAGAGACAGCAAAAGGAAATGAGTAGCAGTACCACCATAGAAGTTCATTTAGCTGTTGAGAACCACACAACCTCTTCACCGAATGAGGTTTTGGTTTTAGTTGATAAGAGTGAGAATGAGATGGACAAAGGTGAGGCCCCATCCATGCAAACACTTTCTGTAGAAGTCCCCAAAGTTAGTAAGGTGTCACCACCACCTACCCCTCCTCCGGCATACCAGCCTACACCTCCTCCCTCAAGAAAGACACCTCCCTCATCAATATCTACGCCACCAGATGAACTACAGAGGGTGCAGGAGGAGATCCACATTGTTGAGTCTTGCTGGCCACCGCCTCCCCCTCCTTTGGAAGGGGACTCAGTCTTTGATGGAGGGGATGAGGTAGACTTTCCTCCTCCTCCGCCACCATTTGTAACAGACAGTGCGCCAGATGTGATAGACAGTTGTGTCAAACAGCTGAATGTCCTCAGTGAGTGTATTGTGGCTGCAGAGGAAGTTGGAGAGACAATTAAGAACTCAAGTGAAACTGAGACATCTGTACAGGGGCAAAACCCAGATTTGTGCAGTGCTGTTCCACAATCTGTAGTTTATGACAACAAACCAGAGGTTGCTGTGCAAGTTTCAAAAGTTAACACTGCTGATGAGATTTCCTGCAGACCAGCACAGAATGTTTCATCACTTTCAGATAGTGTCCCACCGCCACCAGTAGAGGCTCCTCCTTTACCATCTCTTACAACAGCAGAGAACCCAGTATCAGTCTCTGTTTTAGTTCCTTCCAGCAGTTTCCTGAGACGAGACTCTTTGAAAATTGAAGATCAGTCTTCCTCTGGGCCCCCCGTTAGTGCCCAAACTTCAGTTGCAGTCCCAGTAGCACCCCCTCTACCAGCAGAGAATCTAACCCCTGGGGTTAATTTCAGAAGGCAGCCCAGTGTAGCAAACCGAGACACCAGGAACAAGGAGCTCCTTTCCCGCCACAAAAGTGCACCCATTCCTAAAGAGGATGCTAACATACCTCTTGTCACCCCTTCCCTGCTTCAGATGGTTCGCCTCAGATCAGTCAACATGACTGAAGATCAGGTGAAAGCTCCCTCCGAGGACAAGCCGGCAAATGAGGGAGCTCCAGTTCAGGAGAATTGCCCAGCCTCAATCCCAGGGCCTCAAAACATCCCACAAAAGCCCATCCGCAAGTCTCTGACTCTAAAATCTCCACCTCAGACAGTAAAAACATCCTCTGTGACACTCAACACCCCTTCCATGCGCTTACAAGAAGCTATACGTATGAAAACTGCAGCCATGTCCTCAAGAGACGGTCTTCCATCCAGACTGGGTGTGAGATCACCCACTTACAGCTGCATATCATATGAGGGATGTGACATGCATAAGTCCCCGGCCTCAACCGCCAGCTTTATCTTCTCCAGGAGCACGAAAAAGGTTGTCATAGAAACTGCAGCTGCCTCCTCGCCTGAAGTTCAGGCAGGTCTGAAGCAAAGCTTGGCGGCGGAGCTCATGCAGGTGTCTGACCAATCGAGGGCCGCCGCTTTTTCCAATGGTGGGGTCAAGTGTGACAAAGTTCCTCCACCAGTGGCTAAGAAGCCAGTACATGGCAGCATCAGTCCTTCACAGCATCATTCTGCTTGTTCAGGCAAGATGGAGCACAGTGCTGAAGGAAATGGAGCAATAGGAGTACAACACACAAGCAGTATAACTCCCCCAGAGACAACAAGTAAGAGCAGTAACATTACTTATGACCACAATGTTCTGACATTATCTTTGTGAAAGTCATGAAGGATTGCCATCAGTGTGTTTAGTTGTACTGCTGCTGAGTGTGTAAACTCATCAAGGCTGATTAAGTGCTTGCTTAAATCAATAACTCATGTGCATGAAAAAGCATAATGCAAATTCTAGCATTGCCATGAAACAGCTAAGCACTTAACATTGCTTTACATTGCATATTTTGTGCTCTCCATACCAGCAAGAGAAAAAGTGCAAACACAGGCTCTCTTCCACACAAACATAATACAAATGCTGCTAGCTTGCCTACAGCTTTTTTTCCAGTCAAATGTGCAAGCATGTGCTTCAATCAGCCTTAACCTGAAGCTCATGATCATGTCTCTGAATCAGATTAGGACAGAATACTCCATTACGTGTGTTCCTGTAACTGTATTATGGTGCTGTGATGTCTAACATCCTCTTGTCTTCCCCCTCCAGCTACAAGAGTGACAGCAGACACAATTGAAACACTGTTTTGAAAGAGCCTTGTGGTGATGAACTGAGGAACAAGTGAAGACTACAAGCAAGTAAAAAGGACAACTCACAGCAAGGACTGACTGACATTACTGAGAGACATGAAGCTCAACTATCTGAGTATTAAGTCTTCTCCAAAAGCCTTAGCCTGTTAATGGCCTTCCTACATATTTATGCAAAAAACGCGTCACTCCCAGTTTCTTATGATAGCTTTATTCTGGAGTATTTTTCTAAGCTATAGTTTATCTCTTATTAAGGCCCCTCAGGATGAAATGGTGTACATTGGCTGAACTGTAAATATTTGGCTTGTGTGAGATCGCCTCCTAGAGGTTGAATTAAGTAGTGGTCGCTGCAGCTCGGAGTGTGAAACTGTCTAAACAAAGCATTTCTGTACAGAGATTTGTCTGTTTTTTTTCCTTGTTGTAATGTAATACATCATTTTCATTGGGCTTGTCAGAAAAGGCTGACAGTGGCATCCACTACAGGACAAATCAGAATTTGCTTAAAGAAAATGCTTTGCTTAAAGAACTGAGTTAAAGCAAATGATGATACTCCGTTTTAGTCCTGGGTTTTCAGTGTGTGGATAGACAGATCTGAAATAGTATTTGAGAAAAAGGGATGCTGCATACTCATATGAACAAAAGAGATGTTTTATCAGTTAGGACAGAGGCACTTTTGTACAGCTACAGATGATAAACAGGGGAGCATCTGATTACAGCAACTGCTAAATTGTCAATTAGATGCTTCAACACAATCCGTTTCTTGGAACATAAGGGTCATTCCAACACATTCTTTGAATCTTTTTAGGAAACAGTGACACAAGTATCCTATTTATTTATGTGAGCTAGTAGCACTGTCAGTCACCTTTTCCTACCAAATATGAAATATTTAATAATCGATTTCATCTGAAAACCACTTTTAGGGCTATGGATGTGAAGATTGGCCCTGGATGATTGATACACTGGAGTAGACTTAGTGTGAGGTCAGTGTTTTTATTAAATGTTCTCTATCTAAATTTTTGGCCCAGGCCTTTTTTAGTGGAAAAAAAATCGAGCTCATCACTATTTGCACAAAATGCTTTCCCCTAGCAAAATCATTGCTGAGTGAAATATACAGACTCTTCGTATTGGGTCAAAATCTACGTTTTGATGATTATAAAGAATTATGTACAGTTATTACTTCTATAAATAAAATTTAAGTGTATTAAATATGCTGTTTGCTGCATTATTGCTTTGAAGAACTCTACAACATCTAGTTACCATGTGTTAACACATTTCTCTCATTCAACACAAACATATTTGATTCCTGCAGACCACAAAATTCAGTATTTATTTCATATTTGAGATGATGTATTATTTGATTATGACAGTTAATGACCACATATTGATTTCTGTACAACACTACCCCCAATATAACCGTCCTATAGCACAAGGTAAACAGATTTTTCTACACATCCGATGTCTGAAACCCATATAACCATTCTTATTAATTAGGTTTGGCAGATTACCTGTGACTGCCCTGACAGTTACCATGAAGGCAAACAACACAGTGCAATTTTACACAGGAAAAGTATTGAAACATTAAGTCCCTTTTAAACACCTGAGATTCCCTATCAGCTGCTTCCAGGAATGAGCAACTGGTACTTCAACATTCAAGCAATGAATCCTTCTTTATCTGAACAGGCCCATGTTGGGATTCAGCCCATTCAACACCCAGTTATCTCTGATTTGCAGAACATTTGTTGTACATTTAAGTGCATTAATAAAAACACCAATGCCCAGTAAAAAAAAAGAGAAACTAATGAATCAAAGGTTGATTAGTTACATAATTTTTGTCATATGTGTTTAGAGGAATTCTATATAATTTTCCAAATAAAGTCAAAGCAAGGTTACAGTTTGTCTTAGCCAGTCCGCAGCATCTGAGACTAGGCATTAATGTTCCATCGTTCCCAAAGAAAACATCCAGATGAAGTTTGACCACTGTCGCCATGGCAATTTGGTGATGAATGTGTTCTTGTTGTAAGGTGGCCGGCAGGAGCAGCTTCAGTGGTGAGTGTATGTGTGTTTAACTGATGTTGCCTCCTTTCAGTGTCTTACATGTGATCTGTCCCAATTTGGTCATCAGCTGCTTGTCTTTCCACTGAGCTACACACTCATCTGATATCTTCAAGTCGACCTGGGAAAAAACATAAAACAGAAAAGATTTTTTTTCCAATATTCCATTATTGAATTCCAGTCTTATTCTTATCATAACAGGAACATTAACAATGGTTTCTCTCTGTCGTGCAAAAGTTAAATCTGAGTGAAACGTACCTGTAGTTTCTCCCACACCTTCTTCTTTGGGTTGAGTCTGTCGTCTGCTTTTCCTGTCTCATATCCCTCCACGAAGACCCGTTCCCCTGGCGACGAACCCTCTGGAGGGTCTAGAGGCTCCACTCTCCTGGGTTCCCCTTCACTGCAAATCAGCCAATCAGAGAGAGAAGAAATTCAAAGATAAGGCTTGAGGGGACAAGCTGTGTTTGTCTTTGTGCAAGAAAGAAATGGCACTCACATAGAGGCACATAGCAGCATGGCTTGAGACTCGATCCCTCGCATCTTCTGGGGCTTCAGATTGCACAGCAGCAGCACCATTCTGTCCTGCAGCTCCTCCTGTGAAACGTAGGCCACCAGCCCGCTGACTACCGTCCTCGGCTCCGCCTCACCCACGTCGATCTTCTCCAGGTACAGCGAATCAGCGTCTGGATGCTGAAAGTTGAACAGAGAAGGAACCCAGATGAACACAGAGGATGACATCTGTGGTACTGAACATACATAATGTCAGGACAAGATTGGATAATATATCAATCAGCTGATCGGGCATCTTAATCTCCTACCTTCTCTACACTGATGATCTTTCCCACTCTGATATCCAGTCTGGAAGGGGCCAGCTCATCATCCTCTCCTCCTCCACCTCCTCCTCCTGCCTTGGCACCCTTTCCTGCTTCTAATCACACAAACACACACACAAATGACATTAAGTCCCCCCATGTAGCAAGCTGGCAACCCATTTAATGCAAAATTAGTCACTCTGCTATATTTAGGTTGTAAGGATTTAAGTGACATGAGGAGAAGAAGACACAATGAGGTCATGGGTTAAACACTGACTTGTCTTTGAGGGGTCAGGGTAGGCGGAGTTGGTGAGCTTGCGGAGCTCAGGCAGCTCAAACTTCTTTCTGATTGGCTCCAGCAGTTGGTTCAGTGCGACTTCCACTGAGGCCTTCAGGTCTCCTGGATGGATCAACTGACAAGTGCAGAGATCGGCAATGATTAGACCAGAGCGTAACAAGAAACTAAGGATTTTAGCTGAGCTATAGAACTTTTACTCTACAAATAATCCAGTTAGACTGTGCTTTACCTCCTCAGCAAAGTCCTTCTCCACCTCTTCAAACTCTGTGTAGACTTTGTCTCCACCCCACTTTGGGTCTCTTTTAATGCAGAACTCTGAAACACACACGAATCCCAAATGTCAACTCATTTTATATTCTTTTTTACAAGACGAAGAGAAGCCCAGAGAGCAAAAGGAGATTAAAGGATGAGTTTTCTACCTCCACGCAGGGGGAAGAGGACATATTTGACAAAGGATAGGACTCCGTTGTTCTGGATGTTGCCTGGTTCACAGAAAGCCTTCTTCAGCTTCTTCTTCACATCCTCTTTGGAGTCCAGTAGGTCAATCTTTGACTCCTGCAGCCACAAAGAGATAATGCTCGTCAAGTGCTCAGACAAATATTAACTTTTTCCCTCTGACAAATGATATGTCTGCAGCCTTACCTCTTCTGAGGAGCTCATCTTGGCTCCTGTCAGTCCTGGCACCATTGGATTCATCAGATGGGCGCGTTTAGCATAGCCAAGAGAAGGCAAGTACTGGAGACAAAAAGAAAAGCTGCAGTTACACTTAAGATTTTATATATGTGGTTATATAATTCATAAAATCTTGCCCTTGTGACATCAACGCTTCTGATCTCATCACTTTTACACATGTGATTTGTAATCACATTTTTTTCTGTCAAGAGTCAAGTAAACAAACTCAAGTAGATGAATTGATTTTAATTAATTAAATTTTACAAGTTCAACTGCAGTCAACAAGAAGCTGTGTGGCACCAGCTACTCCTACGCTAATCATCAAGTTCCAGAAGAGACAGTGATGAAGGAAGGACAGAGGGTGAAGAGTTAAAATAAATATGTCACGAGGAGGGATGGTACCTTCTCTGCCAGGGTGAAAATCTTCCTCTGGTCAACTCCTCCAAACTGGGCATCCACCTTCAGGTACTCCTCATCCAGAGCCTGAAAACAGACACATGTCACATTTACCGCTGCTGCAGACACTCATAATAACAAGAGTGTAAGATGACAAGATGCAGTAGTAATTAATAATCTTGTAACACTGCTTATACTCCATCTAATAACTGCATTATTACCTGCAGTCCAGGGTAGAGCAGACCACTCAGCAGAGGATGCTCCACCTGTTTGACAACCTCAGCTCCGGCCTTCTTAGCATCATGCTCTGTCACCATGGAGGACAGGCGGTACACATCCAGAGTGTACTCTCTGATTAACATGAAAGCAACATGCTAAAGTATTAGTTTAAGTATAGGATACAGCTACAAAGTCTGTTTCAGGGAATGTAACATTAAATAAATACATGTTGGCACCGCTGACCTGCTGAGCTGATAGTCAGTTCCTTTGACAAACTTGAGTTTTTCCAGAGGAACACCGATGCTCTCCAACATGGCCTTGATGACCTGTTCGTAGTACTTCACCCTGAGCTCCAGCAGCTCCCAGGGGGCTTTCATGTTGTCGAGGTAGGCATGCAAGTCTGCAAACAGGATAGTGACCTAAGGAAAAGAAAAAGAAACGTACAGTTGGGGGGGGGGGGGGGGGGGGTACAGATTAAATCTAATTATCAACGACGGACAAGATTCTCAATGGGGTGTACCCACCTCGCATCCAGCCTTGAGGAAGTCTGCGATCTTGGACATAGGGACAAAATAAGCAACATGAGGTTTGCCTGTGGTCGCTGTGCCCCAGTAGACTCTCAGCTCTCTCTCCTGGAGAACCTGCTTCAGCTTATCCTCTCCAAGGACCTCCTGCAACACACACAGCCAGAGATTCATGAGACCAAACGCTGAGGGTGGACTTCAGTGGCTTGGAGTACGTATGTATGTGTATGTGTTTATGTGTATGTGTGTGTGTATGTGTCTTCCACCTGGAGGTTCCTAGTGATGAGGTCGAACTTCTCATCCGGACTCAGCTGATCTGCCATGGCGCAGGGCCTTCTGAGTGGGACAGCAGCAGTTCAGACATTATTGATGTGACATTTTGTCTTTCAGGAGCATGTATGAGCTATGGTTCCAACTCTGTCAAAACACTTTCAGTTTAATGTTGCCTTTGGCGAGAGAAAACAGAAATAACATGGTGGCATTTCTCAAAACTGACTTGGCTGTTTTCCAGGGTTATATAAAATTCCTGCGCCACAGTGGGCGGTATTAAACTGCACGAATATATCCTGAATTCTATATTTAGACGGTTTAAGAAAAAGAAACTGCAGCTTTATGAACTGCCCATATTCCGAATTTACCAGACGAGTATAACTGTTATAAAACGTAAGACAGATAGTATCCAAGTAAGCTAGCCATAGAGAAAGCTGACGTTCACATTAAACTGACCTGAAGCTTGGAGTAACGTACGCTGATGATGAATCAATTAGCCAGCTAAGGCTACGTAGCCAGCTAGCAACACAACCATGTGCAGTTAACGTTACCTAGCTCCAGCTTCGGGTTAAAATTGTGACTCGTTTTTGAAGCCAAGTTTTCAGTTCATGTGACCGCAGTATGGATCTAAAGCCACACTGTACAACCCGCTGACTTACCTCAAAACCGGACTTCTTACAACGAGACGTGGGTGAGAGAAGCCGGTCGGGTGGTGATGGTGGTGGAGGACCTGTCAGTGTGTTGCATCAGCGACAGCGTCAGCTCTGCTCTCCACTCACTGGTGGCTCCAGGGGAAAGCAATCGAGTGTAGATTGCAGAGCCTATGATTTCGAGGCCCTGTTTACAATGGAGTCAAATACTTACTGAAATGAATATGTATTCTATTGCTGACAACCACGGAGGCAGTATCGGGTAGTTGCCACGATCTTGATCAGTTGGTCACAAAATGTTAAAAGGGAAAAAATACTGTTGGGCCCACTATGCATTGTGTATGTACCCTGTTGCCTTCAACTTCTCATTAAGTACGTTGCATTCACCATGCAATCAACATACATACAGCATAGTTTAATTAAACAACCAGAAATCAGTAAGTAGCCCTGAGGTTGAAGATGCTATTTGTTTACAGTGATTTGATTAATCATAATACGCTGTATCTACCATGTAGACCCAATGTAAAGTAATATTAAGCTCTTAACACTGCATTCAATTTTTCTCATTACCTTCAATAGGAACCTCTGTCTATAGGCAATTAACACATTAGCACTCCTTGTTACACCCATGATGTGTTATTACACTCTTAAAAGTACTCAATATATCATGGCTGACCTGTTAGTCTGACAACAGGTGAAGTCATCATCAGTGAAGTGATTGGATAATACCAGCAGATTGTGTGAAATAATCACAGAGAGGCTGACAGCACTCTAGTGGGGACAGATTTCCCATCTGTATCCCTGCAAATGGACCAACACTGATTCAGTGTGTTCAAACACCATGTTTTATTCTGTCAGTGGGGTTATCTAGATGGCTCTATCACAACTGGACTGATTACAGCACAAATATCGTATGAAACAGAGAAACAACATGTATGATTTTGAATGTGAGTTGTTGCCAATGTACACCCGGGCTCG
This sequence comes from Lates japonicus, assembly GCA_033238685.1. Lineage (NCBI taxonomy): Eukaryota > Metazoa > Chordata > Actinopteri > Centropomidae > Lates > Lates japonicus. The sequence goes on from BRZM01000031.1 coordinate 2,888,962, forward strand.
GGGCCAGTCAGTATTTGTCGGGACGTTCAGAGTCAAAAGTCCGGCTCCAGGCGGGGGAGCACCGGGAGGATGAGGTTCCCAAACGAGGAGTCCTGAGTAATGAAGAAGCCGGAGGAGTGGACGTGAGCGTGCTGCAGGGCGGCCTTCTGCTGGGCGGCGATGTGCTGCTGTTCCGCGCTGTCCCTCGCTTCCTTCAGACTCGGTCTGGTTGACAGGGGGATGTTGGCTCCGGGGCTGTTCATGGACTGGCTCTGCAACAGCCGCCTCTTCTCCTTGTCCAGCTCCGCCAGGATGGCTACCCGCGTCTTGTTCTGAAAGCCTGGTCCTGGAGGGTTGGCAGCCATGTCAGCGTACCAGCGGAGAGCGGAGAGAATAAAGGCTTCAGTCCATGAAGGAGATTGATGTCGGTGTTAGCGTTTCTTGTTGACGTTATGTGCTTGTCAAGGTAATATCGCTGTAACTGACAAACATGGGGTACGAAGAACCACAGTCAAGTAGTAACTCTGTAAAAATGTAGGCGCCTTAACTCGCCGCTCTATGCTAATATAAACGAAACACTTCCGGTTTCAGCGTTCTGCCTTCAAAATAAAGGCGCATGGTTTCCTCCAGAATATTTTGTTTGATGTGATCATTAAACACAAACACATGTAATAATGAAGAAAGTACGACAACATGCCTGATCTGTACTGTGAAGATAATGAGACAACAAGGGGCTTATTATTGGTAATATTATTTATTTTTTATAAAATGAAAGAAAACCCAACACTAGATGGCAGTAGTGTACAATAATTACTATCCAATGTATGCATGTATGCATGGTGCTACCAGCGGTAAAAGTCAAACTGCAAAGCTATTCGCAGTGTGTTGTTTTATTGTGTTATGATTAATGTTTAGTTCTTTCTCAAAGTTATGTTTAATTTGACCTTTTCTATTTTTAATAAATACTGCTCCTGCTCTCACGACAGAGAGTGCCTCTGAGGCTACAAAAATATGAGAAGAATCTTATTGTCTCTTCAGTAGGCAATGGGTTATGGCCAATCACGCACCTGATGCATGTGTGATATAAGAGTGCAGACATTAAAAATCTCTTCCTCATTCTTTTACTTCAGCTTGTGTTGTGTAGGTGTTTCAAGTACAGACATGTTGACAATTCTGTCACAGTACGTAATTAGTATTTATTAACATCTTTCTCCATCTCAACATCTTTTCCTTAAATAACTACAGTACAATGTACATACGTTCATTTCACTTGCAGCCACAAATATCAAAGATATTTACAGGTTTACGTACAATATATACATATGCACAGGAGGCATGTACACAAGGCTTCTGTGTGTCCCTGTGGGATTTAAAGCTCACACATTTGGCTACAGCCTCAAGAGTCATGAGGGAAGATCACTGACAAAATAAAACAGGATGAGATTTACAAGATGTACAATTATAACAGGGTTGGTGTTGAAGTATCCAGTACTTAGGATACAGAGAACCTCTAGTGAGAAAACTAAATCCAAAAAAAAAAAAAGAAAAAGAAAAAAGTGAATCAAATATGAACATTTTCACATCGGCAACTCAGAGACAACATGTCAAAGATGTAACAGTATGTATAACATATGACACTGTGTGTACACATTTCCATATCAACAGATATGAAATATGTCAATCCTCATTTTAATGACAGGGATTGAGACGATCACAAAGCATCCTGGTTGTTCCATCAACACACATACTATATACAAGGAGAAATAAACATTCACAAAAAAAACAAAAACAAACACCCAAGGGAGACTACAAGTTCACTTCCCCATCTTCCAATCTTCTTTTTTTTCCACAATTATAATTACATGCTTCCCTTTTTGAATGCATATGGAGCAAAGACAGTAGCAATGGCAACATGCATTAAAAGGCGTGTGAAGTTTTTAAAATTTGACTCCCATCTTTCCTCAAATTGTAATTCAGTTGGAAAAACCTTACAGACTTTAAATAGATTTAAATACTGCAAGAATAATGACTTTTACAGCCAACAAAACTAGTAAAATCAAAACTAATAAATATTTAAATAATGATATCACTAAATTAGTACCGGCTGTAGTCACCGTTTTGCTAAATAGTAAAGAAACAAAAGGATTTTGAGAAAAGAAGCTTTTCCTGTCTTCAGTAGCGAGCTTATGAATAAAATGTAAATAATGCAATTGCTGGATAAACACTGAAGTTATGTGTGCAAATTAACTGCTTTTATTAATGTAGTGGTTTCACTATTATGGTGGGGAACTAAAATGAGCCATTACTGTCTGGCTACTAGTTCCAACATCACATTATTACAGCTTTTTTAAAACACAAAAAAAAAATGAAAGAAAAACCAGTGGGATAGGAATGAGATGGAAACTGACTGACTGGTTTTGGTAAACTATGAAGGGAAACTGTAAAAAATTACAAAAAAAAAAACATTTTTAAACGTGTTCAAAATACACAACAAGGCAATGACTCAGGAGCAAGTGACTGACAGGAGTATCAGTTATGAATTTTTAACCCCAAAACAGGGGCTGAAATTAAGGCGTTATCACTGTTGGTTCAAGTTTCTTACGATATTCTTACAATGTTTACATCTATACTATAAAGTTGTTTTCAGCGCAGTGCTCAAGGTCACTAGTGTTTGTTGCGTTATGTAAGAGGATGGAAAGTGTTCCAGCAAGTAGCACCAATAATGGCCACACTGACAAAACATAACCCCATCACATTTCATAGTTTCGTGCAGGATTAACAGAAATCGAGACCAACCTCTAAAAAGGTTTTTTTTCCACTGTTCTCAAAAGTTGTGTGTTTATACAAAAAGTAAGGCTTTTGATCTGACTGAACAAAAGAGGAAAGTGAATTTCATGCTGAGAAAACGTCACAAATGTGGACGGTAGGATGTTTGTTTTTACAAAGGCCTCAGTGTGGCTGAAGCCATATACGTGGAGCTGCAGCGACGCGATTGGACAAGGCAGTGTCTCGTATGATCCGACAGGCCCGGGTCCGTTGGTCCTGCCTAGTGCAAAATGCCAGTCGATCACCCAATTGGTCCGTGGGTCTTCAAAAATTATCCTAGACCACATTGGCGAGCTCTGTCGAGTCTGTCTCTGAGTCTGTCTCATTGTCCCTGCAGGAAAACAAGTTGGACAGTTGGAAGTTTTTGCTTCTCAGACACAAACACAAGCCAGCAGAGGATTTTAATCCACGGCCTTACCTCTGTTCCTGTAGCAGTTTACGGTTGCCTTGCCTCCTCTCCTCATTGATCGGATAGAAGTACAATATGACCAGGCCGATGATGATGAGAGCGATGGGGGCAGCGGAAACCAGTACTTTCAAGGTCAAATGCACTTCCTCTGGTTGCGAGCAGCCTCTACTGATGTAGCCTGCAAAACTAAAAATGAAGAAACAGAATTATGAAACTGAAAACATGAGACTTTCACATCCTTACGTAATGTAGAGTGTTAATGTTCTATTGTAAAATAGACTACTGGAATCAAGTTTTCAGTAAAGCCAAGAACTGTGAGGGTATATTTCCCACCAAATCACTAATCAAAAGGCCAACACTGCTGTAGTCAGTCATGTGATGGATGCACACTTCTCGAACACACACACTACAGTCTTACTGTACATAATCAAATTAAAGCAAAAGGAATTCCTTGCTTTGATATGGGATTTGGGTGCTGGCGGATTTGGCTTAGCCTCATTTTGATTTTTTTTCTTTCTGATGCCCCAATATAGTGGATAAAAAAAATTAATAAAAGTCCTAGAAAACATTTACGATATACTGTATGTTGTGTGTGTTGTGTTGTGCGTGTACTTACTCTAAACTGAGAGTGGAGATACTCAGGGAAACTCCAGAGGCAAACTTGGTGAAGAAAACATAGAAGGAATAAAAAAGAGCTTCGTGGTCAGCGGAGTCTGGGTTTTGCACTTGGAAATCGTCAACAACGTCAGGCAGCATGGACCTGAGAGGAAAAGTCAGAGTCAGAATTGGTTTTTACACCAAAACACTTGATGACAAAAGCTAACCCAGAGACATGCAAGGGGTCTCACCAGGGCAGCAGGAAGGCTGCGGCCACTCCGACTCCAGACGCAAAGGAGACGATGTAGGTAACAATAAGGTTGCTCTTCATACACACCACCAGGACCATGAAGGGGACCACGGACTGGAAAGAAACAGAAACATGTTAGACCACTGAAGCACACTACATCAGCTGTCTGTCAGAGACTTTACTTCGCCAGACAAGTCTCTGAATGTTTTCTTACAACTCCTAGAATAACACTTAATTCCTGTCAATCTTACAGGCTTCATAGGACTTGTAAGTGGTGTTGGGACGTGACTGTGGGCCTTACCAAGGTGCCAGTGTAAACCGCCGTCTTTTTCCCAAAGCGAGTGAGAAACCACTGCCAGAAGGGGATGGCCAGGGTAGCGGAAAGCTGTGGGGGGAAAAAAGAATCACATTAAAATTCTGGATTTACCAGCAGTTTCATTTTGACACAAACACACACAAGTTCCAGTAAACTTCCATAAAAGACAAAAAGAAGAGATGATCCCCTTTGTCACATTACAGAACAGTGGGTGCATAACATCAAGTGCATTCTCAAAATGCCTCAGCTTCCGCTACAGACTTGAAGCGAAGCGATGCAGAAGCACCTTTTGACCTCTCGTATCAGCCAAACGCAACAGTGACGATGGAAGACAATACGGCCGCTGAGGCTCTTCCCAAAACAAAGTTGAGCTCAATGTGATGCAAAAGTCCACAGGGGTCATTCTAACTACTCAACAGGGGGCTGTGCAGAGGACTCGCTCAGATCCGTATGATCTCTGACCTCTCAGTATTTGACCGAGGTAAAGATAACACAAAGCTCTGTTGCAATAGTATTTTTCCACCACCTTTTTCTTATGGATACGAGTGAAACGCTAAGCTGGGAGATAAATCAGCACATGACTATTGTCTCACTGCACAGACATCTGTGTTACAATGGCCATGGTCTGCGGTAACAAAAGCTGTTTTGTGTGGTTTCTCACTGAGTAAAAGCAAATCATAATTTCACTTCCTTCCTATTTGCATGTACAAGACCTTTTTCATTTTTGTGTCGTATCAGCATTATGTGCATACTTGAATCAACTCTGAACTTCATCTTCATAACCACAACTTCCTTGTACGGACACCTCCCACAACAATTTGCCTTATCAGCCAAACCAAACATGATTATCTGTTGATGTCTCTTTATCCTCTACTCATAAAGCAATACAACTGACCTCATTGTATTCCTGCCAAATGAAATAAAGGGGCACAACATGGCTACTCCTCTGACACATAAACACTGCCCAGTCCTTGAAAATGTGCTAATTAGCGATGTGCAGAATCAGAACAATGTGCTCTATAGCATGCTCTGCAATGTGCCTCACAGTAGCGAGACACAAGGCTCTTTTTGTTTGTTGCTATTTGATGAACTCCCCACTGCTCTCACACAATGTTTCATTACATTTGACCTTAACCGTTCCCATTCATTAACTGACGACCAGTTTTGAGTTACAAGCCCCTTATATAACGCCTGTTAGTTTGATTTGTGCAACTTATCTTTGTTCTAATAAGATCTGAGCTTCTCTGATTAGACTGCCATCTCATCAAATCACTGCAGGTGAGGATTAGGATCACTTAGTGTTGATTAAGGGTAACTTCATAAGGGGCTGTTGAAGCCTTTAAAAAGTCATTTCACTAAATAAATGTACTTAAAAAAAGGTCACTGGCTTGGTTCTATAATCCTCTCCATAAAGTAAAGGATCAATGCATGTAAATCTTTTCAACCTCTTTAACCTGTACTTTCTCACCCCGTACAGTGCTGCTGTGCGTGCTACAGGAGGCACATCCTTGGATTAATTTGGTTTAATACCTGTCAGGGTCTGAAGGCTGAGTGATTCTTTGATATGTGAAACTTCTCTTTGGATGCATGTTTATGTATAAGGGAGGTCACGGCATGAAAGGAGAAAGCAAATGTGTCTCCTTTACTGTCTGTGGGAATGGGATGCCATTCAGGCAGGGCAGTCAGAGTGGACACACATCATGGAAATGGGCAGGCAGGAGACACTGCTTTCTGACCAAGAGAATAGAGTGGCTTTGTAATCAGAGACAATTTATGTGTTCGCCAAGGGAGTGAAGCTTTTGTCTGCACTCCAGAGCTAATGGTTTAACTTATTCCAGACAAATGGGCTGCCCAAGGTTTCAGACGACGAGGGAAATGCGGTCATTGCTATGGGAAACAGTGCACCTATGTATCTCTTTGTGTCTGAAAATGCCACCTGTATGTATGTATGTATGTGTGTATGTGTGTGTGTGTGTGTTTACTCACCATGATGGCCAGCAGAATATTCTGGAAGTTGTTTCTGAAGCCCAGTGTGGAGCTGCAGAACAGAGCGAAGTTTCCCTCCAGGAGCTGCAGGGCCAAAGCACACAAGACACACTCAGTCAAATTTTCCTGCCTAAACACACAAATACACACACCTTGGGCCAACCTCGCAGGCGTCGAGTAAACACTGGGCTGGTAGCACAAACCAGTCAGAGACTCACGATATTTAACATCAGAAGAAACAGTTGTACTGAGTAACCAAAGAACAAACAAACATCGGGCAGTCCCAGAGAGACTAAACACCATGACTGACATACTCAATGTAGATTAAACCCACAAAGACAGTTAGTATGCAGCCAATACTATGCGCACCATGAAAGCGGTGAGGTAAAGAGAGACCATGACCAGTTTGGCGTCTGGTCCATGCCCATCACCAACCTAATACCTGGAGGGAAAGACATGGGTTCTGACCTGGGACGACAAGACTCTGGAAGGAGGGAAAATAGGAAAGAATTAACTAAGATGAAAATGACATTCTTAGTTACATTTTTACTACCAGCATATGTTTTCAGTGCGTTACGAGCAAAACACCTTTCAGAAGCTCATCCTATACTGAACAAATGTATCATTGGTCCATTGCTGATCGAGGGCTTCTAATTCAACCAAAGCCTGTGTGCTCTCCATACAGCCATCAGCCCCACAGTCACCACCACATTAACAGTGCATCCCTATTGGACTGCAGCAAAAACTACTACTACAGCCCTGTCACATGAAGACATCGTTTATCTGCATCAATCAAGAACTTGGTGACTGCTTTTGGGAACTTTTATAAATGAAAAGCCATAAAAGGTAAGCATCAACATCTGAAAAACAAAAATTTGCTGTAGTTCACCTTCCCCCACTCATTTTGGCTTTGAAGCCCAGAGGCAGTTAAAGGAGTGGTTGCAGGCAATAAATTGAAGCTAATCTGATTGACCCAGGATTAATGCTTTACCTTTCTCTCTCACACCGAAGAACAGAGATAAAACTGAGAGACATAAATCAAACCCAGATGACACCTAGAAGCAATCATGTAGGCCGCTTTCTGTATACAGGAAGAATGGGAACCGAACAGGGACAACAGTTAGCAAACATCCTAATTTAACCCGGCTTTTCTCATCGGTTTATATTGTTTGAGTTGTTCTCAGCCTTTCACGGTCAAACATATATGACATAAATAAATCTGTTTACGTGTGCTCCAGAAATGACGAGTAGTCATTGGGTCCAGCGGCATAAGTCAGTGGTTCAGGTCTTACTTACGATGTCACCCAGACCTGGAAGGCGGTGGCGTTAATATAACTATCTGTCCTTGGATAAGCGGTGCCGAGCCTGGTGCCAGAACCTCCACCGTCATTCCTGATTGAGAATGAACAAGGAAGCGTTTAGTGACTGAGGAGCGGCGAACCTCTGTGTCTTTTGTGGAAATGATCATTTTTACGTGCTGAACTACGATACTCACTGTATGCAGTGGCTGAGTCTCCTTCTGCTCTGAGCTGATGAACCTGGTGAGAGCAGAGTATGGCACATGGGCTTACTGAGGCAAAAAGAAAAAGACAGGAAAATTAATGCTGCTCCATGGTTCACTTTTGGTGGCGCAGAAGTCAAAATAAGTTAAGTAATTGTTCCACATTTTGGGAAATTTGTTTTATGTTCATAGAGATAAATGGAAATCTCACTGTCTGGGAGATGGGGATGCTGCCAGAACAGGCAGGGCCCAGTCCGATGGACCTGCACATCATGGAAATGGGCAGCCAGGAGACCTGCACTGCAGCCAAGAGAATGGGGAGTGGCTGTAATCAGGGAACAATTTTCATGACCGTAAGGGTGAGCTTTTGTCTGTATCAGAATAATGGATTTAACCAGTATCAGACAAATCTCATTTAAAGGTTTCTGGCAGATGCGATTAAGCTGCTGTGGGAGCAATTTTTCTGTATCTCTTTGGTGTCTAAATTTCCACTACTGTATGTATGTATTAGCATGTGGCAACCAGTATTGTGTTTACTCACCATGGATGGCCAGCGGAATATTCTATGGAGTTGTTCCCTGGAAATGATGTGGAGCTGGAGACAAACTGATTTTATCCAAGAACTGCAGGGCCGAGCACACAAGCCACACTCCAGTCAAGTTGCCTGCCCTAAACACCACAAATCTACACACACCTTGGGCCAACCTGCTTGGGCGTCAGTCAACACTGGGCTGGTAGCACAACCCCAGTCAGAGACTCACGATGGCTGACATCAGAAGAAACAGTTGTACTGAGTAACCAAAGAACAAACAAACATCGAGCAGACCCAGAGAGACTAAACACCATGACTGACATACTCAATGTAGATTAAACCCACAAGACAGTTGCGTGTGTGTGTCTGTACGCACCATGAAAGCCAGTGAGGTAAAGAGGAAGACCATGACCAGTTTGGCGTACGGTCCATGCCCCATCACCAGCCTAATACCCTGGAGGAAAGACATGGGTTCTGACCTGGGACGACAAGACTCTGGAAGGAGGGAAAATGGGAAAGAATTAACTAAGATGCAAAATGACATTCATATGAATTCACATTTTACTACCAGCATATGTTTTCAGTGCACGTTACACGAGCAGCTGCCTTTCAGGCTCATCCTATACTGAACAAATGTGTCCCATTAGTCCCATTGCTGATCACGAGGCTTCTAATTCAACCAAAGCCTGTGTGCTCTCTCATACAGCCCATCAGCCCACAGTCATACCACATTTAACAGTGCATCCCTATTGGACTGCAGCAAAAACTACTACTACAGCCCTGTCACATGAAAGACATGCGTTTATCTGCATCCAATCAAGAACTTGAGTGACTGCTTTTTGAGACTTTTATAAATGAAAAGCCATAAAAAGGCAAGCATCAACATCTGAAAAACAAAAAATTTGCTGTGATTTCCACCTTCCCCCACTCATTTTGGCTTTGAAGCTTGAGGCAGTTAAAGGAGTGGTTATAGGCAATAAATTGAAGCTAATCTGATTGACAGGATTAATGCTTTACCTTTTTTCTCTCTCACACCGAAGAACAGAACAAGAGCACAGAGGACATAAATCAAGCAGATGACACCTGAGGCAATCATGTAGGCCGCTTTCTGTATAGGAAGAATGGGAGCAGACAGGGACAACAGTTAGCAAACATCCTAAATTTAACTTCGGCTTTTCTCATCAGTTTATGTTGTTTGAAGTTGTTCTCAGCCTTTACGGTCAAACATATATGACATGTAAATAAATCTGTTTACCGTGTGCTCCAGGGAAATGACAGGCTCTGAGTCATTGAGTCCAGCGGCATAAGTCGAGTGGTTCAGGTCTGCCACGATGTCACCGGGTCCTGGAAGGCAGGGCGCGTTAGCCATGCCAACTATCTGTCCTTGGATAGCGGTGCCGAGCACGGTGCCCAGAACCTCCACCGTCATTCCTGATTGAGAATGAACAAGGGAAACGTTTAGTGACTGAGGAGCCGGCGAACCTCTGTGTCTTTTTTGTGGAAAATGATCATTTTTACGTGCTGAACTGCGATACTCACTGTATGCAGTGGCTGAGTCTCTCTCCTTCTGCTCTGAGCTGATGAACATGGTGAGAGCAGAGTATGGCACATGGAAGCACTGAGGCAAAGAAAAAGACAGGAAAAATTAATGCTGCTCCATGGTTCACTTTTGGTCGCGCAGAGAAGTCAAAATAAGTTAAAGTAATTGTTCCACATTTTGGGAAATTTGTTTATGTTCTAGCAGAGAGATAAATGAGTAGATTGATAGCACTCTTGCATCTGTTCAGTAAATATGAGGCTATCGTCAGTTAGCTTAGCTTATCCCAAAGACTGAAGTTTTTATGCTGAGCTATTACCTTTTGCTTGCTGTAATTTAATGATTGAATTTGTCAAAAAAAAAAAAAAATCTTGATTGATGATTCACAATTAAGATTAGTCAGATTATTGACCCAAGGAGTCACTGAGGGTGTGTATGGTAAAATCTACATTGAGAAATCAAATGATTACGTGACGTTGTATTGCTAAGATGGTACTCACTGTTTGAAGGGTCTGGAAGAGGCAGTAGAAGAAAAGGTACCAGATGACTTTGCCATCCTCAAAGGGAGGAACATACCATATAAGGAAGTAGGAAAGCACAGCCAGAGGAGTTGAGAGCAGGATCCTACACATGGACAGGAGACAGAAGGGGGGACAACAACAACAACATCAGTGGACGAAAACGTGATCCTACTCGAGTGTGAAACACTCTCACTCTGTAAACAATCATGAAAAGAGGGGCCACTCATTACATAACAAACTGGGCCCATTTGAGCGTGTCTATTCAGTGTGTGCCAACTTTTCCTCAGCTGGGTTTCACTTTTACTAACTTCTTATGATGAGTAGGGACAAAATGTTCCTGCTGTTAACATGAAACTAAGAACGTGTATTACTTTGGTAAACACATCTCTTGTCATCCTCCACCTACTCCGCCTCCTCCCTTTTCCTTACATGTCAAACATCCCGTAAATTCACACCATGACGTAGTTTTAAGAGGAAAGTACGCAGTGGGAGAAGAATTCCTTTGGTCACTTCCTAACCCTCTATCGCCTTCCTCCTATATTTATGCTATCCAGTCGGATTAAAGATTGTAAGTGTGACCGCACCCTTGAGCAGGAAAAAAGAAAAAGAATATGCTGGTGGAACAGGAAACAGCCTGGGGCATCCGGCTTATCTGTCCATTCTCTGCAGGAATTGTTAGACAGGACATCAGACAGGACATGAAATCATGCATCATGTATGTATCACAACTGACCACAGGTAACAGCATGCACGCCACTGTCATATATAAACACAGTGACGCAACGTCTTGCCATGGCTCCAGCTACTATCCAGCCAAAGTGCTCAGGAATAGAACACTGAAAATCAACTTAATCCTATTTACAGTCAAGCTTTGATGAACAATATGAGCTTTACAGAGAGAGATGTGAGGAAGAGCAGAATACAATGAGCTCTCTCGTGCATGTGATGTGATTAACTGTACACTTGGTGAAAGTCACTCTGGGAGTGTACGAGGTGCGATGTGCAAGTTAAAGCAGATGTTTTATATCTGCAGATGACAGCACACTCATGGCTGAATTTTTGTAATGCACATTTCCTTTGTGCCACATGAAATAAACATCAAGCAAATTAAACTCGCTACTTCCTTTGGCGTCAGCTCGATCTAGCTGTTAAATACCTTTACTTCAATTTTTTAATTTCATTCGGGCAACCGAACAGACTGAAACCCTAAAATGTTTCAAATAAACGCTGTTCCATGTATTTTTCAGTGCATGCTGTTTTTAAACAGTCTAAAGGGCTGAACTAAGACTTTTACTGAGCTTGCAAGACTGGAGTGACACAGTAGGACATATAAGTACTGCGCAGATGCCCCCTGGAATCATATTTATATGTCCTCTGAAATAGCCGTGCTGACTTGGGTGGAGTGACTTTATCATAGCAAGTCTGGTCCAGCTGTTAACTGTGAAACTTGTTGTATAGCCTGATATGTAAAGTCAATCTTCTGCCAGCTATCATTAGGCTGGGTGGGGAAACAGCTGTAAAAGAAAGGAGGAAGAAATCTGCAAAACATCAGAAATTTAAAAGGGGTTATAACTCTAAATGTATGTTCTATGTGAATTTCATGAGAGAAAAATCAGTAAATGAACACACACATCTTAACCTCCAGCAAACTTCACTCAATTTTACATTTATCTAGGTGGAGACAGATGTTCAGTATTTGTTGAAGTTGTGCTTTGGAGGCTGAACACATAGTGTCAAGAGAAATGAATTTAAATGCATGTTTGGAAAATGGCAGAAATCTGCAGTTTGTCACTTGTGACTATTCCAGTCGGTCTACACAGCAACAGTGAAAACTCATTCTGTTCACTCCCGCACCTTGAACTTGGGTAACCTCATGAATTCCTCAGCCACTCTTTAAAAATCCTGACAGAGCCTCTGCGCTGACGCTATTGGCCAAAGCCAGTGGTGTGTTGTGGGCTGGACCAATGAGAAGCAAGCCTGATCTAGTCTCCCCTCCCCCACTTCCGAAACACAGAGAATTTAAGATGGAGCAGCTCTCGCTCCTTTATCCCGTTTCCTCCCTGTCCTCATGCACAGATCTCATCTCCTCACATCTTCAAGACCAAACTGAACGTCATGTGACTAAACATACCAGTCATTCCTCCATCCTTCCCTCCTCCCGCGTCGCCCACCCACATCTCATCTCTGACAACAAATGGGCGATATGCATCTCGCTTAGCTCCAGCTACATGAAGAATGACCCACTTTTGAGAGACTTCGATTCAAGTGTCAGGATCTCAACGCAGGCTGAAAATTACAATAATGACATACCAATACTCCACAATAGCAAGCTGGTTATACTATATTAATTTCAAAGAGAAGCCATTCAGTATATTTTGCCCATCTGCTACCGCCACAGCCTCATGTCTTTACACCAAAGAAGTACATTTCTGGCACTTCACAGGAACTGCTAACCAACAGCTGAACAGGATGTTAATTCCTTTGTGCCCTAAATTAATCATGCAGGTGTTTTCACTGAAGGCAAACCCGAGGGAACATTAACACAGGAAACTGAGGTGGGGATCACCAGGGATCTTAATGTCTGCGTTCATCTCCCAACTGTGGTCCTTCTTACACAAGGAACTAGGCAGATTATATTTTTAATCAAGCAGGCGAGGGAGCAAATTAGCCGGTGTAACACCGAACCCCGTGTGTATCTATGGGGCTCATTATAAAGCTGCCTAGACCCTCTGAGACATTTACCCCAATCACCCTACGAGGTACTGCATGTTCCCAGCTACCACTGAAGGGACAGTAGCTCTAAAACATCTCTGGTGTTGACAGGAGGCGGGCGACCACTTCTATAACCAGCAGCTCACACACTGACACCCTCCACCTCACTTATCTAACATAACCATGTGAATTTTACCCCTCACACACAGACCAAGAGTTCCAGTCTGCAACCCAGCATTCATAAGCAGTTTGACTGAGATCACATAAACCCATGTAGGTTTCTTAGAGATTCAGAGGCAGAGGTGTGGGGGAGGGGATATACAGGATAAAAAGAATAGGGTCAGCAACCTTCGAGTGAAAAAGGCCTGAAGCGTCACAGGCCTCCCACTCCCTCATCCTGCCACACACAGACGTGTTTCACCATTCAATTCATTCTAGGCCGTGCTGCTCTTTTCACAGATGGGGGCCAAATTGCACAGGTCAAACTAAAATTACACAAATACTTGGTGTAAATTTTTTTTGTCAAAATTAAAAAATATCTCATGGGACAATTTGTACCAACGATAGTACTAGCAAATGTCAAATAGCTGATGCAGAGATTTCAGTGTCTGAGTGTCTCGAGAGGAATTCCTTCTGAAAAATGGTTTGTGTGCTTCCCTTAAGAAGCAGACTGGATAGCAGGCAGGAGTTATATTTGTCAAAGCCATGCCAAAGGCCACGCTGTGGGAAATGCACAAAACCAGCAACTCCTCATATTTGTTTAGTTAAAAAACAAAAAAGGGCTTAGTGCCTGTGCATTTTGGCTTCAGTGGTTCGGCCTGGACTGTTTCAACTAGAGTCATTATTTTATCTCCAGGACGCATAACAGCAGTTATGTGTGTTTGACTGTGTGGAAGGGAGAGGGGGGAGAGAGTCTGAATGAACATATACGCATGTGTGGGCACTGAAGAAGTGGTACAGCAGTAATTGCATCAGCATGACCCATAGTAACACCTCTTGGGAGATGACGCCGGCGATTTAAACAGAGTCCCAGCACGAAGCCCCGCCCTCAAACACAGGCACATGCACAGTGTGTGGCTGGAAAACTTCCTTGCTGAGCTCTGACTCACCGAGGATGACAACAGCCCCCCATGATGACTGACTTTATCAACATGGTAATGGAAAAGGTTTGGCAGTGACTCAACTATTACAACTTGAGGAGGAGGGTGCTCCAGAGAAAATTAACCACATCTACTAAAAAGCTCCAAAATGCAGATCTCACAGTATCAGACCGCTGAGAAGACCTACCAGGGCAGCATGCGTCCGAAACGTGTCCATGGGCTTCGGGAGACCAGGAATCCCACTGTGGGGTCAGTTACTGCGTCCCATGCTCGGCCCACAAACAGGATGATTGAGGCATAGAAAGGATCCAGCTGTGAAAGTAGAAGTCACCAAGATTAGTGAGACTGTGACAGTGAAAAAATAAAAAAGAATAAATAAATAAGGTACAAATTAAATCCCTTTCCTACCGTAAAGATATTACTCCATGTATAACAGTATAGCATCCACACTAGGGTAACTAAATGTCATGAGCAGGCTGATAAAGTATTAAAGTGTCACTTAGCAGCTCAGCCAGTCAGCTGTTCATCCAGTATTGTTCAGAGGAGACAAGCCTGAGTGGAAGCCAGGCAGCATGAATGCTCAGGTCCTGACTGTACAATCTGCGCCACGCTGTGTCACCCAATAGATTCTTTATCAACGATCTTGGTGGCCGGACAAAGCTAAACCCTGGGAAGCCGCTGACTTACACGTTACTTTGGCCTTAGCCATGAGATTAGTGTCAGAGCCCATTAAAGTGAGCCCCTCCTAATCGTGCTACTGTCGCCCCCTCCTCTCCTACATTTTCTCAGAACAAGCCCCTGAAAGCCTTTCATACAGTGGAGTCATATCACAGAGTCAGTAATGGAAAGAAGAAAGAAACCTTTTCCACCTTTTAATTTGTCCAGGACAATCAGACCCTTTGTTGGCGAGCTTTAGCGGTCACAATGTCCTGTATGTGCCCTTACCACAGAGGTGCTTTGAGGGCACAGGCGGGGTCATTTACAGCTCCATGCCCTCAAGCCTGTAAATGCCACCTCACATACTGTGGCAGGACAGCACAGAGTGTAGGAGGAACAGTGTGTAGTGTGGATGCACAGTATGTTCCCATTCCCAGTCAGTAGGGTGGCTATATTTAGGACTGCGTTACAAAAGTGACACTAAATATCTGGACAGGTGTGATGGTGGGGTTTTCAAATAATCTCAACCAACTCACCTGAGCTACATCCAGTAGGTAAATCTGCAGAAAAAAGCCCAGGGCACATCCTGTGATCTGGTACGGTGCCCCACCAATGGCATAGCTCAACTTGTTGCAGATTGACAGCCTGTTCCGATGCTCGTGCTGGGAAGAAACAATGAAAAAGAGCAGAAAAAACATAGTTAATCAAAGGAAATTGATCAAATACAATAGGCCTAAAGGCAGAATTAGGATAAGGAAGTTTTGCACAAGTGTCAACACAACAGCACCCGTTTATCTACTGTTAAGATAACACCGAACAAATGAATTCTCACCTACGTTTAGAGAAAGTGTCCTTAAGTATTTGCATCTGACAGGCTGTAGCCCATGTTATTATAGGAGGGGTCAATTCTGCAAAATCTGCAACAGCAGTTTAATCCTAACAGGGTTTCTGCAACACAGCAGCATACAGTTATTCTCCTCTAGCTTATAAATAGGCAACTTTCTCAATTTCTGTTTGAGCAGTTTAATCCTCAGCCTGTAGCTCCTTCAATCTTTAGTCTCACCTATTTCTCTCTAGTCCGATTAAGACAATAACACGTTTTAATGCCTCTCATGGTATGTGGCCTAAATTCTTAATCACCAGAGAGTCTAAGAGCCAGAGAGCGCAGCTGGCAAAAAGCTAACCATTTGGCAGGAGTCAGGGACAGCCGCTGGGATACAAGAAACCATTGCTTTTCTAACAAGAGCTCATTCTTCTCCATCTTCTTCACTGTAGATGTAATCATTTCCTCAAGAAACAGACTCTAAACACCTCTTTTAATAGCAGCAACAAATCTCTGTTGATCGGTGCTAGGGCATGACAACATCATGGTGTCACACACACCAAAAGGCCAGACTGACAGCACCTTGGCAGCAGCCCGGACCAACTTAACGAAGAAAAATGGACGACTGCCCAGCCTGACCAGTGCTCTGACCACCGGTGCCCACAGAGGGCTGAAACCACACCCTCCTCCCTGACCAATCAAAAAGGTTGTATATGGTGCTGCCTAATCTGCCCTCTTTTCAGGTGGTCAAAGAATTTTTCTCATCACTGCTACTGTTTATAGCTCCAGGCAAAACCGTTTCAAGATAGCTTTGGACCTTTATGACCTTGACCTGCAGGCGCAGCACTTGCCACTGATATGCTTGACAAGAAAACGAACACTGCCACATCTTAGATCAGGCCACAACACAAAACATCACTGTGAGTGCAACTGAATAAACCAGCCTCTGTCTTGTTGATACACGCCTTTGTTTAGGCGACAAAATACTCAACTGGTTGAAATGAGAAACCAGCACCTTCAACACATAGAAGCAATTATTCAACACAATGGCCAGCCTTACAATGCTTGGAGTACCTGGTGATTTAAGTCATGTCTCCATGGTAGTTAAAGCAGGATCTCATGGATCGAACTTAACCCAGCCATGTGATGTTCCCACTACCCCCCTTCAAACTAAACAATACAGCTGTAAACTGGGCAAAGTGATTAACTCCTTTCATTGCATATAATTCTCCCACACCTGCTTTATTTGCAGTCAAAGGATTGTACACATTTTTGCCCCTCCTAGTTTTAAAATCACCCCTGCAGCGACAGGACCGACTCAGTCATGCAACAATCACAGGAATGTGTCATTGTGACAGTGTACTAATGTCACTCTCTGTTCATACGACTTTGAAACAACCCACTTACAACACGCCTCTTTGCATTATGCTTCCTAATCATATCAGTAGTAATAACATCAGTGCAGCAGAGGAATTATGTGTATGTTGACATGAAACAGTCAAACATAGCCTCCTGTTTCTACGTCAAAGGCTACTACTTGTGTTATCAGTGGGACCAGTAACAACATGTTATCAATGTAAACAGGTGCCAAGGCTTGACTAGAGGCATGTCCTGGAATGGGAGGGTTTCTCAAATACTCAAAGTTAGTAAATGCATTTTGCATTTGAGTTGTAATTAGATATGTTAAATACTTTTAACAGTCTACTATGGCAAAGACAGAAATGTCAAAAAACTATGATTTTGGATAGGGTTTGGGCACATTATTTTTTGCCTGCTGCCTCTATATCTGACACGTCGCCTTGGTGGCTGCTTCCTGTTGCATTCATAGCTGTGGGAAACGCGGAGTTTACTTTCAGAAATCCACCCGAAATACCAAATCAAGTGGGGGTTTTCTTTAACAAAGACTCTTGATAAGTAAGATGACGTGGAAAAACTAAACAGTGATAAGTGATAGGTATTCTGTCCTTTAACAATCTACGACTATGTCAATGAATTAACGTGCTGATGCAAATTTTCTCTACCTTATTTTGCTACGACAGTGTAAAGCATGCAGCCACAGAAAGACATGTACTACTACACTGGGCTTTGAGCGATGTTTTGTGTGATTTAAATATGTCAACAAGTGACAGAACTGGTGATTTTTCTCTCAGAGGTGGGGATGCTTCAGAGGAGCCCCTGAACGCAGCATTGAAACACACCTATGTGGCGGCTGAATCCCACTCATAAAGTGATATAAAGGATGCAACCTAGATTCTTCGTGTTATTAATCGGCAGCAACCTTCTGTGGTTTTTAATTATCCCACATTTCCAGTTTGACTGAGAATTTTCATTTAGATAAATACATCACTTAAAGCAGAAACATAATTATGCAAATGACAAATATCAGTGTTGCCCTTTATGTCTGAAAATACGGGGAAAAAAATGTATTTTACGAGCTATGCTAATGTAAGACGAACATGGCCGTGTTTTAAAAGCTAAGAGAGCAGAGTGGCATTTTCAGGGTTTAAATTTAGCCTTAAGTGGCTGGGTTAACGAGTGCACCGAAAACCTCTATGATTACAGTGTACAAACAAAAATTATGACTTAAAGCTACTATATTTAACCGCGTCAAACAACGTCCAAAGCTTTGGTTTTCTATGATTTAAACGATTTGAACAATGTCTCGTGATATGCGTATGGCCAGATGAAAGGGTGGGCGGGTGATTTTTTTGACTGAAATTATTTGTATTTTGTCAATTTTATCATTTTTATGAAATTTTCGCTCAGTAAATATTTAATTGAATCATAGTGAGACGTTATGTCGGTTAACTCCTGTGAAGAAATACCACAATGAGCACCGCGCGCCTTGCTAACGTTACGTGACTCACTCCTTTCAAACGTCAATTTACCGGTGTGCTCCTTCCTTTCAGATGCTCATTGTATTTCAAAAACCAGCGTCTTCCTCGTCTTGTGTCATCTGCCGAAGTGACCTAAACAGGAAACTGAAGCTAAACCAGAATTTTGAAATAATGAAATGAATGAACCCACCTTCCTGGCGAGCTTGATGCCATCGGAGCTGACCGGTTTATTCAATAAACTGGCGTTGGAGTATTGTTCACCTCCTTCTCCTTTTGCCATAGCAGAATAGCTGGTTTCTTGGTTTTAAACTTAACACACAAAACTAATGTAGCGAAACTCAAAACAAGTCTTCCGATAAGGTTTGAGGAATCACGTCCAATGGTATCGTCGTGGTCTATAACCTGTTTGAAAACTGAGAAGATGCGGTGGCAGTGAGGGTGGATGTAGTAATTTTAGCGCTCCCCGCCCCTTTTCAACGTGCCATTCACCCCATCTATACCCCGCCCCCTGAGGGCGGGTCACAGCTCAGTGGCCGCTCACGATCCTGAGTCATCAAGATCCTGCCATTCTGGAAATGTAAGACATTCAACTTTCACTGACGGCATTTCCTCATTCATTAGAGATTAAGCCTAATGTGGTGACATGTTTCATATCGATATGGTCTACCAACAAACACACTGCTCCTATATTCCTATACCGACCACTGAATGAGATCACGCTCTACAATTAATAATGTAAACTTTCTGAGTATTTAATAGACTGATTCCACTATTTTTAAAATTAGACCAAAACAAATAACAAGTAGTCCTCAAATTCGTTTTGAGAGGACAGTAATAAAACTTGACAGTTGTTCTAGTATTATCTGATCTGAATGTAACCAGCAACATTCACAACTCACATTTTCCAGTGTGTAGATAAAATTCAGGAAATCTTATTTACATATACAAACATCTTTTGCATAAATTGTGTATTTTGGCAAAGAAGTAGCTCCACAGTCTGTGCTTGCATGTACTTGTGTGTATCTCTCTCTCTCTCTCTCTCTCTCTCTCTCTCTGCCTGTGTGTGTGTACCTCTGCTAACTCTGGCCAGTCATGCTGTATCTCAACCCTCAGATGTCCATCACACTGCTAATAGCTCAAAGTGACCACCTCCCTCTGTACTGACCATCAGTGAGGATGGTTAGAGTGACCGTTTTAACTTCTTTTGATATGGACACACATATAGCCTGGCTGCTAAATGGAGGCATACATAAGATTCCTCATGTGTGGTAGAACAAACAGTTTTTCTCATGCGGCTGGCCAGAGGTTGCCTGCTTGCTGCCTGTTTCTCAAATTCTCTGACTCGGGTCTCTATTTGCAGAGCGTCCTCTGCTCTGGTGAGAGGCTGGACGTATATACGTTCCCATTTTAGCTGAGCACACATACCATGAAGCACCCAGTATGCATATGCAGTACACACACATCACCTCTTAGTCTGAACACTCATCTGTGTGTCTGGTAGGAACTTCTGGATTGCAGGAGAGGTATAGATATTTGCATATTTTCATGTTTACTTATGGTCACACATGCACAAAGTCTTTTTACCCTCTCACACACTTTAAAAGAACTCACACGGGTATGAGCGCACACACCTGCCGCCTCCCCTTGCTCAAACAGTCATTTACAATGTAGCGCTATCTCTGAACCACACACCTATTTGTTTACACACACACCGAATACACACACACACCGAATATACACACGCACACACCTCTAAGAGGGAATCTCCCGATTGCATTATTAAACTTCTGGATGTTAAACCCTGACCTTGCCAACTGTACAGGAACACCTGGTGTGAATCTGTATTGGACAAATCAATGTGCAGATTAGATGTTATGGTCGACCTTAAATTGTGTTGGTGAGGTCAGGTGACAGTGGGCTCCAGCTCAACTCACATTTGAGCTCATTTCGGTATAATGAAAGGATTTGATGTGATATCTCTGGAGCAAGGACCCACTGGTCTGTAGCAAAGTGTCATGTGCGTGTTGGAAACATCACTTGCCAGTAAAATATTGTTCGTGTGTATGTCAATTTTGCACAGAGGAAGGAAGATTTATATGTTGTAATATTGAAAACATGAAGACATGACAGGTTAACATCGCCCAGGAGGAAATAGAACAATACAAATATGAAGTAAAGAAAGGGAGAAAGTTGTTGATATTTTTACACAAATCAGTCACACACAATCTAATTGTACAAAGAAATGAAGAGTGGCTGACTATTATTAATGAAGGTCACACTATTACACAGTTCTGAAGAAGAAACTATAGGACAATACTTTTTCTTCTTACATATGAAAAGTTGAATTCATTAGCATGAAACACACCATTGCTCACCCTATACACCACCTTTAGATATCAGTAGCTAATGGTGAAAAGAATCAGCTAATGCAGTCAAAGTGTCGGATCATGTAACTTTTAAAGGAAGAAATAACTTTTACAATTAAAAGGTTGAATGCATTTGCATGAAACATAGCTGTGTGTTCCAAGTTAACATGAAGGGTGACATTTAGCAGTCAATAATATGACCAGTAGCTTATGGCTAATGCTAGCAAATGTTAGCTAACTATATTGTTGTACACCCATTTACCATTATCCTTGTTACCCCATTTTCACACAGCTCTCCTATTTAAAGCTCGTATCACAATGTGAAAAGGTTTGTGTCATCTTAGCCTGGGACTGCTGTTTGTAAGGAAATGCACACAGTGTACTAACAGCTAATGAATGTGCAGCTCTTCCCAAAGTTGATCGTAACCAAGAGGGATTTGGCCTAACTGACTGGAACCAAACTCCTTGCATTTTATTGAAGCAAAACAAAGCCTGTATACTTCATCCTGAGAGACCTAACCCAACAAGATACTTTCCCATGGATCACTTTACCTGTCCCATTTGCTACTGAAAAAGCACCCAGAGAGGTTATATGTGTATCCTCAAAGGAAACTATGTGTAACTTGGAAGATAGTTTACTTTTTGAAATAATCTGTTGACGGTTTGTATGCTGGTTCAGAAAAGGAAAATGAGTAAGCTAGATACAATCACTGGAAAGGCTTGATCCAGGCATGGGCAGAACAACATGTTTTCAAGTCATCTGGCAGCAGTTTATGTGTGTGTGTGTGTTTGAGCATGAGCACTTTTAGCCACTGCCACCGGAAAGGTTTGCCAGCTCTTGTTGGAGTGACAAGTGGATATATTTATTGTGTGTATAGTATGTATGTGTGTGTGTGTGTGTGTGTGTGTGCGCGTATGAGTAAAGCCTCATGACTGTGTGTATTTGTTACCAAACACAGCGTGTGTGAAAGTCCGAGAGAGCAGTGCAATGCGATGAATGCAGAGGCTGTCCTTTAGGTTGAGCTTGTGCGTCAAACCAAGCAGAGGTTATACATAGATACAGGTAGTATGGAAACTTGGGACGGAGGAGAGGGTGAGCACACATACACACACATTGTGACACAAACACATAAAGCTGTGTGAGGGGAGTAATAGGGAAAGGAGGACTTGTCATGTGGTTTGTGTCCAGAAGTTCAGGTATTTTTCACATGAAGTGGGTTTCGGAGGAGAATGATTTACTGGGAAGCTGCTGTTACCTCTCTGGGTCACTTTGTGTTAAATCAATTTGGATCAGTTGTCAGTGTTTGTTGTCTCTTTGAGACACTGTTTCTTTTTTCTTTTCTTTTTTTAAATAAAAAGAAAATAAGATACATAAGACGGTGCATTCAAATCCCTCATTCTTTGTGTAAGATTCCAATTTCCATTAAGTTTACATTTATTGAAAAAGGGGTCACATATACAGTAATTTACCTGCAAGCCATGAAATGTGACCGCCATGATTTCTGTGAACCCCAGCCAGCTTGATTTGGCTGTTCTGGCTTATCATCCCTTTGTGGTTGTGATTGCAGTTAATCTCCAGGGCATAAAGAAGAGCTCACCAATGAAAATGAGACACTGTTGTGACATGCATCAAAAGCTGCTCCCTTCCATTTGCCCTCACTAACACATTCATACTTGCTTGTGGTGATACAACACTACTGAACTAATACTTCTACTGGAATAATGAAGGAAACGTGTATGGACATAAAGTTTACTAATGGATGGTGGAGTTTGTTCCCCTCATTATGTCATTTAGTTCCAGGTTAACTCCTTTATGCTGTTGCAAAGCATTTCTCTGATGATACAAGATCAGTTCAAAGCAATTTGTTCAAAGTACTGACAGTCAAATATTTTATATATATATTAAATATTTGAATAATATATTATATATATAATACAGAGGGAAACCTACCTCTGTATTATATATATACCTACCATACCTCCATATTTACATATTCACACTATCACACTTCACATCTCACCTCAGATACCTGGTTGGCATTAAACTGGCAAACCAGCGGCCCTCTCTTACTACTGTATATCTTACTTAGCCTGCTTAATCTCATCTTCGTGGTTGTGTCCAGCTCAACAGTGCCTTCATCTGTAGGCCATAAGAGGTCATGGACTAGCTTAGACACAAAAGCCATATCCTAAATCCACATATCAGAATTGTACTGGTCCTGCCAAGCGGGAAGGATTTGTCTCTCCATGGCAAGTGGCTGTAGTGTATGAGTCCTTACTGAGAATAAAGATGGACATGAATGGGCTGGGAATTGGCCTGTAAATGTTTTAACAAGATAGTAATGCTGTTTTTTTTAAGATAAGATAAGATAATCCTTTATTAGTCCCACAATGGGGAAATTTACAATTTAAATTTTTTCAGTATGATATAAGCTCAAACGGAAATTATTTTGAAAATCTCACTCAAAACACTTACATATGATCTGTAAGAAAAGATGACAAAAAAGGGCAATAAAAGAACAAAAGGCAACTTCAGTACAAAACTAAAAGCATGTGAGAGATGTTTTCATCTTATCCACTACTGGAAAACCATAATGCTCCTGAATTACAGATCTAAATGATATGGGAGTGTCCTCAAGCTATTTGCTCTTGCCATATTGACAAAGGTGTAAGCAATATGTGGATTAATAACCAAAGCAGAAGTAGAGACATAGTACAGGTAATTTCCATTATATCATTGGATTATTACCATTGATGGATTAACATGTAAACAGCATTTTAATACTGGCGCTGCCGCATAGCTTAATCTATAGCAACGCATTATACTTTATAATCTCATCACAGACACACACTCTAAATATGGAGCTGGAATCTACTGGTGATTATTGTAAGAGATTGTTGAATGACGTGTCCATTGACGTATTTCATTTAGAGGACAAAGTAGCAGAAAATAAAAGTACTCAAGTACAAGTGGCTCACAGCTGTACTTAAAGCTGCAATCATCACTAGTTTTATATTGACAAGAGATGAAATAATTTTGATTGATTTAAAAGGCACCACTGGTACAGCCAACCTGCTCTGCAGTTCCTCTAGGCTCTAAAGAGTGTTTTAGCACCTTTCACCTCATCGTTCTGGTTTTTTGATGCTTCAGTCTCACCCACTCTCATTTATTGGTGTTTCCAGACACAGCTATTTCCAGCGAAACTGTTCCAAAAACAGACTGTGCCAACTGACACAATTAGTGACTAGCTGGTGAACAGTGTGGAGCAGCTAAAGAATCAGATACAGAGCTTCCCTCAGGAGTTGGTGGGGAGGAAAAGAGAGCTAAAAGTGAGTGAATATTGGATTTAGATTAATCAGATTTCCAAATACATGACTCCAAATGAATGCCAGTGTTGACCTGTGTCTACTGGATGTGTAAGTAAGTAACAAGTTTTTGCTATGTCCATCCATCCATCCATTATCTATACTGCTTATTGCGGGGGATCTGGAGCCAATCCCAGCTGTCATTGGGCGAGAAAAGGGGTACACCCTGGACATATTGCCAGTCTATTACAGGGCCAACACATATAGACAACCATTCACACTCACAGTCACACCTATGGACGATTCAGAGTCACCAATTAACCTGCATGTCCTTAGACTGAGGGAGGAAGCTGGAGTACCCAGAGAGAACCTACGCAGGTACAGGGAGAACATGAAAACTCCACACAGAAAAGCTCTGTCCAAACCAGGGTCCTGACTCAGAACCTTCTTACTTTGAGGCGACAGTGCTAACCACTGCACCACCATACCGTCCACTGGGTTTGTTATATCAACCTGATACTTTGTCTGCAGGAGGCCAAGAAATCAGTTAATGAAGGCACAGGTAGAGTATTTAGTTACTGTCCACCACTGCATGTGAAAGGTTTTATATGAGAGTATAGTGGCAGTATATACGTTAACAGGTGGGTGGTAAACCAAAACTGGTCATTTATTGACCTATGGGTATCAGCGTATAGCTATATGTGTGTGCACTTTCAAGCCTGACTGCATTATAACTAAGTCTGTTAAACAAAAAGGGAGACAGAAAGATTCCCAGAATGACTTGAATTCCTTTAGCCAGTGACCTTGTGCCTGCAGTGTCAGAAGGCCATATGCTTCACACACAATAAGGAGAGGATACACACACATTCACACACACATTGACCGCCAGAGTTTGGCAACATTTGAGGAGGAGCTGGAGGAGGTATTGTTAAAGTTAACCATTGTGTCTTCCTCAGCAGGGATGGTGAGAGACAATTGCTGGGTGTGGAGGGGGAGGTAAGGAGTTTGTGAAGGGTTAAGGGAGAGCAGTGAGTCTTTGTACCGAGGTGAGGACCCAAAGAGAGCCAATGAATATATGGTCTTCAGCAGCAGATTGTGTGTGGGCGCTGAACACTCGCAATGTGTCATTTGGAAGACACCTTACGTCAAAAACTGGACAATGAAGAGAAACTCCCACAGTTCTTCTGGGCCATCCCTGACAGTTGAGGTTTCCCATCGAGTGTGATGCAGCCACATTTCTGGCGAAATCTGAACTATGTCTACTACTTCAACATCTCAATGTTCTCTCCCCCCCTGCATGTGTGCTCATGCTGACTGTGGGAGCACTGCTGCACCCATACCACCGTTATTTTCTCTGGGTGACAGAGCAGATAAGTATTCTCCTCTCAGTGATCACCTGCCATTATGCAAAAAGAAAATTGGATTTTCCTCTTGTTCCACCGTACAAGAGATTGGATTCTTGATTGGAGGTGGTCTATCGTCCTCCACCCCGTGACAATGGGAATACCATCTTCACCTCATAATACCTCACTTGCATACTTGAGTCAGGGAGCATAATGATGCTTTATAGCAGAGTGTGTAAGTGTATGATCCATTTTGACTTCGTTCTAGATTGATTCATTTTCCACAGGCTAGTAATTCATTAATTCTAAAACCATGTCCATACTTTGCAACACTAGTGAAGAAACCTAAGGTCAATAGAGTCAATAAAGGTACGCCACATTTTACACAGGAGGAACAGTTCAAGAGTTACGGGAGGGGTGTTTGGAACTTGACACACAATAGGGACCAAATGTCAGGATATCTTGGCCTCTGTGGCTTCAATTTTGACCTTTCTTTCTTAAATCAGTCTCTTGTGAGTTTTCTGGCCCCATTCAAGTAGAATTAGATTAAATTTGATTGTGTATATCATATTGAGTTGTATTAAAAAAGCATGAAATGAAAGAAATTAAAAGCTCAAATTGGTACTTCATTGTATTAACTGGTATTCTTTGACCAGTTGGGGGCCGTAAAAACGATATTGAAATATTATTGCCTTATAAACTGTAGACTGTAAGTCATGAAGTTGATAGAACTTGTTTTTAGCATTCCTTATATACATAATCTATACATAACTTTGGTAGCATTCATTTGAAGTTATGTGTCAGGTGGTCACATGATGAAGAATTTAAGTCCAGTGTTGAGTTTTGCTTAAGCTCTGTTTTGGGTCTCTACTAACTCTCGGGGGAAATATCTGGCTGCTTAGCAGCTAAATGCTCTTCAGTGTTCACCAACTAGTTGCTAACTTTGTCCATCTGCTGTTTAGTGCTATGAAGGTACTATACAGTGGGTTTAGAGGGCTTTCTCCTTTTTTTGCGCTTATAACAGCCACTTGCTGTGCCTGTGAATTAGGTTGCTGAGAGCACAGAGTTTAGACCAAAAAAATGACGTTTTGGGACATAAAACCAAAACAATGAACTGGAGGATGCTGAAATGACCCTTAGAGCTGCGGGGAACTAAAGAGTTCATCAGTTTGGGTGCCCCCTTTCACATACAAGTAGTCACATGAGCCATTGTTACTGTAATATAAAAATATTGATTATTGTAGTTTTTAAATAAAAGACTTTCACCATTTTGGTGTTTGCTTACCTCTGCTCATCACTGTGAAAACACACCTCCAGTATTTGGTTGCTAAATAGCTCTTAAGTGATTCTCAGATTAATGTACAGTGTGGTGAAATAAATTAGGCAATGTGTACAGTGATACAATTTTAGCTACTGTGTCGACAGTCTTGTTTTGTTTTGAATCATCCTTGTATGGGGAAATCACACCCACAGAGCCAATAGGAATTACCATCACTCTGCAGAAGGCAATTAATCTTAATTAGGAATGATTATGAGGCAAGGTGGTCTCTGTCTCTCCGGCTTCCTTTCATCTCCACTTATCCCCCTTTGTTGCGTAGGAAACTCTTTATTGTTACTGTTCTTTACTGTTCATAGCTTGTACATTTCTGAAAAGAGCCTATGGAGAAAAAAAAAACAGATGTGGTTTTCCCATCTCATTTGCAGCAGCAGGTTTAGCTCATCTGAATAACAAATAGCATGTCTCAAAGCTGTCACTATGGAAATTAGAAGGAGTTCAGTCAAGCCTACATGATCAGTTATACCTTACTGTTACATTAGAAACAACACACATGCTGATTTTCTAAAATACTCCATGTCAGTTGCTTGTTTTAGTTCTGCTACATAAGTCAGACCCTCCCAGCTTTCTAGAACACCCAGATAATGTTTTGCATGCACTGGATGTGATGATAATGTGGAAGATAATACACAGATCTCTCCTATCTCATTCAACTTCCTCCACTCTCCAACCAACACAGATGCCTCTATCTATCAGTCTTCCCTGCTGACAAGCCAAAGCCACTCTCCCTCTTTTGATCTCTCTGCAGGGTGCTTTGTGTGTGTGTATGTGTGTGTGCATTTGTGTGTGTGTACCCATCTGTGTCTGGGCGCCCATCTGTAGGTTACCACACATCCCTGCCTCTCCTGCCTTCAGGCTGTAAGACCAGCTCAGGACCAGTATTCAGCTGCCAGGGATCACATTTAGCTCCCTGACCTCTCACTGAAAGAGGCGATCTTTTTATATGAAAACACATAAATATTACTGAGCTGAATCAGAAAGTAGAGCTATACAAGACTGAGACTAAGACTGAGATAATTTGCCCAAATTAGCGTAATTATTATATTTTTGTTGTCTGTTATTTTGGAAATCCTGCATCTTGTCTGACCAACAAAGGCTGAATCTTTGCACCCCCACCTGCTTTAATGAGTCATGTTAGCCTTCACCTAATGACTTAGGTTATTTAACTCCCCATGGGACACCACACACCTCTCACTATCTGGAGGAGCTGCAAATACATTACCATTGTAGACTAAAATAAAATATTGTGGGGTCTTTTTGGACTCTTCTTAGCCTCCTAAACACAACTTCCTTTCGGGCCTTGTACTGAAAATCTTAACCTTACTCTGTCTGCTGCTGTGGAAACAAGATGAGACTGAAGCAGACAGTAAAGCTGTGGCCCAAAAAAACACAAACAGTGAGTTAAAAGTTGCTAAAATGCTACACAAAGCTTACATTTACATACATTACATATTACATGCTGACATTTGACTGATTTTGTACTGAAAAATTGATTAGCGGAGCTTTACCACTTCACACCGTCACCTTCCAGCTTGAGAGATTTGAGTGGATTTTCCTCAGCAGTCCAAGCTACATGCATTTCACCAGAGAGTTCTCCATAAATGTGAAGATGAGTGACAGAGCTTGTCTGTTTGGATTTAGACTCTAATGGACTAAAGAGTCTGCCTGATGCTGCCTCCTGTGACTCTGAAAAGGGCAGAATATCTCACAGGAAATGTTGACAGGACTGTGACAGATATTTTTTGTAAAGTTAGCCATTCTTACTTGGAAACCCAGTCAGTTTTAAAACAACATTGTAATGTGATATCTGAGAGACACTTAGTTTCCTGATTACAGACAAATGTGCTCTCCATACAGTTAAGGCATTACAGTATTAGTTCTCACCACTAGATGTCTCACTACTGAACACTATGTTCTGATCTGCTGCAGGGAGGACACAGCGGGTGAAGGATGCAATGTACCAAGAGATGTACAGGGACCAAAAGATGCTGCATTTGCCTGAAGGGTGGCAGCATCGTGAGATTTGAAGTTTTGATGGATGTAACTGAGGATAAGCCCCATCTATCTTTTAATTTACTGATTGAAAACAACATTACTGCTACTACTTAAAGTTACACTAATGATATTTTTTAAATAAACCACAGGTGTAATTTCTGTTTAATGAAATGGTCCAGTTGTAGTGACAAGCTCACAGAGAATTATTGCCTGGCTCTGCAGTTCTCTGCAAAGCTTTATGGTGTCTTTCATCTTTTTGTTTTAGTTTGTGCACATCAAACTTTAATATTCTGGTTCACCTTCACAGCTTTCATCTATTGGTTCCAGAAGCAGCAGACACCTGTTTTAAGTGAAAAAGCTCTAAAAACCCACCATGGCTCCCTGTCCAGCACCAAACAGCAAACAGATGAAGTTAGCAACTAGCTGGTGGATACTGTGGGACATTTAGCAGCTAAAAACTCAAGCATTTCCCTCAGGCATTAGTGAGGACCACAGCAGAGCTGGAATTGAGTGTATATCAGACTTACATTCATTAGGTGTCCAGAGACATGACTGTCAAAAAAGTCAGCTGCTAACTGTTGTTGTGTTTACAAAGCAGTTAGTTGTACTACACAGAGACATGGACACACACACACACACACACCCACACAGATAATTTCCCAGACAACAGTTATGTAACATAAATGCACAACAGCAGATGATTTATCAGTGAAAATGTTATCAAACTACTGTTTGTCTGTATTTATTTACTACAGTCTGTATGCATATATGAGATTATCTGTGTTTACTGTGTGTGTTTGTGCATATATCTGTCAGTGTGTGTGTGTGTGTGTCTATGCCTGTGTGTGCCTATCAGAGTATGCAATGCCTCAAGAATGCTCAATACCGCTGCCCTGCCAACTATCAGTTATGTAATTGCATCATTTTCTTCAAGTCTGTTCCTGTGAACTGCTGTCACTTCACCTCCCTAAATCTCCACCATGTTCTTTCTTTTTTCTCTCTCCCTCTGCTCCCCTCCCTCCCTCGATGTATAATACCCCTTCCCTCTTTCCTCCAGTTGTCTCTACACTCTTCACACCCTCCTCTAATTCATTATTTGTTGCATCTTTATCTCCCATTGCCCCCTCTTCTTCTCTCTCTCTCTGCAGACACTTGCTATTCCCTTGCTTTCTCACACCCCACATACTGTATATACCCCTCTCTTTTTCACACTCACACCCTCTCTCTTTACCTCTCTTTCTCTCTCTCTCTCTCTCTCTCTCTGTGTGTCTCTCAGTCTCTCCAGGGTACAGTCTGTGCTGACAGCCTGTTCCTCCAGAATTGATTTCTACCCAGAATGCAATAAAAGTCAGTGAAGAGAGAAGAGGAGCAAGTGAGTAACAACAGCTTGTTAATCAGTGCTCGCTGATGGGTGTGTGTGTGTGTGTGTGTAATTTGGGATAAGCTCTTCTATGTATTCATGCAGACACAAATACCTGTACATGCAAGGCAGGGAGCTGATTTACCTGTCTATACATTACGGTGACAGTGTGTTTGTTACACTAGAAAGTGAGGATCTTGGTATTTGGTATTGAGTCTGATCAACAACAGGCTGAATGGATTTCCTGCCACCTTGTTGTTTTTTCTATAACTGCTAATCATTAGCTGTGCTGCTATTTGATTAAAATCAATGTCTCATTTGATTACACACAGCTGCTGTTTTTTCACACGTGCTTATACACAGATAGTTATGGAAAGTTATGACAGACACCCCCTGAATACATAAATAACTTTGCTGTCATGTTAAATATCAATGCCTAAATTAGAATCAAAGTTAAAGATGGGGAAGGTGTTATTTCTTAAGACTTTAATACTCAAACACTAAGCTTCATTAGATTTGTGTGGGTGTGGTTTGATGAGATTTGATTGACAGGTCCGGCAACCTGAGAGGCCAACCCCACAGCTGTCATCAGATTTTGATTCAAATGTTTCTCAGCTCTGACTGGTACACAGAGGCACTTCAAACTAACTGAGAAAAGTAAGGACAAACACACAAATACAGACATCTCTTCTGCAAAACACTCAAACCGATTCTAAATTTGGCAGAAATTAGGTTTTCCGTATAGGGACCTGTCCACTCACACAGGAAAAGGCTCATTGAGAAAATGAATTGATTTTCAGGTTTTAAAATTTAATTCAATTTTAAACACATCACCAGATTTTAAGAATAGCCATTCAGGAAGTTTCTGCCTGTACCTCCCAAAAAATAAAAAGTGAATGGAATTTAATTTGTGGTCTTCACAGTATTTAAAATGACATTTAAGAAAACACAACATAAGTGTAGATGGAATTCATGTTCTGTTTCTTTAGATAATCCATACCTCACTGCTATGAACAGTTTTTTCCAAAGAAGAAGAAACAGATGCTGTTTTTTATGAGATGCTGATTTGAAGTTTTTTTTTTTTTTGTCAGCAAGGAGCACAGACACTTTATTTGCATTCACCACTATTATACTAGGGTGGTGGAAATCTGAGAGACAGGCTAAATCTCAAAATTTTGACAAGGAAACTGAAATCACTATTAATAGATACCACAAAGAGGAAGTGAGAAATTAGTTTTTGTATTTCAAGAGCTGACTTTACAAAATAAGCATGGAGGAGGGCTGACAAAGAAAATGAAACTGCGTATGTGTGTGTGTGTGTAGCCCGTGCAGCAGTAGCTTGGATGTAATGAGCATCTGGACTGAAAATCCTCCTCACTTATCATGTGTGTGTGTGTGTGTGTAAAAGGTAGGAGGTCAACACTATCCAGTGGGCAGCTGGGTCACTTTTCCTCTCTCCAGCCTCCCATTAGATGAAGTAACCTGTGGCCCCAGACACCACAGACACGCTGATGGGTGGGTCCCAGGACTAGGTGTCTGGCTGATCAGTCTGGGGTCAGGAGTCGGGTGGAGCAGGAGGCGGCTGGAGTGAATGACGTGAAGGGTGACCAGGCCCATACCGCCACTTCCTTTCTCCACCTCCACCTCAGGCCATCAATGCTACATCCTTTTTGCTCCTTACTTTCTCCCTTTGTCTCCTCTGTGAAATAAGTCTCTTTTTTAACACAAACCGACACATTATATGTTATGTGATTGTTCATATTCCTGTCAGAAAAGCATATAATTGGTATATTTAGTGAGGAGATGGTGAACATAGTACTCTGATGCGCTTATATTTCTACGTATGCTACTTCCCTTTCATCTGACTTGCCAAACTCTTCGATTCACGATACGGTGAGAGCTTACATTACACATTTGCAAGTTCAGCTCCATCTGAACACACATGTTGTGTAACCACGTCATAATTCTGATCTCACACATACACACACACACACTCTTGTACACCCTACTTTGTGGGACCCATTATTGAGATAATGCATTCTGGACCCTTCACTCCTAACCTGAACCATCACAACTGAATGCCCAACTCAACTCTAACCCTAGAACAAATCTAAACCTCACACAGCCATTTGTGGACCCCAAAATGGCTGCCATGTTGCACCCCAATGACAGACGCAAGATTGCCAGGTGATACAGCTGTTGACATCTTCAGTGGTGTAAATGTAAATGAAAAGTTAGCTAAATTAAACACAACCATTTTTAGCTGTCATTAGCCCTAAATGATTGACAATCCTATCCTGCCACACTGTTGTCTAGTTAATTTGTTGCTCTTGCTAGCTAGTTAGCTAGGAAGTAGCAAAAGAAACATTAGCGACATTAGCAAAAAATGCAGCTAGGATTTTTTTCAGTTTTTCAGTCCCTTATCATACATTGTGGCGCGTTATTATCAAACAAGCAGTCCAAGGGTTCGCTGCTAGCTAAGCTAGCAAACAGTCTTGAGATATGTTCTTGTTCTCTCTTTCTTGCTACATGACTGAATTTTGAATTGTAGCAGATATTAGCTCTAGTATTTAATATGAAACTGACTTTGTTCAAATTACATTGTTTTGGATACATAATTGTCTGATATTGATTTGTGTCTCTTAAGTGCTACTAAGCAACATTTTGTCAGAATTACAGCATTTTTATATGAGCAGAATGAGAAACTACTCTTTTCATCTTTTGGATGATATGGTGTATAGGGTTTGTAGATGTGTCTTGTGGTAACTTGTTTGTGTGTGCATGAGTGCGTCACAGTATTTTTGAGTTTGCTCATGTTTTGCATGAGGTCCTGAAGGGCTAATGCTCTGTCTCAGACTGACAGTCACAGTATACGACCTCCACCCAATCTACGCTGACAGGACAAGTATCTGCTTACACACACGCACACACATGCATACACACTCGTACAAACACTCACTGCTTGATAAGTAGCAGTCAGTGCACTCTGGTCTTTTGTGTGAGCAGGTTAGGTTACCCTGTTCTTCTAGCTGACGGGAGAGGACAGGAATCATCTTTTCATTATAACTTCAGATTGCAACCAGGCACGGCTAGAGAATCTAGTTTAGATTTAAATTTCAACATCTTAAAAGTTTGGTTGAGAGATAACTCTGTTCAAGTGAGAAAAAAGCATATGATTTTATACAGTAGTTGTTTTTTCATATGATGATCACGGTTAAGAGTATTTCCCCTTTTTACACCTCTTATTTTTCCACTTTTGTGTTGCCTTTGGTGCAGCGATCATCTTTTTGGTTTTTGCATTTATGCTATTTTCAAAGTAGATACTTAATTTGTGCCTCAAAAGGGGTTTTCATTTGCATTGAATTTAATGGATGAGTGGATGGTAACTCATCTAATCTTAGTTTACCCACGAGGCCTGACATACAGGGACTGGGATGTATATTCATAGTATACTGGAGATCACTGGAATTTGTAGTATTCTGATAAACCTCTGAAAAAGATTCATCTGGTTGTGTCTACACAGTATTCCAGTGAAAAGTGCAACTGAGGCTTTTATTTATCCTTTACATCTTTGCTTGTATGTTTATCTACAGGAGCCTGCAAATCCACGAGGAGACAGGTGTCCCTCATAGTCACTGGCTGGAGGAGCAGAGGGGGCAGGAGGGAGGCAATGGGCTGGGGGGCCCGCTAAGGTACCCAGACCCCTGCATCTTCTGGCTGCACGCTGACATGGAGGGTAAGGAGGAAGCGTGTCATCCATTTCCAAGCATAAAAACAACAGAAATTCCGACATTCATATGGGAGCTTCAGTGCAGCATGAAATCAGCTTTTAGATGGGACCATCTTATTTTTCTGGTACACTTGTTACATTTCTTCCTTCCTGTTCCCCTCCAGCTCTAGACAAGCGGTTGGATGCTCGTGTAGATGAGATGTTGTCTGCAGGACTGATAGAGGAGCTCAGAGACTTCCATGTCCGCTACAATCAGCAGAAAGTCCAGGATGACAGGTAGGCAAATCAGCAACAGAACATATCCACCTGAATAAACACAGTCACCCAGATCCTGTTTATCCTAAATTCATTATCTGTTTTCATCTTTTGGATAGTCGTTTTGCTCAGAGCAGAAAACATTGGAGGATCTTGGCAAATGCAGATGGTTTCTGTTTCTAGCAATTCATTATTTTTTTTTAACCTTTTTACTGGAAAATCAACAAAAATTCAAATCAGTTCAACTTAGCAAATACAGAATGAGATTTAGAATCTGCTATATGGGCCAAAAACCTATGTGATATTTGCCTTTGGCCCTGTAATCATTGCTATTGAGCATTACATGGTGGTCTGAGGGTTCAGTGTGCGATCAGATTCTCATCCTCATCCTAATTAATGATCTAGACATTCAGTCTGGACACAGAGTTAACTCCTCATCCTTGTAACCAGGGCAGTAGGAGTGAAGTGAACTCAGCCAAGCAGCTATCCAGTTATTTATTTCTCCTTCCCAGTCTGACAGGTCACTCTGTTCTGTATGGTCTTTTTCCCCAAAGGCCCAGAGACCAATTTAGATACAGCCCACGCTGTTGTGAGTTTAGATCAGATGGGACCAATATTTCTTTAGCATGTCCAGTGATTATTAATAATTGCAGAGATAAGGCCCCTCCATAGGACATTAGCACTACTATGGGAGTCATGTGATTGGTGCTTATTACCTCAGGGCCTCAGGAAGCTTATCCCACACTAGATGGACGTTCTGATGGCCCTAGAACAAATTACTCACAGTACTATGGTGTCTGCTATTCTATGGATGCTATTTGAAGATAACATGATAAACATGATCAAGATTGATATTTTGTCTTTTTCACAATTACCAGCTTGTGTTTGACATTTCCTTAACAGTAACCACATGATGGCTTGTGTGGTGGTGTCTCTCGATTACGGTGATCAGGAGACACGGTCATTTTTGCTGTTTCTCAGAAAGGACTGCCACTTTTTATATCAGTCCTGTCTGATGAGGAGTAACTGTACTTTCACCAAAACCACTACTTCTGCTAAAACCACAGAGGCAAGATAATTTGTTGCTGAATGAGAATAAATACTTACTGTTGGCTATGACTGGTCATTCCAGTTGGATTAGAGGTGCTCAGTAAATGAAGGCCGAAAGTTACGCTTTAAGATCCATATAAATGCTACAAATTGAACTCAACCTGCCACACACAAGCATTTTTGTCGTTAATTGATGCAACTGGTATTTGTTGGAATTGCTAATAGCATTTTCTGCCATTAGCGATTAGCAAAGTGTTTCAGAAAACACAGACATCACATCGTTGGACTTGTGCCAACAGAACATTTGTTAGCGTGTGTTTACTTTCTTGCGCTTTAATGTTCAAGCACTACATGGACAGTATCAGAGGACTGTTTGTAAGATAAAGAGTCTCTGCAATTGTCCATGAATCATCACTTACGGCTGCTATGGAAAATGCCATTTCCACTTACAAACATACACCAATTGATTCAGCAAGCTTTATTTTTACTCTCTTGCAACAAGCACTTTGCTTGGCAGGAACAAAACCCCCATATTATCCCTACCAGGACATTTCTAGATTTAGTCACAGCAGCTACCTACTCACCATATGGTCAAATTCTAATATCTGGTTTATTTTCTTCTTCTTTTTAATCTATATATGTGGATCTTTTTTCTACTTTTCAGGTGTGTAAAATATATGAATCTTAATATATTCATACAGGGTTCCAATTATCACTTACAACAAAAATTTACAGTAGCACTACTCCTGTTTAAATAAGGGATTTGTGTGTGACATGAAATATGTACCAACATGTATTCGAGCTTCCCTAATAGCTGTAACAGATATGTGGAAACATACTGCTGTGTGCGTGTCTTTGGCAGCAGATATTGATACTGTATGTGTGTGTTGGGGTGTGGCTGCGGGGAGCTGATGCATTGGTGGAATGATGCCCAGGAAGCTGCCAATTCCCTTCTTTCGTTCCTCCTTTCTTTCATCACCCCATCACCCCATCTCACCTCATCAACCAGCCTCCTCCTCCTCCTCCTCCTCTCTCTCTCTCTCTCTCTCTCTCTCTCCCCGTCTCCCTCCATCTCTGCCACTATTGCCCTCTCAGCAATCTGATCACCCCAGCACTTTAGTCCCCCCCCACCCCCACCCCCACCACCTCTCTCCCTCTGTCTCTCTCTCTCTCACTCTCTGTCTGTCTCTCATTTACCCTCATGTCTCCATCCCCGACTGGCTGCTGTGGCCAGACATCAAGGTCAAATCTCTCCCTCCCTCTCTCTCTTCCTCTGTCTTTCTTTTCCTCCCTCCATTGACTCTACATTTCCTGTGCTCTGACGCTATTCTCAAATTTCTGTCTCTGTCCGTCTAGCCAGATTTATTTTTGCTATTTCCTCTCCTTGTCTCTGTTACAAGTTATAAGTAAGGGGCCAAACATAGTAATTATTATTATTACAATGTTTGGGCTACAATATGTTTAAAAAAGAGAATTAAAGTGATTTAGAAGGAGACAAAATAAACAGCAAGAACAGGGACTTTTAGGTGGAAATTAAATGAAAGAAAGAAAATCGTACAAAATATAAGATAAACACAGGTCTATAAATCAAAGTCAGTTCAAAGAAGTATTCATTTATTTATTTATTTAAAAAAGTTTAGTTCACATGTCCAGTGTAATGACCCGAACATTATCAGAATGCAGGCCATCTGCAAAAATTGTGTCTTTTCCTGTTGGCTCCAAAAAGGTTGTTCACCTGCCAATAACAGGAATCAAAATCAGAACAGATAAGAATTACCATAAACTGTACAGGTTATTGCGCAAAGGTGAATTCAGTGATAACTATCTGAGGAAATGAAAATGTTGCTGTTTTGTTTCAGTCAGGCCCGTGAGAACATGGCAGAATTCTTTTCGTATTTATTTGGGGTGTAAACAAATGTGCATACATGATACGAATATGAACAGACAACGTGCTCTGAACAGATGCGAACATTTGAACTTTTGTGTCTCAGGTGACCACTGACCTGTCAACTGATGCCGCAAAGTCATTCACTCTTTTTTACTTTAACAATCAGGTAAAGATGGTGCTCCTTCTATAGTTACTTCATAATCATCAGAATCTGACTTTTTCTCCTGTATCAAACTTATCCAGGTGCTTGTTATGTGTGAGGAGGAACTGTGAGTAGCTACGGCAGCAGGACTTTACATGACACATATGTGTGAAAATGTAAACAAATAGGCTGTGGGCTAAAAACACAGAGAAGTACGTAGCTTTAAGTTCAGTAGTCGGATGTCAGTGTGGTTTACCATCACTAACTTTTCAGCAGGATGTGTTGTACAGCACAGGATAAAGCTTGCCAGATGCTTTGGTTTTACCTCATGATCTTACATTGAAGCCTGGCACCTCCTGACCAGCAGAGTATACAGAGTATTAGTCAGGTCAACTGTTATGATAGAAAAAAACATTTTTCTTGCTCTAGTAGAAAGAGAAATGGTACCACAGCTAACCTGTGCTATTTTTGCAATTACTCCAAATTCAGAAAAGGGTCAGGACGTTGAACTTACCACATACAGAGCAATAGAGGAGCTATTACTGAAATGAAAAAGGTACAGCTTGGACTTGAACAGGCGGTAGTGCTCAAATTGGGGTTATATGACCCAATATTGACGGAAATGTTCTGTCTACACAGTGTGGTGAGGTAACCAGCAGGCATCTGCCCTAACCTGATGTGATTCCGGTCAGGATACTGAGTCCCGACACCCGTGGGTCCCTCTGCCAGTGCCATTCAGTTTTTTTTAATGTCATTCTGTCACTTTGTCCCTGAAGGGCTTCACATCTGCTCAGACTGATACTCTTTGTTCAGGGAGGGAAGGAGAGATAGTGGAGGAGGAGAAGGTGACATGAGTCACCACCGGGTGTCTTGAAATGTCAAGTTGGAGATGGAAACTTCTTGTATTGATGGATAATGTTTCATTTCCTCCTCTCTTCTCTCCTCTCCTTTCTTCTCCTCGCCATTCTTCTCCTCTCCTCTCCTTTCTTCTCCTCTCCTCTCCTCTCCCCTCCTCTCCAGTCAGAACTATGAACATGGGATTTTCCAGTCGATTGGTTTTAAGGAGTTTCATGACTATCTGACCGCTCCTGAAAGCAGCACCCAACAGGAGAAAGACACACTACGAAACAAAGGTCAGAAAAATGCCTCGCTGAAGCCACAGAGATGTATTTAGGTAAACTGGTTGACTGACCAACCAGAAGAATGAATTTAAAGATTTTCCTCCTGTCTCCTTTTCATCTGTAACAGCCTCATTCTAACTCTGTCCAGGTATAGAAGCTGTGAAGATTGCTACAAAGCGTTACGCCCGCAAACAGAATAAATGGGTCCGTAACCGCTTCCTTAAACGTGAGTACCCTTCACCCACCTCACTGAGTATGTGTTTGTAAGTGGCTGTGTGTGTTTGTCCTCCTCAGTCCAGTTCCTTAGCAATCAGCACTCTTTTTTAACAAGATGCAATTCATGTACTCCATTAGACACACAGTAAGCCTCTCAGACAGCATATTATGTTCCAGGGTACAGAGTGTAGTTTCTGTATGTGTGTGTGTTTGTTTGCATTCATGTGTATGTGCACAATGTCGAACTATTCTTTTAGTAGTTTCGTAACAAGAATGTCCACATTTACAATTGTATTATTTGCCTTAAATATATACAGTAAAGGATTTCTTAGTGTTAAATACTGTTTTTTGGTTAGGGACATCTGACTGATTTATTCACAGGCACAAAGTTGGATTTGATTTTATGCAGCATGCATGAGCTGCTGTGACATTATCAAGGGGATGATGTTTCAAGATCCATCCCTGGTATACACCTGCAGCTGACCTTTGTTCCAGTTCCATGTCCCCCGTGGCACCAAATTCATAGAGATGAACTATAGTGGTTGGTTACCTGCCAAAGTGGCTGGCACAGCAGAATGGATAAATATAGGTAGCACTGCCAAAATCAGCCTACGTTTGGCAGGTGGTGATTTCCCACCCTGGTTGCAACCTGTGAAAGTCAGACATGTTTTAAAATGTATATAAAGGTTCCATGTGCATGCACCAGCAGCATGCCCTGCAGTAACCCAGCGTCCTAATCCTGTTAGGCCCAAGTGGCTTAGGCCACGCCAGGCCCTAAACCTCAATACCCCTCTTTCAGACCGCCTGCCTACCCGCTGCACACACCATATGGTCTTCATCACATGTGTGTGTGTGTATCCGTGTTGCTGCCCTTTTACATATGCAGTAATCTGTCTGAAGTCGTCTGTGCTTTTGTGCATGTGTTTCGGGCTGTTTATGTTTCCGCAGAGGAGTCCATGTAACCTCACGTGGATGCTCTGCTCAAACATCAGCTGAGCTAATTCAGGTTCAGACAGTTTTCTGCAAAGACAGGCTTTGCTGTGTAGATTATAGCAGATGAGTTCAGCCATTCAAAGTGTCAAAAGTCTGAAACTTTGTATCCCATGAAGTCTGTGTTGGTTACAGTTATTGACACTCCACAAAAGTCACCCATGGCCACCCATGAAAGTGTCCATGTCAGTTTTTTGTGTAGTTCTACAAAAGTTTTAAGGTCTAAAAGGTAAAATCTGATATTTTGTTAACCTAAATTTAAGTCTCTGAACTAAATTTCCTGACTATTGGCATAACAGTAGATTTTACTCACCACCTCTGTTGTAGATAAATCAGGTCAAGGAGCATGAGCCTCTTACAGCTCTCTAAAAACTTCAGTTTACCAGAAATCATCTCAAACACTTTCTTCAAGTACGGCCATAAGTAAACGAAGAAGGAAATCCCCTGAGCTTCCCCTGTTGTAGTCCCTGCCATACGGTTCATTGCAGTAACTACAGGGATTTCCAGGGGACCATTTTCTCTACTTACTTTAGGTTTTAAGTGCTCTTAAAGTTTTTAAGCTGACAGCAGCCTGCAACGTCAGGTTTGACAGTAGAATGGTCAGCAGATATGATCATCTCCAAAGTGTAAAATGTCACCAACAGCTACACAGATATACATGTGAGTCTTGTTGTGTTTGCAGAATTTGGGTCTTAAAAGGGAATTCTGTCATTTGTCAACCAGAATCTTAGCAGACATTCAGACAAAAAACAGCCCTACACCTTTAAAAATGCAGTGCGACAAGCTAAACTGTTCCCTTTTTTTCTTTTTTGACATTTTGGGAATGGAGTACTCCAGCAGGGATGATGCTGACTGGGGCACGGTATCACGAGCCTCAAACAGCTTTTTATGGCTAGTTTTTATTGATGGGAGGAAAGGAGGATATCAAGCGACAAAGTATGCATAATGAGGAGGTTGAGGTAGCTGGACAAAAGACCTAACCACGACCTACCGTGACAACGCCTGTCACTAGTACCCTCCTATGGCTCAAATCTAAGGGTAGGGACAAGCGACAAGCGAGGACTTGTCGAGGTAAACACAAAATGTAGTTCCCTGGAAATTCCTTTGGCTTCTTGAGTGAACTACATAGCAGGGAGAGCAGGTTTAGATTATTGTAATTTTCTGGAGAGCTGTAGAACGTTCACGACACCGTTCTTGAGAGTCTCCAGAGTCTGTGTTTCCCAAATCGGAAAACGAATACATGAGAAAATCCCTCAGGTTCCCAAAAGCAGGAATTTCCCTTTAAAGGTCTCAAACAAAACTCACTAGACTTGTCCTTGAATCCAGCCTTACTCTTTAACCCCTGTTCATTCAATCTTTCTGTCCCGCAATGTCTCTGTTCACCTTCCTCTCTTACTGTGACTGCTGACCTCGTTTCTGTTTCATCTGAGCCACACACACACTCCCTCACTCACATAGAGGCCTCAGCTGAGCAGGCTAATCTCTTGAAGCATTACAGAGCTGCAGGGAATTTGCCCCGACCACACAAACTCGGGCAACAGGGTCACCGAGGGCTACAAACCAAGCATACAGAAACTAGTGGGTCAAAGGGAAAGATAAATGGAAATGACAGAGAGCCTCAGTCAGACAAACACAATGAAGTAGGTTAGAGGAGC
The DNA here is from genome assembly GCA_033238685.1 of Lates japonicus. NCBI lineage: Eukaryota > Metazoa > Chordata > Actinopteri > Centropomidae > Lates > Lates japonicus. The sequence goes on from BRZM01000031.1 coordinate 2,930,298, forward strand.
CAGAAAATGACCTGAATGTTGACCGTACATGTAAATATACAGGAAGAGGCAGAATCACTTGCCTCAAAGGCACAAGTTTAACCCAGTTTTACCATTCACAGCATTTAGCAGCAGCTGACAGTGAGAGAGACCTGGTGGGCGCTGAGTGTCTTAAATACTTTTCAGCAGGTTACGTGGCTTTTGATGGACTCAACTCTGGTTGCTGTGGGGATTGAGACACCAGGTCAGCCAGCTCAAATTAAATCAAGCTTAATTTGTCTAGCCTTTATGTCCCTCTATGTGGGTGTATTCTTATAGGATGTGTGTCTGTGTGGTTATAAGGGAATGTTTAATTACTGGATTTAATTACCCATAAAGAAAATGTTAATATGGGGTTATATTAATTTTGATAAGTGCCAGGTTTTATGCTGAGAACACCAGTGTCCTCAGAGGTTTTTCATTTTAATTCCCTGAAGACATGCACACAAGCACACACACGCTACCTGAAACTAGGATACGCAGGTGTAGTTTGACTGAGACCTCGTGAGTGTTAAGTAACAGGGGTGTAGGTATCTTTTAGTCCCAAGAGTGAGTGAGTGAGTGAGTGAGTGAGTGAGTGAGTGAGTGAACGATGGATGGAGGGAGATCGAGAGAAAGAGGGGAACGACACATGGATAGCTGGATAGCTGGGTGGATGGAGAGTGAAGGTAATCTGATCCAGTAGGGGCAACAGGTGTGGGGTGAGTTTGCACCCTTGTCTTCTAGTAAGTGCAAAGCTTTCATGTACACACATAAACACACACACACACACACACACACAAATGCCACCTCCTCCTGTGGAGATAAAAGTCGAGTCAGGGTCGTTGTCTCAGCAGAGACCTCCCTGTCGCCTCCTGTAGAATGAGAGGGCTGGAGAAAGTGAGAATGTCGCAGAGGGTGAGAGGGAGATACAATAATAGGTACGTTTCCATCCAGCAGAAAAGCCAGAAATTGCAAAAAATAAAAAATAAAATATGGCAACAAAAAAGCATTTGTCAGGCTGAGTATTGAGAGAGTATTGAGAAAGGGAACACAGGCCTCCACATACATAAAGAATAAAAATAGCAGAGGTGTTGTGGGGCTATGCAACCACAACATCCCTGGTCCAGCTCCAGACAGGACACTTGCTGCTCATCTCCCCCCTTCTCTATCACCATAGCTGCTCGTAAAAACACCACAGGGTACAAAGTCATTCTCTTAACAACACAACTGCCATCATAGGCATAAAGCAGCAATGAATTGCTATGATGCATCAGACATATGACACCCCATTAATTATATGACCTTGGTGACAAGACAGCATGGTTGATATTGGATTTTTGATGTTGATAGATATTGATAAATGTATCAAGCTCAAATATCAATTTATGATTTTTTTTAAATCCAAAAATTATGTATTGGCCACATTTTTTTTTTCAAAGATTTGTAAGAACGATATGTAGTTGGTGTAACATAAACTCTGCAATTTCTTGTAAGTTATCAGTCAACATATACACTGTTAATGCTAGACTGTAAATGCTAGAAATTGCAAATGATCCCAAAATATGAAATTATCTGGTTGGGATGGAAAAGCTGACGTATCAAAAAAGAGAAAAATGTTATAAAAGTTCATAGAAACCTATTTTACAGACACACTTTGTTGTGGTACCTGCATCTGCTACGTCTATTGCAGACAAAACATTCAGGTCATGCCGCTCACTGTTTCATTCTTTCTCTCTACAAGAGGGCCCAAAAATAAGGGGTTTCAGGAGTAAAAATACCCTGTTTGAGTCCAGACAGGGGCTCTTGTTATGAAAAGCTCCATTGATTTATTATGAAAACACAAATTTCATCTTAGGTGGAAAGCAGAGTTCAGACAAACCTAAGAAGAGTGATATTCCAGATAATTATTATGGAGATATCCAGCCAAAAAATATTATTTCAAAGTCTGCTACGCTTTATTTTCTGATCTCCTGTGAGGCCATGTCTTCAGAAAATCTGCTTGACCCACGATACTTAACCTGCTCTAGAAATGTCAAACATGAACAACAGATAATGAAGGAGATGAGAGAGACAAAAAGTGGAAGAGGAACTATAGGAAAGAGGAAGGAGGCTGTTGAGTGAATAGAGGCAGCTGTCGTGTTCCAGTGTGGACCACAGCCAAAGAAGCACAGCTGGGCCAGGTGGGGGGGGGGCCGCACTGAGACTGGTAGTTGAGTTTTTATAGCAAAGCACACACCAGGCGCACATCCTCACTCAGCAAACATGAGACAGCAAATGACTCCTGGCCCGATTGTTGCAACAGGTGGACTACTGTTTCAACATAAGCACACTCAACACTGGCAAGCAGCTGCCTGGCGACAGGAGATGCTCTTACTTGTTGGCAAAGCAAGAGGCGACGCTCAGAGGTTGCGTTGTATATGTGTGTGTGTGTTTGTGTTTGCGAGTGTGTGCCGACCACCCTACTCTTTGTCCCCTCAGCATTTCTTATCATCCCTCATTCACTAGAGAGAGGATTAGCAGAGTTGAATTTCACCAGATCCTAAACAAGAACCCTGAAGGGGGGGGTTGACGGGGGGGGGTTCCATCCAGCATCTGGCAACCCCACCAGTACAGTAGTTCCCTTTTATTTACCACCACTCCACTCTGCCCAATGGGAGGTTGGTGATTGCAAAAGGGGGATAGTGGGAGGCGGGGGTGTTGTCGAGCGAGATAAAAGAACAAAGTAAGGAGAACGATAGTGGCAACAGGAGGGCACGGGAGAGCACCTAAAGGAGGGCTCCAATTCTGCATCTGGTATAGGTATGCCAGGTGACGCTCGCCACCACCACCTGCCCGCTATTGTGCCACGAACACAAAAGACTTCCCATCTAACACACAGAGAAACACACTCATACATACACACAGAGAAACCACACCAGTGAAACCTGAGGCTTTGATTAACAGTCACTACTGTTTTTAAAAAAACACACCCTGACAAATTGACCTACTGTACGACTGTGTAAACACAGGGTTTTGGGTTTAACAGTGTACACAGAGAAAACACACACTGGGAAGCCAAATGTTGCAGGTGCAGGAGCACTTAGACGGTGTGATTAAGCATCTCTATTTATTTAGCTTTTATGCCCTTTGTCACTCAGTTACACAGCTGGTCTCCACATGAAATGAATGAAATACATCACATTTAAAATGTGGCTGATTGTAAATTAAACTAACAATAACCAGATTTAGACCAGACAGAATAGAAATGTGACTCATGCCAAGAACCAGGTCAAAATTTAAGTTAATGGCTCTTGGGCGTGGCTGTGTGAAGACTCCCATTGTTCCCCACACACTCATTCTTCTGACAGAGGCAATACTGTTGGCTGTATGGACGGGCAGTTATACAGTTACCACTTTGTATTCCTCAGTAATAATGGAGTCCCAGTAGAATTAGTAACTAGTCTATAGGGTGTCTGCTGCCCTCAACTCCACGGTTCAGTCTGTGTGTGTGTGTGAAAGGATTAAGTCATAATTGAGTTGGCTAACTGTGCCTTACAGGTTAATGGGATTCATTCACCCCAGTGTATGTGGTTAAAACAGTGATATTATATGCATAAACTGAACTGCGTAGAGTAGACACCAATTTTATGTCTCTGTTTAATTTTGGATGGAAGTGTTGCTTGTTGGGTTCTGTACACATTTGTGATTCCTAGAGAATATATCCTGATGACTTCCATCACCTGTGTTTTCCACCAGTTGCCACGATGACTTTTGTGGTTTTGGGTGAAATGTTTTAACAGTTGATGGATTACAGTGAAAACTGGTATTGAATTTGAAGTCAGGGTGATACTATGACGTTTGCATGGTAACACACTAAGTTAACATGGGAAACATGGTAAACTGTCTAAACATCAGCATGTTAAAGGGAAAACTCCCCCAATTATACAAATTAAAGTCTGATTCCAGGTCTTGAAGAGTACTACTGGTTGTACAATGGTTGTAGGCTGCAGAGAGTTTTGTGGCCCTAGAGGGAAAATCTGCTGGAAAATTTCCTCAAGTGATGTCACATGTCAAGTGACTCATTCAAAGACTCTTCTATCTTTTTGCACAAAGTAGCATTCCCTATTCAGGTAGCCAGTGGATATGATCTATGGTTTGATCCTGAGAAAGAGGTGTAACCTTTTTTAATAAATCATTACGCAGACTAAATGTATTTTTCATTTTGCATATGCTAATGCACGAGAGGCCCAAAATGGGTCTAAACCTCTATAGACACTTAGCCATTTTTGTTTTTTGTGAAACAATTTAATATAATTTCTCTTTATTTTTCACTCGTCTTTATTGTTTCTACATTTTCCATGCACATTTTCTCTGAATATAATATATTCATTTTTATGACTTGATTATTTATTCATTCATTTATATAACTTTTGGTGTTGTGAGTAGCATAAAGGGACTCCATCGGTACAATCTTGTGTTACATAATGATAATTATATTGAATGTTGAAGCTTGAAATGTAATATTTATGCTAGAAATCTTACTTCGCTCACATACATTTTCAGGTGCAGGAGAAATCACTTTATCTACATCTTCATTTCCTGTGTGTCTTCAGTCAATGCAGGGCAGCGGCCCTTAATGCAGACAGGCGCTCAGATAGACAGACAGATACACAGACAGACAAGCGGGGCAGGGACTGGTGCTGCTGTTTAGTGCTGAGGCCTGGCCTGGAGACTGCTGACTGATGCAAAATAGAAACACGGGGGTGGAACAGTTAGAGACAGGGAGAGGGAGAATGAGAGAGTGAAAGCTGAAGCGAGACTGATGGCAAGAGAGAGGGAGAGAGAGAGATGGTGCACAAGAGAGAAGGGTGGGAGGAAGGAGGGAGAGAGGGAAGAGACATTATCGAGCCAGTGTGAGTCAGCAGGTTGACAGAGCTTCAGGGTGCAGCTCCAGCACATCACTGCTACTGTAAATTTCCCAGTTTGCACTGGATTCATCCTGTACTCAACCTCAGCCTTTCTGATCTACAGTCTCTTTGAGGCCTGTTTGTTTCTTATTAGATATGAAATAATCAGCTACATAATTCACAAGCCAGTATACAACACTAAGTTAAGAAGCAAACATTTATATCAGCATCAACATTTAATATGATGCATGATGCAGTTTCTTGATGACATTTTGAGCATAAAATGTTCCGGTTGTGTGTGAGAAAACCTCAACTCAAATAAACTGTAAAGCAATATTGTCACCAGCACATCTTAAAAATGGTGGTAAGATAGTGGTCCGCACATCCAATGAAAATAAATGTGGAGACACTGAATCAAAATATCAGCCTTAAAAAGCCTTCATTACATTTACTGGCAGCCTCTGTTGGCCTCATAAAATGCATAATGCGTGCTAACTGTGTGTGTTTGACCTGCGTGTGTGTGTGTGTGTGTAGGACCTGGAGACACTGTGCCAGCGGTGTATGGCCTGGATGTGACGGACGTGTCAAGCTGGGAGGAGACGGTGCTGAACCCTGCACTGCAGATACTGGGCAGTCTCAGTAAGGTGGGGCCTCAGTAGACCTCGAAAGCATCAGCTCCATCTTCGTAAATCATCGTCTCCCTCCTTCTTTCTCCCCTTTGTTCCTTTCCCCTTTCCTTTACTACCACTCCCTCTTCCCGTTTGTTATTTTCTCTCCCATTGCTTCCCTTCTTCCATCTATCACTTAACTTGCCGTGTTTACCCTCATTTGGTCCCTTCTTCTCACATCCTAATTGGCTTCCTTCCTGCTCCTTTCCTTTTTTCGTGCTCCTTTTCTTTCTTCTTTTTCCTTCTTAATTTCATAATTTCTTTCTCTGCAACCTTTCATCCCTCTTTTCCCAATTTTTGTAGTTGCAAAAATTACTGTGGCGTGACACTGCACTTGCCAGTGTGTATAAAGGAGTGAATGTGTGAACAAAGGCGTGATTTCAGACACAACTGAATATTTCATTAACACTCCACTAAGCTTAAACTCTTTGGCTCAACCAATCAGGGTGAGGAGCCGACTATTCCGCCAATCAGAGTACAGGAGGCGGGGCAGAAAAACAAACGGAACTTCCACACATGTGATCTGTGTGACAAAGTGATCATTGGTGACCTTGAGTGGACAGGTGAGGCTGTTAACCCACAACATACAATAAATCATTTTGGGAAGTAATTAAATGACAGATACGGTTAAAGTAAAATAATGTTTTGGCTCACACAAACTACGTAAAATACTGTGTAAAATACATCTAGCATTTAAACCATGTCCTCTATTTTTATTCTCTTCACGTGCAGCTCACCTAAAGTCTAAGAAACATCACTATCATGTGAGAAAGAAGAGGAGGTCTGATCCAGCCTGTGACCAGTCCCAGAGTAGCGCTGCAGCTCCTGCCTCTGCAGGAGAGACTCTCTCAAAGGACACTTGTGTTCCTGTTGCCCCGGGCTGCAGTGAAATCTCTCAAGAGTCTTCCCAAGACACCAGGACAACACATGAGGAAGTACCAGTGACATTTTAGCGACTGTGCTGACTCTGGACTACGTATGTTGTTTATTCAGGTTCCCACCACTGTTCTGCACTAACTGGGTGCTTCCTTAGAGCTTTTACAGAATCACAAATGTGGCTGTTTTTTTTTGTTTTTTTTTGTACTAAGGCTTCTGTCTTCCTTCCCATTCAGCTCTATTAATTTCTCCAAAATATTATTTATGATAACACTTACATTTTAAAAGGATGAAAGTTCTTCCAGCCCTGCAAACTCATGACACTGATCTTTACTGACTGTGGATAACAATGAGCAGATTAGAGACTATTTTCTCTCCACATTTGCACTTGTTCATGCCTTAGCAGTATGGATCTTTGAAGCGGAAGTGGTCTATGGCCAGGACAGTTCAACATTTTGGAAAGTTAATTTTTTATTTTTTCTGAATGTGCCTTAAGTGAAGTGGCATCCTTTGATATGGTTGGTACTGAATGAAAATTTTCTATTTTGCAAGTTAGCATTTCAGGATTAACATTTCCTTGCCTCGTGTTAAGCCTAACTACTACGCACTTTTAACTTCTTCCAGCTGCTTTGGAAAATATTGAATAAACCAAATGATCTTAAAGTTTCTCAACCAGTGAAGGATTACGTGTTTTATGTCACCGAAATGAGAGAACCAAACCCACAAAATTGGATTTGAGAGGTTTTCACAAGTATTGTGCTGTGTTTGCCCGTTGCCACCTTGTTTTTAACACGCTTTGTTTGATAATGACTAGATGCATGATTTGTGCTGTTGCCTCTCAGTGGAGCTTAACTGAGCTCATTTCTGCTCTGACAGTGGTATAAACCACCCGGCTCAGGCTGTAAGGAGAGAGTGTGTTTTCCCACCAGTGACTGCAGGTCTTTGTTTATGCAACAGCGTGTCGTACCTCTCTCAAACCAAGGTGTGCCTGCCTACTGTTGAACCACTTACACAATACCTGGCATCACTCCTAAAGCCTCTTTTGGCGCTCTCTTTCCCTCTCCTTACCTGCCGCTTTTTTTTCCTCACCTCCCCTCTATTCCAAAGAATCAAGACAGAATTGTTTGACATTCCCAGCAAACACTCCATCTCTTTCTTCAAGTTTCCAGTCCAAGTCTTCAACATATTCTTTCAGTACAGTAGTTCACAGGCTCCCAGTGTTTGACCTCATCCACATGACTATAAATATTTCCAGCCATATAATAGCTGGAAATGTGCGTGTGCGTGTGTGTGTGTGTGTGTGTGTGTGTGTGTGTGTGTATGAGAGTGTTAGTGTGTCCCACATTCCCTCATTCCAAACTGGGTCAGGCCTCAAGCTTACTGGGGACTTACTATACAGTACAGGAGTCACACTGATAGAAAAGATCACTGTGCAACTGGTGTCTGGCTTTTATAACCCGTTCTATGTTTGTGTTTCTTTCCTTCTGTTGAACCCCCTCCCCCCTAGTTTTTCCTTCTCTATCATGTCTGTAATAACAGCAGCAATGAGAGAGATCTTTGAATAGGAAAAATATCATATCACCAGTCATCTGATACATGCCTCAGATTTTTTAAGGCAACTTTTACATGTGGTATGTTCTTATCTCAGGTGCCTCAGCAAGTCTTGCCTGGCACCTCCAGGCACTGCTGAATCATTCCACATTTAAAGGAGAAGGCTTGCGCAATAGAGTGACATAAGGCTTCAGCTCCTTGAACTATGCATACACACTCTCACAGAAGTAGAGAAGTAGGACAGCGTCCATGGGTCACAAGGCTAATTAGTGATTTACGCACAGCGATGCATTGGATCATCTATGGACGCACACACACTGTGTGAACTCATTAGCTGCAGACAGTGAGCACAAAGAATCAACACACCACACCAGCTTTGAAATGGGAGATGTACAACTAAGGCCTCACACACACACACACACACACACACACAACAAGTCCTCTTAAAGTGGTGTTTTCTGCTTTCTTGGGCGTTTGATTTGATCACTGCTGCTTAGAGCTCTCCTGTGTTTGTGTGTGTATGTGTTTGTATGTATAGCTGCCTCAGTCAGCGAACCGCACAGTAATTCACCCAGTTTCAGTACCCATTTGCCCTCCTCTCTCTGTCAGTCCGCCCAGCCCTACAGCGGCCTGTAACTGTGTATGTTCATGGCCTGTGCATGAGGCCCGCCGTGCGCGCGCGCGCGGGCGTAACAGTGTGTGTGTGAATGGTATGACTTATGTAACACATGCTGCAGCCTATAAATGCTTATTATTGTCTGTGTTCATTTGTTTATGGCATTTTGGCCTCTGGTGCTGCCTTTATTGCATGGTCTGCATATATGACATTAATATATATATATATATATTTTTTTTTTAAGTTGCTCTTTTTGGGCTTTTCACCTTTATTTCGACAGGACAGTGGGAGAGGAGATTTGAAAACAGGGAGAGAGAGTGGGGAACGACACGCAGTGCGTCCAGCCAGACCGAGTCGATTCGGGGACCATGTGGAAAGTTATTTATCAAGAAAAATCCCATACATAATAATAATAATTTGGTACTTTTCTCTGATTTATATATAATTGTAGTTAAATATGTTCAGGTTTAGACTGTTGGTGAGGCAAACAACTATGTGAGATATCAGCTATTGATGGATGTGATTCACAGACATTGATGTTCTCCCAGGATGAATGGTAATAACCTTGGTGATGCCTGAGCCTTTCTCTAGTGCTGTCATCAGGTGGTAAACGCTCAGTGTCTAGTACTTAGTCTGTGACACAGCACTTGTACATTCCATCAGCCTCAGCTGTACTCTGACCTTAGTACAATCCTAGCATGCTAACGTAAAGGATGGTAGTGAACATGGTAAATATTATACCCTGGTTATCATATCCTGTTAGCATTGTCATGGCAGTGTTAAAGTGCCACAGACAGCGTTTAGCTCAAAGCTAGTGTCTAAGTATGGCCTCATGCCAGCACATGGCTGTAGACTCAGTTTTGCCAATGTTCTTAGCTTCTGATTGTTAAATCTATTAAAGGAATTATTTGACATTGTTAGAACCACACCCCACTGTTTTCTGGCTGAGGTGCGGAAGCACCTATACCACTCATTCGCATACAGTAAAAGCCAGTATGGTTAGTTTAGCATAAAGATACCTGAACATGGGGGCGGCTAGTTATTGCCAGTCGTCCCATGTTGCTATGTTATATCTCATTTGTTGAGTACTACTGTACAAACAACAATTCAGAAGCTGCAGCAGAGAAATAGCAAGAAATAGTCCAACACACAACCTCCTGTAAACAGCAAATTGTCATGTTTGTACTTACATTTTGTATGATTTAACAAATGACGACAATGTGTTAATTGGGGAGCTTTAGAGGTGCTGGTTGATGGATTTAGTCACTTGAGGACAGCCAGGCTAGCTTTTCCCTGTTTTCAGTATCTATGCAACCATGCCAGCTCATATTTAGAATACATACACAAGAATGGTATCAGCCTTCATCAAACCTCAGCAAGATGGCAAACAAGCGTATTTCCTAAAATTTCAAACTATTCTTGAAGAATTTACTAATATCTATGAAAAGTCAATCAAACCTTTTTTCCAGGAATTTTCTCAGTTTGTATGCTACTGATGATAAAACTATTCGTGTTGTTAAACCATGTTTCTCCACCACGCTCTGCTGTAGTAGTGTGTCAATCCAGCACGCGCCCAGGTAATTTGAAGTCCACTTAACCCCTAATCTCTAATCCCCATTTGACTAAACATTCTCTGCCATCTGGCTCCCAAGAGACAAAAACACACTCACACGTACCTACACACACACAGACAGACATGCAAGCGGCTAATCAGATAGAGCAGCAGCTGTAGTCAAAGACGCTGTCGACATGACTGCAGAGAAGAAGCTTGTTATGAGAACCGTCTTTTGCCAATGGGCATGTTTATAGATAATACGGTGGAGGACAAGACGACACCACATGGTTAGAATCTCGTATAGAAGTATGTGAACGCGAAGGTCTTAGTTAAGAATGTGCAACTTTTTGTTTGTCACTGTAAGCAAGAAAGTGGCAAGAGGTCAACCATCATGTTGCCAGCTGTTGTGTGTGTGAGTTTGAGCTTTATCCTGAGCACACAGAGCATACAGAGTCCGTTACTGTGCCCTTTAATTTATTTTCTCATTTATGGTCTTTAAACATTGATGTGCAAATATGTGGTGTGTTTCCCGCTGTTAGCCTCTGTTCAGGGTCAGTGTTTTGCTGTCTATCAGGAAGAGGACAAAGACAATTCAAAACATATGTGTTGCGTAACCAAGTGAGAAACACAACACTGTCAGGTGTGACTCCATCAGATAAGAGAGCATTGTTTTTATGTGTGTGTGTGCACATGTGAGAGGTTTGCTTTTAGCATGTTTCATATTAGCGATATAATAAGAAACACACACACACACGCGCCAAAACCACTCCATCCGTTCTAGCACTCGTGTGTGTTTGTGGGTCACACAGCGGAAGTGTTGCAGCTGTGTATTTGTACACATATGCATTATGGATTACACACACACACACACACGGCCAGAGCTGCACAATGAGGGATGAGTGTGTTACAGCCCTAATCCAGCCCAGAGATGATGTTTTAGGATGTTTCAATGTGATGTGAGATATGCATTCAGAGCCAAGTGCAGACCATTATTTATTGATATGTGTGTGCCTGTGTGTGTGTGTCTATAGGGACGAATGAGGTTCAATGAGTTCATGCAGCCCCTCGCTCTCTTTTTTTGTCACGCTGTCTAGCTCCTGTGATGGTCGCCGTAAATGAAGAAGCTCGACAGAGGGACGAGGAGAGGAAGAGATGTGATTAGATGTGATAAGCCTTTAAGGAAAGTGGCATAGGTGCAGTTTATGGATGGCTTCCTATAGTCTCTCCTCCCTCTCTCTCTGCCTCCCTCTCTCTCTCTCTCCCTGCTGCATATTTCCTGCCTGGTTATGTAATGCGGGGGCCGCTTGGTCCTTTTTTTTTTCTTCTTCTTCTACCCTCCCCAATCCTGAGCATGACATGCCTTCCTGTTTTTCCAGCAACCCAGCGAACTCTTTTCCCAGGGCAACACTTAGGAGGGCACACACACACACACCACATAGTCTATCGTCACATATTGTCAGTAATGTGCTTATTTTAGACAAAGCTGCTTACACTTGATGTATTGTGTCTGGTGGGCTACATAAATGTCATTGTCTCACTCTTCACCCACTTTTGGTTTGTGGGGGATGTGTGTGTGTGTGTGTGTGTCTCAGCTGACTTCATATTATAATAAATCCTCTCCCTCATCCTCCTGTCCATCTCTTTTCTCATTTATCTGTCTGTTCACTTGTTTTCACCTTTGCTCTCAGGCAGGAAATGGGTGTGCCAGCTCATAAAGGACCAACAAAGCAGCCTAACTGCCTGTTGTGTGTGTGTATGTGTGTGAGTGTGAGTGTGTGTGTTCATATTTATTGCATGTGTGTGCACAGGGAGCAATATGCTCTCTGCAGTGTACTGCATGTGAGACAAAGAGGGTGTGTGTGTGTGTGTGTGTGTGTGTGTGTCTGGGTTTCTCCATTGTCAGTGACTTAAGCGCTGGAGCCGGCTTTTTCCCGCCAGTGCGGTGTTTTGTGGGAGGGGTTTACTGAGTTCAGCAGCAACAAAGAGGCACAGCTTCCCGCCCGATATGCAAATGAGCTCAGAGTGGGCGGGGCGGGGACCCTCCCCTACTGCAGCTTTTAACTCTGTCGCTGCCAGGGTGGAAGTCAGAAAAGTGCAGGCAGACTCTGTGTTTCTTCTTGTGCCTCTGACCTCAAAAGGACAAAAAAGAGGTGTAAAGTGTAAAGTAATGAGAGCTAAAGGCTAAGGCTTATGTCTGAGGACGAAGTTTGAATTAGGGTTAGGCTGAGTTAAGATTAAAGAAGAACTTGATTTAGCACTACACTATATATTACTAAGTAAAATACAAAATGTACACTATTTACTAATGTGCATAGAATTTTGGCAGTATCCTTTGGTCCATGGCTGTATTAAAAACAGTTAGCTTCTAAAATAATGCAAAAATAAAATACTAAAATAATGAAAACTAAATTTTAACACAGGAGACCTCCTATTTTATTAAAACAAACTTTATAGCTGCTCTAATCAGTCATTTTCATATTAACAGTGGATCAAATGACTGTGTGCATGTGAAAAGGTCACATTGTTGTGATGAACCTGCGGAGAAATATCACACAACCCTGCAGTTCCCTTCATTGCTACTGTTCATAGCACTGCTATGTACATAGTACTGCTCATTGTTTTGGTTTTCTGGCCCACACAGCTTAACTCTCACTGCTCTCATCAGCAACATTTAGAAGCAGTTGTCAGCTTTTTTTTCATCATTGTTTAAATCAGTCATGAGTGATGACATGCAATGGCAATAATGTTTCAACTTACTTAAAACTACTGCTGCTTTAAAATCTGGAAACTCTTACTGTCCACGTATGTTTAATTTTTGTTCCAGCTGTGAATATTTTCACTCCTTCTGTTGTGCACTGACGATAGCGTCCAGTCACAGCACATTCAAAAATTATTTATTTTTTTCACTTTTTCTCTGTAAAGAATGATATGCTGCACAGTTCCAGTTTTGTCACACTGGTTTTAATAGAGGAGGTAAGAGGTGATGATGGGATCATATGTTCCATAGATGAAGTAGCTCTAAGGCTGAATGATAAGTTAACCCATCTGCCACAACACATTTGTTTGAACGACCAGGTACTTTTTGTCTTGTTTCTATAGATGCTGAAGACTGCGCACCAAACAATCCTGCACAGACGATACAAATGTGGATACTCACCTGTGCTTGCTCTAAATTAGAGTGTAGCTACTTTAATGTATTAATACGTTTTACACTTATTGTAAAGTGTGTGTGTGTGTCCACTTGTGTGCAACAGCACATGGCTCTCTCATGTTTTAAGCATGTTATGCAACCCAGTGTAACATTAGATGGCATGTAGACCAATAACAGCTGTCGTTCACACACATCACACAAAGGGCCCTATTATATGAAGAAGTTGTGTGCTTCAACATGCTAAGCAGCGGGCAGGATGGGGGGCTCAACATGGGCTCACACACCTCATGCACTTCCAGATACTTCAGATATTCATTCTCACAGTACTCTCCATTTGTACATGTTATATTGACATGTTCGTCTGTTACAAACTGTATCATGTATATCTTACATCTGCTGCAGCATTATGACAGTTCCTCAGCTTGATGCATGAGAAAGTTTGGAGTTCTGCAGTACCCAGTGAACTGTCTGCAGAGATATTTGATCCAAAGCACAGAAGTTATGTATTGTGCTTTATTGATTCTTAAACAAGCATAGTCATGCATTTGGCTTTTTCTGCAGGAACTGGTAGCTGCATGCTTATGTATGTGACTTGTGGATTGATCACTTTGGGCAGTCTTACCAATGTGCAGTCACCGAGAGCGACTGAGGGTGTGTAAGTACACTGGTACAGGTAGTAAGTGAGTGATTTTTATAGATAATTCGGATTCCCCTGTTGTTCCTCTGCAGTAGTTTGTTAGATTTTACAGTGGTTACATGCATGGCTCAGGTATATTTTTCCTCTTTATTATCATCAAGATTCTTAATCAAAAACACAGATCAGTGTGAAACAAAAACGGCATTCTGGAGAGCGCATACTTCCACCAAGGCCAAACAATTCTATGAATGTCTGTCTAGCTTTTATAATAGAAAAATAAAAGGAAAAAGGATGTAGTCCGTTAACAGAAATGATTTATTTGTCATATCCAGCCTTTTAACTGAATCTGCACCGAATTTTGTGGGTTCCTCCCTGGCCCGTGCCCCATCCCTCCACCAAGTTTGATGCAAATCGGTTCAGCACTTCTATTTGGGTAATCCTGCTGAGCTCCACACATACTGTGCATTACAGATATTTCTAGCGGCAGCGACTGCAGTATTGTGGAGTGGTGCCGCCATCTGTACTTCTGGTAGCAAAACAACTTTGTTGTAGGCCAGCCTGTTCTTGGCAAAATATTGAACTCACAGCGCGGTATTGTCCTGCCCCAGTGTGGTGGTGGCCTCCTCTGCAACCTGCTGGCGTGGTACAATAGTAAGTAAGCCAGACCAAACTGCAGCAACTGTATTTATAACAAAACGCAAAACAACCTTTCCAACAAAAAGTGCTTTTAATTTTAGTACCACCGTCTTTCATTTTATTGTCACAGGCACGCCAGCACATACGGGCTTGTTGACGAACGTGTTGCTTGCTGTTTGTGTTTGGTGTACCCAGCAGCAGTTGGTAACCAGCAGTAACGACACCTGGGCTGATTTACATTGCGGTTTGTGAGGACAATGTCTGTGTGCTGTCTTTGTGTGTGGTGTGTGGTTGATTGGGTGTGAGGGGAGAGGGTGGGCTGTTGTGTGTGTGTGTGTATAAACACTGTTGATGCGGTCGTGTCAAGTCACGGGCGGTAACGGTGTCGCTGGTGCGCGCGCTCGCAGGCAGGGCGGCTTTGGTGTGCCAGGCTGTCCGACTGTTGCATCTGGCACAGCCATTTTGTCCTTGTTTTCCTCTTGTGCAACTTGACTTACATAGATAAATTCTTTTTTTTTATACAAATACTGGCTCCTCACTTGTCCACAGCTGCGGTGGAGGCTGCACCACCATTACAACAGTCTCAGACCTTTTTGCATATTTTAGTTTCTCATTTCATTATAAAATTTGTTGTAAATGACTTCTTTATTGAAACACCCAGTGTGTCCCAGACTATTCAAAACGTGTGGGCAAGGTGCTAACCTTACAAGTCTGGGTTTTTAATGAGTTTTACTGTCCTGTGACCGTCTGAATGTTGCTCCAGAGGCTTAACCACCCTGATCCTGCAGAAAACACTGTTTTTGGCATTAAGGTGAAAATTTACAGTTCACTTTCCCTGACATCAACTTCAGCGCCTCTCAGTTTTTGTCACTCCATAAAGTCACAGTGTGTTACCTGCTTGTCTGATTCAATTTTCTGTTATTTCGTATTTGGCATTGTCCATTGAAAAACAACGAATAACTGACATTTGTCCGGATTAACGCAGCTCTGAATTTGAAAGTGTGCCACAAGGGAAGTAAAGTGAGACACTGGTTCCTTATTTATGACATGACAGTTAGGGCACAAAGCCAAAGCCAGACCTGTGGATACAGGTTCACAACCCCCCCTCCCTTTCCAAACCATGAGGTAATCATATTTGCCTACTATCTTTTTCATCTTACATCCAAATCACTGTTAATTCAGGATTGTCTGTGCCCTCACTTACAGCTGCTGCTTTCTCTCTTTATAAGCAGTCGTTGCATTTAGCCCTGTGAGATGGTACAGTATCTGCCCGCTGCTCTCTTTTCCATATATAACTTCTGACAGACTCTCCTGTGTCCCCCTGCCCTACTTTACATCTTCCAGCTATCCCACCGTAGAGTAGAGCCAGACGGACTTTACAGCTGAGTGGACCCAGAGTGCCCACAGCTATGTTGTGACAGTCACAATGATCGGCAGTAAAACTTAACAACTAATATTGAACTATTAAATATATTTAAGTAGCTTAATAATTAAACAATACTGCTTATTTAGAACATCAGATGAATTCATTTATTAATGATTTATATTTAATTATAGCCATTATCTCATTATATGATTGTCAGTAGATCTTCTGAAGTATACCTGCTTCTGTTTTGATCCAGATAAGGAAGGTTACCCATAAGTACAGTATTTATCTTAAGTGGTATGTTTTGCAGTCTTTTATAAAGTGATCTTTTGCTGCCCCCTAGTGGTCATAAAGGCAACATGACTGAAGTACATCTGGAGACAGGAGAACACACTGTACCAGCTGTACCATTAAAACTGATTAAAAAATTGTGGTGCAATAATAATAATACTAATGAAGTCAGTGTCATCAATCTCAGGGAGGATGGAAACCACAAATCATACTAATATTGTATATTAATGTACAGTATAATGTGTGTTCATTTGTTACTGAACATATTGCACACACAAAATGATTTCATGCATTTCAGTTTAGTAATGATCATTTGTGTGAGATGCATAACACTTATTTTTTATGCTTTTTCAAGGCATGACATTTTTTTCTCCTCTGTGTGTTTGTGAGAGTGAGTGAGAGAGAGAGAACCTCTTGTTTGGTTTTTAATGTTTGTTTTTTTTTATGTTTTAGTTTTTAGTTATCCTCTACACAACTGGCTCCTAAACTCGTTTTTTCTTTCTTTCTTTTTTTCATTTGTGAATTCTTACTACATAGCTGTCAAACAGCACTTATCCATTTTTAGATTGTTTGATACAAATTGGTTTTTTTTGTTTTTTAGTGTTTAGTTTTTATTTGTTTGCTATTGATCTCCACGTTAGTTTGGCAATCCCTGTTCTACACCGGCAAAAGTCCACCCTGCACCATCAACACATGGACCTACACCGTTTCCTTCATTTGTACCACTTCATAACCTATTTGTTTTGTTGTTGTTTTTTAATGATAATTGATTCTTAGCATTGTTTGTCCATGCTGCCAGAGTAAGTGTGAGTTAATTAAAGTCAGTTCAGTTACATTTGACAGGCTGATGTGATCTAGAAAGGTTAAAGCAGGAGGCCTGTGATCAAAAAGTAGTTGGTATGAATTTGTGGACCAGGTGGCAAAATGCTGATGTGTAATATTGATTTCTGTTTCAGCAGTTACATAATCAGATTAACCAGTTGGAGGGAGACAATGCTTTATGCCAGAGCTCTTAATTCCTTCTCATACTTGTTGAGTTGGTGCCTATTAGCAAGCCAGCTAAGACTACCTGCACCAATGGAGCTGTTCCACGGCCTGACAGCACTGGTCATGTGACTGAGTTACATAGTATGTATATGATAAAGGGTGCTACATATCATTAGAGCTTCTTAAAGCTGGTTTAATGGTAAACATATTGGTTGCATAAATAATAAAGAAATGTTCCTGTTTTGTAACAAATATAGCATCACTGCATCAGTAACTGCACTGGCTTATGTTGTGGGGGGACACTACACAACATCCACATCTACACAAGTGCACAACAGCAGTGGTTAATGTAATAAATGACAAGTTTATTGTTGCACAAAATGTACAAAATAACAAGCAAATGGACAGCCCCAGCCCCCCCACTTAGCGTCCCTCCCATCCCTCTGGTTCATTCGCCATAATGAAGCTGAATTTCTGAAACCTATGACTACGGCAAGTCCAATGGTCCAAGCCAAACGCATGGTAATTCTGAGAGACAACACATACCCAATTTCAGCGTCACTGAACAATTAAAAATGAATAAAAACACCTTATTTACACATTTCTGTCAGAACTTTTACAACATGCCATCTATATATTTATACAGAATATGCTTGTGCACATACCCCTGTATAGAAAATATATTATAAGATCAAATTAAATTAGACTAAGGGCTATAGACATCCAAAGTACAGCACTTCTTTTTAATCTCCTTTTGAATCTTTTTTATTTTCATGTTTATTTCCCACTTATTCAACGACTTTATCAACCTCGTACTAAAAGAAAGAACTCTAGTTGTATGCAGGTGTCAATGTTTATTTTCCTTGAGGACCCAAGCTGACCACGTAGATGCCCGTTGAGAAAAGCCTCACGCATATTTACACTGGAACACTCAGATCTTGCTCTTAAAATGCATGTGTGCAAATTTGACTTGACTATATAATGTTTCTAATCCTCATATGTACTTAAAATGATGATCAGCAATGTTTTACATGACTACACCACTCCATCCCCTAAATACCCCCCCACCAGTCCTCGAGCCTGGCTTGATGATGTAATAAGAGCGTAAACCAATCAGCTTTGGCACTGGGTGAAGAAGTAAGTGTGCTGTGGTTTCCTAGAATGCCTCTCTCGGATCTTACAAGAAATGTATGAAAATCTGATTCATCCCTGTTTGTGCACTAATGCAGAACCACAGAAAAGCTGAAAGCTGTTCTTAGAATATGAGTTTTAACATGTTAGTGCAAAAAAAGGGATGAAGAAACCCTCATTTTGCCAAATGATTTCTAACAAGCCAGAACTGTGATATCTAAACCACATTAGCACCATGGAGAGAGCGAGAGAGTGAACGACATTGTTCAAGTAAAGCCAGACGACTCACAAGATGTTTTTGTGCTGGAACGTGTACAGCGTTAAGGGCACACACACACACACACACATACTACGTGGATGGATTTTTTGTGCCAAGGAAAAAAACGCACACATATCTCATGGATGGATTGGATGGGAAGGGGGGTACAATGGAGCAATGTGGAAGAAATCAGGGCAAAAATAGAGGCATCCTAAAACAGACTTTGCCTCCTTTCCTTCAGCTGCACTGATGTAGAAAAGAAATGAAACCGGTGGAAGCAAATCTCCGGAGTGTATCCATCATATTGCTTCAGAATTCTCCCCCTGCAGGTGGAGATCAGTGCAGCTGAAGGAGACGGAGAGGCTGTGCCATGCTGCCGTATCTGCGAAAAACCTCTCTGCTTGAACTGAGTGTGTGTGTGTGTGTGTGTGAGAGGGCACAGGAAAGTGTCCTGGAATTAGCTTGGGATCAGATTTCAGGGTAAAGGAGATGGCGTTGTTTTCAAAGTGTGTGCAAAAATACTTGTCAGACTACTGCTGGAACATGAACCCTTTTTTTTTTTTTTTTTTTTTTGTACATTTTCACTTTGCTTCAGTTCTGACCTTAAATTTTCCAATATAGCTTCCTCTTTATTCCTACCTATTTTTCATCTGCTGCTTGTGTTTCACTTGTTTTAATATATATCTATATTTTCTTTTCTGGCTTTTTTTCTCTTTTCTTACTTTACAAAATGAGAGACAGAATGATGGACAGCTGACAATATATATAATTATTTTCCTCTTCTTATTATCATCAGGTTGTTTTTAACCTGGAGATGATTTCCTTTGTTCATTGTAAACAAACAGGTTTATCAGCCACTGGCGTTTGTTTCCTCCTCTTCTTCTTTTTCCTCCTCTTTCAAGTGCACTCCTTCTTTCCTCCCCCTCTCCAACTCTCTCCTCTTTTTTTTTCATTGCAGGAGGGCCCTGATTTGTTTGGAGGTGCTGTCATCATTTAGATGCCGTGTTGTATACCTGAAGAAGAAGAAGGTGACAAAGAGAGATGTGTTGACATCAGAAAGCTTTTTACAAATCCTCATGCGTCATGTCTCCTGTCTGTCTCTTTGTCCATTGCTGACCCACACACATTCATACACACCTCAGTGCCTTCAGAAGTCCCTCCACGCCTGTTTGACGTGTCGTTTTCAGTACACCTTTGATGCAGCCTCCTCATCTGCACCCACAAAGACAACACAGGGTGGTTGAGAAAGGTCAGCAGTCTCTGATCCACCTCATCTCCTGCTGCTGTAGCCAAACAGACTCAAAAACAAGTAAGGACCTCATCTATCAGTGTGATGTTGATATAGACACATGCTCTGTAAGGTTATCTGCAGTTCCTGACCTTTGACTTGTGGCTGTTTAAATGTAGCAATATCTACTTGTGACTCCTCATCACAGAGATGGTTTAATTCTAAGATATTTACAACTTGGTGCTGCGAACGATTCAGTGTTAGGTGTGCTATATATTAATCTTTTGTTTGTGCTATCATAGCCAGTGTTAGCATTAACAGCTGTTTACTTGGCAGTCTAGAGGAAATGTTGCAAGTTCAGCACTAAACTGGAAACCAACACCAATGTTACTCTTGTTTGCTTCTATCCTTCTTTTTTCTGCTGGCTAGCATGCTAACCAGCTAGCCCTGTCAGAGAGGATGAAGAAGTCGTGCCACCCAGAGGACGTATTTCTCCCAACCTCTTCTGCTCTGTAAACAAACGATGACTGAAGTTCTGGTAAGTAAACAGCTGTTAATGCTAATGTTGGCTGGTGCAGCGATAGCTAAAACTTATAACACCTTTTTAATCATCTTTTGATCCTCAGATTTATCTTGTGACCACTTTTGGGACCACCACTTGTAATGTATGTAATGTATCATTATTTAAACATATGTTATAACACCAAAACTCTCCACAGCTTTTCAAACTAAGAAAATAATTTTGTGTGTTAGCAGTTTCTAGCTAGAAACAAGGCAGCCCTGCGGTGATTTACTAACTGTAAAATAGAATCAGCCTACCACTGTGATGATTCAATGTATCAGAAATAAATCAATGCTGAGAAAGCATATCATGCATAATTGTGGAATTGAATCGTGCTGTTTAGATCTAATTTTAGACTTTCCTTGCATTAGAGCTGGATGGCGGACTGGCAAATATCCATATTTTAAATGAAAGCTAAACATAAACCAGATTGATATACTGGTCTGCAGTGCCTTTAGAAGTATATCATCAGACACAGACATATACTCAATAAGAGCCAATGTCTGAAACATTTCTATTTCAAAGGGAGTAAGCGAATAGTGTTATTAGAATTTTCTAGACTCAGCTCACAAACATGCATTATTTTGAACACTGATTATTTGGTGCGCATTTCACATCAATTTTGGATGTCTTGGCAAGCTCTTTAATGGGTGAATCAACGTGATCATAGAGAATGATGATTTCACCATCACCCTCACATACAGAATACATGGTGTCTGTGTTGGTGAACCGATACGGTACTCCTGCGTTGACACAAGTAGCGACGAGGACAAACAGGATAGTTCAAAGAAAGTCTAAATGACTAGAGAATGAGCAAATTGCTAAAATTATTTGAAGCAATTTGAGATTGCTCTGATGTTGCTGATTACTTTTATTCACAGAAATCTGCAAAAAGGATTTTAAGTTAGCGTGAAGGATAGGGGTCCATCTCCTTATTCACTGAGTTAGTGAACTGCCCATTGGAATTGAAAAGTCTCAAACTTGAGAAGACCCTTTGTGTTCACTTTGGAAAGGGCTCACATCGAAACCCAGCTTCTGGGCCTTGGAAAGAAGAGGACAAGGAGATGGAAGAGAGAAGGATGATGGAGAGAAGGAACACGAAGTACTACGGAGTCTAGCATGACACGACACACAGGCCATGGTGCTCAGACAGTCTGTGGTGTCCTCTATTACAAGGTCTTATTCTGAAGGATAAAAAAGAGAAGTCAGCACACAAAAAGCCTATCATGGAATATTTGGCCTACCACAAGGTGGAGACAAAGTTATATCTGCAGAGGTCAGTAAAAGTAGAAAGACAGGAAAGTAACTTTACAGCGCAACTGCGACCACAGTATGTCCTCTAAATTTGCATGAGTCTCAAAAGTGTTTCTCAGATGTCTGTTCCATCGTGCACTGAGGCAGTCAGAAAAAAGACTGCTGCCTCTACACCTGCAAATACTGGGTTATGACAGCAGGGTGCTGGAGAAGTGGAGAGTTTTCACGAACAGTCCAGCGGGTGCTTGAGGTGAGAGGACTCCAGTGTAACAAATTAGGAGTAAACAGATCAAAGCAATTATAATGAATCATACATCAATGCCGCGCCGGAGGAGGTTAAAATAATGCGTCAACTGCTCATATCGCAGGACGCCACGACATCGACCCAGACCATGGGCGAGGATATATATTATATTATTGACTGTTCCTGATTAACATTTGATTTCATCTGATAAAGTGTGTTTTGCATTGCTGTGCAGATTTGAAGGCAAATAACTGCACATTAGATCTGTGCATCTGTACAACTGAATTTAAACTGACTAATGACTGAGCAGATTGTGTTTTGATATGATTAATTATTTGTTTTAGGCAGTGGTGAATGTAACTATGTACAATTATAGTATTAAGTAGTGCTTTTAGCACTTTATTTGACATCTACAGTTACTAGTTACATAAAAAGATTATATCTTTTTTTTTTATGTTTTAGATTTTACAGCTTGTAATTCTACCTTACAGTTTGTAAACTGTTAGCTCCACCTTAACTAAGGATGACAGGCAAATTCACTTGCCACATAAACACATCATTGGTAATAATCTAATATTATAATATAGAATTGTGGCGTCATTAACTGGGACCTTTTTTCGCTTTGAGTATATTTTACTGATGATACTTACGACAAATACTGAAGTAAAAGATTTACCAGGCCGGAGTGTTCTACATTGTGGTACTGCCAACTTTACAGTGTAAATTCTTCCAGCGTCATCGATCTGAGGGCTCGGAGCTGCTTACCTACTACCTTTAATGCTCCCCTTGATTTACGAACTGATTGTCTTGCTTTCTTTCTGTGTGGCTTACTCTGCCATAACTGAGCCATGACACAGTAAACTTCTGATTTTGGAAATACCGAGATACTGTACCTCTGAAACAAACTTGGTGGTGGCATTGCTCAGAGTCTTCAGCATTGGTGTTGCCTCAGCATAGAACAGAGACATCCGATTGGCCATCTCATTGTTAACCTCATTCTCTGCTTCCAGCTACGTGCCAACACAAAGCGGATATTAGATCTTTAAAAAATATTCATCATCAGTCACACACATTCCAATAATCATGTCGCCCAGTTGGTAAAATGAGAGTGTAATGATGGAGCTAATTTGTGTAACTTGGATGGTAGATGAAATATTGATTATACATGTCTTGGCATTGTTAGGAGGAAAGGAACACCTCCACTTGAGTCATTAATAATTAAAGAGAGAAAGTGAAGCCATGCTGCTTTGGCTGAACGTTTCATCATGGATGCAACAAAAACAGCTCGAGCCAGATCATTTCTCCAATGCCTCACCTGCTGGTTGTTCAGCCTGTTCCTGCTTATGGTCCTCCTGTAGTAGCTGAAGTCATTCTGAATGGCTGGGTTTGTCATCTGCACGGTGAGAGAAGAGGCAATTTATTTTTAGGCTGTTCAATGAATATATTGATTTTGCAGTGCAGTAAAGGTCAGACTGTGAGGGCTGTAATTAGAACAAAAATCATTCCCTTCACCTTTAGTTCATCAAAGCTGAGCGTAAAATGAAGGATCTCAGCAAACTGTTTGGCTAGGGCCTGCTCTCTCTCCAGATGCTGCATGGGAGCGTATGGTGGGCTCGTCAGCGCCTCCAGCAGGCTGCGCAGGGCGTTCTCTGCAGACATACACATGTTTAGACATTAGACATTCATCTGTACAAGCTGGAATCAGCAAGTCATACTGTTGCTATACAGGCTTTTATCTGCCGTGTTCCGAGTGCTGTAAATCTCTCTAATCTGGCCGGGATCAGAAGTCTCTTTCATGTCAGCAGCTTGAAAAATAAAATGAAGCTGCTGCGGAAGCAGCAGCAGGATTTTAACTGCTGCAAACAGATGAAATCACTTGACGTCAGTTCAGTCACTTCCTCGCTGGATACCTGTTGGGCTTTTTAGAAATGGATCCAGTACTTTTAAAGCACAGTGAGATCTGGCCTCAGGCAGAATAAGAGACCTTTGGATCCCCAATGAGATCAGGGCTCAGGTTCTCATACAGGGCCCTACAGGCAGAGATTTCACATTTAAGGCGACCAGAAATATAGGATTAGGCCTTAGGCTTTGCAACAACATGCCTGTGAAACTCTAAATGTGGACCTTTTTCCCTCTTAAAATTTTTTTGCCACCATAGCAGCATGGCTGTAGGAGTAGCAACATTGATCTGTCTGTCGGTCAGCTCACCATTTATGTCCAGACTGAAATATCTCAACCACTGAATGATTAATTAGGTACAGACAACATATTGTGTGGGATTAATCCTAATGACTTTGGTGATACTTTAAAAGAGTACCCCAGGTTTAGCATTCCTATAAAATTGTTGGACAGACAGTTTACAAAAGAGATCAAAATCAATGCAGCAGAACCAAAGATATCTTTTTTTTTTTTATTCTATGCATTCTTCTTCCTTGTTAAGTTGGGAAAGTTGTTAAGTTGACAGTTGGGTTGGAGATTCTAGTGTGTTATGCTTGTAGTGATTGTAGCCTTAAGCCATGAACCCCAAACAGAGATAAAGTGCGGGATACAGACGTCTGATGAGCTCACTTCTCTCTAACTCCACATCCCGGATTTTTTGCCCCTTTAAGACTTGAAGTCTCCTGTACCAACTGACTTTTCAGAGCTCCTTCTGGAGTCACAAAAACCTTTCTAATTTTTTTTCACATATACAGTGGCACTCCCCAACTCCTGTAAACAGACTTTGATATGTTAAATTGCTGGAGTTTACCTTTAGTTATTTATGTGCCTTTTAATTAGCACCATCATCAAGTCAAAAATTTTTTGGGCTTTGGTTATGACTAAATAGTTGTAAAACTAATGACTTTGTCATTAGTCTTAGCTGTACTTTGTGTTGAGAGCGAATTGGCAAGTGTTAGCACAATAACACACTAAACTAGGATGGTGAACATGGCAAATATTATACCTGATACTGTTTTCACTGCTTAGTAACCATGTTAGCAAGCTAATGTTTCAGTCAAAGCACTGCTGTGCCCAAGTACAGCTTCACAAAGCCACTAGCATTGCTGTAATCTTAAAATGTCTTTTCGCAAAACTGTACTTTCACATTGCAAAAACTAGAGGAGACGTAAATGCGGTGTGCATGATTTGTTACCATGGCCATTTTCACAGTACATAGTTCATAATTCAGAGACTGGAGGAAATGAGAGAATGGGAAGGTGGTTTCATTTACCACCCTCTTTCACAATCTCTTTCTTTCTTTTTCTCTTTATTAATTTCACTGTCTCACACATTACTTTGTACAATACAGTCGCACAGAGCTGTTAGCATGGCTGTGAACTCGTAGTCTTGTTATGACTGGGCTGGGCCTTGAGAGTTATTTTGACCTTGCAGTTCAACAGCGCTCTATTTGCCCTCTGTGACCTCGGGCGGTAACTGTAAATTTCACTTTACATAAACTAAATGAACATGTACTGTTAGTGGTACTCCACAGAGATCATATCGCGGCTGATCATACTGTATCAGTGACCGTGTGAATCCCCTGTGTCGCATAGGCTGTCGAACCTAAGCCTTCTCCTTGCTTTGCTGCCTCTAACAAATCAGACACCGCAGCTGGACCTCAGAGGCTGTATGTAGTAGTAATGCCTCAGAAGCAAAGTCTCCAGAGGCCCCATCCCTTCCTCTGCATTAAAAATGCATAAGGGCCTTCTATAAATACAGCAGTGAAGTGTTTCATCTAAAGGGCCTGGGCAGAAACCCCACTCTCCCTCCTGCTGTTTGCACAGATCTCACAGTCCCTATACTGAGCACTGATTCCTGAGGGTATATACTGACAGTTTGGATGAAGAGGCACTGCAGCTGTTTATTTACTGTACATGGGACCTCTAAACCTCTTATTTTCCCCTTTGATCAAACACAGAAATCAACAAAAGGTGGTGCCAGAGGCAAAAACAGGAGGGAAGAGCCAGTTGGTACCCTCCTAGTTATAAAGATTTGATCCCTTTCTCTCCATCAGGAGGCAGGTGAGGAGACATCTGCAAGATATCTGTTGTACTGTATCTCACAGATACATTAGCGCTGATACATTATCATCCATTATTAGTTGGCCCTCATTGTATGGTAAGCTGAGAACATGATGTCTGTGAGATCGAAGTATTATTGGAAGGCAGAGCAGAGGCGGCAGCCGAACTCTCTTCCTCTGCACATGCCTCTCTCTCTCTCTCTCTCTCTCTCTCTACCTACTCTGTCCGTCTCTCTCTGTGCTGGATAACCATGTACCACTGTTTCCGTAGCAACGGCTGCCTGGCTGCTAGGTCAGGATGCTGCAGAGATGGCTGAGAGGACATCATAGTGTATATGTGAGTGTGTGTGTGTGTGTGTGTGTATGTGTGTGTGTTAAGGAATGCTACCGGACTGAAACTGCATGTAAAATCATGAAGGTGGTAAATGGCAACATGGAATGGAGCTGTGAGGCAGCACTGACAGCACAGGATGAGCTTATTGCCACTGAAAAGACCCTTTTCCTTTTCATTACCTTAAAATGAACCCCTTTCTTACTTAAGGTTCCCTGAATCATATACAACGTGTTCACTGAGTTATCTCTCTTGTACTTGTATTTGTCAGAGTCACAATGTAACAGAACTGTCTCTCACATTCAGTACATGTCACAAGTCTCACATCCTGTAACTGTTGAATAGCTGTCAAAAAGACAAAACAGTAGCTAGTGTTGCCATGCAGTAGTAATCTGTGAGACAAGTGTTGAACATGTCAATCCTTTACACTTCTATGCACTCTATTGCACTCTATGCAATTGTTAAATAACACTCCAGAACGGCCCTTTTATACACATTTCTGTGGCTGTGACATGCCAAAGAAAGCTGTTACAGCTTTGTCAGAATGCAAGAAAAGCTCATTATGGCAAAGAGACATGAATGTGAGTGACGCTCCTCTTTCTGTATGCATCCTCACCTCATTTTCTACTGCTGCTGCATTTCTTCTAGTCCTCCTCCCTTACACTCACTCTGTATCCATACACCACTTCCAATTTATTAAGGTGAAGTAATGCACCTTTTTGCAGCCGTAGTGAAGGCCTTGCCTCTTTGATAACTGATGCAAGGAAATGCTCTTTCTAAATATAGGTCTATGCTATAGCTGCTTGCAGCTATAATTTCAGCTCTTATTGGATCTCCAACATGCCCACTAGAGAGTGTGTTACATCACATGAAATCTCTGTATATAAAGGCTATGCTCACCCAGTCGGAGGGAGAACTCATAGAACCTCTTCAGCTTGGCCACCAGGGGGCAGACTGCGTTCCAGGCCTTCTCCTGAAGAGCGAGGTCACCTGGGTTCTGGATGGCCTGCAGGCGAGGAGTGCGGGCAGAAACACAGATGTTACTTTCCAAAAAATGTTTTTAAAATCCTCCTCATCTCCTCTATCCTCTCTTCCTTAAAGCGATTTTTCACTTTAGTAAAACATTTTCACTTCATTCAAATTTGATAGTACTTCCACACTAAAGTGATTTCAGTTCAGCAAAACCTGAGGTTTCATAAAGACTTTAAATGTCATTTACCAGTAAAATCAGATTTAGTTCTATAAACTACACTTATGATGCAGAACACCCATTTAATGACATATAGCTGTATTTGGCCATTGTAAGAAATTATTAGTCATTATTAGTCATCACTAAACTATCCTATTGGCACACACAACAAAATGTTATGATTCCTTTATTATAATGCTCGTGTTACAGTGCTATAAATATGTTCTTAGTTCCTCTTTCAATATTTTCCAAACCTCTTCCATGTCTGTGGCCAGCCATTTGTTCTTACTGAAAATGTAAATTTTTAAAAAAAGTGTCACCAAGTATATAGTTTCATTTTAAAAAAATACCAAATAATTTCCTGAAACAGCTGAGCACTTTAGTTTTTAGTGAAAGAGAACCAAACAGGAGCAAATTGCATATTTGTTAGGGACTATTT
The DNA here is from genome assembly GCA_033238685.1 of Lates japonicus. Taxonomy (NCBI): domain Eukaryota; kingdom Metazoa; phylum Chordata; class Actinopteri; family Centropomidae; genus Lates; species Lates japonicus. Next base: position 2,958,155 of record BRZM01000031.1, read on the forward strand.
TCTGCTGTGGATTAATACACATTTGCTAGCGAGTGTTAAAAGCAGCAGGATAGCGTATGTGGGACTGAGCCAAAATAAATTACTGTGCCCATGTTTATGGTAATGAAGGAACATGTCACCCAGCACAACAGTGTGAGTCACTGATGTGTTTTGGACAAAAATGGAGTTTATTGGCACAGAGGAATAAGATACACCAGGCTTTGGCAACACAGCCAATACTTGTTAGCAGCGTTATATATTAAATATCAAATATTCCTATACGTGAGTTGTGGCCTCACAGCCCTATGGCAACTAAGATTCAACACTGACTTTAGAAATCCTCTGCAGGTACACATGTAAAAAGAAAAAATGATCCACCCTAGTGAAATATACTTAGGAGGATGCAGCTGTTTTCAAGAAATGCTTCCAAGTCCTCAAGGTTAGGAAGCAAGGAGAGGGAACGATTCAGCACTATTTGTTAACAAGTAGAGCAATGCCAACCGCTGAGCAATCTGCAGTGATCATTCATACCGCAGAGGGAACTGGTTTGCAGAAATGTGACACTGAGGAAGAGCTGAATCTGAACGCACCACTGTTCATCAAGACCAGCATACCAGCTTTCTAACGGATGAGATTTATGCCTCCATCATAACACTGCCACTAAAAACAACATATTGCGTGAAGTGTTTGTTTGAAAAATTACTTTCACACATTTCTGTCCCTGCCTATATTTAGTGCATACTGCATGGTACACTACATGTCAGGATTTCACCCCGGCAGGCCATGTGAATCACAGGCGAGTGTTATTTTTCCACGCTGTGCTGTGACTCGCCCGTTTATTGATGTTCAGTACTTATTGACTGCTTTCGTGCTCACTTCTCGTATCTCCTGGCCCGCGCCATTATAGGACTGCAGCTCGGCTAGGATCCCATGAGCCTCCTCCAGCACAGCGCTGACCTGGTTCCACACGGCTGTCTCTGCCTCTGTGGGCTGGGCATCTGGGAGGGGAGGAAGGAAGGAAAGTACAGAGGGTGGGAAAGAGGAAGAGAGAGGGAGAGGGAAGTGAAAGTGTGATGTAAGGTACAGGCAGAGATGAAAATATTTAGGGGACGTGGCAGAGAAGAAGGAAAGAAGAATGAAGAGAGAGAAGGGTGACAAAAATGAGAGGAAAAGGAGAGTAGATTTGAGGAGAGAGGGAGGTTAGTGGTGGAGGAAGAGCTGAAAAGATGGTATCCTAGAGGGCCAGATAAAAACCTGAGATAGCTGATTACTCACTACATGACTGCAATAAAAACAAAATGTCCCTACAAGTGAAAATTGCTGCTTTTCATCGTGTTAGTGGACATTGCAGCTGAACACATCTGAGGTCAAAATCTGGCCAGTAAATGAATGATCCAATTAATCCATCAGAGAATTATATCAAGAGACCTGCAAGCCACACTCTGTCACACAGTGAGGTTTGATTACAGTCTGTGGTCACCCAAAGACCAGAAGATGACAAGTTTCATTTTCACTTCAGGTAATCATTTGGATGAGGATGTTACGACTAATAGTTTAACATTTTGATGGTTTCAGGAGGTGTAAAAGTGCCTGAATTGCACCACTTGGACAGTGTGTCTGACTCCTGAACTATAATCGTCTCTACCGTCCATTCAGCTGAGATTTATACGGGCCTGGATAGGTGTAATTGTCCCATCAGATTGATGTAATAGTCTTATCCATCTTTTTCTTATTTTCTAGTTCCACCTCCACTTCTATGAATGGGTAGAGACATTCTTTTTTTTTTGCCCTTGAGGTTTAATTGTGAGAAATGTTAAAAACAAACAAGCAGCAGGGAGGACAACCTCTGGGTATGCTCAGTCTTTCTCTTTCTCTGTTTCACACATACGCACTGAGCAGCGCACATACTGTAAACTCAGTGTTTTTGCCGCAGGGTACCTCCCAGTCACGGTTCTGCCTTGTTTGCCCATGTGGCATGCTGCATGCTTACAGGAGGTACTAAGTGTTTGAGGGACGCAATTTAAGATGTGTTGTCTTGAGTCATCATTGTGTTTGGTTTACTTCTCTGTGAGCAATCCGGCTCCATGTGTGACTCAGGTATGAAGCGGGAGTGGGAGTGTGCTCACGGAGTTCTCTACATGAGGCAGTACCGCTGATTATTTTTGCACCCTGAGGCATTGCCTCCCTGCAGAGAAATAGTAATCATGGAATATTTGCTATCCTACATGCACACCGGCTGCCATAATAAGCACAGCAAGCATTGTTATTTTAGTGATGACCTCTCACTAATGTGCTTCTGCATTAATCTAGTAAACAACTATGACAAATTTTGTTTACTAGATAATAATTAAATGAGCACAGCATACAGTATACTCCTGGAATTGAAGGAATAGGTTAGAAAATGGACTACTATATATATATATATATATATATATGCCATGCTAGTTTGGCATGGCATAAAGACTGAAGGCCTAAATGTTTTATAGGCATTTAAGCGCTGGATTATTTCTTGGACGGGCGCAGTGACTCCACAGAGTTTCTGCTGTTTGCTTCTCAACCTCACAGAAATGACTAGACTTCAGGAAGTCACTGTGCCTCACCAAGAAATAGTGCTGCACATAAACTCTGTTAAACCACATGCAATCATTTTTAGATTTTTGGTTAATGCACACTTTAAGTTAACAAGATATAATGTGTTTATTGTAGGTGCTGGTAGGTGGATTTTGTCAGCTTAGGACAGAACCAGACTAGCTGTTTTCTTCTGCTTCTAGTTTTTATGCTAAACTAAACTAACTGTCTCCTGTCTGTATTTGAAAGCAAAAAAATTATGTTTTTTATTCCTCTAAGGAATCTGGGTCACTTTAATGTAGCATGTAAAGATTAATGTTTACTTCTAAGGTTGGATATGATGACCAGCAGTAATTCCAAACATCATGTTTTCATGTGTTGGATGGAAATTTTAAATGACAACATATCCACATTTTTGTAATTTGATTAGCTAGTGAACCTTCAGAGGGTTTAACATGATACGATGATTTGAACATTCAGCCATAAGTAGCTACATGGGCACTCAGTACAGAGTTTAAACCAAACTTTGAGCTGTGCGACAGAGGTGACTGTGTCTCTGGGTTGAGAAGGAGAGCTCACAGATGGCACGAAGGGGGGAGGGGAAGGGGGACGTTTCTAAAGCTGCCATGCCTGATTCTGACTCATTCCACTTGCTTTTGAACTCAAGTGAATCGCAAGCATAATAAATGAAGGGGAAATTCAACCTATTTGACAGCTGATGTCTCTTGCCAGCAGTGAGCTCTCCCACTCCTGTAACATACAGTCAGTAAAGGAGGAGGAGGAGGAGGCCAGCTGTTAAAAGAGGGAAAGTGCTTGAGGAGGGGCAGAATATGTTGGGATACACTGCAAAACATCTCTGTCTTAACAGTTCATTTAGCTGTTTCATAATCAGGCTTAAAATCTTCAGTGGGATTTTTCCCTCTTTTTTTGCCTAAAGGTGACTTGTTTCCAGTCCAGCATTTACAAAAAATATTGCTACCAGCTGTAATCGTGCCAGCAGCAGGGACCTGTGTTCAGTGCTAATTGGCAAATAAGCATGCTAACACATTCAGCTAATGGTGACAATGTTAAACATTATATCAGCTAAACATCAGCATGTTAGCTTTGTCATTGTGAGCATGTTAACATGCTGATGTTACCATTTAGCTCAACGCACTGCTGTGCCAAGGTAGAGCCTCACAGAGCTGCTAGCATGGCTCAGGATGTTCCCAGGGTTGTATGTTCCCAAGGCCCTATGTTCCCCAGTTCAATAATCTGTTGATCCACATGAGCTGTCTTATTGTGTTTGGTTGAAATTTGACCTGGTTCAAGTCTATTATTGGAGCAATGCTTCACTACAGCCATTTGATAAGTTTCCTCAAAAGTAAAAGAATTAAAAGTAAAAGATATTATATTGAGAGTGCTGGGGAACAGAAAACCCCCTTGACAAGTTCCCACAATAGCCCATGTCACATTAAGCGAATACAGAGCTGGGGAACATCTTTTTCAGATTCCCATTATATGCCACATAGAACTGGGGAACCATTTTGGCGAAATTTAACTTATTGCAAAAACTACAGAAGATTTTAACACTGAATTCAAACTAAATGACCTGTCAAGACAAACATTTTCACATTGCCAAGTTTCAAAGTTACTGATTGGGAAAATGAGAAGAAGGGGGATAGAGGTGGTTTTATTCACCAACCTCTTTCACAATCTCTCTCTCTTTCAGTTTTTTTTAGCTCTCTTACACACACATTCTTAAGTGCTACACACACACACACACACACACACACACACACACATACACATACACATACATACATTCACAGATAAGTCAGACACACAATAGGCCACACAATAGAGGATGAGGAGATGAGGAGGTGGTGGAATGACGATAGACTTTTTGTTAGCCATCGTCATCCCCAAGCAACAGAAACCCACACAGAACTGGCATTCGCTGTTTATTTCTTCTCAGTTTTTGTAACTCAGGAGCTGAGATCAAAGCATTATTGTTGTCATTTTGCCACAGCGTCACCATGCCATTGTGCATCTGTCTGCATCTAATAAGATGGAGCGCGTGTGAATAAGACCCTTTAGAAAGAAGCCAAATGACTTTCAAATGCCAGTCCCTGGAGCAGAAATCAAAAAGATAAAGAGGAGGGTGAGAAGGAGAAGAGTTGAGGAGGGAGGAAAAAGGGGGAAAATAAGGAATTGAAGATGACACAATGGTCAGCTAAGATTGATGGAATGAGAGGAGGGAAAAAAGCAAAGGCAACGTAGAGAAAGGGATAACTCAAAAAAATAAGAAGCGGATGGTCTCACGTTCAAAGTCAAGGAAAACTATTGGGCCATGCTCAAGTTCGGCGCAAGCCAGCACTTTCAGGAGGTTTCCCATGAGCCTCCTGGAACAGAGAGAGGGGAGAAGTCTGTGGGTGATGAGGGGATGGATGTCAGGGTTGTGCGCACGTTGTTGTACGTGTGTGAGCTGAAAGTGTGTGTGTGGGTGTGTGTGTGTGGTTTTTGAGAGTTGAAGGTGTCAGGGTGGGAACTGGATGAAAGGGAGTTGCTGGAATGGCATGATGGAGGTATGTCCTGGGTGAAGCATGGCAACATGGACACAGAGCTTCTTTAATCCCACTCTTATGCTATTGTTTATAGATTACGCCTTACACAGAAAAAGTCATGATTGGGTTGCATTAATGACAGCAGTCCTCAAGTTTAAAGGTCAAATGTTACAGAGAATGTGCTTTAAAGTAGCATGTAAAAAAACAAATCAATACATATAAGAATTTATTCCTTATTTAATTTACATACTTATTTTGCTAGGAGAGAGAGATGAGAGAGAATGAAAGTAATTTAAAACAACAACAACAATATACCATTATAGAAACATTATAGAAAAAATGCTACAATTTATTCCTCATTTTCTGGCAAAAATCTTAAATTATATGGGATTATGCAACATTAGTTTTGATAGAAATTTTGAAATCTTCAGAGAATCAAATGCAGAAAAATTAAATTAAGAGAGAATAAAAATAATTCAAAACACACACAAAAAAATGACCTTAAAAACTACTCAAGAATTCCCCATTTAATTTGAGTGCCCCTATTTGTGGACAGGTGTTAACCATGTAATGAGAGTGTAACTGCAGCAGTGAAACTTAAAAAAAGAGGTGAGTTTCCGTGAGAGAAAAATAGAAAACACTGTAATCAAATGGAGCACTCTTGTATGTCTTTATTCGCTATTGAGGTCATTTTGTTGTTTCAGTTTATTTTTATTCATTCGCAATTCAATTTCTACAACAAATATATTCCCATAAAATTACTTTCCTCAAAAGTACACACTTACATGTACCAAGGATTTAAAGCCTCTGTATGAGAGACAGAATATATAACTTATTGAGATGTTATTTGAGGACAGTGTTGTTTCACAGTTAACTGTTAAACTGACTCTTCTCTGGAAATATAATTGGTTTTGATTCATTCTGATGGTTGTTTGCCTCACTGAAATCTGCACACCATTTTATTTGTGCTTATGCACCATATATTTATATCATATCATCTATTATTGTACACAATACCTTTTAGCATAAGAGAGCACGAGAGTGGGGCTAGAGAGCAACTGATAATGACAAACCACACCCACAACAGCACTCCGTCACACCATCATCAGCTCACAACCAAATATACCTCCCCTGACCTCACCCACCGACCTCCCAGTGAACACCTCTGCTCCCCACACACACACATGTGCGCTCACGTTTCAAGCACACAGACACGTGCACACAACCCGGTGCTCACTTACTTTCAAAGTCCAGGAAAAAATGTGGACAGTTCTCTAAATCCTTGCCAAGGACCTTAATGAGGTTCCCCATGGCTGGCGACCTGGACGGGAGGAAACAACAAAATGCATACAGTACACAGAACCTGGCAACCCACAGGAAAATACACAATATGCACATGGAGAACACAGCAGGTTGTGACTGTTAGTTTTTTTACCCATCTGCACTTGCCTAATTATCCCTTTTTCCTCTCCTCCTCCATCCTTCTGTCTAAGCAATATGTCCAGAGCGAAGTCAGACATTCCAGTCATAAATGACACTGATCACAGTTTGCATCCAATACACAGCGTATGCTGTATTCAATTAAAGGGGGGCCTAAATCCAGTAGTGAATCATTTAGCTCACTCACTGGGAGTCGCTAGACCTGAGCAGTGGTTTTAATCCATTTACATGACTATAGTAACCTAATAAAAGCCATGCTATGTACGGTCTACTCTCTCCTAATGCTCTTCATGCACAGCAGTCTATAGATACTTTATGACAAGCTCTTTATACTTCTTACCCAAAGGCCAGATGCCAGCACTTTATGAAACCAATGATGCAAGCTTCATTAAATTATAGTGTAGGTCAGACAGGCAGGCTATACAAGTCTAAATGTACATGTTCATATACAGCATGAGACCAAACAAAATACAGTACGTCAGGTGCTTCAGAAAAGGTCAGAGGTCCCTGGTTTCAACCTCTTTAATCCCAGTCAGGCAAGGCAGTGCCAACACAGATTGTGGAGCCAAAGATTGTTCAAACTAGGTGTGGCCAATATCTTGAATCTTGAATTTGAATATTTCACTCAGTGTAAAAATGAAGAGTTGATACAGAATATATATGTAATATGTGTCAGACAGTATGGAATAAGATAAGAACTGTAAAGGTGCTATATGTAAGTTTTTGCACTGTCTACATAGCCAGTGTTAGCAGCCATTTATTCACCGCCTATAAGAATTGTTGTAAGTTCGGCATCAAACTTCATTATTTTACTCACCAAGAGCTGTCTCCAGAGGAAAGTAACGCTAATATTAACTCTTGTTTTACTTCTATTTATATCATTTTTCTTCTATTGCTAGCCAGCTAGCCCTGTCCTGTCTCATAATAGCACTTTGCAATAGTGAGTCACTGTAGCATCTAGCCTACCCTCAGTCCAACATGAGAGGCTAACGAAGAGGCTAACCTCTCATCTTGTAAACGTAACAACGGCTTTAACTCTTGGTAAGTAAACAACTGTTAATGCTAATGTTGACTATGAAGCGATAGCAGAAACATACATATAGCACCTTTAAAGCTACAGTGCTCATAGGGAAAATTTAAGGAAAATGAATAAAGGGATCGGCAAGGGAGAGGATTGGGAAGCCACACGAGGACATGTGTGTGTGTGTGTGTTGTATAAAAAAGACACAATAAACACAAAACCCAAGTGGAATCCAATATTCAAAAATGACTCTCAGCTGTGCAAGTATGAAAGCCTCCCCCCTTAATCATCCTCCGCCTAGCCCCCTTCTCAATCATAGAGGGACTTCGGTAGCAGAAGGTAGGCAGCTGCCAAGTTTCACTTCCTCTGCCGTACCCTCATGTGTTTATGTGCTATGTTAGAACACAGCGGTGGCCAATCAGTTTCTCCCTGCAAGAGTGATTTATGGCGGAGCATTAGCATGTTTACGAGATGCCACCGTCCTACAAAAAAAAAAGCCTGGGCTTTTCACTGTTACTCAGCAAGAACGGATGTTGCAATGCAGCACTGAAGGTACAGATAAAGAGGGGATGGAGTTACACTGTCCAGTCGCTGAGACAGCTTGCTGACATTCCCCAAAGTAGCAGTTTCTCTTTCAGACAAGTAATGTATCTACTGTATTATATGTCTACTGCATCTACAAAATTTGTCGGGAGGCTGAGAAAGAGAGCTGTATGCTGAGTCACTACTGTAACCTATGAGCATTAGTCCAAAGGTGCAAAACACACCCTGTCTCCTCCTGACTTCTAGACCACCTGCTCCAAGATATACACTGAACTGAGGTTATGAATATATGAATAACAGATTCATATCTTCAGCCTGACAAGGTGATTGCAAAGGCGAAGTCAAGCTGAGATTCATATTGGAGCCTTGTATGAAGCAATGAAAGCTTTTCTGACATATGAATAGGTGTGTGTTAGCGGTAGCCACACATCGGCCACACACACACATTAACACACATACATCGAGTCTGGAGCAGCATGTGGTCCATCCAGAGAGCAGAGCTCGGCTGATGGTTGCCAGGATACTGTTGGCCTGGTAATATCGTCTGCTCGTCTCAGCACAAGATGTGGAAGGAAAAAAAAGCATCCAGCTTGCTCACACACTGGGTCAGTTGCTTACAGCACTGAGCTGATGCATCAGTCTTTACTACTTGAGCAAATATCGGCCTTTAAGAGCACATGCAGTTAACACACAAAGACACAGCTCATACGGTGGAACCTCAAAACCAGGAAAGAAACCAAGCGACAGCCCCTCACACCTCTCTCTTCTTACCCTCTTCTCCTGTGAGTGCTTCGCCTCTTCCTTTATCCTCAGTCTCTTCTCCCTGGTCCTCTCTTCCTCCTCCTGTCTTCGCCCTCTCTGCTTTGTGAAATTGTTACTGTGAGTAAATCCCAGGTTAGCCCGGCTCTGAGCGATATATGGAGTCCCACAGTGGCAATGGTTGCCACTCTCTACTTTTCTTTGAGACTGATGTAAACTTCTGCTCTCGCTCTTTCTCCCTCTGTCTCTCTCTCTCTGCGTATCTCTGTCCACTTCACACTTCTCTTTTTCAGTCATCTATTTAAAGGCCTGTGGTTTTCTCTATTCGCTGTGTGTGCTAGATGCTTCTCTGCTTTTTTTTGTGTATGCAAGCTTTGTAGAACAGGATACACTGCTGGGTGAGAACGTTGGTATAAAAAGCTCACAGTATGATATGTTCATGTTATATACATTTCTGTCTTTTCCCTCTCACTGTATTGTCCTGGTGTGTGTCTGTCTCTCTTCAATTCATACGCAAATAGAGAAAACTCCTTCTCTCTTTTAGTTTCTGACGTCAGAATGGGTTCCTCAAAAATATCCCCTCCAGCTCTCCTCTCTGCCTCACCTCTCTATTTCACCACTCAGCAGCACTCTCCCGGCTCCTCTGGTCTTGTCTTGTCACAGCACATTTCTGTCATGGTGCTATTCAGTCCCACTGATGGCCCTCAGGTGCAAACAACTCTAAGTGGCAGAATGGAAATGGTGATCAGGCAACGCAAACACACACCTGCTTTTAAACGCGTAGATTAGATCCATAATGCGCACTACACGAAAGCCATTGGGTGTACAACAGACGGTTTGGTCATTAGGACATGGTATTCTGTGAATCAGAAGTACGTTTGGTGGCTTGGTTGCAGTTTCTGTTACACTCCAAACACACACAATATTTGTATCAGCCAGCGTGAGTGGAGCAAAGTGCCCTCTTATGCAACTGCACAGCACACACAGCTCATCCTAGTCCAGCAAGAGAAACTAAACCTAGGGGCTCCTCAAGTCTTAATATTAAAGACACGGCTCGCTTCCCACATGGCTGCTGAAAAGCAAACCTGGTCCAGACTGGAAGCCAAGCAGAGCAAGGCCTCCCAGACTCTTTCTCAGCTCTTACTTCGAAAGATTCCTCCTGTTAGCAGCCCAGGAGCCTCAGTAGTGTGGATTTAGTGGGCACAGAAACAGCGCTTGCTCGCCGTTTTTTGCCAAGGCTAACCTCTATTAACTCACCCAATAATGCCATCCCAATCCCCCTCCATCTGTGTCACTTCTCTCTGCCCTAAACACAATGATCTCTTCTGTTGCACACTGGCTGACTAGGGTATTCACTGGCCTGTGAATCAAAGCCATTCAGCAGCTGTACTGTACACAAAGCCGTGCAGTGACTGCACTCTCTACCAGCTCTCATCTCTCTCCTCTCTACCCATTGCTGTTTCCTTACCCAAACTGTCCATCCATCTCTCTCCTCTTCTCACCCGCCCATATGGTGTTTCTCTGCTGTGTCCTTATTTTTCAGCTGTTGTTCATTTTTTCCCTCTGCATTTTTCCACTCTTATTTTTCATTCCTACCGCTTGTGTTTATCCCTCTGGAACACTTCACTGCATCACCAGGGCTTGTCATTCCACACAGTGGTTACATCAGCACCCACCACTGACAAAGAGACAGACAGATAGACAGAAAGAAGAGAAATTAACATAAAATTCAACTTTGTGTATGGCACATTGTAGAGGAAAAGTTGATTTGGGTTTTGAGAGGCAGAGAGTCACAAGGGCGTAAGAAAAGCATGCTTGACAGAGATCGCCACAAAGGGCAAATAAACATAAGAGCTAAAAATAATAACAGAATTAGATATTGCATTCCTTTGCCCTGATTAGCCTTTTTTAGGCTGAGAATATGATTTTACCAGGTAGCCTTTGCACGAGATTCTAATCCATCCAGATATGACCTGCCAATACATCTAAAAATCCTCTTTAATTTGCATTACACTGCACACCCATTGGTAGTTTATGGTTGATGGTGTCATTTGAGCGCTTACATGCACAGCAGTTATAAGCACTAACAGATCATGGTAAGAAACAAAGGATATACAGCTTAAGCCTAAAATGATCTGTGTTACTCCTCCAAAGTCAGGAGAAATCAGTCTAAGAACCTCGGGTGCTTCTTGTGTTAATCTTATCTCATTCATTCTGCGTCTTCCTCACAACAGCCGCCATCTTACCCGCTGCCTGGTGTAACTACACTACTGCTGCCACCCTTGCACTTCATTGGAATCTCATCAGCAGAGAGTGTAGACAGGAGAGAGGCGGGGTCAAAGAATAGTTGCTGTGGGAAACACAGCCTCTTATTTTCATGGCAACGATAGTCGGTACTGCTTTAGCAAGTTATCAATCAGGTGTGTGGATTGGATGGATGGATAGATGGGTGAACTATACCCTTTAATCTTGTGAGTGTGGACACCAGCATTGACTTTCCTCCATGTGGGGGTTGTAAACTACAACTGGCTCCACTCCTGGAATGACAGGCTGTCTTCTACCTAACATAGGAGTTTTGTTTTGACCAAAGGTTCCATTCAAGGAATTGCCTAATGCTTATTGATTTCTCCTCGAGTGAAAGGCAAAGGTCAAGTGTTTCACCGACACAGTGGGAGGTCAAGAGAGGCCAAGACTTGAACTAAGACTTGCATGTTAATACTTATGGACAGAGTTATAGTGAATTTAATCTTTTAAGTGAGATTTGCTCTTCTACCTGAGTCTGACTTTATTTATTTGAGTCTCTGACCCTTGACCTTGAACTAACATGAATCGTCAACAATAAATGCCATCATAAACAAATTTTCCCCATGTTTCAAACCACAGAAAGTGATTGTTTTACGGCATCAAACCATTAGCTTAAAACCAACCTCGTAGCTGTTGTCAGAACATTAACCGCTTTTACCAGATCAAATTGAGAGCATCTAATTTTACTCCAGCTTCAGGGCCCCAAGACTACACATTTTGATGGATTACTATTTTCAATTCTGTTAATTAGTTGAGGCTTTAGTTTGCCATTTGTTTGCACCACCTGTTTCAAGCTTTCCTATTTACAGCATGTATTAGATGGACCTGCAGACACATGGATCATATTTAGTTAATCTCAGTCACATTTAAAACTTTGATTCTGCTAGAGTTTTTATCTATCAGTGCACAGTTCAGTCTAGGGCTAAATAACAATTATTAACTAATGTTAAACACTACAGTGACTTCTTCAAATGACCAACAGAGCAGCATCCAAGATATTCAGTTTATGATTATGTATGACACAAAAGAGCATAAAATCCTAATCCTAAAAAATCAAGGCTTTAACCAGCAAATATAAATGATTATTCAATTATTCATTATCAAAGTACTTATGATTAATCATCTAGTTAGTAGATGATGTCATAGGTAATCATTGCAGGTCTACTCTGGATCAAAACAGAATATGAGCAACAGTAATAGCAGGTATTGTTTATTCCACACCAGATAGGTAGATTCTTTAAGAATATGGCTGAAATGGAAGCAAAACCAACATGAAGTGGCTCAGCACATGGTGCTCTTGTGGATTAGGGTTGGTGATGTTGACCTGGTGAGCAGCAAATATCCTCCCATTTTTGTCATACAGTATCTCTTCCTCACTTTCCATTTTCCTGTCATCTCTTGCCGATCTCTTTCCACCCAAGGGCTCCAGAATAGATTCAATGCTAAGTTTGAACATTCATTCAAGGCACATTAGAAACTGGAACAGTTGCATGACAAGAAAATCTCAATACAACCACATTACTAGTTGTTTATATATGTTACCATTGTAAGTCATGTCCAAATTATTCCATACATAAGCAATGTGGATACAATAACAATATCCATGACAATTAGTATCCCAGTCTGCTTAGAAAAGTCACATTGTGTGATTGAAAGTTTAGAAACAAATATCTTGGATTTTTGGTGGTTTTGGTGACTCATTTGTTTTTATGATGGTGGTGGAGATTGCTGTTCAACACTTTCCTCTCTCCCATCTGGTGGCTTTGAAGGCGGCGTGATGATTCAAATCATTTTCTATACCCATGAAATCATTTAGTGAACACTTGTGCCCTGTAATGGAAATATCAAAACTTGTTTGGTCAGAGTTTTCCTTTAATTTGTCACAAGTCTGTGTGAATACAGTACTAATATTGTTTTTCTTCATGCTTTAAATATTTGAAGTCCACCATCAGATTCCAGGAATATTCTTTGATACTGGCGCTGCCACTCTTGACGAGCTCCCATCATGAACTGTAGTGTGTCATGCTAATCAAATCGAGACTACTCTCAAGGAGTCTCCAGAGCAGACACTGTTAGAGGTCTAGCTAACTGAAGGGGACTTGACTTTAAATTGCAAGGTAGTTGCTTTTTTCAGCGACTCAGAGCCGATATGTGTTTCCAGACAGAGATGGTGAGAGCTGAAGGTCTGAGGGGAAAGAGATCAAAGTCATTGTGTGCAGACATCTGTCAAGGTTTTGTTGAGTGTCTGAGGTACCAGTCGTGTTAGTTCTGCTCGCTGAACAGGTTCTTCTTAAAACCCACTGTGATTATTCTTATTCTCAATTCTTCTCTGTCTCTTTCACTCTCTCAACCTTTTTTCTCGCCCGCCTCCCTTGACACACCCTCTCCACCCTGTTCACTCCAAGCTCCTCGGCGTAGCTGTTCATTCACCATCTTCTCACCGCACACCCTTTGACCTCTTCCTCTGTTACTGTGTCTTTTATATGCTACTCCTGTCCTTTTGTTCTCCGCATACTCTCCCCAAAGATAGAGACGCATGAGGCTGTGTTGTATCACCAGCTCATGTGTTTTAAGAGAAAGGAGGAAAGAGTGATGCGGATGTGGAGTGAACTAAACACCACCTAAGCTCAGTTAATCTCCTTTAGTTAGCAGAAAAAGAGTTTTTGGGCTGTCATATTTTATATTATATAAACGGGCTGTAAGTAATAATATCATGCTGGCTACTAGTGGTAGGTAGAAGGAAGCGGGTGATCACATGCAGGAGGAGAGGAGAGAGAAGTGAAAGGAAAGGAAAGGAAAGGAGGAAAGGGCAGACATTTGACAACACGTGTTGAATTTGACAAACAGGAACATATGGCTCCATTGAATGTATTACAGCCAAGACATGAGAAAAAGAATTTCTTTGTGACATTTCCATGACATTTCAATGGAGGCTCATATGTTCCCAAATGACAAACTATTTGGTGACAAATAATTAGCCCACGCAGAAAAACAGGTGAAGGAAAGTTTCTGAGCTCTACACAAAAAATACACACACAATGCATTCAGAAAACGCTAAAACACACAATCAAGGTCCAAGGCCACAAAACATCACTTTTTTGTTACTCCTAGAGCAACAGAGTCAGTGATTAGGCAAAAAGATATTAACCCCATCCTAAAGATGAGTGCTGATATAAAGCAAATCAATAGCAGCATCAGGCAAAGAAGACCTGTCAACAACATACCGGTACAGGAGGCCAAGACACTCACTACAGGCACATACAGACGCCATGCAGCCTACACTGCACATCTCATATCTCCATGGGACTGACAACACTTGACTGACTTGACTGGTTATACTGGTCTGATGATCACTCTGCTGTATCAGTTACTCTGTCTAACCCATCTTGTCAAGCTTTATTCAGGGTGCCACACTCCAATCCACATATTTCATTGGTCAAACCCAAAAACAAGGTAATGTCCACTGGTAAAACAATTACCACAGCCAACATGTACCTTAGGAACATATACCAGTTCCTTTAAGTATTTAGGGTTAGGGAACGGGTTAGGGAATAGGTTAGGGAATGGGTACGGGTTAGGGAACAGGTTAGGGTTGGGGAATGTGTTAGGGAACAGGTTAGGGAACGTGTGATGGGTTAGGGAACGGGTTAGGGAACGTGCTAGGGAATGGGTTAGAGAACAGGAATGTGTTAGGGTTAGGGAACGTGTTAGGAAACGTACTAGGGAACAGGTTAGGGAACGTGCGCTGGGTTAGGGAACGTGTTAGGGAACGGGTTAGGGTTAGGGAATGTCACAGAGACGAGCCTCTTCCCTGGGCCCCAGGAACACCGAGCCCTGCCCCACATGTCAAGGTATGGTCAATGACATTTGGCATACATTTGACAAATTCGAACCATTTTTTGACACGGGTGGTTACAAATGGAACACTTTTGACACATGACAATAGTTAGTGTAAACCATTCATCAATTTGATGGAAGGGGAACAATTGTTCCTTTTGTCAAAAACGAGACAAGTGGGAAACAATTTTGACATTTGGGACACTTTGGGACATTAGGGAACGGTTGGGAACAGGTAAGGTTAGTTGGGGTGGGGCTTGAGTACTGAATTGGGTTTGTGTGCACTGGCCTACAGATTCAGACTTGAGTAGAAGGAGTAGTGACAGAACCGGGTGAAATGGGTGGTGCCTTACAAGATGGTCTGGGAAGTCCAGATTGGGGTTGGAAGATGTATGTGGAGGGTAGAAGGAGTGGAAATGAATTGGTCAGGACTGATGCTTTTTGGCCAGTATGGGTAATAGTGTGGTTTGTGGCCTTGCCCTCCTGACTGGGAGAGAGTTCAAGACTAGGGGGTGGGTTCTGACTGAAGGCTGCAGGTTGCCATGGCTGGGAGTGTTTTATTAGCTGTCAGGTGTCACTGGGGGCATCCAGTGGTCCCCACCTTTTAAGTGCCGGAGGAGGGGAGGTTTTTTTTTTTGTTCTGGGGCTCTGATTATCAAGAAACATATAGTAAAATAAAAAGAACATGCCTAAAATAGTTCGATGAAAGATACAACAATCCTTGAATATATAATAAAGATGCCTGTAAAGCATAGTAAAACATGTAATAATATTAAAAGTAAGTGCTCAAAATAAGTGCTCAAATAAAGTGCCTGAATAAGTGCTAAACTATGCAATTATAAATAATAAATAAAATTGTGCTAGAAACATTATAATTGTGTTTTTTCCTGTTAAATAAAATTGGGCGCCTCAGAGTCGGAATGGTTGGGGCGCTGCACTACGGGGCTTAAGTGCCCACAGCTGGTCCCCAGATCACCCGGCCGGACCCATCATGGTCACCCCTGCTCTCTCTCCCTATTTCCTGTCTCATCTCCACTGTCCTATCAAAATAAGGTGAACTTCAAAAAAAACAATAAAATAAATAAGCTTAATATATATAAATATTAAATAAAATCCACAAAGCCCATCTGTGTCCTATAATGTCCCTTCTCTGAAATGAAGGTGGGACCACCAGAGGAGTCACTGAGCCCCTGCCCCAAATGTTAAGGTACAGTCAGTGACATTTGGTATGCATTTTGACAGTGACAATGGCACCATTTTGGACATGGTGGTGACAAATGGGGAACACTTTGATACAGGAGAATGTAGTGCAAACCATTTGGTCCCACTCTGTCGATTGTTTGTCAAGCAAAAATGTGCCACCTGGTGACAACAAAAGGTACTGTGACAAATGGAACACGGTCCCAAAACTTTGAAAAATTTAATAACCTGGGGAGTTATATCAGAACACCATTCGAGCCAAGGTTCTCCTAAAAGACGATTTGGATCCAACCCAGCCCAGGCCCTGCAATTTTTTGCCCTAGCCCTAAGGCATGGAAGGAAAAAGGAAAGGGAAAGGAAAGGAAAGGGAAAGGAAAGGAAAGGAAAAGAAAGGAAAGATGACAAAAGCTGTTTGATGAGTAAAATGGGAGGTATGGTGTCAGACCCAGCTAGACCATCACTAACGATTGACCACCGATAGAACACTTCAGCCAATTTGCCTCAGGTGCACACAGACACACACTCACGCACTCATTCATACACAATTATAGATACCGCCAGGAGGGAAGGAGATGAAAGGGGAGAGTTGCTGAGTGTGAGAGCGAAGGATTGAGTGGCAGAGAACAAAAGAGAGAGAGATGAAATGGAAGGAGGAGGTTACGATTCTCCTGCATCACCCCTCCCCTTCTCTCCTTCTCTCTCTCTCTCTCACACACACACACACGTACACACACATGTACACACACACTGGCTGAGTCTGAGTCCAGAGCAGCGCATGGTGCCTCATGAAAGGGCGATTGCAAATGAGCATTGTGATTCTGTGCTGCATGGCTGACAAAGAAAGAGGGAGGATGGAGTGAGAGACAGAGAGAGAAATAACAGAGAGAGAGAGGGAGAGAGACGGTATGGCATGTCTAAGCTGTACTCGAATCCATCTCTATTGTGTAACATGCTTCAGTGTCATTTTTCAAGTGAAATAAAGAACTGGGGCAGCAACTGAGGGATTTAATCATTTATTTGCTCTAGAGTTGGATAAAAAACCAAGCACTAATGTCTCTTACTGCATAGATATTATAAGGTTTGTGTGAATTAAGCATTTGATTTATATACAGTACCTGTTTGCCAAAGGGAGATATCTTTGGTAATATAACCATTTTCAGTGTTGTGTTTTCTTCCTCCACCAGAGATTAATATATATGCTTTCTTTTATTTAATATAGCCATTAATATTTACCACTGTTTGCTCAGGGCGTTGAACCTCAAGAGTTGGCAAATCTAGTCGTGGATTTCACTTTATATAATTTCCCTTTGTGCTTCAGCTGTCAGGAGGATGGATGGATGTAAAGGAGCTTTTGTTATCTTTATTTGTGATGTGGGATACAATTAGCTGCTATCAAAGGCATACACGAGGTAGGCTTTTAGGGGTCTACATGCACTCACAGGGGGCTTGTGATGTGTGTTTGTGTATATGTGTGTATTATGTGTGGATGTCTTTGCACCCTCCCTCCCTTTCCCTGTCCTTCCCTGACCCTCATCTGTAAACAAAGAACGAAGCGAGGTACAGTACTGTACAGAATACTCTTTGTCCCTGATAGACTGCTTACGCACTTGATTTTTATGGGTTAGGACAGTGTGTGTATGTGTGTGTGTGTTTACAAATGATGTTAAGCCCCATGGGAAGGAAAATAAAATTGAGTTGGAACTGATTTAAAGAAGTTTACTAGGGTTGTGTGTGTTACATGTGTATATAGATGTTTGTGTGTATTCACCTGACATCGAATTGGATTAATCTGATTTACACTGAGCTGGTTTGACTTTAATTAAATTGAAATAAACGTGTGTTTATGTGAGTGTGTGTGTGTGTTAGAGAGAGAGAGAGAGAGAGAAAGAGAAAGAGAGAGAGAGTAAAACAGCAAGTGAGCGACAAGGACTACTATAAAACAGTACATAAAGGCAGTTTGAACTCAACACCCTGACGTCTCTCTGTCTTGTGATTCTCCTTTCTCCTTCAACTCTCCTTCACTCTTTCAGTCCAGTTATTGTCTGTCTGCCTGTCCTTCTGTCTGTCCATTTCCCTGCCTACTTTTACCTGCATGCACATCAGCCAACGCTTCCCCTTACAAATCACGCTTTGGCTTGTGTAGTGATCAGGAAACTGGATTCCTCCTTACCCTTCCCTCCTGTAATTGACCTCTGGAATCCTAGATACAGACAGAAAACACATCACATGAGAGAGAAGGGCATGAATTACTAGTTTAAAGTTTTTCTCCTGATTAGTAATCAGTCCAAAGTATCAGTTTCAGCCCAGTCTCCCCTGTACCACAAAACAGTAGCACAGTCCATATTCTGATTTTCAGCCATCCCAGTAGGCCTGTGTTGTGCTGTTTCAACAACTGTTTAAATCAGCTTGCAGGAATTAAGAGTGAGACGTGCACTTCCTGTACCAGAGCCAGAAAAATGGCAGAAAATGGCCACAAAATGTGCATCATGCAAGGACAAGGTCAGTGTTGCTGCAGTTTGCTGTAAGTCAACTTATAAATAGAACAATTGTTAAATTGAGTTCTTATGTGAAAATGTTACGTTAACTGCTCCTAGTGACTTAACGTGAAGGCTTTCATGTTGACTGAAATGACGTTAGCAAAAGTCAAAGCCAAAACAAAAGGGTTACTAAACTGATTTTCATATTTAAGAGTAAAAGATTATAGGCACTGAGCCCAGTACATGCTGTATAATTATCTAGATTCAGTGGAATAGTACGTATGTGTCTCAGTCCTCGGACAAAGCACATGACCACAGAGAATGAATGAATGGGTGACCCTGACCCCAGCGCCGCGACCTAGAATCTATATTCAGCTTTGTGCTGAAGTCAGCCCACCCACATACCGGAAGACAACCTGACAGAGGCACGCTCCATCACATCAGCTAGTGTGTCTCACATGGCAGAGGGGATGGTGTTACACTATCTCTGTCCCACAGGAGGGAAGGATAGCAGCAGCAGCTCTCTCAAATATAGGAAATTGGCTGCGGCGTGTTGCATACCAAGCTGACGCCGAGAAAAATAATTGATCGAACAGGATGAGAATGAACTAAAAAGAGTCGTTTTGGGATGTTGACGGATCCCTGGCAGGAAAGTTTGAGATCTGGTTGTTATTGTGGTTTATTTTCGTCCAGTGATTTATTTTGAGTTACATGCTTATTCTTTCTTTGTTGTTTGAAGGAAAGAATTTACATATTGTAGATAAATCCACACTGACTTGAGCTGAACTAATTAGTGAGCATGTGTGTGTTCATTTGCATAGAAAGGGGGAAAGATATCTATGTATGGTCTCTCAAGCCTGATCAAACATCGAACATTAGCATGGTTGCCAGCATCCTAGCATGGTCAATGGCAGACCGTGCCACACGTTAACAAACACACACAGACGCACAGAAACAGATAGCAACATACAAAGACAGTGACTGAACATACAGTACATGCAGTACATTCAGTGATTGAAATAAGAAGTCGTCCCCAAATTCCTTCACATTGACAAGTCTGTCAAGCCTTCCATTCTGACACGACTATGCAGTGATACATGTCAATAGATTTACTAGTTGAAACTTTCAGTCATTTGTCAAAGAGGCCCCACTCACCAAGAGGAAGAAATTCAGCTGGCAATTTTGCCATCTGATATAAGAGTTGTTCTTGGTATATTTTATCTGTGACATTGTGCAACCTTTGCAGGCTTTAGCTCCTTTTCTCCAATGAAAAATACAGCACACTGCTGTTAGCTTCAAACTATGATGTGGCATCATTCCAGCCCAAGCTGTAGGAAAATACTTCCAAAAAGATGTCCCGGTCGCGGAGGTTCTTTCTTTTCTAACATATTAGAAGACTATAAAATTAGGTAGTTTGTTGATGATGTTGTTATGGGATTTAGAAGCACACATTAGCAATACTACTGCTAATGTGTGCATAACTACTGTAGGTAATAGATAAATAGTTAATAAAATAGTTAGCTGGGACCAGCTGACAACTGCAGTTTACAGTAGATAGATAAATACATGGTTTAATCTTGTTCTTTACATTTTCTTTGTATTTTTCTTTTGGAAATGCAAAATGACATTGTGCTCCAAACCTTTGCATATAAGTGTTGTGTTTTCAAGACCAGCTCAGCAGCATAATCAAACATACCTCCATCAAGGGTTTATTAAAATATACTGTGTCATTCATTCATTTACTGATAGACAAATTGTTCTCCTTCAGTGTATTTACCTTTAGCCCTGTAACCAAACACTTGGTTATATTACCCAGCAGAACTTATTACGAGAGCTGGAGCCTCCAATTGAGATAAATATATCCTTAAGTAGATAATTTGGTTCTTCACTTATTATTATACACTAATTGCAATACTGTCTCACTCTCCTCTCCTTCCGCTTCTGCTCTCTTTAGCCTTCCACACCCAATTGCTCACCTTTCCCACTGAATTGGGTATATTGATCTTAAATATGGCCAGAAGGCGGCATTTGGGCTATTTATTGATATTAGTGACAGCGACGATCTGATCACAGACAACAGGCCATGATACTGCTCTAAAGTCCTCAGAGCAGATCTATGTATTATAATTACACCTAGGAATCGCCTTCCTCTCTTTTATTGCCATAAAAAGAGAGAGTTAGACAAGCCTAGTCATGTCTGTTAGGAGTAGACTCACAGAAACAGGAGAGCATTCACTGTGGCCTGTTTCTGTGTCTCATTGGATGAAATATCACACATTTCAAAAGCTTCAGCAAGACACCCTAACAAGGATGATAACAGAGTTTAATAGGACTTTTCATGGTTTCACAAGTGCCATCTAACATTGAGAGTTAGGTAATATGATCAAGAGTTATCAGATCTTGGCCTGTCATGGAGAATTAAATCACGCATCTCCCTTAAATTGGCTTTCTCACTGACCAGGGCTGCTTCAAAGATGTACAATTAAAGAATCCTACATTTCGAGACTTGTTAGTCAAGTTTTTAATCAAGTGTTAAGTCCTCAGGTTTCATTTCTCTTCAAATATGTGGAATGAGAACCAGGATTTTAATTTCTTTTTAGCAACATTATCCAAACTATTTTACCTTAAAATAACAGCTTCAAATTACTTTGGATGGACGTGAACTCAGCAGAATGTAATGCACCAGCATAGTGTACTTCCTACGTGGTTGCAGATGCCACTGTTGTTGAGCAAAAATTAGGTAGTGTTGATTTAAATTATTCTTTCTTGAATCCAGTGTTCTGTCGCCAGCTTGAAAGGATCCTTGTTCCTCTTGATCAAAGATACTGACTTGAAGAAAATTTTGAAACAGGCGGGCACAAGCTGTATGTATTGAATATTCTTCTAGCTCTAGCTAAAACCCTGTGTCATATATCCGGACTTGCCTCACCAATTCTGCACCTCCATCACCTTCCCTGTGTTTCTTTTTAGCAGGATCATCTCTGTTTGAGGGCAATCTCTAATCTGACAATACTGGATTAAAACCACAAGATTACCAGGTAGAGACAGATCACATCCCAAATTTTGTAAATGATTTAAGCCCTGATTACAATACTAGTCCGAACCCAACCTCTGAACTCACTATGAAAAACAAAAAGGGAACAATTCAACAGCAAGCATGGAAGAAGACAGATGTTTGAATGGCAGATGTTGCTAGACAGATGGGCTCTAATTCAGTCAACAAGATTAGAACAAGTTTAGATGAAACGCAGATTACTGTGAATTTTGAGAAAATCAATGGGGCCACATGGATAAAACATATGGAGGATGTCGATTTAATCAAAGGATTGAAATGCAACATGGTTGCTCATCCACTCCATATTTCTGGCTTCGCTATGAAAGTCTGTCTGATAAGCTTCTCTGTACAGAAAAGAGCAATAATCCACTGTGAGAATCATTGTTGCTCTTTCAACAAGCATGACAGTAAGTACAGATGTTCAAAGATGCTTTAGGGTTAAAGAAACCTGTTTTCCACTTCAAATGAGGTTATGGCATTGTTGAGTTTGCAAGGAACAGCTGTAGAACTTCAAAATCATATCAGGAGATATGATGCAGTGTTTCATAGAACAATGCATAGCAGCAGAAGTCTTAATTTATAAACTGACTCTTCACTGGTTTGAAGATGCTTTTTCAGGATGTCCCATTAATATCTTCAGTGTCAAATGTTTTGACAAACACTTTTGCAGGCGTGAACCATGACACTTTGTAGTAGCTGCAATACATTTCAGTGTCATTGAATGTGTCACCCATCTGCCTTATTCAGAGGCCGCTGTGGTTTTGCTGCCACCTCAGCAATGTCTAGTTCAGTGAAAGGCTTGATGAGATCATTACACATCATTACACCTGATGGGTTGTGTTGACAGTGCCTCCTCGAAAGTGACAAATAATGAAAGAGGCAGCAAACAAGGTGAACATTGCCCATCTTTGCCTCCCTTCTCCCTCTGCTTTCCCTTTTTTTTCTTCCTTCTAACCTTATATACCCCCATCTTCCATTCCCAGTCCCTCAACACGTAATAACAGGCATGCTGGAGCCACAAGGTTACACACTTCCGCTGTGTGAAATTGATGTCATCATGTGGAAAGGTGTGTAGCTGTGAAATGGGGGTAATTGCTGTGATAACATGAAAACATAGCTCAATTTGTACTGTACATGTTTCTGAGGAGAAAAGATTGAAATACATAAGGTGGTGCAGACATTACATTGAGGAAGATATAAAGAGTGTCTCCTTGATCCCGACACCCCAACCCCCATTCCTGTCTTCTGCCTTGTCAAACCTGAAAATCCTGACACATGCTAAGGCAGCCTAATAAGACCCTGCAACTCATATGGACAGAGGAAATGGGACATTGTGAGACACACAGAGCACTAATCCTCTGCAAGACAGCAGGACAGAGTGATTGTGCGGCACTGGAAGACAGCGCCACATGCTGTCAACACCATTTTGCAGCGAGCATTTTGACTGGATGAGGGAGAAGGAAGTGGTAAATGTAAGCAGAGAGGTGATGAAGACTGATTAAAAGCTTGCATGAGAGAAGCACTGAGATCTGGGGATGAATTAATGAATGTTTGAGCTACTGACGGAGCAAGTGAGATGAATAGAGAGAATGGATGAGGAGAGATACTGACAGACAGAAAAAGAGAGAGAAGAGGAGGGGGGTGGTGTGAGACAAAAGAGTGGCAGAGAAGGTGCGAGGAGGAAATACAGACGGGTATGTTTCTATGGGCGCGCAGGAAAGATTTGGGGTGAGGAAATCTTGCATCATCGCAGCGGGCCAATGAAAAGGCTCGGTTAAAATGTTCAAAGGGAGTGTCCTAGCAACAGCGGAGTAAATACCATAGCAGCCACCATTCCATCTCAGACCGGAAAAAAACCCTACACACACACACACACACACACACACATACATTGATTAACACAATCGTGAACTAGAGCGCAAACATGTTAGCTGTTTCAGTGCACCTTGCTGTTTATTCATGTAAATGGGTTAAAATCTATATATTTTGACCAGTGTACAGCTGTATAGAAGCATCAAAATCCATATATCACTCACTGTGCATAGGCATGTTTGAAATGACTGTATTATAATAAGAATCAAAATATTTTTTCTCTCTCCACAGATACACATTGGCATTTTGATAGATGCGCAATATACAGTATTACATACAAATTTACAGATGAAAAGTACAGGCATATGTATGTGAATGTAGTGTATGTGTATGAGTATATATGAGTGTACGTAGAGGAACATATATTTACATTTATTGGGTCAAATGCTGAAAATCTGGCACATTTCACTCTGTGTACTAACAAATGTAAATGTGTATATGTTCTGTATATGTATATACACACCTGTGTAAATGTGTTTGTATATATATTGTCTGTATATGCACATGGATGAAGTATAAGTATGTTGTGCATTCAATGATGATAAGACATACAAGCATATTGTATGATTTATGTGTGTGTGTGTGTGTGTGTGTGTGTGTGTGTGTGTGCTCAAAGTCAACATGGCAGTAAATCATCAGATAATCTACTCATATGGATTATAACCAGAGTCACTAGATTACAGGAGGGATAGACAGGGACCAGGTCTTTCAACTACACACCTCTCCTGTCTGTTTCTCTCTCCCTCCCACCTGCCCATGCACTGCACACACCCCTGCACACACAGTACTTCATCAAGCTTTCTCCTTCTGTCTTTCTACTTATCCATCTCTCCATCCACGGCATCTCTCTCTCATTCTCTCCCCCGCTGCACACACAAAGAAGACCTGCAGAGTCACATGGTAGCACGGTGGGTAGCTTCACCCTTTCTGTTTTCTCCATCCAACAACCTCATGTACCCCCTTTTCCTCCACCAGACCTCTTTTTTTCAGATTTGAAAGAACTCCTGAAAAGCCTTAGCCCTCATTCATTCATCCCTCCATTCAGTTTTTTCCTCACTCCCTCCCTCCTTTCTTCCCCCCTCCCTGTTTTCCACTCTAGTCGCATGCACCCACCCCTTCTGATCAGCAGTGTAATCTGGGGCTATTGTTTTTAGCAGGCTGTTTGCAGAGACAGCTTTGCACAAGCGTGCACACTCACACCTCAAACACCTACCTCACTGTATAAAACCGAGCACCTTTTGTACTGACGCTAACAATTCCTGATGTAATGCGTGTATGATAATGGAGCTGAAAAACTGGGGAGGCATATTCGACATGCAATTTACCCACAGTGTACAGTAGAGCACTCCAGTGCATCAGTGTGATATATGATGCATGTGCTCTGATGGTTCTAGGTCACATATGTCCTGTGACCAACTCATCATCCATCACTTAAAATACACACACACACAAACATGGAACGTGAGCTCCATGTAGTCCTGATGGATTCCTGCTAATACACAGAGGAGGAATATATTCTTGCTGAGGTGTGTGTGTGTGTGTGTGTGTGTGTGTGTGTGTGTGTGTGTGTGTGTGTGTGTGTGTGTGTGTGACTGTGGCAGTGACCGTGCCGCTCTGGCTAAGCACTGCAGTGAAAAAGAACAAGCCCCAGTTGACCAGCCCCACAGGGTTTTGATGTGGCCGGGCCAAATTCAATGCTCCCTCCCCACCCCCGGGATCCTGAGCCATGCTAGTCCTCCACATCCAGTCTATCTACCCACAGGCAACAGCACCGTCCCTCAGCTGAAAACCCCACTAAAACAAATCACTGCTCACCCACCAGCCTCCATCTAGAGCCTAACCCACATCCATCCTCTCATCCTCTCCTCCTCAGCCTCCTTCTCCAGCTTGCAGCCTCTCTCTTTTAGATGCAGGGTGGGACTGTCCGGAACCTTTCTACTATCAGCACTAAACGGATGGAGTGATGGTGAGCGATTAAAAAACAGAAGAAGAAGAGAAAAGAGTGTTCGCTCAGCCTACCGGCTGGGCGTGCAGGAGGGGAGGATGATGCCTCTGACTCTGCTCTTCCTTCCTTCTCTCTGGATCGAGGTGAAGCAGAGATGGATGCAGGGAACAAAAGAGAAGGACAAAGGGCAAAAAAAAGGAGACAAAATGCAGACCCCGAGAGCTGGTGGCTTGTGAGAGAAAGGGAGACGGAGGATGCAGAAAAAAGAGGAAAAAAGTCTCTGTGTTGCTTTTCTCTCTCTTCCTCTGTGAGGATCCTTTATTCTTGTGAGCCAGAGGGCTGTGGATTCACCTAAACACTGAGCATACGCACCGCCCTCACGCCACACAGCCCTCCTCTTCTCTCTCTCTCTCTGCACCAAAGACAGCAGCTGTTGGTCTCTATGAGAAATAGAATGCCAGGTCCCTCCCTCTCCCCTTCTCCTCCTACCTCGCTCGCTCACCACCCCCACCACCACACACACACACACACACACACATTCACCATGTCCTCACAACACCCCCTCCCCCTTTGACTGACATCTCCCACTAGCCTGCTGGAAATAAGAGGAGGGGGCACTGTTCTGTTGGTGTGTGTGTGTGTGTGTGTGTGTGAGTGAGTGAGTGTGGTGCAGAGTTGTACTGTGTTTGACATTGTTTCAGCAGCAGAGTGATTCTTTCTGTCCACACGGTGTGAAAGTGAATCATGGTGAGTAAGGATGCATTGGGGTATTTTTGCAAACTGTGTGGTGACTGCTGAGCACCACTTGCTACTGTGCTGCAGCGAGAGGAAGGAAATTCATATTATTTGTGGTCATGAGCAGCTTGAGTGTGAAGGTGTTTATATTTACTGTAAGACCCAACTGCACAGAGTGACTATAAGCATAAACAAGCTGACATTTATGAGACGTTGCACATGATGGATATTTTTTTACTGTAACAGGTACAGTGGGACTACTGTATGTGTGTGTGTGTGTGTGTGTGTGTGTGTGTGTGTGTGTGTGTGTGTGTGTGTGTGCTCCTTCCCTCTCTGTCCTCCAGAGAGAATATAGTGAAAACTCTCATTAGGGATCCTTACTTCAGGGTCGCAGCCTGGACGAAAGGGCATGGTTAAATGAGCCATAGCTAAATTGTCACTGTGTGTGTGTGTGTGTGTGTGTGTGTGTGTGTGTGTGTGTGTGTGTAGGGACTGGGGGTGGGGGTTGATGTCTATTGTCTGGTGGTCTTGTAACGCAGGCCAGTGCTGTGTGGTATCACCGAGGGACTGGAACAGAGTAAAAGAACTGAAGACCAAATGCTTCCATGCCATACTCTACTGCAGTGTATAGTTCCAGCTCAAGGCAGAATCAGGGCTTAGCTTGGTGACCTTTTAATATGACTGTATTTGGAGACAGAGAGAACCAGTTGATGAACTTTCTTGCAGCCATTGTTAATAAGGGGATGGGTCACGAGCACAAGAGGACACGCTCGTTCGAATATGGAGAGGTGCAATGAGGCTACTTCAGACTTAAGGTGCTCTTGTGAATTAGCTTCGCCTCATGCCTCCCACTGAAAAATCATGCAAACGCTTACACAGACTTATGTGAGCTGAACTCTGGCTTGGTTCACACAACAGAAATGTTGCTTCTTGACTTTCAAGCAATCATGGAGTAAAATTGTCAACAAAGCACTAACACCATGTAAAATAGACAACAGATAAGCATCACGTGGCCTCAGTCAGTCATGAGGAAGTAGCAGAAAACATCTATCTGTGTAGTTATTTGTTAAATCGCTGACCCGTTAAAGATAAATTAAAAGCAGAGGAAGAGTTTAACGCTCACACAATTATGGGTCTTCCTGTTTTGTGGTTGTGTTTAAGAAGTGATCTTTTGCTGCGCTTCATATCACCAAACATTGCCCGACATTAATAAAACAATTAAATAGAACATTAAACATAGTTTCAGTTTTACTTCAACTTCCCTGTGATAATACATTATTAATTCACTGAGCTCATCATTGTAATGCAAGCAGAAAAGAAGAAGAATGAATTAAATATGTATTCAAAACATGTTATTGTGGGGACAAACAACATACTGAGCATTAGTCTCTACGACACCTTCTAATAAGGTCTGACATAAGGTTTAAGAACTCTAACTTGACTTCAGAATGTACCTGTGTCATCTGTAGTCCACTGCCAGAAATGCGGGGTGAATGGTTGACACTCACCCCTTTGGCTGGCACTGTGGGCGCCACAAAGATGGAGAAGGTAAAAGGAGCAAGAAAAGAAAAACAGTGGAAATCATATTGTATTGGTGAGAGAGTGTTCTGGCCTTCTATTTAACACGTTTACAGTAACAATATTGGGACAAGTGTTTGCTCAGACGGATGTCAGTCGATGAGGTGAAGGATTGGAGGAGAGGCTACGCTGAGAGTTTTTCACTGAGTCACTGAGGCTCATTGAGTGGGAGGTTATTATAAAACTGGTGTAGACTCATTATAACACCTGGCACCTCAGTCTGTTATGATGTTGTATTTAGCTTCTTGCATTCGGCCCCACATATGGAATGAGCTTCCCACCCTCAGTCTGTAAAATGTTTTTGATGCAGACAGAAAAATCTCAAGTATCTCTTGAAAACCAGTGTTTACGCACCCACCCACACTAATGATTAAGCACAATGGGTCTAATCTGTCTTATCCAACATTACTTTGGAAAAGTTTTAAATATCTCTAATGTTAAACTGCTATAATAAACTATTAAACAAATGAGACAATGGGGTTGCAATCTGATGGATCACTGCTAATGCAGCCTGCAGGCTACAGATATTCTTTTGAATTGGAGGCTTCAGCAACAAAGAATGGTTTCATCTGG
The DNA here is from genome assembly GCA_033238685.1 of Lates japonicus. Lineage (NCBI taxonomy): Eukaryota > Metazoa > Chordata > Actinopteri > Centropomidae > Lates > Lates japonicus. The sequence goes on from BRZM01000031.1 coordinate 2,986,587, forward strand.
ACTGCTGGCACTCAGTGGTTAAATCGTGATGGTTCAGGTTCTGCAGGGTGTTTCAACCAGCCGCCTAAACACTCGTGACTGGCGTGACCTACTGTTCCATTGATGATCGTCACTGTTCTAATTTCTTCTTGAAAGACTCCAGCCGTAGAGATCATCGATTTTACCTGCGGCATCAGAATCTGGAAGGCTTTCAAACAATGAAATACTCCAGTTTCACAGTTATGGCAAGCATCACCACCTCTGATGAACCAAATATGCACAGGACCAGATGTTCTCTTTGGAGCAAGAGAGAAGGTTGGGGTGGGGTGGAGGGGGAGTTTTATTTGTTGGTTCGTGAACAACATCGCCTTTGATGTGAGGCCTTGTACTGTACCCTCCTGACCAACTGAACTTGGCCAGAAGATAAATTGCTCATCTCACCACACCGTGAAATTCAATTCTGTATGCTGTTAAGAGTGACTGCCACCAGTGTCCTCTGCGTGTGTGTGTGTACCAGATCGTAACAGCAGATACCGCAGACCGCGGTTGAAACATTACGATTGTCACCTGATCTGGTGCTGTTCTGAAAGACGGCGGCTATGCAGTGAAGGAGACTAAAATGAATAAATAACACGTGATCCAAGGATACTCGAGGGAGGATGGTGAGTAAGTTCATTTGCATAAGCTTCCTAGTTAAAGTTTGCTCTCAGAGAAACCTACTGCATACAGTCGCTTAAATAAATATCAAAATGATGATCGCTCTTCATTATCTTGCTTAATTTCACAGAGGTAACTGTTTCATGCCTTTATCAAACACCATGATTCTCTAAATTTCCTTAAACATCACATCAGCTGTGAAATTGAAAGCATTTTCACTTTGATTTTCTCATTGATTGTCAGGCAAAAAGAGACAAGCAGCCTTTTCAAGACCCGCCCACAATATGTGAAAGTGCAAGAGAGATATGGAGGTCTTTTTCAGCTGAAATATTAATACCTCAGCATTATTGGTTAACCAGAATAAGGTGGAGCACCTTTGGATTATTTATATAGTGTCTATTATTTTAGTCAATTGTCCCATCTTGCTTGCTATTGCATGAATGGCAAAGATTGCTTGTGGTGAGTCTGTCCTTATGACATCGTCTTATAAAGGCTCACATAATTATAAGGAGAGGTAAAGTGTACTAGTAGCATTAAGGGTGAAACATCAGAAAGAGCAACTTGGGGGTGAGAAAATCAAAGTTGAACATTTTTTTTTTTTTTAACAAAATGCCACATTTTACATCCCACAGCCTTCAACTATATTGATAGAGAAATTCAACAATAGGGATTTTATGTTTGGTCTTGATGGTTTAAAGGAACAGGATTTCACTAATAAGTAGTTTGATTAAAGTTTCACCGCATAAACAGAAGCACAAGAAGAAGAGTTATCATGTTCTCACCCTAGCAATGTTAGTTACACAGAACATGTATTCATATTTTGCTAAATTAGCTCACATAAGCCACCATAAGTTACTGGTCATATCAGACCCAAGAGAAGTTGGAAGGACAGATGTGTTTTGCGGTTTACCATTTGTAATTGTTTATATAAAAACAGGAAGAGGAGGTGTTATTTTCTTCTTTTAAAATTAAATAGTCTCATTTAATAGTCTATTTTTCACTTCAGAAACAAGTATAAAAATGACATTCACAGTCGGGTCCCCGTGACTTTGATATCCACATTTGCTTTCTCAACCAGAAGAAAGCCAGCCACACTGTTACCATGCCCCAATAAATCAAGATATTGAAGAAAACAGAAACTTGTGACTGATGTACTATTACTTTATGGGTACTGAGGGGCAGACAATCCTAGAAGCTAACAGCTACATAGAAACCAAAGCCTCAATCAGCGTGAGGCAACAACACAAAATTAATCAAAAGGGTGGTTAATGACAGTGTTGCAAAGTGTTGCACTTCACACCACAGGAGATCATATCTGCTCAACCCAAGTTACAGTGCAAGAACAGATATTTGAGCATGGAGTATGAACAAAGTGGCGCCATTCTCCTATTACAAGTCAGTGCACCAACTTGGAAGCTGTTATTTTGAGGTGAATAGTTGCACAACAAGTTACTTTGAAGGGGAACTCTACTCTATTTTACACATCAAATTCCTTTGACAGGTGTTGGGGAGTACTACTGCATCTGTGAGCAAGCTTATTAAAGCCTTTGTGGCTCGGGAGCTGCACAAAATCCAGAAATTTCATAAAGTGATGTCACTTGGAGTCAGCGTCAGTTTGGGCTAGACTACAAATTTGAAAGTGAAAGAAAAAATCAGGGCTGTGGATTTAGTAAGAAATGATCTTACCAGACCTCTGTAGCCTGCTCCTCATCTCTGCTTGAGACTACATTAGCCACTGCTAGCATAGCACTCCCGAACCTGCAACCAGCTGTTGGTTGGGGTTGCTGGTTGGTTGAGTTGACAATGTGTGTGATATCAATATTGTGGCTGGTGCTATAGAAGTGAAATACTACTTTTAAAGGTAATCTGATAAAGTGTTGTCTGTGTCAAAGCAAGATTAAAAATCAGTGTAAACATGCTCAGTAATCTTAAATCAATCATTACTTTGTATGTCTAGGTTCACCCATTCAAAGGGTTTATTCCTCTCATCAAAGCACTGAACATCTGAAGCTTGGACCAGTCACGCTGCACTATGATGTCTGAGACTGAAGCCCACACTCTCCCTCCTCCATGACTCTCACCAGTTAAAATGTTAGACTTCATCGATGAGCATAGGGCAGTCAGGAGCTGGCATCATGCAGACATCCACCACAGAGTCAGAACTGAAATTAGATCTTTGTAAATGATATAATCAGCGTGGGGATCAACTTTGGCTTTGACATGGAAGGTAAATGATGCTGGAGAGGCTCCACTTTAATAACGCCATTCTCACCCTGACACACAGCGCAAGCATCCACACTTACGTTCACCTGCCTCCCGTCTCCACCATCCTCCCTTTCCAATCTCCAGCCTCTCCTCCCTCTCCCCACCTCCTATTCCCCCTGTACCTATTTCTGTCATTCATTTGGAGTCATTGGACAGAAGTGTGGTAGCCTCGACACCCAGTCTCTTCCACCCTCCTCTCTTCCCACACCATCCCCTTCTCCACATGGTTCTGTAACACCCCGCCGAGCCTGGGCGCGGTTAGTGTAATAGTCTGCCTGTGCTCTCTCTTATAAGGGCAAAATACATTGACAGAGTCAGAGAGAGGGGGCCGTACCAGCACAGGCAGGCAGGTAGGGGGACAGTGGCTCGAACAGGAGTAGAGGGAGAGAGAGAGAGAGAAAGAGATGATGATGTGGAGACAGAGGAGCAGAGATTAGGAAATAGTGAACAAGAAGGAGGAGGGATGAAGATGGCCAGGGAGAGAGGGTGATGGGGATTGTGTGATAAGAAGTGAAGCTTTTGGGCTTTCGAAAGCAAATACTAACATTTTGTCAACTGAGGAGGCCAGTGGCTCATATTTCAGGCAATTTGTGCCAATCAATTTTCAGTCTCATACAAAGATATTTTAATATCCAGTTTTTTCTCCTGAATTTTATTTCTCTGCAGGGTCGAAAAAACCACAAAGAAACACTATATTAATGATATTTCAAAGATAGTAATTACGCTGATCAAAGTAGCACAGAATACTTTGGTTGTACAGCTAAGTACTTTTGAATGAACCCTATATAATGTAAGAAATAGGGTGATCGTGGAGGTTATGTATATTAATACAGTAGTTCAGCCTAAACATTGCTGGCATTACACTGGCTCCTCATTCTCCTCATTGCTTGTAAAGTATCTTTTGAACTGCAGGAGAATCTCCGCTCAGTACAAGATATTTATTATCCTGAGGGTGCCGTCAGCGTCGAGAACAGGAACGGAAAATGTATTACTATGGCTGCAGAGCCTAGAACACTCAGCATCAATACCTATGCTACAGACTGTGTCATCATTTAATAATCAACATCCTTTCTCCTTTCATCATGATCATCACAACAATATGGCCTGATTATCTTCATATTCACATAAATATACATCAGCTTGCCTTTTTGAAATCTGATCACATGTCACTTCAAAATCAATTCAGGTTATGTTGCTTTACCACAGCCAGTAAAGACTGATCAGTTATGCAAAATATGAACAAACGACCAGAGTATTAAAATCAGAAATGGACACCTCATCAATATCTTGTTTCTAATAAAAAGCCCAGGTTATTGATACAGAATACATACACTCAAAGATTTGCACTTACATTAGAGTTAGGGTCGTAAAATGGTCAAAATCAGTGTAACCCCCTAGAATGAGCCAAGCTCCAAAACAATAACAATACTAGATTTTCCATAATAGAATTCCGTTACTTTTTTTCACAGATCTCTCCCCTTCCCGGTAAAATGCCTGTGTCTCCAAAACTCATGCCCAGTTCAGGCTGTAGCCTCCGCTCCAACCTAAAGTGTGATGACATCATCAGGGTTATTTTCACATTCTGTCAAGCGCCTCCAGAGCCACAGAGGACATTACACAACTGTTTTCACAGAAACAAAAAATATATAATCGCTAGTGCTACAAGGAAGTGCTCCTGCCTTTCAGATTTACTTCTGGAGAACTCCATCAATTTGATGCAGCACTGCAATGGACAGTTTTACATATATGTGATGGCAATAAATAGGTGTACAGTGTCAGAAAGCAGCCAGGTTTGCACATGGCTAGAATCTAATTGGGTTACCAGCACAGATTGGGCCATGACAGCTAATAGTGACCAATGAAGTCTGAGCTACAACCTCAAGTAGAGGTGAGGAAACCACAGAGCCTGGTAACCACATTTCTTTCTAACACACACCTACTGATTTTGTTCATTTTCTAACTTGTAGCCTCTAGACCCAACTAACATTGACTCAAGTGACTTTACCTAAGGACATTTGTCGATCACAGACTCCACAAATATGGGTTTATTTAACTTTTTTCACATATGTGGTTGTACTGCAACACCAAAACAGACTCAGTGTGCATGTGTGTGTGTGTGTATGTGTGTGTGCCCAAAAGGCACCTGTTGGTTCAGCTGAAGCATTTCAGCTACACCTCCTGTGTAGCAGGAGGCTTGGTCTGCCTGCAGACTGGCAGGTGCTAATTGGGCCTCAAGCTTGAATGGCGACGGCTGCCATGAATGGCTGGCACGATCCATGTAGCTGTTCAGCGTGCGCAATACATCAGCGCGCCAGCGCCACACAGACCGGCAACACACTCTCTCTCTGGTGTGCTGGTATCTGTCACAAAGGTTAACAGACCCGCTATTTGTTGTGATGGAGTACTAATAACCCTAATAAACGGCGTAACGGAGAGAGATGCAAACCATTTAGTCATGGTGTCCCTGAGTGCAGACGAAAAGGGGAAGAGCAGGAATTGAAAACCAACATAACACCCGCCGCTAAGTGTGTCAGCACTCACGGAAGGAGGCAGGCAGGGAGCTGTTTGATTAAGTATAGGTGTGTGTGTGTTTGTTTCAGCATATTATCAGTATGAAACATCTGCTCTGTTAACTTCTACCAACCTGTAGGCTATAGTTCATTTACTTGAGTAATGCCCCCATGGGGCCAAAACTCGAATCACCCCAGCTCAGGCACTGCTAACGCCTTAGAAGACGGTTAGATCCTGATTCAAATTCATTTGGAGAGTGTTTTGTCACCACCTCCTTCAGAATATAGAACAGTGAACCATCTCCTTCTATCTTCCATCATGTCTCAATCAGCATTCCTTTGAAGGAATTAGGAACAAAACCGTCAAGAGGGAAACAGAGTCTCGAGTAGCTCTCCACTAGTGTGCTAGGTTATGTAAAGAGGCTGTGATATAACCTGAGAGCAGAGATGGAGTTTATGGGATAAAGAAGGTTACGACATGCAGGAAATACAATACAGATTTACACTGAGAGACGTGGTTGACGGGATGACAGCACATTCATATATAAGGAACACAGATTGACTAGGTTATAGATTGTGTTTTAAATAGCCAGATGGTAATGGCACTCCCAACCTGGGGGGACAGCTTTTGCTAGTAACCATTAGATATTTCTACATCTTCACGCCCCTGAAAGTAGTCAAATAAATCAGAATATCTGGTTGAAAAGGCCACTGCATAAATATGCATTATGTGATGATGTCCCATGGGACCCAAAGGCGCTTGTGGATTATTTACCTCCATGAGGACTTACTCAAGGAGCATGAAACCAGGCTGGCTTGAGGTTGCACAGCTGAACGAGGCATGCACTGCAAGGGAAGAGGTTAACATCATTTGTATATATATGTGTGTGCCTGTCTCAGCCAACAGGAGGTTGCAAGGTGGTGGTGGTGGTGGTGGTGGTGGTGGTGGTGGGGTTTCCAGAAATTGGTTGATTGCCCTTACCCTTCCCCCATGTTGGGCATCCACATGGACAGACAGACAAGAAAATGGAAGAGGAGGGAAACGCAGAGAGGGAGGGAGGAGTGAGAGGTATGGAGGGACAGTGTCTTCCCCTGCACCCAGATGATCCTCACGGTCTGGGCTCTGCTGCACCCTCTTGTGTAGATCCACTTAAAACACTATCAGTTGAAAATGATCCTGGATTAATATATTTAGGTTGAGTATGCATCGTCCTCTGTATAGTCTACAAGAAGAACAACACCTCCTCCCTATGTCTCTTACAGTCACACAGACAGACATCTAGCCATGTATCCATATGTGGCTCCAGGGGACTGGAGTTTCCCATAGTCGCCCAGACCCTCTTTCCCGGAGGCTGAGCTGATTAACAGTAATAGAATAACAATGCATGATAATGTGAATTATAATGGACTAATGGAGACGGCCTTGGGCCCTCAGGTCTATATGAGGCCAATAACAGTGAGACAGGCACACATGGGCCTCTACAGACGTTTTCAGACAAAGACAAAAAGCACAGTCTGTAGGTTAATGTAAGGGAAAGGACATGGGAGCTCCCCTGAGGGGATGCTGTATATAGGTCCTCGACTTAGTCCACCCACACACGCAAAGATGAGGAAACTAGTTTATTTTGAACAGTAAATATACTGGCCGCCAGTGTACACACATTAGTGCAATGAGGTCATCCTTTAGCTCCAGTTATATATTGTTACACTTGAAAAAAAAAAAGAAAGAATGGCTCTCAACCTAAAAACACAGCATTTTTCTGGTTCCTGAAAAGTTGATACTTTAGAGATGATGTGATTTTTTTCTCTAGAGCAGCCAAGGGTCAGGAGTGTTTTGTTTTTGCAGCAGCTGCAGCAGTTGCTGGCCTCCCTCCTCCTCGTGCTTCTCCTCAATCTCCTCTCAACGGCCAGCTGTTGTTCTTCCATCTCTGCTCTGGCCAGTGCCTGGGCTGTTATTACCAGTCAGGCTGTGAGAGCCAGGTGGGGGTAGTGAGCCGGGTGGCATTTCAACACAGTTCAGTACAGTACGGTAAACACACACACACACACACACACACACACACACACACTGACTCCAGAGACTGGGAGGTCTTCCCAAGGACTCCCAACTTGTCCTACCTGGTGTAGGAGGTGGAGGAGGTTGACTATTTACTCTTGGAGAGAGATCCTTCTCTGTCTTTGGTCCAAACACACACACACACACACACACACACACCAAGTGAAATAGACAGAGAGAGACAGAATTTGTCCCCTTTCACCTCATCCATCACTCAACAAATTGGACTCAGTCTCCCATGCAGTGTGTGGTGTCTGACTATAAGGAGCTGTAAGAGATGGAGCTGACAGCTAACGGATATTAATGAGACTCATCTACTGATATTTCTCTCACTCCCCAACTCATTCACTCTCAGTTTTCTTGCTCTTCTTGTCTTTGCTCTGTTCATTGCTCTCTGTATTTCCATCATTCTCTCACTGATAGATAACTACTGTCAGGGCTGTGGGTTGATGTTAGGGAAACAAAACAAGCAAGACTGAAGGCCTATAGTATATTAATTTCCCTGCCTTGTTATCTTCCTACAGATGAGTGTTAGTGTTTTTGAAATGTGTGGATATTGTGGATTGAGAAAATCCAGTCAATTCTAGGCTAAGTATTACACTTGTGATAATTCTAAATGTTAAATCATCGGATGAAATCTCCTATGCTTCCTGTAAGATAAGGATAGAGCAGGTAACTCATACATCTGGTGTTATGGTGATATCCTCAGAGACGAATACTCTACTGGATGTCCACTGTTCATCACAGACACTTTACACCCCAGCCAAATCTTCTGTGGATTTCTCCCCTCTGGCAAAGCGTTAAACAGCAGCGAGCGCCAAAACAAGCAGACGCAAGAACTGTTTCTTCCCACAGGACATCACACTCATAAACAGTTAACTTAGCCATGTGAGTGTCTCCCTGCAGTGTCTGTACCATACCCAGCAATTACTGTGAAATTACTATTGTTATAGCTGTGTGTATATAGGGAATTTATATATGTATGTGCCGTACATGATATTCCACTAGTTTTCAAGTATTATACTACCTTCACTCATAATAAAGCCTCTATATACACCACATAGACTGTGCATACAGCGTCCTCTATATTTAATCTATATTTAATTTTTACAATACCACTCTAAATTCATACAATATTTATTCCAGTGTTCGTGGCACTGCACTTAATGGCAAGTCCCACAACCTTGTATACAAACCTGTAAATACCCATCATGCAACATGCAATTTGGTCTGCTGTTTATTTGTTTTCCTTACTCTAACTTATTATTTTACCTGTTTTAATTTCAGTTTCATTTTTTAGATCAATTCATATGTTTCTTCAGTACTATGTGTTGGGAGCAAATTATAACCAGCCTGATATTCTTGTATGTGTGAGCATACTTGTCCAGCATTGTTTTGATGGATCTTACAGTGGTGAGTTAGGTCATCTGAATCTGTGCTATTACAACAGTGTAACCAGCAGACTGTCTTACTGTCAACTCTGACATATGGCTCCATCTGATGGACATTATAGGGTATTGCACTCCCTTTGACTGAAGGTGCTGACAGGCTTTGATTACTACATCATCAAAACAGAGGTTTAAATAATTTGCGGCATGTATTTGTAAATCACTGAGGTAGCATTTCTTCCTAGATTAATATGGATATGGATATCAAAGCTAATATTTTCACTGTACAAAAACACCCTACCATGTTCATTCAAGTAGAATCTATACCTTTGACAATTCTACTAAATCCAATCATCATCAATCATTATGAAGTTTTACCTCTCATGTATTTATTGTGGGTGGTTGTGTCCTGTACAATACAGGCACCACATTTTAGCCAAACTGGTTAAAAATACAGACAGACAGGCATCTTGTCTAATGACTTTTTTGGTTTGGTTGTGGCCATTATGCCAAGTTTGTCCTTTGTCCTTGTTCAACTCCAAAAACAGACAAACACAAATTAGATTTCAGTTTTTTAAAAATGTGAAAATGGTGAAAATGCTACAACATATGTAAACAGTTTGGAACAATTACGATGAACAAATTGTCCTGTGTAAATATCCATGTTTATTACAACGTTTAAATATGAGTCCTTGTTTAATGTGTCTGATTCAGCACTTGTTTCACAGACATGAGTCTTTTTGAAAAAAAGAAACAACTTAATGTTGAACAACTGAATAAAATGGTAATCTACACACAAAAAACACAAATGGCACAAAGTCAAACAATAACGACCATTGATACAAATATTGTCTTGTTTCGCTGATGAAAACAAAAATGTTGAAAAAGATCAGTAGATTCTGTAACTTGTAGTCTCTGTGTTGTGTCACAAAATATCAGGGAAAAAAGTACTTCTTAAAAAAGTTGGGGGAAAAAAATCAATATCTGTATTTTGTAGAATAATCCTTCGGAGACACCACCAGACCTCGTCCTTTTCTTGCTCCTCTGTACACTGTCTCAATAATGTCTATCATCTCCTGCTTGTCCTCCATTGTCCAGTTGATCTTGTTGTTGTTACCAGTGCCCAAATCAATCATGATGTGTTTGTTCCTGAGGAAAACCAGTAACAGTATGAGAAGGGCAATATCAGTAACTATTCAATCTAAATAACCACTTGAATAATTTACAGATACTGTGCAGCCTACACATTGAGCGTCTTACCTGAAAAAGAACATGACGGTGCAAGGGTCATACAACTCATACATCTTGTTGAAGTCAGGCACTTCTGTGATGTCCACCAGGTAAATGACAGCAAAATTCTTTACCTGCCAGAGAATAGGTAGACAGGTACAACAGTAGAAACCTTAATAAAAAGCAAAGTACATTGAACATAACAGGGAAAATTTTAAAAGATCTGTTGCTGGAGTAAACAAAAGGATTCTCTTGAACGGTGGTTTCTTTACAGATTACACTACCTGGTTTGTCAGATCACACATTACATGACACCTAAACTGACAATTAGTAACCAACATCTTAAAATTACATTAGACTCAAACTGGTGCTGAGATACTGCTCATGAAGAGAAACCTCCTCTGCCTCTGCTTTACTTGCATCTTTCCAGTGTAGTGCTTTTAAAACAACTTGGCAAGATCGAGTATGCTTATACAGGAACATGGCTTATATCTTTAGGAAATTATTGCAATAAGTAAGCTTTTTAAATGACTTTAATATCTTGGGGCAGCTTGCCCTGAAAAAAAAAAAAATTGGTCTACAAATTGCTGACCGAGAGCAAGACACACAGACATAAAATACTGTAATGGGAGTCGTAGTAGTGAAATCAGCAATAAACTGCCAAGAGCCTCGGAGCAGTGATGAAAATAGTGATGAATCGTCACATCCCTTTAGCAGCCAATAAAAAATATACATTTATCCACTATACTATCTTCAGCATCCGATAAAAGGACCTTTGTATGATTGTCTGTAATGTGCAACATGATTGTTAAACTTTGATGCTCCTGTTTGTTCTAAAGGTTGTACAGTATTTGTGTATTTGCCAGGCAAGCATTTCTTACAGTAATGCTGCAAACGTTACTTTGTGTCATCAAAATCATCTGTCAGTGTCAAATGAACTATCACAAATAAAAGAAAAACTAATCATCTAGCATTTAACATTTAGGGCAACTAATGGTAATTAGTGGCTGTGGCATCATTTACCCCGGCTAGCAAAGTACAGTATCAATAGTGCAGGTACAAGTAATGTTCCAACACTTAATATCACAGGCTGTGATATTAATTCTTTTCTATCCCTGCTGATATGCAACAAACCTGTTGTTGCTCATGTCTGACTTAAAGTTACCCCATAAAGTGGAGCAGTCTCATACTTACAAACACACACACACACACACCAGACCGGTAGGCGACGCTATTGAGCATGTTTAGATGCTAGCTGATGCTAATATTCCTAACCCAACACACACGGTTTACAGGGTAGATAGTGTACCAACCTTCTCAGCGATGCTGTACAGGACCTCGTCCATTTTCATGCATGTCGGGTCCCAGTCATGTCCGAAGCGGATCACGAGGACTCGGTCCTCCTCAGACAGGATGGCTTGGTCGACCTGCCAGCCATTATGGAGATGTGGGAGCATGTACGACATCTTGATCCTAAGCTGTCGTTCCCCAAGCTGAAAACCAACACATATGACTTTAGTTACACATTGACGTTGAATGGCAAAGATAGTAACGTTTGGACAACATCCAATAAACTGAGGATTTCAGATCGTAGCGTGAGCAGGGATGCGCTGTTAGCCTGCTGCTGATGATGGCGAGCTAGCGAGCTTAAACTGATGTTAGCTAACCAAGGAAAAGTCTAGAAGGGGAAAGAATGAAACTTTACTAGGTGTGATTAACAAAACATTCACACAGATACACGTGACTTACCTCGAAATAGAGGAATGCGTGGTATATGATGAAATGAGTTCTCTGCGTAGTAAAAAAAAAAAGTAGTTTGTTAACCGACGGAGCTCCACCGCCTGCTGCTGTGTTTCTTCGTCAATTTTACGTTGCCGTACGCATGCCGTCACCGACGCGCGACAGTGCCGACGCGACGTGTCTACGTCACATCTTCGTATACCTTTTTTTGTTGTTGTTGTTTTAATTAACTCACCTAATCGGTGAGAATTTAGCCAGATTAATAAAGCTAAATAAGTGAACACGACATTATACACCACATTAATTTATGATTTTGTGACAAACAGGGAAATAAACAAACAAAACGTGGGAAATAATTTGTGATTAAATTGACCCAAAATACTAACACTTTATTCACTCAATATACATTATTTATGGAACTGAGAAGAGTGTTAGACTGTCAAGGGGCAAACCAAAAACCTCTGATGGAAAAACTAAAATAGGCTACGGTTCACAAAACCACGGCTGTCTTTATTGTATGATTGGTATAAAGACAGTTTATTTTTGAGTTAGGTAAGGTGATTTCTTTCAAAGTTTCCAAAATGTTTCTAGTCAATAAAATGGCCTTTACAAAATGGTCATAAACACATATTAGTTAAATTAGACTCTTCGGTGACAAGAACTCAGCTCATCTCAGCTATTTTCAGACAATAGTTGTCCTTAAAATGCTTTCTCCCAGGGACAGTCTTTCCCATTTGCTTTAGGAAAATTATCCTCTATTATTTATCCTATAATGTGTCTCTCATACATTTTCATTACCACATATGGTCAAATAACTACAGAGCTGTTGCCTCTGCAACACCTTCAGTAAGCTCAAAGATGACATTTCATTTTGCAACAAACAGGATGAACACTTGATCCACTTGAACCATGTCCCTGCATGCCCACCTCTAAGGAGACATTACTTAATTTCAACTGCCTTTTCTTGGCTGACAAAACTATAGGAGCCAGCTGTCTTGTTTTGGGATTTTAATTCTGCAAATCTATAAAAGGTGATGCTATTAAACATTTGTGCTAATTTGGCAAGTTACATATTTAAAAATTATAATTATTTCTAACCCAAAGCAAAGACTTAATGCATAAATTATTAATCTGTGGTGAGTACCTTTAAAATATATATATATTTAAAAAAAAGATTATGGCTTGAATTCCCTCCTTCATCTGCCCATATCAGACAGAAACAATGCATACATCATACAATCATAATGATTTTTAGATTGGGGGTTGACTCATTTTAATTATAGAATAGTTCTAATGCAGGAAAGAGACATAAAGACAAAACATTTATTACTGTGCAACTCATTACAGTACAAATACAAAGTACAATGAACAAAGGTTCAAAGGTTATAGGAAAACTTTCCAGTCTATGACATAGCAGCATATTATGGCACTCCTTAGAGAGAGTATGAATCATCATTAGATACATTTTAACTTCTCTTAATTCCACCACTAAACTACACAATCACATTAATGTGGTTCCGAGAGGCCAAATGATTAACAAAGTTCGACTATTTCAGGTTAGACTATTTGGTCTAGGACACATGATTGTTTAAGAACAGTGATAGCCAATTTTGCAAAAAAATTTAGATCTACTCGCTAACTACAATCAACACTGTAATCATCCCTTAAAGCTGATATAGGCATTTTTTATTCTCTATGGCTGTTTTTCACATTGCACAACATCAGCCGTCAGCCTTCTGATCGAGCCTTTGAACAGGCATCAACCTAAATCTCTGCTGCAAAGAGACTCTTCCACCATGTTGTTTACACAAGTCCTCTGCTGTAAAACCACACCCTGTTCAGCAAAGCAGCCCAGTTCAGATCCTGTGTTGCATGAACCCTCTTTAAGCCAGCAGGTGGCATAAGGAGCAATCACATATTATCTGGAGACAAAATGACTCCACCAGTGGTTCTTAGAACGTCCCACGACGTCTAGAGAAACATATCCAAAGTCCAACGGGGTTCCATGAGGCAATATGAAAAAATCCTGCACACAATAATGTCTTACAATCCCTGAGGAGCGCTGATGCTCGGCTGGAACAGACAGTGTTGGGATGAGGTCGGGGGACGCGGTCGACCACAGTGATGTACAGCTGACCAAAACTGTACTCCTGCAGCTCTTAGTCAGAGGGATGCTCCGGACACGAGCGATTCACCTCAAACCACTCGTCTATACAACTGAAACAGGAAAAGGGCCACATCAGGGACATTTGTCTCTTAGATTCAAAGGAAAATTAAAAAAAACTGAGCTGCATTTTGATGTCATAATTAAATTTCTTTCTTTCTTTTTTTTGTTAGATTCATTATTCTAAGATGACTTCATATTTATTGTACTTCCTAAAATGTCAAACTGTTCCTTTAAATAAATAAACAGTAAGTAAGACAGTTTGCAAGAATTTTATTCAAGTTGAGACACCTGCTACCATTATGCAGAGATAATTTTCAGTTATGGTAGCAATTATTACATTTAAAATTCACAATAAACACTTCGTATCACTCCTTCTCCATCCACCAGTATGCTCAAAAACTATTTTTCTCATGACTGTTTAAGATGGCTGTCACCTGTTTGATTTGGTTTGTTCATATTTCAGTGATTTCTACAGGAAGACTGGAGATGCATTCACATCTTTTTATTTTTTGCATGCACAGGAGGGAGACAAACAGGTCAGCACAAAACTTTCAAAAGTAGTGCATTACTAGTCAAATTCAGTAAAGTCTGTATTAAAGGAATAGTTCAACATTTTGGGAAATGCACTTACAACTTTTTAACTCCTCCTGTGTTTTCTGCACATGTCCAACTATTTACAGCTACATTCTGTTTATTCATGTTTTTGTTTTTGATTTTGTGTGTGTGTGTGTGCGTGTTACCCTTTATGGTAGATACAGAGGCAGGGCAGTCTGGCAATGGTGTCTCCCTGCTCCAGCTCCTCTAAACAGATGGCACATTCCCCAGAGTCTCTGGACAGGATGTCCTCTGAGAAAGACAATACAGAGACAAACTGAGCAAAGAGCCGTCTCGCACACCAAACCTTGTATGAGATGTTCAGTACAGGGACCAAATCCTGCACAACCATCTGTTTAACCTTTGCTGCTAAAATGCAAGTTCTCGTCTGGTATTCCTCTACAGTGGTCAAAGTGAGGAAATATGCAGTCCCTAATGGGAATAGGCTGTGTTCTTGTGGAACGCTGTTTAATTTTTTATTCTTCATTTTTTTAATTCTGCTATTCTTTGTTTATTCATGAAAATTCAATAGTGCATTTTAAAAACAAGAAGAGAAAGCTATGAGTCTATGATCAGATGATACTGAGAACAGGTAACAATGCAGTTTTCTTTTTTGTGTCACAAGTTTAATCTGCATATTCAGCTGTGACAGGCCCCACTGTCAATACCTGAGGCGAAGGAGTAACTCAGACTTTTTGTAGCCTTTCATGTGCACATTTTACATACAATTTTGTAGGAGAGGAAAGATACAGTCACTGAAAGGCATTTGCAGGAGTTAGGTGAGGATAAAGTGATGATTGTATAGGTTTTATGTGTGTTTGTCTGTGATAAGCTAAGACACACTGTGAAGCTGCATACTGTATAGGTATATATCTAGCAGTAACATGCACATTGCTGTGGATATGTGCAATGTGTGTCTCTGCACATGCATTAACAGTTAAAGATGAGGTGCAGTCTACTTTTGTTTGTATACATGCAACACTGCCATGGCCAGGAAGTCTCTACATGCAGAAAGTGTGTGTAGTGACAACTGATTGTCTACATACAAGATGTTTGCCTTTCCTGTGTGTGCACATGTAGATGGCTGTGTGCTACAGAGGCGCTCACACCGACTTAGTACGCACGCCTCTGAGTAGATGCATAGATGTGCAGCTGCAAAACAAAGCTTTGCTTTGATCTTTTCATGCTGCACTGTATAACATCCTAGTTCAGGTGTGATTCTGAGGATAATGAGTTCTTTAGAAAGAAACTATTTTATTTATTTATTTAAACATTAATTCACTGCCATCCTCATAATCCAGTTGTAGATACTGTACCTTATATTCCATTAAATTTATTTGGCAGATTGATGATTAAACTACCCAACTGTAAATAAAGTCATTAGAAATAGGTGCACATCAACCACACCACTGAAGTGCAACTTATGAAGTAATGCATTAGAAATAATAATCAAGTATAATAATATAAAATATTTATACATGGGGGTTGAGACCCTCCAAGAGGATAAATATGAGAAATTTTACTTAAAGGTGCTATATGTATTTTTTTTTTCTAATGCTACAAATATTAGCATTAACAGCTGCTTATCAGTCTAGAAGAGATGTTGTGAGTTCACCATCAAACTTCATCCCTTTACTCACCAACAGCTGCTTCCAGTACTGGAAAACATCAACTATGTCAATTCTTGTTTTGCTTCTATTTTTATCACTTCTTTTCTTCTACTGAAGTTAGCATGCTAACCAGCTAGCCCTGTGTCGTAATACCACTTTGCATAGTGAGTCACTGTAGCATCCAGTCTGCTCTGTGTCCAACATGAGAGGATAAAGAAGTAGCGATGCCCACAGGGAGTATTCCAACTCTTGTCTTGTAAACACAATGGCTGAAGCCTTGCTGTTAATGCTAACATTGCCTATGTAACAATAGCAAAAACTTAACATATAGCACCTTCAAAAAGTAACTTAACTCCTGGCTGAAAACACAGTGTTTTGCTACCCATGGCTGATTGAAAGGTTCAGGCCTGTTTCATCTCTGACAACTGGATGTGATCAGACATGTGTGTTGCTGCACCTGTAACCACATCCAACAGTGATGTCACAGAGTCCTGAAGCACACCTGTCCATCACTGCAGCAAGGTGAGAAGTTAAACCACTAGAGATCAGCAAAATCAGGGGCATAAAGTTACTCTTTAAGTTACATTTTGAATGCAGGAATTCTATTTATAAACTTATATAGTATAAGTAGTATCTTCATATTGTGGTATTGTTACTTTTACTTTAGTAAAGAATCTAAACACCTCTTCCACCAGTGGACAAAGTAGTATTAACGCACCTTCATTTGCCTTTGTCACTGTTCAGTTTCACATGTTGTTTTTGTGTCTATTTTAAGCAAACATTTACAAGTAAACCGGAGGAATGGAGGATGTAGTAGGTTGCTGTGGCTAAAAACCGATACCATATACTTCAACTTTCAGAATCTTCCACGCCCTTTTGCACTGTCAGCCGTTATTTCTTACTGTTGTAGGTGAGGCGTGTTTTGCTGAAACACATCAGCAGGTGCTTCTCTATTTCATCTGACGCCATAAACTTGGAGCAGACAGGACAGTGGAAGCCTGGGAGGAAAACACAAAGATAAGAACATTAGGACCCAGATGTGCCAGCATGTCTCTAAAACCTTTTATTGATATGTACACACAAGAAGGCGTGGGACTGTCTTCATGAGCTTGATCCTTAACAGTCATACACGACCTAACACCTGCATGCACTTGCCAGCTCTCTGTCTGCTATAAACAATCTGTATCAATCTGCTTACCCAATCTTGAGGTGTCATTGCTCATAATAAACTAACTGTAAACACATCCTCAAGCTGGGATGTTTTAATATTTAGTGCACTGTATGTGTGAATTCATTTATTTACTAGATTAGATTTATTAATTCATAATTTGACCCACATATACAGCACATGGTGTCCTGATCACGTGCATATTCTCAGCTGCACAAAGATTAATAGGCCACGAGCTGAGCTTGACCTGAGATAAGCTAACCTCCTGTTTAATGTTATAACACTGCTGTCAAGAAAAGGACAACAAATGCATCCTATATGCAGGTGGTCATTATCCCTGAGCCTGCTGTTAACCTCATGTTTGTGTCATGTGTTTATAAGGGAGGTGAGGAAATGGAGTAAGCATACGACCATAAAGTCAGGCCCACTGAGTCAAAATCACATGGATCTAATGAGCAAAGGTTATTGATGAAGTTATTAATGATTAGACATGTCATCAAGGAAATAACCTATTCTGGTAATCAGAGGGAGCAGGGACTGAAATTCAGATGTGTTTTTATTGACCATGTTATGAAAGATGAGGAAATGGAGACCATGAGTCATTTCCAAGAGCTACAACAGCAACATAAGGATTCAGGATACGTTGTTTTGTTTCTCAGTGACATGGATGTTAGAGGGGTCTAACGCTCTTGTTATGTTAGTTTGAGCCCTGTTTTGTTGTGGTCTGGTCTGGAGACAACCCACCAGTTGTGAAACAACTCGACTTGTGGATTCAGGAAGTTTGCGTGCATGTATGTGTGTGTTTGTGCGTGTGTGTGTATCAGGCAATGTGTAACCAGCAGGAAACTCTTATCTGCTGACCTACATAATGCACTCTTCCCTCTCAGCTGGAGTGAAAAACAGGCCACTTTTGCGAGACAGAGAAGAAGAAGAAAGAGAAGAAGAAGAAGAAGAAGAAGAAGAAGAAGAAGAAGAAGAAGAAGAGGAAGAAGAAGAAGAAGAAGAAGAGGAGGAAGAAGTAGAACAAAGACTAAAAGCAGCAGTTGAGTACAGTTGAGCCACCTGTGGCTACAATAAAAGTGCAGAAGTGCCAAACAAAGGGCTCAGTCATCAGACAGCTATTACCATATGCCAGGTATCACATGTCAAATGGAAAAATACTAAGCAGCTCTGACTATGTATGCAATTTATGGTATCTTATAGGAGTAACATAAACATATGGTAGCAAACATGAACTACCATGTTGACTTCAAATTCAATCTGGGTGTCACAGGCCTGATCCATTACAATTATACCTCATGAGATTAAAAAATGTACGTTGAATGAGTTATTGACAATAAACACACTATATATCTTTATAGAGATAAAGTATGTCTCTATTCGTTATTGTGTACTTCAGGTACAAAAAAGAAATGAAAAATCATAAAGGCAGTTGAGCAGTTTCCGGATGTTTTATGGGTTTTCTACTCTGAATCTGTAGTAACCCCTGTTTTACAGTCTTACCTCCCAACAAGTGAGGGGACAGGTGAGCCGGTAACGACCCTATGAGCAGCCTGTGGCCCTCAGGAGGCAGCTGGCCCTCATCGTCACCATCCGTGCCATCGAGAGACTGATTGAGTACGTGTGACCCTGATCTGCTGCCGGCCGGTATGCTGAGCCCGGAGCTGGTTGGCCCTCCACCCGTGTACCGGATCCGTGGTCCATCGGGTCCATTTGTGTACCTAAACCCCGCAATCCTCTCCCCGCCGCCGGAGTTTCCAGATGGGAGATCGGAGCTAGAATAAGCCCGAGTTCTACCATCAAATACCGGGCTGCTCTGTTTGGCCCCCATGCTATTCCAGTCTTAACCTCCTCAAGGTTTTGTGTGCGCTTTAAAGTTTTTTAGCCACGACACATGGTTACAGTGAATCCTGAAGAGCTGACACCAAAAAAGGAAACAAAACCTAAGACACGAACAACAACAAAGACGAGAGTATCCAACATCTCAAAGTTTCATGGTGCGCCTTGTGCGTAAAGTGCGCACTCACTGACGCATAAGTTAATTTCCAAATGGTTGTTTTTTTTTCTTGGCAGAGCCCTTCCCTTTTTTCAACAATGGAGGAACATAAAAGATAAAATCTCTTCAGTTAAACGTCCACAGTTCCGCGGCTTCAGACGAGCTCATAAGCGCAAATGTCAACCCACAACTCGTCTGGTTCAAGTTTGTTTTTGAGCTCATCTGTGATCGTCTCGAAAGAAAAATAAAAGCAGGGATTGCCCTCCTCCCTCTGTGAGGCAGCTCCGTCAAATTACCCAAAGTCCACCAGAACAAGATCAATTCGCCTTCAAAGTAAAAGTATTCAGTTACGCAAAACACAAAATGACAGTTACAGTTACTGTAATATGAAATACACATTTTTAAGCCTGTTTTTCTTCTTCTTCAACTTTGTGTAAAGCACTATGAGCTGCATTTAATATATACAAGTTAAGTTCATTATCTTATAACCGCTTGTGTTTTATCGTGCTGTTACCTCAAAACTGAATTACACTGTTGCATCAGCATAATGGCCACAGTGTTATTGTCTAATTTAAAAAAAGAGTGCCTTAGATAGCCTATATGTTAATGTCATGATCAAAATCAGTATTGGTTGAACCCAAAAAAGGGAGAACATCTGAGAGCTGTTGATTAAAAATAAATGTAAAGCATCAGTTCAAAAGTTCAATGACATGCTCTGTGTTTGTAGGTTTTCAGGTAATTCACAAGAACTTGTATATAATGTGAAGGCAGTGGTGGAGAAAGAATTAAGATCCTTCACTCAAGCAAACAGCAATATTAAAATACTCCTTTACAAGTACAAGCAAACGTCACTTAAGTATGTAGTAATGAAGAAATGTGTCTTAAGTGCTCAGAATTCAGAATAATGCCCCCTGTAAATGTTATAGTACTCTATGTTATATTCTTTAATTGTTATTACTGATGCATTAATGTGTACATAGCATTTTGCCATTGTGGTTGGTCGAAGTGGATCTTGATTTAACAATTTTTTATCCTGTTGAGTAGTTTTACATAAGCTTTTGTATGTTAAATCACAATTACAATAACAGTGTTTGCTTGTAGTCAGTCAGAAAACAGCCACCACTGCTTGTCAATAAATACTTTTAATGCTTTTACTTCGAAGGTCAAGTCATCGCTTCCTGTCCAGGGCCAGTCAGACTCCAGCTTGACGCAGCCTTGAGTGGGCGCGTCAGGTGGCGCGTGACGTCAACCCCAGTAAGACCAGCGGGCTGTTGGCACAGCAGCAGGTCACCAGTCCACTGAGTGATATGAAAAGCCCTCCATGTTGAGCGCTTTGTGTTCCATTAACTCCAGAGGCCATCAAGAAAAAACAAACAAAACAAAAACACGCCTGTTGAACGCTCAGTTCACACGGTTTATTGAACAATTTCACACACATCGGAGGGCAAACGGAAGATACACTGCATGAGAAACATTCAAAGAGGCAATAAAAAGACAAAACATTTACAAGCCAAAGTAACCGGGCTAAGGATAAAGATAAATCTGATACAGTCTTGGTTGAAGGCGGGGGGGGGGGGGCGGAAGCATTGCAGTGCACTGGATGTGACATACAACAACACACTGTCAGATTAGAAATAACGGGTAGGTGGAGGGTGGCTGACAACAAATATTTTCTCTTTCCTGTTATATCACTCAGGGGTTTGGGTGTGCACTCATAAAATGTATGTTTAGGGAGAAACCTCGAGAGAAGCAGATAAATCCAAAACAACACACGCAAAAAGAGAACTGGGCTAAATTTAGGAGAGTATCTCATCAGATTGTGCTGACAATTGAGGGCAAAGTGAACCACCAGCAACTAGGAAGACTACAGGACAGAAGAACTAAGGGTGTCATGTGACAATGAGACACCCAAACCAGGAAGGGCTTAAGCTGCAGCATGAGCCTTTGTTGTGATGGTCATATGATAGTAACACTGATTAAAAACGTCCTCATAATGCGACTGTTAATTCTTGGAAACACTAACAAACACACCTCCAAAATACAATCCATGCTACTGTAAAGCTGCACGCTTTGATTTCCACATGAGGAGCGAATGTGTGAAATGCTTTTGACTGTAGCCTATTCAACTATTTTAATGGTGTGTGTAAAACAGGATAGTCTGAGTGTGGCCCCACCTGAATCTACCCACCACCTTACATCCCCTCTCCTCAGTTCCCTCCTTCTCTCCCTCCATGAGATGGAAACTTCTACCGCTCTTTGTTGCTAGAACTCCCTCCTTCCTTGCCTCTCTTGCCTCTCTTGCCTCCTTTGCGTCACTCCGGTTTCCTCACGCTGCCACAAACCGTCAGTTTTCACCCATTCATCTTTAATCTAGCTCTGGTGTATCCGCTGTGTCAACAGACAGACAGAGAAAGTGGGTTATCTGTCACATTCATCTCCAAAGCCACGGGGGGAAGTGTGTATTGCAGTAACATCTGACTGTATTTCTGCATAACAAAGCCAGCTGAGGCCGATGTAATATTGCTGTGCTGTGGAACTTTAACTAACCAAATGGTGAATGATTATGATTCTTGCATTGTACATGGCTACAGCTCACGTAGCCCTAATGTGTGTGTGTGTGTGTGTGTGTGTATGTGTCTGTGTTTAGTAGGGGGTCAACAAAGTGCAACAGAGTGCACTCTTTGGGAAGCAAAGCCACTGAGACATTCAAGAACATGGTGGTGAATTTTTAGCAAGTTGACTGAAAGTATGAATGTGTGTGTATGTGTGTGTGTTTGGATAAGAATGTGTTGTTAAGTGTTTTGGGCTGATGAGTCGAGGCCCAGGGCTCACAGGCAGCTCTGCCCCGGCTGCAGGCCTTTTCTCGGGGCTCATCACTGCTGGCTGACCCCCATCTGCTGTTGGTCGGGCCCTGGTTCCCCCTCCATGTCAGTGTGGTAATGCTCAAAACTGTCATCGTCTAAGTCTGGAAGACCCAGCAGCTAACAGAGAGAGACAGAGAGGGTTGTGTTAGAGACGTTAGACATTAAAGTGTGTGTATGTGTCAATGGCCCCAGCTCTGTTTCCTCCTGGCTCTCTTTCTTGCTGTGTGTCAGATGAGAAGATTGATCACACCCTGTTATCTGTGCAGTAGTTACGAAGCTACAGCACATCTGAAGCTCACTAATTCCTGTGTTATATCACGTTTGTTTAATCAACACAAAAAGCAAGTTGAAAAAATGGCATGTTGTTATCTCATGTGGTGATGGGTGAGACTGTTTCTTGGCTGTGTAAAGTAACTTCCTGGAGTCTTGCTGTCAGACAAGCAGCTGTGACCTCGGGGAGTTACTGTGCCTGTGATATAATGTGTTAATCAATGAGCTTTAGGTAGAGAGCTTTTGTAACCTTAGAACAGAGTCAAGCTAACCGTTTCTACCTGTCTCTCTCCTCCTGTCTTTATACTAAGTTATGCTAACTATTGTACAGACATGACAGTGGAATTGATCCGAACTTAAGGCTAGAAAGCACATAGGCCCAGTTCCTATAATGTTGAACTATTCCTTTAATCTGAATCCTGTTGTTTGGTAAATGGCAAAAAATAAATCAACTAATCATCCCAAACTGAGTACATTAAAGGGGAATATGACTTTCTCCTTAATTTACACCACATCACTTGAAACAGGTGACAAATCCACTGATTGCTGATTTGGGGAATTCGGTTTATACCAAGGGTCTGAAATATAAGGTGGAAACAATGATATTTTAAGAAACACTCATTCATATATGTTATAGGTTTACCCAGGTTTGGGTTAAATTAATGCTAATTGTTGGGTCTCTGGGGGTTAATTAATTAGTAAATTATAGGATTTTAATATATTAAGGGGTTATAAAGGATTATGAGAATTGAATATGATCTATGTGGCAAAACACTTTAAAGATGACCAAATAGCATGAAAGATATCCCTGAACTTTCACTGTGACTAAACAACTACTGGCCTTTATAGGATATAAAATTAAGTGATGGCGTTAATGATATCAGCTTAAATTATTACCTCTTAAATCTCTTTAATAATATATAATATGTCAATAATATATTACTACCTATTAATTTATTCATTAAATGGCCCTTAAAAATACTGCTAACAGTGCCTGAATTACAGCATTATTAATAGGTAAATGGGATTTGCAGAAATATATGTGTGGAAATGACAATAAAGCTAAACTTAAACTTGAACTTGAATACATTTCAACATTCATTATTTGTTGTTTGTTGTCACCAAAAGATCTTGTGCAAGGAGCCTTCATGCCTTCAGTGTTAATCAACACTTCTGATTGAGGTTTCTTATGTTAAATAGACGAGAATATTCTACAGATTCACTGGATACCATGGTCTATATCCTGCTCCTGTTCTCTATATTTTGCTGTCTGATAAGCAAGGCAGCATTAAAACATCAGATTTCAGGGTGGAGTTCGACGTGATGTTTTGTCTGTTCCAGAGGGAACATAATGTATCAGGACTGTAACAGGCTCCAGCCACAGCAAGCAGAGGTCACTGTGCTGTCAGTGTTGTAGTGTGTGAAAAAGTAAACTGTGACTCCCAGGGCCATCACTTTGTTTCCTTACAGGCCTGAAGGACGTGAAGACCTTCTCCAGCACCTCCAGAAGAGTCTTCTTCCCGCAGGAGGAGATGTAGTCCTGGGCCAGCTGTAGAAAGGGAAGGCAGTCCTCACTCTCGCTCCACACATGCTATAAACATAGAGAAACACGCTCATTAACAAACATCAGTCCTCCTTCTGCTGTATTTATAAGCAGTTGTAAAAGAAACTCTCCACTAATGTAGCCTCACATGGGCTCTACAGTGACATACAACTTACAAGAATTAATGAGTAAATAAGTAAAGCTGGGTCAGGGGCAATGCAACACAGAAAAACTAGAACAAAGCAATTAAGCTGGCTACAGAGACGTTTCTTCAAGGACACACCATACAGCAGACAAAGGAGTGGAAATTACACAAACAATGGTGACACTTTAAAATAAGATACATAAAGACCTGAATATTTACCAAGGAACATAAGAAACTAACTGGTTAATAACAAAGTGCTAGACAAGGCAAGTAGTTCTTTGATAAATTTGAATCAAGTTCTACATAGTAGATAACAAAAAGTCCACATATTAGCCACTTCCTTCATGAATCATTCCTCATTACCTCTGAGTCAGAGGCTAAATAAACCCAAACCAAAAACTAATCATTACTTCCTTTTAACACACATACAGTACAATATTAGTTAAGGGAAACGCATCATTACTTCATCATTACCTCAACATTACTTAGAATTTTTGTGTCCTGCAGAAAAATAAAGGACTGTCACACCCAACAAGAAGATACTGAGTTTGGGAAAGCACCATTAGTTCATGAATGACATAGTTATTTGGGAACTCTTTGTTCAGGACTTAATGCATCCTATAGCACAGTGTTAAACAACAAGACAAGTACTTTCTTTGTGGCACTCATTAGATGAACATCCATACACACTTGTCAGCACAGTACAAAATCAGTACTGTACTGTAGTCAGGACTGTATAGTCTGAGGGATGTGCTCAGTATAAAACCTGAGCTTAAACTCTGGCCTAAAGGCCAGGTCAGAAAAATATAAGCATCTTTAAGGGCAATAAAACAGCGTTAAGTGATGATAAGTTGGAAATCGTTGTTATCAGACATTACAGCTCTAGCTGGATTAAAATCAACTTCCTCGTTAGTGCAAGTTTTCGGCTTCCTCAGAGCACTTTACAGGAATTGTTAGATAAACACCAGAGCCTGGGATAGGCCACTGGAGCAATCCCCCTTCACTTAGTTTTAGTGTTGTTTAATTGGAGTCTAAAGGCCGTACTGTTAGGTTATGTATTAGGTGATGTTATTAGGGATGTGTGGCCAAGTGTGCAGAACGACCTGGAGGAGAAGTAACTAGTAGGTGTAAAACAAAGCAGATGCTCTCGCCATGTCAGTTGTAATGAAGGTTTGAATAAGACAGCATAGAATGAAAATTAATTATTTTCTGTGATTTGTATTCCTCACATTATGAGGATATTTACACCTTGAATCTGGGACTGAGTCATGGGTAAATTGAAGGATTATAATATGGTAATGTATCTTTAATAATTATATGCACAGTGTAAGGGGTTTTGGAGGGGTAGAAAACCCATATAATCTGCAGAAAACATTACATGCACCCTTCAGTGTTTACTCTGAAAGAACTGTAGTTTTACAATTCAGGTGCAAATTCATTGGGGATAATTAATGGATATATTGATGGACTGTAATATATTTACATATTGTAATTAATTATATGTATGATTTAAGGGGTTTTAATGCATTAAAAACACTTATAGTTGAGAACATGAAAAACATACTTCAATTTGAAGTGACTATAAATGAGTTACTCTCTAAGGTGTAAATTAATGGATGGTTTTCTTGGTTTCTCTGCTATTTTAATGGGTTTTTATGGTAAGTTAGTTTTAAATCTATTTTAAATACATTATTCCATTAATGTTACATTAAAATACATTTATTTCAGCATATTTAATGGGTAAATTCATGGAATTTAAGGATTAGTTTCATAATGTGTGGTGGAGGTAACACACCTTCATGTAAGAGTAGGGTCACATGAGAGTCATGTGAAAAGGCAAGAAATAGCCTGGGGTAAAAATGTTACTGTGGTGGTGCAGACAAGGCTAATGTCATGCTCCCCAGCTCTGGCTGCTCAGGGATGGTTGTTTCAGTTTGACACTGATGGATGGACTCTCACTTGAGGGTGTGTCCCCACTGCAAAGGCTAACCCCACCTTTCAGCAAATCTACTCACATGACCAGAGGAACATCGTCAAGGCCAAATTGCAAATCCAATTGTTCTTGTTTTTCAGTTGCTGAACACTGTATCACATGACATGGATGACTGAAAACTGCTAAGACATACCCTGGGGAAAATTGCAGGGCTGAAGACAGTGATGTGCAGCTGTACTGTTATTATGATGGACCTGATCTCTCAGCGCCCTCTAGTGGACAGGCTGATGCTCTGTGTGTACAGTTTTGGGAAAAACAAGATAAACTGAGAGGGAATGTGTGTGTGTGTGTGTGTGTGTGTGTGTGTGTGTGTGTGTGTGTGTGTGTGTGAGAGAGAGAGAGCTAGAGAGAGAGATGTATTGATCAAGCAAGAGTAACTAGATCTCAAGTGGCCTGCAGAGAGACAGAGAGTTAGTCTAGCTAATATGAGAGTGCATAACAGAACTTGAGTGTGTGTGTGTGTGTGTGTGTGTGTCGTGCGTGCTTCATTGTCTCCCTGCTGGAGATACATCCTTGCTATGATGTTTTGATCATGCAAGAGCTGGATTTCTATTTTTCTGTTTTTTGATCAGTTGTCATGGAAAGCCCCTGCATAAGCAGCCTCACTCTGCCTCTCTGTGGGACAGTCCAAGCCGGGCCAGCAAAACACATAACACAAAGGCTCGGTCAGTGTGACTAATAATGTGTTACTGACTGAACAGACGCCCTGGCTCCTGGGTCATCTCCATCTGCTCCCCGCCCTGTTTAGCCCCTGTCACTGAGCAGGAGGAGGGAGCAGGGCGGGTCTGGCCTCAAGAGCTTTAGGACTCATGACACCACCACTGCACCGCACTGGTATAGGATATGGAAATCAGTGAGCTGTGTCAAGACAGTCTGGAGATGATCAGAGGATGGCTACACTGAGCTCAAATTCTCAGTACGGTTTCTGGGAGTTTAAGGACTTTTAGTAACCTGGGGAGTGTGTTCAACAATTACAGACAAATTATATATGGTGTATTTTCCTACTATTTCAGTCAGTTAAATCAATAAATCTAACAGCATAGAAAAATACAATTTGCTGATTTTATTTGTGTCTACAGGCAAATATTAACAGTGAGGTAATTTGTCCTGGGTCAGAGCAGAAAACTGGAAATAATTCCTTCAAAATAAAGTGATGAAAATGCCTTGTTAAGTATGAATTCACTGTCTGCAGAACATCAACTTCTTAAATCGTATAAGCCAGTGGATTAACTGTGGAGATAAGTATCTGCACACCAGGTCTATCTGAGTTTGAGATTTTTGGCAATAAGCACTGGCCTTCGAAGCTATAAATAAAAATAATGTAACGTCATTTAAAGAGAAAAAATGTAATAGATTTTCTTCTTAGATCTCGAAAATATAGTTTTTAAAAAATTAAATGATTATTATCTTATTTATGTTCCAAATGAAACGCAGGATAATGGTCAGTAAGACTTTTATTGTGAAAGTTAAAGGCCTAGCACGATGGTGTTGTGGTTCAGAAGGTTATCGCGGATGATTACGATGGAGGAGAAAAACACCATCGACAGAGGAATTGGAGGGGTGGGGGTACGCAAACTGAAATGACATCATCGCCTCCACTCCACTCCTCCAACACCCCCCACCCTCCACCCCTTTCTCCCATGACCATCAGCTGGAAAACCGGGACCAGTCGGGACAACCCCACCTCCAACCCACCCTCGACACACCTATAAGAGCACACACATATATATACACACACACACACACACACACACAGGCAGACCTAGCGGCCTTGAAGAAGCTCACTTACGAAACTGTCGGTGCCGCCGGGACACAGCACGTAGAAGGAGACGCCGGGCTCTGCGTAAAAGTCCAGTCGCCTCTCGTCGTCCTCCTCGGCGAAGATGAGGTCGAACGGGTTACCGGAGCACCACTTCTCCGCCGCCTCCACCAGATGCTTGAACTCCATCCTCCTCTGTTATCCGGTCTGCGGTGTCGCTGGCTCCGGAGCTTGATCTCGATCTCTCTGGCCGTCGCGGCGATGATGCTCAAGACACAAATAACAGCTGATCGGACAGCAGCATCAGCAGCCTCCACTACCGCATCTCCTCTAGCGCACCGTGTGCATGGCCCGGGAACAGAGATAGCCTTAACACTGTTGGTGCATAGAGTCTACCGGGTCTGGTGCTCATTCGTTCTCAAAGCCCCATTCCTCTCTTCCTCCCCACGTTATGAAATCAGCCCGTCGGTCGCATACACATGCATACGCAGGAGGACGCTGGAAAAAACGCGATGACGAACAGTGGAGCCGGGCAGCCGTCCATATCTGAGGCGCTGTATAGGCCGACTCCCAGCTTTCTCACTGCAGGCTCAATTACTGTATCATTTTAACCTGCTGACATCATGAAGCAGGCATGATATTACACAACATAGAAGCTATCAGAGGAGCATCACAACATTATATATGGAGAGAGTATATCGTCAACACAAAGTAATAAATGTTTTTAATCCACAAACTATTAATTAAAGGATCAGTTCACCCAAATCACAAAATAATTCCCCCACTTATTTTTATAAGATGGTGGTTTATTTGCCGAGGCTTAAACGTAATATTAACAGTAATTTTTAATATAATTTGATACATAGTCCACTTAGCTGAGCCACAGCCACTGGTAAAGGTCATAAATCAAAGAAAGTGTTTATAAAACTTCAGTTTCCAAAGTCAACAATGATCAATGATCTTGAATCTTGAATTATTTTAATACTGTTGCATGTTATAATACTCGAATATGACGTTAATTAAAACAAAAATAATCGTTTCACAAACACCATACTTTCGAAATAATGTTCTATCCTCCTACAATCATCAGTAGTCTATGGATATGATTACACGCTTACTGCTACATTAATTTTCATTATGACTGCAGAGTAATTCAGAAGCTCTGCAAGTGGATGTGAATCATCACTAAATCTACTGACGGAAACCAAGAACACTTCTGCCAAAAAAAACCGTCTTGTTTTTGTTTACCGAGGAGCCTGAAAAAGAAACAGTGACTTTAATGTCACCAGCAGATTCCAGCGAAGCCACGTTTCTATATAAACTCTGTCTGTGTTTACAGGAATCCAGTCTGCTGCCATTATCGTGCTTCCAGTCTGACCCACCCTCCCCGCTCCCAGGGGCCTTCACCACCAGAGGGCGAAGGAAACCAACTCTTAATCCCATGTGGGAGCTGCGTCAAGCTAGAAATAAACAGCTCCGAAAAGATCGTGGGATTTGAGCGAGTGGCCTGTCAAAATAAAAGCGTAATTGGGTAGTAATATGTCGATTTTTTTTTTTGGGGGGGGGGGGGACTTATGTCATATAAACAAAATTAAGTCTGTTTAAGTTAGCAGATTATAATTTAAATGTAGGCCTGACAATGTCACGGAAATTCCAAACACAACAGAGTGCAAGTACAGAAAAAAAAAAAAATCTCTTGTAGGTCTGTTTTCAATTTGATCAACACAATCCACGTTTTCATTCACACATTTTCTATTTTTCGCACAAGCAGTTTATATAACATAATAATATGACATAATATAATATCCCCAAAATGTTGACTTTATTAGTAATAAACCTGAGGAAACTAGCAAATATTCATATTTGAGAATCCGGTACTCTAGCTTAAAGAATTACTTAATTAATAATCTTTTTTCAGAATTCTGGTCGGTTCTCATAAAGAAAAGGACCAGCTAAGGCTCTTCTGATATACTTTTTGATACAATGTAGGTCTACATGGTCTGCCGACATTTTGAGTTGTAAGCCCACCAATGTACTGCACGTGGCTTTTATTTTGAAAGTCCACACCGGAAGTAGTCTTATTGATAATTCTAGTCGGTTTCATGCAGTCTTTTCCACAGTTCGCTCCCTGTCGGCGCCAGGGGTTATGATCCTCCACAGTGTGTGTTGGATCTCCCTGCGGACAGACGCGCTCCTGCACAGACAGAGGACTCCTCTGCTTCTTTAAACACACTCTGACGCCTTTAACAGCCTGAAGCATGCAATGTGCTCTGTGTAAAGGTTAGACAGGGCGGATCGCTGCTGGACGGACACCCACCGCTGTCCAGCACCCCGGGGTCGCGCTTTGTTTGCGGAGAGGACCCTCCTTTGCTTCAGCCAAGAAGATCTCCAGAGGTCCTGAAAAACATGGATCCTTTACGAAATGGGAATAATTGTGAGGAGGACTCGCAGTGTGCTGAGGAGGAAGAAGTAGACCCAAGAATTCAGGTGAGATTTTGTTTAATGGATCCAGATGTGGTCACCGGTGAAAGTGACATTGAAACAAGAACGCGAGGTCTAATGTAAAGAGATTAGATTTACAAGGACAGTTGTTGGAATAATGTTTAAAAACATTGAACCTCACATTTAGTGGAGGACTTGCCGCCAGTAAAATGTGAAACATCACTTTTATACAATATTTCTATTATACTGCAGCAATTACAGTGTCATTTAAAAGGTTTAAGTGTTTAATGATTGAATGTGTCAACTATGGTTTCTAGACACGCAGTAAAATGTTCCAAGGTGGCCACAAATAGATTTAAGAGAATTTGTCCCTTTAAGGTTTTCTCACAACACACACACACACACACACACACACACACAGGAGGCTGCATGCTCAGTAATTTGGTAAACAGAAGTCACACAGTTTAGCCTCTAGATACATAATCAGTTTTAACCACTCTCTCTCTCTCTCTCTCTCTCTCTCTCTCTCTCTGCCATGTTGTCTGTAAACAGGGAGAGCTGGAGAAGTTAAACCAGTCCACAGATGACATTAACCGCTGGGAGAGTGAGCTGGAGGTAAGTCAAAAACACCAACCAGCAACACTGTTATCATCATTACTGCCTCTCCCTGCTGGGGTAAACACTTGAGCTGCGCTGCAAGAACACCCCGTCTCGAGGAGCCATTAAGACTCACTTTCAGACTTAAGATCCTGTGTTTTACCGTAAACAAGTGAAAATTGCTGTCAGTGCTGTGAGATAATCCACCTTGTTTCCAATACCGTTTCGTGTGTTTCAGGAATTTGCCTAGCAACAAGGTCACTGCTTTGAAACAGTTTGCATGGAATATCTTGCAAAGATGGAAATTTTCTAAAAGCAGGAGCTGCTTCTGAGGGAAAATGTGGAAAAACTGCCACTCCTGTTTAATAACACTGTACCGCATGAACCTTAAGTGCTACAAGCCCAACAACTGTGATCTGAATGTTAAATATAATATTTGAATGGCACATTTGGAGCAATCTAAATCCCAAGTGCTCTCCTCGTTTCCCCGCAACTCCCCCAGCCTTCCTTTAAAAACAAACCAAACACTTTAAAAGAGGAAAAAGGCTGTAAAATGCAGCAAGGAACAGCAGAAAGATGGATAGCGGTGTTCTTTTTTTTCAAGGCTCGCTTGGATTTACATGTGTGCTAGAAGGGTTACTGTTCACCTAAAGGAAAAACATTCCAGAGGCAGGCCACAGTTTTTCTTTTCCTCAAAGTAGGCCTCTTCTGTTTCTCATTAGACCCTCAGTCTCGTCCAAACTCCACAAACCAGAGCTGGAATAAATATAACAGACAGAGAGGCAGAGAGAGAGAGGACAGAGTTTGTATGCACAAATCTTAGTGTTGGAACCAATGTTGCATATCACTTAATTCATGTTTTCAAGCTAAACAGGAAAACTATTACAGGCTCTGCTTATTTTACTTATCTGTGTGAAAGAATTGCCTGCTGTTGGCAATATTTTAAAGAAACAGCAGTGTTAGTAGAGTCACTGATAAGAATATACGCACTGATATTAACAAACAGACAGAGAATGAGGCAGAAATGAAAGTCAGGAGCTGAAGAGTGTGAAAGTGCCGTTGGCAAGCTGCAGGCTGTTTTCCCACAGAACCTGGAGTTGATTAAGAACGATGTACAGTAGATTCAGAGGATTCAGGAAAATCTGAGTTTAAATCCATGCTTAGATATGAGGTTCTTAACTCTGCCAACAAAATGCTAAACTTCTTATGTGCCCTGGCAGAGAGATAAGATTGTGTGTGTGTGTGTGTGTGTGTGTGTGTGTGTTTGGGTTAAAGAGAGAGGTAAAGGCAGCAAGCTGTGTCATTATTAACTACCCACAATACGTGACCAATAACTTAGAGGATTTACCTCCCAGCGTGCATGCTGTGTCACTATCTCATCACAGGAACTGGAAGTCAGGAAACATAATGATGTCACAGGAAGTGTGCTTCCTGTAGCACCATCTCCCTTTTCCCACTTGAACCTCTGTTTTACTCCTCCGTCAATGTAATGAACAGGATGCAGGTGCTGCTGCCATTCAAACCCAGATTCAACATACATTATATAGACACACATACACAACTGTACACACTCACATGTATTAACATACACACACACAAACAGATGGCCTGCCTCAGTGCCACTGCTATATGGTTAAAAAGATGACAGACCTTATGTATGAATAACGTAGATAAAATGCCCTGCTACCATTGGCTTCATGCCAAAACACGCACACACACACACACACACACACAATATGTTACATTTATGTAATGGGCCTGTCAGTGCTCGCAAACATTCTTAATTTCACCACCAAAGAGTGAATTTAACATTTGCTCAACAACACCCACTGAGACAAAATGCAAAAGTGAGCTACAGCCGTGCCGCATGTGCTTGTATCTGGGTAATGGTTTAGTGATGACTTGAATTAGAGGCGCTGTTTTGGAGGCACAAGGCCAGATAGATCAGAGCCAGCAGAACAGCAGACAGACCTGTGCTTAACACATTAAACACAAGAGAAACTACACAGAATAAACTGCCAAAACTGATTAGCCACTGAAATTTAAATGGTTTGACCTGGGTGAAGTGCCTTGATTGGCTAACAAGGCTAACAAGACTAAGAGAGTACAGCCATGCTAGCAGCTAGTGGTGCTATGAGCTATCAATGCTAACATCAGCTTTCTCACCTTGATAAAGCTTTGCAGATGTTTAGTAAGTATGATTGCTGTGGTTTAGCATGCTATGCTAAAATTTGCTAATTAGCATTACACAGAAAGTACAGCTGGGTCTGATGGGAATGACATTAGTTTTGCAGGTACTGGAAGGCTAACAAATTGAATTTTTGACTTGTTGTCAAAGGGAGGATTATTCCCATCGTGAGGGATCACCAGATTTACAATTAAGCCAGAGGGAATCAAATTTCAAGACAGTCCATCCAATAGTTGCTAAGATATTTCAGTTTGGATCCAAGTAGTGGACGGACCAACTGACCATCACTGCTGTTCATAGAGCCATGCTACTAGTATAGCAAAAAATTATTGTAACTCATTATCGCATCATCATCTCCACCTTCACAGCAGCTTTGAAATATTATGACTGTGACCTGTTGATTGATAAGTTTTCTGTGAGTGTTATGTGTGTGTAGGACTGCCGCCAGCGGTTTCGCGCAGTGCTGGTGGAAGCAACGGTGAAGCTGGACGAGCAGGTGAAGAGGATCGGCCGAGCATGGACTCCAAGCCGTGCAAACCGATAAAGTAGCGAACAGGTATGCCTGTTCACACACACACACACACACACAGAGGAGAGCTGGACTAAGTGACTCTGAGGTTAGCAGACCGAGAGTGTGAGGGCAGGTTTACTGAGGATTAGCGATGAGAAGTTTAAAGAGCTCAGCTTATATCTACTTAAAGGGAGCTCAGTCACGTGATGTCTATTTTTAAATACAGTCACACCTCTGTATCCTAAGCTAGTGTCACACACACACACCAGCTCAGTGTGGAGGGAGGAATTGTCTACACTTGCTGTATCTTTCATAATCAGACATGCTTCCTTTGCTGTTTCATTGAAGTCCTCATGCTTGCTGTACCGTTACAGGTGGATGCAAAGTAGGGCAACTTCCCCAGTGGTCATTGCACTAAACCAAGCTGTTCCTCGCCAGTGGGTAATGTCCTTTACTGTCCATTTGCTCCAGCCTGTTGAGGCTTTGATCCGATTGGATGGCACCAGAAATTTAGAGTCCAGCGCCCCCCTCGTCCGAGCCAATAAGGAAGGAGCTTATGAGTCATTCATCAGAAGGCTGACATTTGTGTGTCAGAGCTGAGCTGTCAGACTGAAATAGATAGTGTATTTGTGTGCATGTCCCTGCTTATCCCTGTTGCAATATGACATACTACTGTACCTGCCAGGAGCGTCTGCTTCTGACAGCAACACGTGAGTGTCAGGGATTACGGGGAGGTCTTGAATTTTGATGGGACCCGCTTTCACGTGAAAGGATCGAAAGCCATCCCTAGCTTTGTGTGTGTGTATCTATCTGTGTGTGTGGTTGTGTGTGTGTCTCTGTGTATGATCAGGGGGTTTAAAGAGAGCAACGCCGATAACGGCCTCGGGTTAAACTAGCGTATTGTCTGGTTATGATTTATGGATGAATATTAAATATTTAAAACATGACCTATTTTAAAGGGATTCAAATGCTTGCCCTCACTGACCCTGCCAGAACACACTCTTTTTACTCTCTCTACCCCTATCGCCATGTGCTGTCCACAACTATGTTTTCCCCCTTACATTCCAACAAACTAGGGGTGGGGGGAGTATAAGAATTTGCCAGTACTGTCCTATCTTTTGTCCTTTTGACCCAGCGGTCTCTTCTGCACCACTGCCCGTCTGTCTGGCTGCCTGTCTCCTGTATCTCCTGTCTCTCTCAGCCTCCCTGTCTGTTTCAGCCACCTCTGTACCTCTTCACCCTCCATCTCTCATGCCTACTGCCCCAACTGTAAATGGGGTGGATTTCTAGAGACAAAGGTGCCAGACAGGGTGACAGGGTCTGACACATGAATTAAAAATGAGTCCACACACACACTAACACACACATCAAACAACACTCTTCAGTAGGATGATATGAACAGTGATGGTGCACATCACGAGGTGTCAGAGTGTTGTGGTATTTCAGACTAAAACCACTTTGTTGTTTGCTTCTGTGACAGTCATAATGTGGTCTCTGTGACATCAAGTTAATAACAAAGCTCATCATTTGCGTGCTGTCTCATGCTCAGCAGGTTTGCGTGTCATAAAGATAATGGCAAGTTGATGTGAGCTACTCACGAGCGATGTGTTTTATGCAAATATAAAGAAAGGCAGAGGCTCAGGTTGTCAGTGTTTGGTCAGCTGAGGTGATGAGCTGCCACTGGAGCTATAGGAATACACAGTAACCCTGCACGAGAAAGGAAGTGTGCTGCTCTTTCCAGGAAGTCCTGTGAAGGTCGGCCACTTGTGTGTGACATTTTATCTCCAACCTGACAAAAAACATTAATGGATGTTGTGCTAGAGTCTCAGTTCCCTCCCTGTTCCTTGATCATAGTTTCTCCTCATCAAATATCTCCGTGTTTTCCCTGCACATAGGAAGTGGGTCCTGCTGGGACAAAGAGTACATCCCATGGTTGTCAAACTAGACAGATTACCCCAAAAAGCAACAGTTATCTTCCGCTTCAGTTCTCTATCTTCTGTGTGAGAATAGCACAGCCTTAGTTAGCATATCTAATCATAACACTCCAGATGTGCATAATGCAGACTACAAAAGATACCTTTGCTGCTCCTTGTGGACGTTGCAGACCTCTGCTTGCTGACGTCACTGTTGGATCCTTATAAATAAACATGGCTGACAGTCATTACGAAGTTAATGTAGCCAGGAGGGCCATGAGAAAATGTGAAACAGCTGAGGAAGACCACTGACTTTGGGGTGTGTTGTAGTCACCTGAATGGACAAGTTAAATTAACTTTGTTTGTTGTGTTACATATTTATAGCAGTTCATTCCAGTGAAATTCAGACCAACAAATTGGAATGGTTGGTATTTAGTGTTCATATTGGAATTATTGTTTTGATGCTGGCTGCCAGCAGTGGTGCATTGGGCATTCTGCCAACATTTTGTTGACATTCTAGTTCTTTCCTGGTGGAGATTCATCACTGTCAAATTCCGATATCCACAGACCACCTGGGTTACGGTTGTCGAAAGCTGGCGTAACTGGTTTTCCTCTCAGCCGCTCTTAATTACAGTTTCAAACCTGTGACATAGACACACCATTAAGTACGCATTGTGTTAGCTATCACAACAGACAGAGAGCATTTTGATTCAGGCCTCTTATTGCACAGTGTAAGGTGTTATATCAGATAGCTACCATGCGAATATAGCCTGATATTACCCTCATTTTCAACTTTTCTAAAATAAAAGCATCATCAAGCAGATGCATACTGCACATATTGACAGAGCAGATGAAATAGAAATATAATATTAACATTTTAATGTGCATGAGATAATCTTGCACAAATGATCTTTAAATCAAAGTGGTGTACATTTTCATTTCAATGCAACAGGATCAGTTTCTTTCTGGTCAGCTAGCGATGTTATGAACATTTGGATTTCAACAGTTGATGTTTTAAACTATGAAGTTATCTGTCTTTCTTGAGATGGATGAGGTTATTCATAATTTAAAATGACCCATTGCGCTCTGTAGCCTTTTAATCTTTCCAAAATGTGGAATGAAACACCAATAGACCAGCAAGTTTGTTTTTTTTCCGTGTAACTCCTGATGCAGTCCAGTATACCAGACAATACCAGTTAAAACAGGAGCCGTGGTGGTGACAGACGTACCCGCTGCTGGCAGCTGATTTCAGGGAAAAAGGATGCAGTGAAGTTTATTGCATCAAACCAACACTGAATTAAAAGTGCTCTTATACAGCTCTGTCCATGAATGGAAGAATTGAAGGTGTCGTGTAAATAAAATGATCATGAGTAACTTAGACAGAGTTGCTTCCTCACAGTTTAGTTCATCTTCTTCATTAGTATAACAGATATTATAAGACACATCCCTGGTGTATTGAGATATTTCATCTAGAGCTCCCAGTGTGGACATTTTAAATTCTGCTGATGTCGTCAACTCAGTTTAACTAAAGGGTCTCCATAACATTTTGCAAATAAAGTGCAACTAACCAGATTTTCCTGATTATTTTATCTCATTCAAAGTCTGATTGCTTAATCTTGATATTCATCCAATAAACTGACCTTCAAGTCACGTCATCTGAGGCAGTGGTCAAATATGTCCCACCGGCATGGTGAATAAAATCCTCCCGTGACTGTCCTGTAGGCAGGAAACCCTGACAATGTGCAGATTTTCTTGGTGACAAAGCATGTTCATCTGTTGTATCAAACATGGTTGTCTTTTCAGTGCGTATGCGTATATGTGCAGTCAAAATTTCTTGTCCTCTATGGCTGTCCTAAAAAAGTATCAACCCACGGCTCCTCTGGAAATGGTCATATATTACAATGCACTAAAGGCTTAAACAGAGGTTGCTGCTGCTCTCCTTTTTCATCTGAGAACGATTTTTGGACTTGAACTTACATGTCAGACAAAGGGCATTTAACAGGTTGAACTCTGCCAGCTTTTGCCACTTTTCAACATCAGATGGTGATCTCAGCCATGAGCTACAGCAGTAACATTTACCACCTTAAGTATTTTCAAATGGTATTCTCAAGCAAGTTCTTGGCTGCCTTGCTTTACATTCGATATGATTATATTGTCCCTCTCTCTGAACTGGGCTTAGGTTGTTAAATGAGCCACAGGAGTTCCAAGCCCGGGCAGTGGAGATCTCAGTGACCAAGAGCCATCGCCCTGGGAAATGAGGACAGCATCAGTTAAACTCCAGCGTGGCAAAATGCTCATGCCACAGGGTGAGCACATGATGCAAGACAGCTGGCCCAGATACTAAAAAGGTTCCAGCCTAACAAGCAATTAGTTCTTGGGTTGAGTTTACTCTGCCCTGCCACTGACACTGAAAGATATTAAAAGTCAAGTGGTCAGTGTGGTCTGGTTTCTGCTTATAAACCACCAATGTATTGTTCAGGTGATGGAGGCGAGCAGGCGAGACCAGTGAAGGCTGAACACACACAGGAAAACAACTTAATAACAACTCCTGTATCAGCCATGAGCTGGAAGAAACTCAAACGCTCCATTAACAAATCAGGTCTGCTTTTGTTTTGTCGCGACTAGAAAAGAGCCTCCCCTGGGCCTCTTTATATATGTGCAAGTGTGTGAAAAAGAAGACAGAGAGAGAGAGAGAAGAGTTCGTTTATGTCATCTGATTTGAAATCAGATGTTCCTGTATTTCTTGGTTACTGATGTTGGGTACTGCTTGTAAAGCAAAGGTATGAAGCTGCTCATAGGGGTGTTATTTTTCAACAGTTCTCAATTTCTTCTGACCTCTCTCTCGATTTTCTTCTTTTCTCCCTCACAGACCTTATTTTTGAACTGAAAGCCAAGTACCTACAGCTTAAGTGTGTCATTAAGTTATTACTTTAGCATGGTTACATAACATCTGCCATTTGGTGTAACGTGTTCCATAGGCTGAAACAATTTCCTGTTGTCAAATTGTATATTATTCATACTGTAGTTCTGAAGGTGTTGATTTCTCATAGCACAAACGTCCTTGTGTGGGCCAGGCATCAGGCCAAACTTATGTTGCTGGGCAGAGTACACTGGCCTTCATAACTAGAGAGCATCTCCGGGGGGCCCTTTACCCCAGCGCGCTCCCTCGCCATAGACAGGAACAGGGTGTCAGCGGGAAGGAGACGGAGGCTGTGACGCCGCTTAACTAAGATGAGTCAGATGGTCATCCAAGTAGAAGTGAAGCCAAAGCTTGCTCATTCCGCCATCATCCACATTGTGGTTTTTGTTTGTTTGTTTTATCTGGTGCATCATGTGTCACCATGTTTAATGTATCTGTGTGTGTGTGTGTGTGTGTGTGTGTTTCAGTGGTGTCAGTGTCAATCGATGAAGGGCCAGTCACAGTAGCAGCTCGGAGGAGACAACCTCACTCCACCTCCTCTTGAGCCAGCTATCCTGCGCCCGTCCTCCTCCTCTTGTCCTTCCATGCCTCCACCCCTCAGCGTACCTCATCTACCCTCCTCTCTCTGCTCCTTGCTCCTACATCTCTCTCCCAGTCTCGTCCTCTCCTCCTCCTGTCGGGGGCATGGGTTAGAGCCCTCGCTCCTGGCCCAGACTCGGTGTTATGCGCTCTGGGCCATCACCTCTCCTGGGCCCTCGCAGCCAGTGCAGTGGAGCTTCCTCTCCAGACTGCGACCAGGAGAGAGGTGTGTGTGCATCACATCACTGTGTACATGTTTGCTGACTTCTGATGTGATGACTCATCCACTATGTTGTAAATGTTTTGTATTTTGTAGTGGAGTGTAAAAGAAATTCTTTAACTGGTAATATGGTCTAACTTTCGTGTCATATTCCTTTTCGGAATGGAGCGTCATTAAGCAGCTTAGCATAAAGACTAAGGCTTGAGGGAATAATAACTTCAACTAATCTGTCAGCTCGGAATCTGTCTACCAGCATCATTTTTTTGAACACTGAACAGAGCCACCTGGATCGCTAACTAATGCTAGGCTAACATAAGCAGTCCTGACTCCAAATTCACACTCATACCAATATTATTGTATTACTCTGGGAAAGAAAGTGAATAGCAGTATTATTTGAAATGTTGAACTTTTCCTTTGCTTAATGTAAAGCTTCTAATTGTTCATATTGATAATGTACACATCATTATTACCAATACACACATTTGAAAGGATTTTCACACAGCATATTCACATATAGGTTCAAGGCCAGTTTACATATTTTAGCCTGGGTTGGTTTGTCTGAAGTACTCATACAGATGTTTAAAAGCCAGCATTATTATTCACACCCTTAAGTGTGAATATTTTTAAGGAGAAAAATCACTGCACTATATCCAGAAAATTATTGATTGAGTCCTACTGAATTTCGTCACTGGAAAAGCCTCTGTAAGTGCATTTTGTTAATAAGGCAGCAGATCAGTGCACCCAAACCCTGACTGTTTATTTATGTGGAATCTGACCAAACAGCTGTAAGAGAAAGTGAAAGGCTTCTCTTAATCAATTAGAGTATTATTAATAATTTTTACAGTGAATGTGTTGTAATTTTCAAACAAACACCATTATATCTGTCTCACTAGAGCTGGATGATGATAACTGGCAAATATTTGGTATCCCTGGTTTCATTTAGCTTGCTTTAGATTTATTAACCAGTGCGAGCTCTTTCTTTCTGTGTTTGTCCTCCAGGTGACAGAGCCGAGGGAGCAGAGGCCACAATAGAAGCCGGTCTGAGCAAGCTAACTTTGAATGTCGCACAAAAACAAGGGGACTCTGGGGATGAAGAAGAAGACCCCCATTACATTAACCCTGAAGTCTCCTCCCCCAGCGCAGCCACTGCCATTCTGCTACTCAACACCGTCTAATGAACGTCCGTCGTAACTAAAACGCTCACCAGCTTCAAGTCTCAAACTGGACTCACTGGCAGATGATGTCAAACAGAGCAGGGTGGGATGCTTACTGTGAGCTACAAGAGAGCAAGCTGCACACTCCCAGCTCCAATCAACCTGACATTATGTCACGATATTCATCCGATGGTGTCACATTAAAGGTGCTATATGTAGTGTATTTGAACATCAGTATATCATTGTTAAATAGATTGTGAAACCATGTGGATGTATTGTAAACAAATAAGAGCAGGAGCAGGATTACCAGCGGTCCCTATTTCACAGCATTATTAGTGCTACGGTTATTCAGTAGACTACATTTCCCATTAACCGCCTTGCTTCATGTTGCAAAACTGATTTCAGTAGCTCTGTTTCTGCTTGAAGAAGAACACCTTCTTTTTTGTACCATAAAGAAATTTCCTCTTGTGGTGTACAGCGGTGTGGCTAATTTCCTGTCCATATCATAGAGGCTGCCAGTCCTCTCATCAGTGGTGTAGCTTTATAGTGATGTGTCAAAGTTAATGTGGTTAACTTTTATTGATGTCGATGCGCTGCACTTGGCACCACTAAGAGACTTTTTGTATAATGTGAACAATGAGCCTCTTTTTTTTGGCTCTGAATCTCCACGCAAGGAACCAAATGGGACAAAAACAAGCTGTCTCGTGTTGGACTGTGTCTTTTTCTGCCTTGATTTTTCAACTCCTCCTGTAACTCAATTTATAATGTAGGGATGTAGAGAGTATTTTGGAGGAATAGCTTTCAAGGAAGAAACTGGAGTGCGAGCAGTACTCTGAGCACTAAACTAAAGAGACTTAAGATGGGACTGAACCTTTTGAGACACAAATGGTCTTCCATTGATATTTGTGAATGAGTGAGTAAATGTATTCTTGGTGCAAAATGAAAACCACCGCCAGGAGGTGATTTGTATGTGTGGCTGAGCGAATGATCTTTATGAGTGTGTGTCTGTTGTGTTTTTGACAAATGTTCAGATACTACCCTGTAGTACAGATATTCTATATTTATACTCCTGTATTCTTGTATATGAACAATGTTTTGTGGTTACTGTTGTCATCGTTTAACACAAATTAAGCAATAAACATGTGCTTCATGTAACATGCTTGTGTTTGACAATGTCTGTTAGCCCTTGAGGTTGTTGATCTAAATATTGGTTTGTTATAGCCTGTCAGTGAATTGGCAGATTTGTCTTATTAAACAGGAGAATGTGGTGTAAAATGACTCTACTGGATAAGATAATATTCCAAACTTACTTACTTCAAACTTATATTTATGTTTGTCTGGGGTGTTGGGGACCTCTTACGCAATAGTCGGGGGTTACAGAAACTTGAGTCCCCAGGTCAAAAACTCACAGCTGTCTTGTACTGCCACAGTTGAGCTGTGTTTGTACAATGAAAAGTACTTAAATAGATTTGCCCAGGACGATCTTGTACGCATAGACATTACACAGTAACAACCAGCTTTGCTGAATCAGAATTACAGCTGCAGAAGAAATTTCTCAATATTTCTAAAATATGTAGCCTAAAGAAACAGAAGCTGTACTAGCACAGCTCTGGGGATATGTCGGTTGATATATTCTTACTGACTTTGGTGATGGATGACATTTTTGTTTTTTATTGAAAACCAGGCGTTAGAGGGACTGCAGTGAAAATTGGTGCAGCTGTTTATGTTCCCTTTAGGCTGACTTTTCCTCTGGTTTTTCATTTAGCCAATATTCTGCTTTATGACCAAATACCAGAACAACTAATGATGTACTGAACTGTACTTTGTGTTAAGTGCTAACTACCAAATGTATGCATGCTAACACACTAAACCTGGATGGTGAACATGCTAAAACATTATACCTGCTAAACATCAGCACATTAAAATATTCACGTTAGCATGCTAACACTTAGCCCAAACCAGCACAGTGCTCAAGCGCAGTGTCAGTGTCAGTGTTAACATACTGTAAACAACATGATATAGGTAAGTTATTTTGGACACTAACTGAACTTTTTTAAAGCCAACTGGAATATTTTTTCATTCTACAAAGATTGTTTTTCACCACTGGAGACAAAGGGCTCAATATGTGCATTGGATTTGAAAGTTAGGAAGTTAGGAAGTTTAATCTGTTCCTGCCAAATCTGTTTCTGAAAAGTGACCATTAGGTCCTTTCCTCCTGACTGTTTTTCTCTTCCTCTGTCCTTCAGCTGTTATTATTCATTGAACACACACTCTGACTGTTTTTATGGTGGCTCAGCTGTTTGTGCACTGTTTTCTCATGACTT
The DNA here is from genome assembly GCA_033238685.1 of Lates japonicus. NCBI lineage: Eukaryota > Metazoa > Chordata > Actinopteri > Centropomidae > Lates > Lates japonicus. The sequence goes on from BRZM01000031.1 coordinate 3,029,369, forward strand.
TACTTAGTGCCCTAGGACTCCCACTTGACAGAGTTCAGTGCAGCATAGCCTCTTTTACCTAGTTTGCCAGTCCCTTCTTTCTTCTGCCTGTCTGCACATGTTCCTAGAAGCATGCTGCCTTTCAATTACTTTGCATCCTGTGATTTCAATATATGTGCCAGAATAGCTCTGGACTCAGGTCTTTCAGGGCAGATTGGAAATAATATCCCCCATATGGCCATATTCTGTCAAATACTGACATCTAGTGAAAGTTTAGGTTTAGGTTTTGTATGCACAAGAGATTCAGACCAATTGAAGCAAATACTTTTGCAACTCATTCATGGTTTTAGTTAATTGTCAACCACACAACTATGTATACATATATATATATGTATTTTGTATTTATGTATTTCAGGAGAAACCAAAGTCTCTCTTAAGGGACCTAAGTCAAATACAAACCTGATGGCAAAGCTGTTGATTTACCATGTCAAGTCTACTTTAAACATAGCCTAAAATCACTCATTTTGATATACTCTGTACACCATACAACAAGCTCTAATCTTAGAGGCTAAATTTGAGTAAGGAAAAACTCCACAAAAACCCTCTAACAGGAAAAATATGGAGAAATAGGAGCAACAGAGGAAGGATCCCTCTCTGTGTAATGAGTTTTCAGAAGTAAGACTTTTCAGAAGTAAGTGGTAGCGATGAAGAGAGTGACATGTCCCAAGAGGACAGCAAAGAGTGTCAATTCAGGAAAAGAGAGCAAGGGATAGAGCAAGAGGCAAAAAAGAGAGAGAGGCACAGTTTGGGAACTCATGGCAGTGTAAGAAATGGGGGCCAATCCACACCTCATTGCATCTTTGTAAATTTTTTCACATTTTGCACAGAAAAACGCACATTCTGATCTGTGTAAAAATGCATTATAGACTTCAGCTAAAGCTAATAAGAGAGTTTAGCAGGTGGTGTAAACACCATCTTTCCACCATGGGATGACTGTGTGCTTTGTGCAACTCTTCAGAAAACCGGCTCATACCAGTAGATTAGAGATAGGTGAGGCTGAACTACATGTGCTTTAGCTCAGCACTCCTAAAGTGTATCTCTGCAGAAAATGACAATATCTAGTTTCTATGCAAATAGTCTGACCCACACATTGTAACAGACACTTTAGAAAACCAATTTGTTGCAAAATTACTTTCCTGAAGAATTTGTACAACACACATAGAATGGCTTCTTTCGACAATGCAAAATTTATAACCTATACTTAGAGTTTAGTCATATGACACAAATCACATGACGTTCTTGCAAATAAACCCCACCTCTCGTATCTGATTGGCTTACATCCGTCCACGCCGCAATGTGATTGGTTGAGAGAGGACGTCAGTAACTTTGTATTTGCAGTTTCTTATTTAATAAGTGTTTTGGAGAGCTGTAGGCTGCAGAGTCATGTGTTTTTGTCTGAGTTTGGTCTGACTGCTTTTCTCTCCTTTATTTCTGAGCTCAAATCAGAAGTAATGCGGTGTTGGTTCATTGCAGCTGCTCTTTTGTGGGCTGTCACAGGTAAGGGACAACATTTTATTTGTCACTTCGTGTTTTCAGCTAGCTACATGCTACGAAAGCAGCTAGTCTCTGTGATAGCTACGTTATCGTTCAAGTTGCTGAATAATACTTTCAGAAATGGCTCTAAATGGCTATACAGCACTGGTGAACAAATATTATGATTTTGTTAAAGGATTTGTGCTGACTTATGCAAATTAGGCCAAACTTCTGCCAAAAAATGTCCATTTAGAATGGAGTTACTAATTATGGTAACTACACATTCTCTAAAATACGGCTTATGATCCCAAATTAAACTAAAGTATCTACTCTTTAGTTCGTCATGTATGAAATGTACCATATGACACCAAGGGCCTTCCATTCTCTTCTAAATGTGTACAGAGGAAAGAACAACATTGGTTGTGCAAATGTGTAATGACAGCCATCAGTGTTTCTACCTATACAGTTACATTTTTAGTCTACGAATAGGATTGTATTTAGCCTGTTTGTTCTTACATGAAATAAAGTCAGTAACACGCCTGAAATGCAGCTTATGAAAAGCACTTCTCAACACTTTGTGTGTTTGTTTTCAGCTGCAGAGGGAAAAGCAGTCCCTTCCCCTCCAAATTTTGGGAATAGCTATCATGTCAAAGGTAAGCAGTACCACCAAAGAATTACATATGAAGGCCTCCTTTTCCTCAGAATTTAATCTCATTACTCAACTGATTCATTTTACCATTGCAGGAATGATCTCTCTACCCTATGCTGAGATCAAGGAGCCATTTGAGGCCTGGTTAGATCTGGCAGCAAAGTCCAGCCGCATAGACTACTACCATGGTAAGAAACCTCTTGACCCATGGTGGTTTCTCTTAAACCTGACTCTGTGTTTTCTCTGCTTGGTTGGATTAATGATGTGAAACTGAGAGCCTGTTGTGTCAGACCAAAGTGACCAGACTGGAACATTTAATCACTCAGGATATAAGCAAAGAAGTGAAAAAGAATGAGCAAGCGCTTTTAGGGGAATTTACTCTGTTTACTCATGTTACATATACATGTGACTTTGAACCTTTGTTATGCAGTATTTTCTGTCTTTTTGAAGCTGTTTTCTAAACTGTGTTTTTTTTAAATATCTTTAAAATTCGGATGTACTTCCTGATAAACTGTGTACACTCAAAGGTGGGGGGGGGGGGGGGGGGTCAAAATAGCTTGAGTAAGAGAAAAAAAAAGTATCTTATTGTAGAAAACACTACTTCACCTCTGAGTTACTTTGTTAAAAACTCTGCTCACAAGGAACTTCAGCTTCTAACAGTCAAAGCTAAACATAGATGATTACCTGACCAGATTCTCTCTTTGTTTCTTTTCAATGTAAATGCTACATAAATTAGGAGATCTAATTAATGCTCACATGTGTGAGACTGATAAGGAAAGATGCAACATAGACTTGCTCTACCAAGGTCAGGGTACAGCCTACAACAGCATGTACAGTTTTCTTATTATTATCATTATGTGGCTGTTTTGGTGAATCACATCACTTTCTCATGGCAAACATTCATAGTTTGGTGTTGGTCAACCCAAAGAGTGGAAACTTCTGCCTTTAAATGAGCCCATAATGTTGCAACTTATAACATCTCTCATTCTGATCATCAACAGGCCAAGTGTCAACATACCAGCTGGGGGCAGAGCAGCAGTGGGGCGTTGGTTATAAAATCACTCCTGAGACCACAGAGGTGGAGCAGAATGTGATGAAGTGCTTTCAGGTCAACGGAACAAAGAACGAAACAGTCACACCACAGGCATCGCTGCCTGATGTGCAGGGCTTCCAGGTGTGTGTGTGTGTGTATAGAAATGCTCAGTGTAGTATTTGAATACCAAACCTTAATTATTAGAATAATTTGTTTAACCTTAGCCTTATCTCCATAAACAAACTTGAAGACATGCCATCACAGAAACTGGTATAACACTCCCTGACGTACAGACCGTGGTGAATTCCTGTAAAGAGACTCTGTTACACTGCAGTCCTAATGAGTGAGATTTGAGTTCATTGTAGTCACTGCTTTGCACCAGTGCAAACTCATAGTAGTGTTGAGGATTTTGGGAGAAACAGGGCTACATAAAAGCAAAAATAATTAGCATCATCCTCTTTATGATAGTGTTCATGTAAAATGTGTAGTGTACCAGTCACATCCACCATAGACTAAGAATTGATCCAATTTAACCACGATTTATTGCAGTAGATGAAATACTCTAATCTCTCATTTTGCCCCCCCCCCCAAATAGTTCCTGAGGATGGAGTACTATGGAGGTTCCCTGTGTGAAGTTTGGCAGAATGTGACCACTGTGGGTTACAAGAAGAACACATACACACTGTGGGTGACCCATTCAGAGAAAGGTGCTGGTGACAAAGAAGAGCCTGCAACACCCCTCCACTATGAGATGATGGGATACAACACACTGCTGGGGTCCCACTATGACAAATACTTGGTTGACTACAAGGAGTTCAACACTCATGTGGACCCCAAAGTCTTCTCCCTGCCTGAAGGTTTGTGAGCTCCCCCTATAGTCACATACTTAAGCAATATTAACCAAGACTTGCAGTTCGGCAAGCGCCTCGTTCCTGACCGCATCACTATCTAATATTGCAATTATACTACTAACTATTACCAACAAAGTAAAATGTATAATCAAAATCTGTTCATGTTGAGGAGCAATTTGCTTAAAAATTAAAAGGTTTTGGCGAGTGTTTGTCCCGTTTCCATGGAAATACATGGGGTCTGACTAATAACTGGAACACAATCAGTCACCACTACGGCAAATAATCATACCCTTAGTAACGACCTAGCAACAGAAATGATTTTCTAGTCCCAGATGAGTGAACTCTGAGCTGACGTTAATGCTTTATCGAGGTCTCAGAATTTACCGAACTAAATCAACAGCCTACTGCACAAATAAATGCTTACTTTTATCAACCACGTTATAACAAAGACGCTGCATTTATTTACTCACACAGATGTAGCTTCTGCAACTGCAAACTTTTACATACATTTTAAGTTATAGCGCCGTGTCACCGGCACAGCTGATGGAGAAAGCCGAGGCGCTTTGCTCAAATGACGTTAAAGGACACCCTCGAGTGTAATCTTGCGATTATACAACTATTACCAACAAAGTAAAATGTATATGGCGGAGTAATATTTTTAGTGATGAGTAAGGCGTGCTGTCATGCTGATTTGAGCACGTTCTAAATGTCTTGTTGACCAATCAGATTGCTTGGTCGGAACTACTTCTTGTATAATGTACATTAAGACTGTTAACAATTTAAGTGTTAAGAAAACACATTTCTGCTGTCCACTTTTCCCTCACAGGGATGAGCTGTGGGGGATTTCCTGGGCCGGGAGTGGAGCACCACATGTTGGCCAATCCAATGAAAGATCTGATCCACACCTCAGCTTCAGGCCACTCACAGCGCATGTTCAGCCACTTCAAGGACAAGTTTCAGCGTCAGTACAGCGATGAAAGAGAACATGAGAAGAGGGAGCACGCTTTTGTTCACAACCTCCGGTGAGAAGCAGAAAAATTCCCAAGAGCTGTGAAACTGCAGCATTACATCATGACCTTTTCTTAAAGCACATAGCCAATGTTTAGAAGCAGTCCAACATGGATATAGATGAAGTTTTAATTGAAGGATTTTACATGGCGTGGTAACTGTATCCTTGTCTGCTACTGTAGGTACGTCCACTCCAAGAACAGAGCAGGACTGCCTTTCTCTCTGGCTCTGAACTCTCTGTCAGATCGCACCATGTCAGAGATGGCCACCATGAGGGGAAGGAAGCGAGGCAAGACTTCAAACAGAGGGCTCCCCTTCCCCTCCAAGGTTTATCAAGGGGTGCAAGTACCTGATTCACTTGACTGGAGGCTTTACGGTACATTAACAGAATTTGAAATATTTACCAAAGATACACCTGTCTGGCAGGTCGTCCTAGTATTTACACTGGCTCTTCCCTTTCAGGTGCTGTCACCCCAGTGAAGGACCAGGCCATATGTGGCTCCTGCTGGAGCTTTGCCACCACTGGAGCAGTAGAGGGCGCTCTCTTCCTAAAGGTGAAAAAAAAAAAATAGAAAGAAAGAAGCAGCTTGCGCTGCAGCGACTGGCCCCGGTCCAGTGTTCAACTGACTACTTCCTTATGCTCTTTTAAGCCACAGATGTTCAGCATTGGGCTTCATCTGTTCATGTTTTGATCGATTTGCATGGCAGTTATTGGCATCTGCATCATCGAAATCTTTAACAAATGATAAGATAACTGTAACTGTGGTAATTCCTGCAGGGAGGTAGATCATTTAGGCAGAATGCATACAGCAAATTACATGGAAACAAAGGACATATTGTGCCTAACATGCTGTAGAAATACATGAATGATAAACATGGGGTAGATGTGAAGTGAAGTGAGTTACATTGACCAGTATCAAATTCATAGGAAAGTATCATTTGTGAAAGCATGAACCCAGGGTGTTTTTGGGGGATAAAATGCCTTGATGCGGAGAAAGGTACTGTTCTGTCATGTCTGGGTCAAAGTTTACAGTTGAAGTCCAGAGTCAGTCACTTTATTGAAATAATTTCTGCAGAAATATACATCTGATGCTCTTCGCTTGTTGCGTCCATAAAGTTCATGAAAAGCATCCCTGTGAGTCAAGAGAGGTCTTCCCCTTGAGAGCAGGGGTGGGTCCACAAGACGATTCATTGTGCAACTTTCACTACCATTAGACAGACTTGACCGTGTGTGTGAACAAATAAAACTGAATGAATGTCAGCTTTGGCCTTCCTCCATCCTGTGGAAGGCATAGCTCAAAAGCATTCCTTCTCCTGTGTTGCTAAGCGACGTGATCCAAACACTGGACCGGTTTATTATGGGATTTGACGGCACCCCATTGAAGTGACCAAATTCTTTGACTGTCTCTCGCACACACACACAGTGTGATAAGGGGGATATCTAAGGAGGTCGTTCAACCACTGCAGGAAAAAAGTGAAAAACATTTGGGAGGTGGTTATTAAAAAAATATTTTCTGAGTTTAGAAGGGCCAAGTAGAGTCATTAAGAAGTGTGTTTACGTGACCCCCTTGTGGAAGAGATTCCAAGTAACATCATAATTCATTAACAATGAATCCATTGGTAGCACTTAAACTCATTTTTTAGCGTATAAAATATCAGAAACATTGACAATATTTCAGCAAAACTTGCAGCAATGTCTTTCTGGAAATGGAGACTAATAGGCAAACCTTACTATTTAGTGTTTAAGCTTTCAGGTATTTGGCAGATTTACACAGATTACTAAAGTGTTATGTCATTTGTCAAACTAATGAGACCACAGGGCTGGATGAACTTCTCTGCAGGTGAGTACTCCACTAATTGTTGCAAGTACAGCAGAGAGAAAGAACTGTTGTGAGGTCCCAGCAGTTCGTCTTTGTGCCTTTGCCAGAGCACAGCACAGCCTGTGTGATGCAGTGTCCCCATCCCCACAGGCAGGTTCACAAACAGAGCCACTCCCCAGGGGCCAATTTTAAATTTCCCTCTTTGTGATCTCACAGCATCTGCCTAGCAACCTGTAGATAACAGCTGGTGTAAAGACGTTCATTAGACTCTCGACTCAAACCCTGCGTACATGTCTTGCTGTTTTGTCTGGTTTTTTTTTTTTGCTATGTCCTCTTTGCATCTTCTACATGACCTTTAGTCTAATGATTGGACTGATCCTAAACCCATTTCTTTGATCAGTGTCTTATGAAGCCCTCAGTTTATTTTAGGTCATGATAGACTGGTGCTATTAGATGACGAAGCTGGTGAAACTGATGGTATTGTATTTCAACATATTTGATTCATGGGGTGCCGGGACAGGTCAATAATGTGCGCTTCGAGGATGATCATGGCTTCCTCTTGTCTTTCAGACGGGCTCCCTGCAGGTCCTGTCTCAGCAGATGTTGGTGGACTGTTCCTGGGGTTTCGGCAATAACGGCTGTGACGGCGGGGAGGAGTGGAGAGCGTACGAGTGGATCATGAAACACGGGGGCATCGCCACAACAGAAACTTACGGAGCTTATATGGGAATGGTGAGGTGATATCAAGATATAGTCAATACCGAATGAGGGTGAATTTAAACTCATTGTTTTGCAAGGATGTAACTGACTGTAAAGGGGTGTTGATTGCCAAAAGAAACTGCCAAATTTTGGCAGTGTTTCTACTAGTTTAACTTTGGGATGATTGCCACGATAGACACTACTGGAGTTACAAGTTCCTATGGATGTGAGTCCAACTGTCTGCACCTTAAGACATTTTCCCACAGGTCCAGTGTGCAAAGTATTGTTGTAATTTTAATGCTGTTATTACCTTCAAATTCACAGTCCACCAAACAGACAGACACACAGCCTTTTAGAGCTTTTAAACAAGTCCATTTTTTCCAGCTATCAGTTATTTCAAAGTTCAAGCAGATGAATATAGCTGCTTTTCATTCTTAAGTTAAAACTAGACTTATTTGTGCAGCTCTGTCACGCTTGGTCGCTGATACCTCTTTGATACAGCAGACACGTATGTGATAGGGATTGTTGAAGGAAACTGTGATGTTCATGTAATACATGTTTGGTCTGGTGTGTATTCAATGAAGCATATTATTCATTGGCACATAGGAATGGTACATGTCATCTTAAGTGTGCACAGATTGATGGAGAGGAGAAAGACCTTCAGATCCTTGACGGCCAGAGGGAAAAAAAATGTCTTTCGAGGGAGAGAGTAGAGACAAGTACAGTGTAGGTGGAAACTTTTCCAGATAAGGGTGAGCAGCTCAAATAATTAGGTGTTCTCCTAGCAACCTCTGTGGTGTACTGTAGTATTTCAGTATTTAAGAATAAGACCAATCAGACAACCTTGTGTGTATTGTAGTATTGCATTCCTCCAGGAGGAGCATGGAGTGAGGATTAAAAGAGAGACGAGATATTCTGGTTCTGCAGACATTGTATTAAATATCCTGTACTCTTGTCATGTTTTTATTTTTTATGTGCGTACTGAGATGTGTCGAAAGAGTAACTGTAACCTGTATTACCCTGTTTGAACTCTCCATGGTTCTGTGTTTTCCTCTCTGAACAGAATGGGTTTTGCCACGTGAATGCGTCCGAGCTCACTGCACGTATCCAGAGCTACACCAACGTCACATCAGGAGATGCAGAGGCCCTTAAGTTGGCTCTGTATAAAAACGGGCCAGTGGCTGTTAGTATCGATGCGTCACATCGTTCATTTGTTTTCTACAGCCATGGTGTCTACTATGAACCTGCATGTGGTAAGTTTACCTCTCACTGGTGCTCATACCTTTTACAGCAACCACTGTCTTTCCCTCTCTACATCTACAGCATGTTTGTTGTTGTTTTGTTTTTTTTAGGTAATACCACTGATGATTTGGATCATGCTGTGCTCGCAGTGGGTTATGGGACCCTGAACGGGGAGCCGTACTGGTTAATAAAAAACTCATGGTCCACCTACTGGGGCAATGACGGTTACATCCTCATGTCTATGAAGGATAACAACTGCGGTGTCACCACTGATGCTACATATGTCACACTTGCATAGATGTGCTTTTGTCCGCTCTATATGAATCTGTGTGTTAAAGCCACTACAGTATGTGAGTGCCTGAGGATGAATGACACCGAATTTAAAAAATGCTGATGTAATTCTTGCATCATATTGAGCCGCTTGATAATAATGTGTTAAATGTTGGCGACTGAGTGAATTAAGATGCTACTCAACAGCACACTTCCGCTTTTTCAAATATGGTTTTAATAGTTTTATTGCAGACAGCACACAGGCACAGTGCCTTCATTTCAGTTGTACAAATTTTGTGGCACATTTCCATTTGTTGATAATGTTTTGTATTTTGTTGCATTGTTGCAAATGCACTGGGTTGGAATCAATGCAATAAAAAGTTTTGAAAATTGTTCATTTGCTGGCTTGAGTGACATCTGTGGTTGATCTAAGCAGTAAGGCATGCTTTCTAAATTCATGCAGCAGAGGAGCTGCTTATCCTCTCCACCCACTTTGTATTTTCCAGGTCATACTGGCCTCAAATTTATTAAGTTATTGATGAATAAAATCCCATTTCCTGAGTAACATAAAATACTACATGACCTTTTCCTCTGATCCATGCTTGTTTTTTTTTTTATATATCACTAATTAATATATGTGGTAACAGCCCTTAAACACAAAAAATGTACTAGATATTTCACAGATCCAAGTCATCATAGAAGGTAATTTTACATCAGAGTAACAAAATGAAAAGAAAAAAGAAGATAAAATCAAGTATCTCTTCACATGCTGATCACAGTCACATTCCAGTTTTCATACAAAACTACAAACAAACTACAGTTGTCTAACAAAAGGCTACATTAGGCATAATAGGTAACTAGTGCATGCAGTCTCACTTGACTAGTTTCATTTCTCTTGGTTTGAGAACATGAAATAGAAAACGAGGCAGTTGCTTGTTCGATACAGCATTGAGATACGACAAAGATATTCCACAAACAGTCCACAAATACTTTTATACAAAAATATTAGTGTTTTTCTTTCTTTCACGAACTGCACAAAATGTAATAAAGTCCTGAAAAATACAAATTCCTAAAATAGCTGTTCAACAGGATTTTGTGTACTGCATTAGAGAGGAAGTGGCATTCTGCCCAATCTTCTTTCCCTGTCTGATTCTTCACATCAGCACATGTTCAGAAGTCCGAGCTGAGCTGATGAAATATAAACAAATATGCAATCTGTGTTTCTGCAAAGTCCTCAGGGGAACTGTCTATTCAGTTTCCCCACGTGACTAGATGTCCATTATATATCAAACCAGTTCTCAAAATTAGAATAAAAATGTTCAATTCTGAGAAATGTGAAAGACTGTAAACAGGACTATTCCTGACACATACGTGCATTTACTTGCATTTGGTAAAACAGTAAGCTGTTGATTTGCCTTGGCACCAGAACTGAATGCCTGCTTTGTGTACACATGCATGCACCTGCATGCTAGTTTGGTGGCTGAAAAGTGTTTGACTTTCTTGCATAGAGCTCTTATTCAGATCCTGACCTGTTATTGCATAGAGGATGTTTGAAGTACTATATCTGGTATCAAAGTTGAGGCTGTATAATGTGTGAAAAATGACGTGTGCATCCACGTAAATACTGTCAAGTCTGGCTCGCTAGATGTTGTAGCTCCTGCTCCTGTTCCTGCTCCGTTCTGCTGGCTGACTGGCGAATACTGTCACACATCTCAGCGTTGTCCTTGTCAGGAGGCGACCTGCAGGAGACAAAACACAAAGTACACTCTAATCACGTCGCACACGCTGGGTTTTCACATGGGAACAAACATGGCATTGAGATTTTAAATCCTGGTGGAGGTTGAGCAGCAAGGACACACAAACAGCACTCTAAATGAAGAGCTCAAAAGTGACTCAGACTATACAGAAACTGTGATAACACTTTTACACCTGGTGCTCAGTAAGTCAGAGTGTTATAAGAATTAAGAACGTAACAGGGGCTTGACAAGCAAACAGTTCTCTCCTTTTTGTGAGGAAGTGAAAACAGAAGTCACGTTACAGCACCTCATATCCCAGTTCTCTACGTCCTCCACTGTGTCAGGAAGAGGTCTGTCAGCAGTTTCAGGCAGAGCCAAGGCCAAGACAGCACCCACCAGCGGGGAGGTACCAAAGATGATCAGAGGAGTAACGGGGCTGTGGTTATAAAGCATGTTGATGACGGGTGCTAACACACCACCCATCCTTGCAAACATACAGGATACACCTATTCCTGTTTGCCTATGAGGAACATAAAGAAAATATTTTGTAGGAATTACCCTGAGGGATAAAAATAAAATACTTAATGATTATATGTGTTTGAGAAAAATACCGTAGCACAGTGGGGAATATCTCAGCAGTGTACACATAAATTACAGCAAAGGAAGCAGCTATACCGAACTTCCCCACCATGGCAAGACCTGTCAGCACATTGGGATGATCTAGAGACAGAAAGAAAAAAAAAAAAAAGAGAAAAAGAGGGAAATGATCCTAGTGATAAAAGTCATTTACACATTCCTGTACTAAAACTATATCAATGAAAGTACACAGTCCTACATCCTACCTGCAGGGACAGTGAGCATTAGCAGACAGGCGAGGCCTCCAACAGCCAGGAAACCAGTCTGGGTGAGTCGGCGGCTGCAGGGCAGGACGAGTAGGACCAGAGAACGAGCCGGGATCTCAACCAACCCAAACACAAACTGGGTCAGATAGAGGTTTGTCCCCAACCTGGACACACCGAGCGAGAGGCCGTAGTACACCAGCACATTCACAAACCTGGAATTGCAAAGCAGGAGCAGAGAGATAGTCACAAGTAGAGAAAACAGAGAGAAGGAAGATGGTAATAACGCTAAAAAGCACATGTACATGCACACATGCAAACAAGATTTACCAGATGTAGAACAAGATGATAGCCCTCTTCCTCATCTGAGGTGTTCGTACGAGATCCACTGCCGTGTGACTTCGCTTCCCTCCGCTTAAAATCTCACACTTCTCAACCTGATGTGCACATGGACACACGCATAAACCAAAAACGTTTGAGGATAAATCTAATATTCTTTTCATTTCCATCAAACCCCAAAACCAACAATTAACTGATCCTACTAACACGGGCTAACGTGTGAAAGTCGACGCTGCAGTTGAATTTACTTTAAATACTAGTACGCCAAATGTGTATTCATCCACAGCTGAAAATAGTCCTCAGCAAATTTATTATTTACCCCTGTTTGAGAAACATTTACTAACATTTGCACAGCTGTTTTAGGGAATGAGTGATAGTTGAACGTAGGAATAATTGAGAAACACACTTATTTGCACAAGATACCATTCTTATATATATACGCAGCAGACACATAGCTTAGGTAGGATGAGAATGTATGGAGTAAAATGCAGAGAGACACACTTGTGCAACGGGAGGTAAAACTCGGCCATTAACAAGCGCTGCCTTGCGAAGGAGTGCGATGGCCTCCTCTCTCCTGTCGTTGGGCAGCAGCCATCTGGCAGACTGGGGAACCACCCTGACAGGAGATAAGAGAGGGGACAGAGGGTGGACAGAGGCAAGAGAGAGTGCCAGAAATAAGAGCATAGGAGGAAATGAAGATCACAAGAGGGGGTATTCATGTATTCATGGCGAGAGATGTATGAGATACACAGTGGAACTAATGTTCGACGCCTGTGAGAGCTCCACCATATATAGAAGATGAGCAGGAAGCGAGGGGCTGATACCAGCCAATTACCAGTTTTCTCAGTCTCGTATCAGATATGCAACACCTGCTAACAGCATGTAGCTGAGCCAAAGGCATAGTCTGTGATGTAGCCAGCATCGTCTCTTGGTGCAGGTCACTCCAGTGCCTTTGGGTGAAACAGTGCAGGATTTGGAGGGGCAGAGGAGGAGAGGAGAGGAGAGAGAAGAGAGGAGGATCATGGGTATTGGTGGTTTTGGGCTTTAGGTAGAGGAAAAGTGGCAAGGTGTGCTCTAGGATTGGGCAGAGGTAGCACAAAAGCATGAGACGATACACTTAGAGGTACATTGTCTGAGCTCTGACAGTTAAAAAGACTATATTCATCAATGCTTTCCTTATGAGCTATGCTTGCTAGTAAAATCTGTTTATTATCATAGCTTCCATAAATCCATACATGATGAATCCAGACTTCTATAATATGGTCTAATATGATGTAACATCATTAGCATTTAACTATACCTTAATGATCTGAGCTTGATGCTAGCAAGCAAGCCAGCATGCTCACAATCTTGATGCTAACATGCAGATGTATAGCAATGTTTACCATATTCACCATCTTAGTTTAGCGTACAAAACATGCAACATTTGCTAATTGGCACTACGACACAGCGCTTTGTAGAGGCATACTATATGCCTGTGCCAATTTTGCGCACTAACAATCATCAACTAGGTGACACATTTCCACTCATATGGTGGCACTGGAAAAGTGTCAGGAGATTGTCAAAGTCTGTCGGATTCATTTCTGTTACAGTGTATCTGTACAGAATTCCATGGCGAACCATCCAAAAGTTGTCAAGATATGTCAGTTTGGACCACAGTGGTGGAGATAATTTGTCGTCTAGGGCCACACCACTGCTTTATGGCTAAAACAATCTCCATCAAAAGCCACCAGTTTTAGATGGTGAGAAAAACTCCCATGTCCAAGTCTTGTGATGTCCTGTGGCCAAACAGTTAAAAGCATACCACATAAAGGAAGAAACCCTTATTGCATGTTTCACCAACTTCTCTCTGCATGTTTCCTCTCTCTGGGCAGTCAGCTGTCAAATCAGCAACAATGCCAAAAAATTTTTGAAGGTATTGTGGGCCTAAGGGTGGGAAGTCTCTTAATTGGGCTGCACTCTAAAATCTATCACATCAGTTCCTAGATATCAGCCCTATCTAAAAATTAAAACTATTGCAGGCAGCTGAAAGGAAATGGGAGGCACTAAGTTAAAATATGCAGTAACTATATAACTACTATAACTCTGTGAAAATATTCAATAGGGAGATAAAAAAGAAATCTCTTGCTTTTCAAATCCTGAAACTAAATCACAATGTCTGTTTTTCTCAGTATGCCTTCCTCCTCATTAATACTCCTCTTCACATCTTATCATTTCTCAATAATTATCTAACACAACTTGTCACGGCTGTATTTTTTTTCAGTAGTGTAAGGAAAAAATCTCAATTGATTATCAAAAGGAAATGCATTCAACAATGTCATGATCTCAAGAATCTCATTGTGTTGTGTGTGTGTGTGTGTGTGTGTGTGTGTGTGTGTGTGTTTGGATTGTACAAGTACAGCAGTGATGATGACTCCAGATATGGTTGTGCCAACTATAAAGCGAGAAAGAATCACATAGACAGGAAGTTGGGTGCAAAGAGCAACCATAGAGCTCCAAACACAGTCTACCCAGGCGATGGACAGCAGCAGGACGAAACGTCGGCCGTACCTTGCAGGAGAGAGAAGAAGAGGACATGACTGTGCTCTCTAAGCACATGCATAAATCAGTGTATAAGTCACTGAGTCTGTGAGAGGGTGAGACAAGTCAACACAGGACAGTATGGAGTGTGAAAACTGCCACTTCCTACCAACACAGCCGCAGGAATTTCACTGGTATGGAACAGATTTACTGTCCCTGTTACAGTCTCCCCCTCAGTTCCCCTGGGCCCTCGTCTCCAGCCTCTGCTCCTGGTTTCCCGGCCGTGTTCCCTTCCTCATCTCCCCAGACCTGCCGTTCTTCTTTTACTTATTATCAGATTTTCCCACGTGAGGCAGACCTGCCCCTACCCTGCATCTGATTGGCTAGTAGCCTTCATTGTTCGGGCTGGATAGGTGATGACCGATTAGTGCTATGGCAAGAATATCAAGGTAAGCCAATCAGAGGCAGGGTAGGGGCGGGTCTTCCTCCCACTCCCTATTCTCCTGAATTCCAACACCTGTTTCCACTCATCACCAGCCCTGCAGTCACTCGAGCTCTCTCCACCTACATCTCATTCATCAATCAACCACGGATTATAATACCAGTCTCTACTCTTGTTGATTATATAACATATTACCTGTACCTGTCTGTTGCCTATCTACTGGTTCTTCCTGCTTGTTTGCAAGCCTGCTGGTTCATCCACCCCTCAGCCCGTAAGCCTGTGTATTATCAATTAAAGTTTCCTCTCTGATTCTTCCCCTGAGTCTGTGTTTGGGTCCACCCTGCCCCTGTGTCAGCCTGACCAGTATCGCGAACATTTATGGGAGTTATAAGAGATTATAAGATTTTTTCATGGGGTGTTGGCTAAACTTCACCTATAGAGCGGTTAAAAATAACAGTATCAGTCAAACCCTAGTGTGTAAATTTAACTGCCCCTACTTACATATTAACATATACCAAAGACTCCAGCTGTCTGTTCCTGCAGCCATGCTTTTGATGTAACTGGGTCTGGCTGTGTGATGTATCTGTACAAGGTGAGAGGTTACGTTACGAACCAGGCTAATATGAGCAGCGCAGCCTGCCTGTCAGCCTGGCTCCCAAACACACAGATCCCACCAACAGGCCAAACATGTAGATAGATGAACCAAGACTGTTCAGTCGGCTTTTAGCCGCACACAGGTCCCACTAGTAGATGGAAACAGTACAGTTAGAGTATCATTGATTAGATTTCTGTACATTCTTCATAGAAGGGAGGAAGGGATATTAATGGGGCAAAAGGCAGATCATTTCTTGCTCAACCCTCTAGCAAATTAATCCATGTATCTGCTGTCATCACCATAATAAATGAACTGTGCATTCCCTATATTATCTGGTAGATTATGGTAAGTTCTCAATATTAAAGACTATAGTACCCTATAATACTTTTAGATATTTTGCTCCTGTCAGATCCTTGATTTGTGGTACTGCATTGGTTTCACTATGAGGACTCCAAATGTATTAAACATTTATCTCTTACTCTGTAGAATGGAACAGTTCCACCTGTTTCCATGCAGGAGAGTGACATCATGAATAATTAAGTTGCTTTTCACCCCAGATTGAAAACAATATTTCATGTTCCCATTGTCACCCTACTGCACCTCGGTGACTATGGTGCTCTGGAAAGTCTCCTTGCTGTACCTCACCCATCCCATGGCCACACAGGACGCACTCGGTCAGTTGCCCAGCAGCAGGACACATCTGGGGAGAAGCAGGAGGTCCGAGAGGCTCAAGTTCAGAGCTGAGCGTGTCGGCGAGAGGGACTGATTCAGCTGCTGAGCTCAGAGTTGTCTCGGCGATGCGGCAGCGTGGCTCCGGTGAGATGCTCACCATCATGTGGAAGGCAGGAGGGATCTGGGGTAACAAATCCATATGCATACAAAATTTCTGATACTTGCAGGAAGCCTCCAGTGGCAGAGGATCTAGATCGAAATTCATATTTGGGAAATGTGGGGCAATTCCAGAGTGGGTCTTCAAGTGGAGGAGCCAGTGGGAAGGAGGCGCAAAGGCTGACTGTAAATCAGAGAACGATCAGGGCTCTGTGCTGTTCAGGAGGTAGTAAAGGTAAATCCGTCCATGGCCACACCGTGGTCAGTCCATCTGCAGTCAACCAACATGACATCTTTAAGAGTCTGAAATGACCTGAAGAAAACAAACTAATATCACATTTTCACCTTCTTGCAGAGGTGTCTTCTTTCTCTCCAAATGAGGGTTCACCAAGTAAGGGTCGACAACGCTCTAAAATCAGAAGTGCCCAAAATACATCAATAGTTTCTCTGCAGGATCGACTCAAACATAGACCAGAAAAGTAAATGTATCAACGTGATGCATGGAAAGCTAAATACAAAATTGTCCTCATTGACTCCATCGTTTAAAATAATGATTTAAAAGTGAAAAGAAAAAAACTTCAACAAATGTGCAGCCAGTGCTGTTTTGATGCTCTAGATGTTTCCAAACGATGCAAGAAATATATGATGATCTGGAGAAACCCGCAGACATCCCAACGGCAGCAGAGCGCGCGTACGGTGTGATGTTTTCGTTACTTATAGGGCAGGGCCATACCATCATTACAAAATCCACAAAGACGTTCCAATGCAAGTCACAGCACCACCGAGGCGCTGTGATTCAGTGAAGTGGATGTGATACGATACTGTTTTCTCTATAAATCATTTAAACGTACTCGCGTGCCATTTTATCTGGGGGCGCAAACCCCCATTTGTTTATTTGCATTATATACTACACAAACATCTCTATAAAACCAGGTACCTATTGTCCACATCAGCCTCTACTTGCCCTCTGCTGTCCTGAACATTGAATTACAGTGAAGTACAGACTCACACCTCTGTTTTGTCTGCTGCTGTCGTGAGAGCTTAACTCAATACAGGTGGTCACCAGTATTCCTGTGTCCTACTGTTTCTGTTGTACGGTCAAAAGCTGATCTGTTTCTAGTCACTTGGAGCACTGGGTGAGGGTTGCCTTCTACTTCTGCTGCTAGCTAGGTGCTCTCAACAAGCTTCCACCTTTGCAGGCTTTGGCCTGTATGCAAAAGTATCTAATATAATTTCTCTGGCAAGGTACCACAATGTCTGCTATAACTTCATATCCTGTGGTTTGTCTTCACCCTGATTTTCCCTTCCAAGATCCTACCGTCGTACTGAAAATAACTCATTCTAGCTCCAAGCAACTATTTGAGCCAACAAATATAATAAGAACTATTCTGAGCTCGATTCTTCTGTTTCTGTAATAACCATGCTAGGTGATGGCTGAGTGCACGCCTAAAAATAACTGTGCGATGACTAAATACAATGAACAGGCTTTGCAGTGTTTGGTGGTGAATCTTGAGTCGCATAATAAAAACACTGATGACACTGTGTTACTAAAGGGTCTGTTTTTTCTTAGGAAGGCCTAATGCCAGTCACCTGATGCTGCTCACCATAATGTATAAAGTAATGCATTAGAGTGGCATGGGTACAGGAACACGTGGTTTAATTAGTAAAACCACTGGTCCCAACAAACATTAAGGATAGATCATGAATAAGTAAATAAGTCTATCAAGACCAAAGAAGAAAATACAAGAGCGACCCCTGATTAGTACAAGGCACTATAAACTCTCTTTTGCAACATTATTATAAATATCATAGTGTTGAATGATTATTATTAGCATTGAGCCTGTCTTTTCCTCAGGCTTGTACTTTATGAAAATGAATGTAACCAGTGACAACATTGTTAGGAGTTGAGAGGAACGGTTGTTGGACTGAGGCATGATCATGTCTAGTTATTCTCTGGAGGTATTGGCTCCTCTCTTCAGCCCAGCTGGTCAGAGGAGGGAGTCCTGCACGTTCTTAGAATCAATTTTGTTTGGTCAACACTCAATCAGAAAATGCCTATTTCATATATTGATAGAGATACTTTTAAGCAACAATGGACTTTATGTTGTTGCTGCAAATAAAAATGAATGTGTAGCCTGAACAGTGGAAGATTGTATCAAATTAGACGCGTTTACTATGGGAGGACTTAAGAGCAATTTCTCCCTCTTTCTATATGTTACAAACGGAAATGGAAATCACCGACCCACAGCTTTGCAAGGATTTTCCTGTACCCTTCCTATTTGTAGGTGCTCGTGACGTCAGTGATGCTTCGTCCAGAACGGGTAGGTCCTGGTTTGGGTGTCTGGATGGTAACACAGAGAAAAACCGTCAAGTCAGTTGGGTTATCAGGATGTACAAAGAAATAAAGCGCTGCCCTTAAAATTAAAAGCACAGTGCATTTTTCCAGATAAATGAATTTTGAAATTTAAAGACACACTGAAATCCTGACATGTGCAGGTAAATAGCATGATCCACAGAGGAAAGATCAAGGAGAGAACATGAGTTGATGTGTGTATTATTATACATTATTATATTTTATTCTGTGTGAGGAAATTGGCTCTTATTCTGTAGTTCTAGTTTGTAATTTATTTGTGTCTTAGCTCTTTGGACAATCTTTCATAAAATATTTTTCAGATCGTACTTTCAGGCATGTATGGCTGTTTCTAAAGATTTTATAGAAAACATTAAACATTGTTAAATTAAAATGCTGTACGACTCTGACAGAAAAGTTCCACATTATGTCTTTTGATTTTATTTTGAAGGCGGTAGCTATAAGTCTGTGTTCTCCTCTCGTCTGGCTTGACGGTGGTGAGGAGGCTCAGAGAGAGGAAGTGAGACAGAGGGGAAGAGACAGGAGATGGCTGAAGGGGAAGGGAGGGTGGACCAGGTCAGGAACGACTTTGGAAACCAACCTAAGGTGACCTTGATCATCAGAGCTGTCATCGCTGAGAAAACCAGACCACCAGAGAAAAAATCTCGGCACTCCGCCCAGCCTGCACACACACACTCTCTCTCACACACACACACACAGTTTGACAGAGACCGAGGGACATCCAGCTATATCTGCCGATTCCTCCTGCCGATTCATAACAACCGCACCCAGAAGTCCCTGTCGGATTTTTGGATTTCTGACCTGTTTGGATCAATCACTTGTCTGTGAGTAGATCTCTCTCAGTACCAGGGCTGCTTTCAACACTTGCACTGAATACATTATTTTAATGGCGATGTCTGGCCATCATAAGTCAGCTGAGCATGTTTTTGGAACATCACTGGCACTGAAGGACACGAATTACTTAGAAACCCCCGATCCATCCGTGTTGCGACCTGCTGGTGATGTAGACGAAGCCACCTCAGACAGAATCCAAATAACACTGTTTTGTGCCACGGCCATGAACGAGCCCTGGCCTATTGTGGGATACTGCCAGCAGCACCATTAGCAGCTGGGACGAGTTTTCACTGTAGGACATCAAGAGCTGCTGGGCCTTGCATTAGTATTTCTAGACATTTCATTTTACTGTTACTACTTTGCTTTTAGTTAGATTAAAGCTCTGATTATGTTTTCTCCTCATTGTTTGATTCCCAGCTATAGTTAAGTTATTCCTTTATACGTCCTCCAAGAACTGGAAATTATTTGACTATCTGAAGAATCCTTAGGGTCTGATCTAATGTATGTCTTTATGAGAGATAAACGAAATATAAAGTAACTAGCTTTCCTTGCCAGAGCTCATCCTTTTGGTCCTTTTGAAGTCTGGAAGAGTTTTTGCCTTGGTTGAGCTGGTATGGGACAGTGATTTGAGAGTCTTACAGTGCATGACTTTTAATCCCAACTCTGCATGTGCATGTTGGCAGTGTGAATCTGAAATCATCTCATCCAGTGATTATATAATTCTTGAAATGCCAAATGAAAGTTTTTTTAAAAAGAAAAAAAAGAAAAGGTTAAATATGTTTCCTGCAAACACTGGTCCAGCAGAGAAAGTAGTACAACGCTACAAACTGCTGCAATGAGAAAAGCGTCCCAAAGGTTGTAGTGCTGCTATACAGAACCAGACCCATTAATGCATAAACATCTCCTCACCTTTATCCATTGGTGTGCTCATGCATGTGTTTTGTCAGTTACAGAAAAAAATCTATATCAGATGCACTCAATACAATCAGCAGATGTCTATTTTTCTCATACAAGCACAGAGACAACTATCTTCAATACAGCTGGCTACAGATGACACAAACACTCATGCATATGCAAGGCTTGTTGCCCTTTTTTCTGCCGCCATTTATATTCCTGGCCTCATCTCTGACTGTTTGATCTGCATTATCAGATCTGTGGTATGTTAACTGACTGTAATCTGCTGCGCATCTGCAGGTGAGACTCCATCCTGCAGAATAAAAACAGGGCACTTTACAAGATCGCTATAGTACGGGGGATAGAACTCAGGATAAAACTTGTTCTTGGTGCTCCTCCAGCATTCTTCTCCCAGAGTGATTAGGTGATTGGAGATGTGCAAGGATTACACTCTAGTGGTTAAAGTTTAGCAAACACCGAGCTTTTGAAAAAGGCCAACTAAGCATTTGAAACATCAAAGGCTGCATAATCTCCCATGATTGGAGACAGGAAAAAACAGTTTCCGGTACCTGGATCCATTAAGTTACATACTCTCGTTATATCAACCTGCTTTCATCAGGGTTGCTCTGCTTACCTGCCTTCTTATTCATTTCCCGACCGATGAAAATTGTCTGCAGTGGATAGGCTGTGATTTATGCAGCTCACTGGCGGGCAGCACGCTGCGAAATCAGCAGCAGCATGATTAAAGACTCAGTGGGGAAGAGGTACATTGATAAGTGTGGATTTTGGGTTACAGCAACACACAGGCTGTAAAGGTCTCTGATTCTCTTCCTTACTCTATATCTGTCCTTGTCCATCTCCAGGTATCTATTATCTCTCCTGACACATTGTCGTTTGGACCTGCCAACCCAGTGGAGCTCTGGCTCAGGCCCTTAGCCCTGTTTCCTCTCCACCAGTGAGTGGGCTAGCCTCCCGGCCCCTCCACTGCCTGGCCCCAGACCTGGACCCCGGACCCAGACCCAGATCCCGAGCAGCTTTGATGTGAGGAGCAGTATATGACCCAACAGGCTGGACCCGGCGCCACCCACGACTGGGCCTTGAGACCATCACAGGTTTGTGTGTGTGCATGTGGGATCAACTTATAAATTACTATGCGACAACATAGCTTTGATTTCAGTGTGTATTACATTAATTATCAGTGGGTTTTAAAGCCATTTATAAGCCCAAACAATGAGAAAAAAAGTCACATTAAGGACTGCATTTTCAACTGAAACCAAAAACATAAAAATGTCAAATGTAGCTGCATTGTTTGGAATATGTAACTTTGTGGGTAGAGCTAACGTGTAATACTGCGTGAATTCAGCACTTTTATTGGTTTAGTTTAGCAGAAAATATTTATGTTTAGCCTATATCATGAAGTAGTGCTACAAAGACCCACCGTCACACTTGGAATATCAACAAGAAATTATCATATTCAGTCTCAATGGTTCCTATTTAAGCAAAAACAAAAAACAAAAACACATTCATGTAACCATACAACCAGAGATGGCAGATGTATTTGCATCCTTTAACTAAGTAAAGTACAAAAATGTACTGCAAGTATAAAGGTAAAGGCACTTTCCCCATGGGTGTTTAATACTAATACATCAATGTGTAATATTGACTCTGGTGGAGAATTAAAGCTAACTACTTCATGTACTGGTGGCTAGTTTTTTTGCATGTAAGAAATCACAATAGGATGCACAGCAGTTACTGGTCCAAATAAATACCCTTCTGATAGTGAATAAATCACTTCTGTAAAGTGATCAAATAAAGTGTGTCTGTATAGACAAAGCATTGATCAGATTGCCTGGTATGAGCAGTGAGTGAATGTAGTCTCAGTGTTTCTCTAAACACTCACATCAGAGCCCTTCCACCACTAGGCTACCCGATGTATTCACTTCCTCCCTGCCTCTGTGGTGTTCAGATGTAATGCCAACAGCACTGACTTGCCGGGTTTAAAGTCATCAGTCTTCTGGAGGCAGTTGCGGTGCTTTTGATTGTGAGGCTGGCTTGCGTCTATGGCTAAAGCCACGATGACTAGCTGCACCCTCGTGGCACCGGACATAAGCTGGAAGCCTGACCACCGGGCAGATCGAAGAGACACTCAAATACTTCTGTGGTTTAGCATTGACATGATTACAGGATAATCGCTGCTGATAACTTTTTGGTTGTTCCACATTCACACAGTGGAAATGTGGTAAAGACAGATAAGGAGGGCGTTGGAATTAAACTTTACTCAGTGGCTGGTGTGGGAAATACCAGCGTAAAAAGTGATTTACCCACCTGGGCTCATGTTTTAATCTTCAAATGGTTCAAATAATCTACCGTACAATTTCTCTATGGTGATATGTAATACTATAGAACATGTTCTGTACCATCACAGCTTATATTAGTGTTCCTGTAGAAGTGTTACTTTCTACTGAGCCTCAAACAATATGCAAATTTTAACTGATATACAACATATATAATACTAAATTATGATTAATTCTATAACACAAGTTTCTGTAGGGAGGGGTTTAAAGGCGCCAATTAAAATGTGTTGCATTGAAAGATGGTATGAGTTCTGGGATATTTAGTCAATGCTCCAGCAACACTCAGGTGATTACACCAGGTATTTCATTAGTCCCTTTCTCTTCTTGACGCTATACTTGTCTTAAAGAGTCTCCTGGTAGATCATACTAAAAGGTCGGAACCCTGTGGGAATATTTCGTTTGTAACCTGAAGATGAGCCACACTGTATTTCTCCTAAGTCAACTTTAAAGCTGATGATGATTTCCTCGTTGGCCCAGGAAGAGATCCAATACATTTACCCGTGAATCAAGATCATTTTATTTCTTTCTCACTAATGCACTGGCTCAGAAGACTCTTGGGGGCGGACTCTGTCTGGGCTCTCCTATATAAACAGTCATGAAAGGCTGCAATTAATATTGATTCTGCTGTTGGTTTATTAGATATTACTTAGGATGCTTTGATGATAGATATGCTGAAAACATAAAATCCCCTTAGCTCTCTTTTAGCAAATTAGTTTAACTTGCTTTATAACACATATGCAGTTGGCAAACCTGATAAATATACACCCTGTCTGGTACAGATTCAATAAGATTTTTTCTAATATCAGTGTATCTAACTTCTCACCATTATCTAAAATCAAGTTTGTCCTTTCCGTTTTGATATTATTACTTGATTATAGCCTGTCTCCTGGGTGGTGCCCTGCTACATGCTGCTTACTGTCTTGGTTTTACTGCATCTGTTCTAACAGATATTTCCAACCATTCAAGTAAAAGCCATCAGTGCTACCACACAGTTCTATTTTGCATATTATCTTTATTTCTAGGAATAACCTATTCTATTTTCTCTGAACATATCAATGTATCTCTTTTTTTATACTTAATTTTCATTTCTTATTAATTTCTAGTATCTATCAGCTCTTTGTTACTCTTAAAGTTGAGATTTATAATTAATCTTTTCATTCTATAACAGACACAGACATGCAATACGTTCCCCTCTCTACTGCTTTTCTAATTCCGTAGAGATAGAAGATGTTTCTCCCATTATCTTTACTTTAAAGTAAAGTTTAAAATTCTAGTTCATATTTCATGTGTTAAATGTAAAATTATTTGTTTGTTACAGACATTGCTGTATTATGAGGAACCTGTGTTGAGGAAGGAGGGCATTGCAAAGAGGTTAGCTCATTGGTTCCCATCCTGTATGTTCTGTTATTTGGGACTAAAATAATTAGAAGAGAAGCAGCCTCTCTCTCTCTCTGTGTGTGTGTGTGTGCAGGCACGCGCCTCCTGTTTACCCAGTGTGATCAGGTTAGGTGTGTAGCCATGCTACTCGTGTCAGGGGGTCTGTTTGTGGATGAGGGTTGCCAAGGCAACAGCTGCTGGAGCATGGATACATGTTCAGTGGCCTTGTTCAAAACAGATGAGAGAAAATGGGAGAAGAAGCGAGGGGATGAGGAGAGAGAAATGTAGAGTTCTGCTCAGCACTAATAAACGAGAGAGTCACGCCTCTCATCCGCCCACTTCTAGTTAGCTCTTGCTTCATCACCCCACAGCTTATCTGCTAATCCCTGCATCCTTTTTCTCCCACTTTTCCTCAGCAGCTGGAGCTTTTTCCAAAACGGATGCGCACCCTCTCATCTCTCCGCCTCTCTCGCACTTACTCAACAGGGGCGTCGATGTGGGCGGAGGGTAATTCGGGCTCTGGGCCTGTTGTGCTGTGCAGTAGCTGAGCAGTAGGAGTGAGAGAGCTAGAGAGAGAGAGAGAGAGAGAGAGAGAGAGAGAGAGAGAGAATGGATCAGTATTTGGATCAGTTGTCATGTCTGCTTGGTCATCGTGAATCCAAGGGAAGAGATGGACAGCAAGAGCAGGATGGAGGGGTTAGCGAGGGATGAATGTGAGCTGCATGACTGGTACTATAAGGAGGACAAGAAAGGTAAAGTCATGTTTAATATGATGAAATATGTGATTGGTTTGAGTGTGGTATACTTTGATTAGACCGTGTACACAGCAGACTAAAGTGCAAGCTGGTGTTTGTAGATTGAGATAATACTTTTACAGTTTTGACAACACAAAGATCTTTATTTAGGGATCTTAGCGACACAGAGACAGCATTTCGAAACTGTTTCGTGTGTTTCCTAGTCAATGGTTTTAAAGTGGAGCTTGTCTGTGGCTTGTGGCTTTGTTCTTCTCATTAGAAAGAGTTTCCTGAAGCTTGGTGACTTTGAATTTGGTCCGTTTTGACAACAGCCCTCAAGCACACACACACATACACATCGCATTCCCATGGTTCGTTGTTGTGCCTGTGAGAGTCAGAGTGGATCACAGCTCGAACTCTGCTGCCTATCCTTACTCTCAAAAGGAGAAATTTAAAGGTGCTTTAATGAAACGACAATTATATTATTTTATGCTGGTTTTAACACTAAGAGGATTACAGTGTTTTACCATAACGCATTCAATAACTTTGTACAGCATGTTATTGATTAGAGCTCTGAATCAATAACAGCCGTCACCTCAGGGCAACACAGTGCGCCATGGAAAACTACCTCTTGCCCTTTAACTCTCCCCTGCTCTTTCATACACTAACCTTACTATATCCCAAACATGGCCCGTCCATCACCTCTGAGAGGATGACATTTTAAACTTTCTGTGTTACATAATGCAGCTGTGTGTGCGTGCACACATGTATCACACCAGAAGTGATGAGAACAAGGGTCATTTGCCCAGGAAGCTGTGGGTTACTTGTTTGCTTCTCCTCACTCTGTGTTTTATATTCTCACAGTGCTATGTGCAGACAGAGTGGGCCAGATGACGAAGACCTACAATGACATTGATGCTGTCACACGTCTGTTGGAGGAGGTGAGATCGTCTATTTTTGTCAGTGGAACTCAAAGCTGCACAGGGACAGATTTTTAATCAGTCTAAATCGCAAAGTGAGGCTGCAGCAGAAAGGATGCTGCACTGTAGATTTGCTCTATTTACCCAAATGAATTATGCCTGTTGTATGAATAGGTGTGGAAAGTTTCTTTTAACAGAAAGGGATCAGTAAACAGTGAATAAATTCTGCCTCAAAATTTACCAGGAAAGGCTGAACCTCCACCCACCACAGAACACCAGCAAGAACAAATGTGCTTTCCCAGTGTTGTGGGATATTTTATTATTGCAGCTATAAATTGCAGCTATGTCTTCTCTTCTTTTCTCTTCTTACATCTAAACCAATAGAAAGAGAGAGATCTGGAGTTGGCTGCAAGGATTGGCCAATCACTTCTTAAGAAGAACCGAACTCTGACTGAGCAGAATGACTATCTGGAGATACAAGTGGGACAAATCACAGAGGAGGTCTGCACACACGCACACACACACACACACACACACACACACACACACACACACACACTAATGAATTTTAACTCATAGAAATGATTTTGTCCTGGTCATTTTACACTTTGACAAAACTTTCCCAAGTCAAGGTTTAGTGGATCTTGATTATGCAGATTATGCAGTTAACAAAGATATGACATATAAGATGTCTGGGTAGCACATCTTACACCAGATACTTGAATACATACACATATTCAAATGGAAACGTACACAAGTTATAAACATCATCTGACCTCCTCCAGGTGGCCCAGCTGCATCATGAGTTGAACCTGAAGGATGAGCTGCTGCAGTTTTACACTAATGCAGCTGAGGAGAGCGAGGATGAGTCCAGCAGCTCTCCAACGTTAGCATCCTTTCTTTATTCATTAATATCTCTCTTTCTATCTGTAAGAAATTCGATGTAATCATTTTGAATGTGCATGAATTTGGATGCAAAACAGCGAAACAAGCAGAAATGTTAAACATAGAACATGACAGCCTACCTGCTGTGTATTCATCTGTCTAAAGGGGGAAGAAGAGTAAAGTGGAAACAGCTTCAGGAGCCTTCGTGAGTGACACACTCCAGAGGAAACTCAAAGAGCTGGAGGAAGAGAACCTCTCTCTCCGCTCAGAGGTATCTCCACACACTAATAACAGTAACACACACATGCACGCATTATAAGAGTGAAATTGCTAGGAATATATTGTTTAATTATGGTTGTCTACCTATAGGCTAGCCATCTAAAGTCTGAGACTGAAACTTATGAAGAAAAGGAGCAGCAGCTTGTCAATGACTGTGTGAAAGAGCTCAGTAAGTTTTGTGTCACTCTCCATTTCCAGCTCTGATTTTTATACTCTTTTCATGTTATCTTCTTTCTATTGATGAATGTTTCTCTCTTCTCCTCTCTGAGGCTGAGCTAAACTCTCCCTCCGTCTGTTCTCACAGGGTTGTCTAGTCTCCAGATCTCCACCATAGCGGAGGAACTGGCTCGTAAGACTGAAGATGCCTCCCGACAGCAAGAAGAGATCACACACCTCCTCTCTCAGATAGTGGATCTGCAAAAGAAAGCCAAATCTGTGAGTTTATACATACACAGACGCATAAACCCATTTTAACTCAAATGTGAACATTATCATGCTTAGTCACTTTTACCAATTCAAACCTGGATATGTGTGTCTAGTATGCAGTGGAGAATGAGGAGCTCTCGCAACACCTGATGGCAGCCAAAGACGCCCAAAGGCAGCTTACAGCAGAGGTACTTGTTCACTGTAAACATTTAATTTGTCTCAGTGTTGTCATGATATTAGACTGTTTGATGTTAAGTTTAATATTTACAATACAACAGCTCCAGGAGTTGGAGGAGAAGTACTCAGAGTGTATTGAGATGCTGCATGAAGCTCAGGAGGAGCTGAAGAACTTGAGGAACAGAAACTACCCTGCAGGGACCCCTCGACGCTACCACCCCCTGGGACTGTACCCAATGGTGAGGGAGTGTGTGTGTGCATGTGTGTCTCTGTCTGCTGGCGTATGTGCATAACAATATTCTATTCCTTCATGAGTTTTTGTGTTGCAGGATTCTCTGGCAGCTGAGATTGAGGGAACGATGAGGAAGGAGTTGAGTCTGGATGATCCAGAGTGTGAAGAACAGAAGTATGGATTATGTGCTTAATATCACACTCAAATTATAGGGACTGTGTAGAATACAGCACCAATATATTTTATATTTCACGTTTTTACAGAATTTTAAAAAGAAAAAAAACCTGAATTGAATACCACTAGTATGGTTTAGAGTGAGAAGAGCTGCCATTTTCAGCATATGATAGACGTTACTTACTATTAAAGGTGCTATATGTAAGTTTTTGATATTGCTATGTGGCCAGTGTTAGCAGTAACAGTTGTTTACTTCCAGTCTAGAAACATTGCAAGTTCAGCATCAAACTTCATTCCTTTACTCGCCAAGCAACGGCAGTGTTAACTGTTGTTGTGCTTTTAGTTCTGTCACTTTTCTTCTTCCTGAAGTTAGCATGCAAACCAGCTAGCCCCGGCCCGGCGGCCCCGTCTTGTCACTTTCCAATAGCGCGTCATTGTAGTGTCCAGCCTTCAGTGACGAAGTGGCACTGCTCAAATGGCCGATTATAACCTCTTGTATTGTAAACTGAACAATGGCTGAAGCTCTTGGCATGTGACCATCACCACCACCTGCTCCCAGCAAGAAACCATGTTTGGTGGCTGATATAAAAAGGTGGAGCTCACCTACCTTCATTGGCCAAAAAGTTACTTAAAAGATTAACAAAACAGCGCAGGTTTAACCAACTTCATCAGCCAGATAGCTAATCTACTGGATCACCCAGAGAGCTATAGGATAGTGTGGTGGCTAGTTTAGCTGTGGGAAGCCAAACTGTTCATTGAGGAAATAAAAGAAAAATTAAGAGCAAGATGTTTTTGACTAACTACATACATTGCAGGCTAATGCTCTTGTGTATGATTGTTTGCAGAGTTCACCGTAAGCGTGTTTTTGAGACGGTCAAGAACGTCAACCAGACAGTCCGTCAGCGCTCACTGACTCCAACCAGCGCCAACATCCCCGGCTCCAACCAGTCTCTGTCAGCTCGTACGTCACCTCAGTCCAGTGGCCTCTCCACCCCCCACTCCAGCGTGTACGGAGGTGACATCAGTGGAGACAGCGTTGCCCTTGACAACCGTGCACAGAGCATACTGATGGAGACAGCATCTAATCAGGATAGGTGAGGAGAAGTGGGTGAATACGAAACAAATACGAACAAATTACAGAGGAGGTTGAGATTGGTGACAGTTTGAAGTGTCTTCAGCAATTATTGGAACTGGTTTCTGTTCCATCTGTGCTCTGACAGCAACGCAGAGGGCCGGGAGAAGAAGGCGAGTGGTGCTGAGGACCTGAGGCTGGCCCTGCGCCGCCTGTCTCTGCGTCGACAGAACAACCTGAGCGAGAGGCGTTTCTTCGAAGAAGAGAGGGAGCGAAGGCGGGGAGGACATGGAGGGCTGCAGGATGCTCTGGGCCAGGAGAGCGCGTTGACCCCCTCAGAAAGCATTATGTCCCTCGGCAACCTCCACCTGTGGGCCACACGAGGGCCCTACCTCCCTGACAAGCTCCAAATCGTCAAACCACTTGAAGGTGAGGGAGAGAGGGAGCATGGGATGAGCTGCAAGGCGGGGAGGAAGTGGGAGGGCGAACGGCGCAGAGGAGTTGGGACAAAGATGGGGAACAAGCGAGGCTGGGGGACAGAGAGGGAGAGTAGGAGGGAGAGCCGGCATGGGCGGACGCTGGACGGGGAAAGAGAGAAAGGGTGGGGGTGGGCAAGGAAGACTGGAGCTGGGATAGAGAGGGAGAGAGGAAGGAGGTGGGCCAGAGACCGAGCTGGGAGCAGGAAGATGAAGGGAGCAAGAGAGAGGAAAGAGAGGCCTCTGTCACTCATGCTCTTCAACTCTTTCTGGTCTCTGATGCACCATCACAAGTCAGGCAGCTTCACATCTCCACACAGCTATTACAAAGACACACAGCCCAGAGGGTGGTTATAGACACACATGATTAAACAGAGGAGGAAAGAGGGTTTGGCATCCTGTTTATCCCATACCTCCAGATTATTTGCTGCTTTTTGTGACCTTCCGGAAACACAGACTTTAAATCAGGATGTACATACTGTATGATAGTGATCCAGAAAGCTTAAATACACCCTTAACTTCGATGATGAAGAACACCAGATGTGACATCACTGATTGGGGTGCGGCCAGAGGTGTAACATGCTTTAAAGCTTGAACCAAGAGAGAATCACAGCAGTGTTTTATTATTCCCCTTGTGGTTCAGTGTTGATTTGACCTTAGTGGCCGATGCTGTTGTCTCATGCTGCCCTCTGCTGGTGATAATTTATACTTCATTTAAAAGCATTTAAACGCCTGTCAAACATCTTCCTGATATATATATATATATATATATATATATATATATATATATATATATACCTTGCACTGCTGTTGTTTTCATACATTTGTGTATTTATATTTACACTTTTTCTTTTCTTATATATGCATTATTCTTTCTTTATGTTTCTTTAATATTTGTTTATGACTTCTTCTGTTTTTGTATGATTTTTCTTCTGTCACTGCTCAGATAAAAATAAAAACCTTTTCTCCTTCTAACTGCTCCTCCATTTCTTTTCATTTCCATCTTAGTCCTCTGCTCCTCATCACCTTTAGTCTTGCCATCTTCTTTTGTCATGCTTGTCATCACTGAGACTTCTTCTGTTTTCATGGCTTAACAGGTAGTTGTTAGCATTAAATGCATACTCCAACTGGTTCTTCTCCCCTCACCACTGGGTACAGCCTCAGGGGGTCGTAGCATCTTGTATTATTCTATTAAGTTATGTCAGGAAACCTACATGTCAAATGCATTTAATGTCTGCTGACAGTAAATCAACCAGTTACATGTGAAGTACTGTGTAATGAATATTCTTTTTTTGTGTTTGTTTGAAGATATTAGAAGCAGTCAGATACATAGCAGATTTTTTCATTTCTCTCCTCCAGGCTCTGCCACCCTGCACCACTGGCAGCAGTTAGCCCAGCCTCACCTTGGTGTGATCCTGGATGCCAGACCAGGAGTCGTGCCAAAGGGTTACAGACCCCTTGAACTAGAGCTGGAGCAGGTCTGTGTGTGTATGTGTTGGCGTGTGAGATTTCTGAGTCCATATCTATGATATGGTCAAGCTCATGCAATGAGCTGTTTATCAGATGTACAGCTGTGTTTATTGGGAAACGCATTAAAAAAATACTGCAAACATAGTGTTAGTTTTTACTACTCAATGACAAAATGTAATTAGTTACAGTGGTGATTATACTACTTTTTCATTGCCCAAATGAAATTGTGAATCACAGTTCTCTTTTACTATAGAAGAAATTAAATCCCACTTATTTGCAGGATTTATGTAACCAGACTGCAGTGATAGTACAGCATAGTAAAATTTTGCAGATTGCTCCTTTTCCTTGATATAAAGTCAGGTGTCCATCTTCTTTTAACATTTCTACTATTTATCATCTCAGTTAGCAGGAAAGGACAACGGTAAACAAAATACATACTGACTAAAGCAACTGAGGAAATTTGCTTTATTTAGATATTAAAGGGACTTGACAAATAACAACACCCTCTGTGTTTGCTGTATATGTTATGACTTGAATTAGTTGCAAAGTACCACTGCTAAAGGTTAATATTACTACCATTAACACTGCTGATGCTTGGTGCATGTGCATGAAACTGTAATGATCTGGACTCATCTCTCTGCTTTGTGTCACTGTCTGCAGGTGTATCCTTGGGGTGGCTTTGAAGAGGATGAACCAGGTGAGCAATACTTCCAGAATCTTCCCACATCCTCAGCCTCTGCCACACCAGCCGTGCCCTCCACCTCTGGCACCACCGATACCAACCTCGGGCAGGCTCCACCCAGCCTTGCTCCACTTTCTCCTCCGTCTCCATCCCCATCGCCACATCTCAGCAACACAGACGCCCTGGGTGAGGACATACAATACATTTATGCATATATATGTGAACTTTCATATTGTTGAGCCTGTCTGAAACACCTGTAATGTATTATAGTGCTTGAAACTGACAAGTTATCTGTGTTTGTGCAACGTGCAGCTGCATACTACCCAGGTAAATGCATGGCCCACACCAGCTCTACCTACACCTTCACAACCTGTCGAATCCTTCACCCGACTGATGAGCAGACGCGGGTCACGCCAAGGTGAGCAAAACGCTGCCTCTGGTGCTGCTTGAAAATTTATGGTCAACTTTCTGTGACCCGTCCTCTTGAGTTTGCCTTCTTAAAAAAGTCCCAGTGAAAAAATGTGTTGATACAAGAACAGTCATGTGTTTGCGTTCTAGGGATGCCCATTTTCCTCTGGCTTGAATGGTGCATGCCTTTAAAAAGCAGTTAGAATTGCTATTTTATTGCATTTTATATATTGTAATAACACAACAAATTAACATATGAACATAAACACAGTTTAAATATATAATGCAGCTTAATGTGATGATGATGTTTAGAAATGGTGGCACTTAGAGAAGCCTACAGTTTGCTAAATGTGTACTCAGTCTGAATTTGACTAAATCCCACAGGACAAATAAAGATCCAAACAGCAGATGTTGAGGTAGGATCGTGTCCAAGCAACAAATTTCAGTCAGTTGTCTTCTAGACAGTAGGAAGGTGTTGAATAATACACACAGGTGCTTGTGGTTCAAAGAAACAACATCCCCTGTGCACAACAAATGTCAGTTTTGTGATTAAAATGGTGAGATATCATCAAAGTGTAGTTTAAGTTGTTGAAATCAGTAAGAAGTACCATCCTTTCAATGTTTCTAATCATCCTTGTTCTTTCTTCTTTTTAATTTCTTTCCAGTCTAAACCCAGTCCCAGCGTCAGCTTCCTGTGTGATGACCAGCTCTTTGTTGGGCACCCCGGCTGCAACACCCTGCACACCCCGTAGGCTCAGTCTCAGGCCCTCCGAATCCTCAACTAACCTCAGGCAAGGCTCCTGATATACCAGAAAATCTTGCACCTGATTCTGTGACTAGGATCAGCTTTTTTCCCATATAGTTTACCAGTCAATGTGATGATGACTTTCAATTCTCATGTTTATGCAGAGATGCAACACGTACCACCAGCACCTCCCTGGGGTTAGTGCGCCTTCTCCAGGAGAGAGGGATCTCAGCAGCAATGTATCACCAGAGCCAGGGCCTGGAGCATGGTCAGGGCAGCGGAGGAGTCTTATTCAGCACCTCTGTCGCCCCTAACCGAGCGCCAAACCCTGACCCTCTGCGGCCCTCTACCCCCCCCAACTCCCCCACAGGGCTGGGAGCTTCTTCAGCCATGCTAACCTCTGCAGGTTTCGACTTCAAGAGCCCCTCTTACGACAACTTCCTGGCCTCTAAACCAGCCCGTTCTATTCTGAAGGAGGTGACTGGGGGGATGAGGGGGAGGCAGAGAGGGAGGGACTGCGAAAGCCAGACAGACGTTAGCGTGACCGTCCACAACCTCAACCTGCTGGACAAGGTGAAGCGGCTGGGTGTGGCTGGAGCGCCGGGGGGCAGAGCGATGAGTCCCAGTCCCATGCTGGGACCTCTGGGTGGGCTTCGCAGATCCGGCTCCCCTTTCGGGCCGGATGGAATAAGGAGGAACCGGAGTTATCCAGCCATGGTTGGGGCCAGCATGGCCATGAAAGCCCCAGGGCCCCAGGAGTAGTCTGGACTGCTGCTGGTCATCAGGGTACCACAAGTAGGAGCCAGGCAGGGCCAAGGTGTGGCTGCTGAGCAGTCCCTGGAGCCCAAACACTGACTGACACTGTTCATACTGTACGACAATGACATGGCACTACTGACCAGTTTCTAATCACTACTGTGGTTCCACACCGACACGATCAGCTTTATAGTGCTTTTAGGAGGCGACTCATGCTTGAATTAAAAGTAAAGTAACTTAAAGGGTCAGTTCACCCAAAATATGAAAAACATACTTTCTGACTTACCTTTACTAGCATGTAGCCATGCAGGTAGGTTTGATTTATATGCTCAGATTTTAAGATTCATTTGAAATATACAAAGAGAATGAAAGGAACTTTGTTTTTGTTTTTATCCTTGTTACAAATAAGAACAGCCTGGCACAGGAGGAAGAAGTAATCCTCAGACCTCAGTGTGAAGTGTTTTCATTAGAATGTTTTTCTACCAATTAAAAGTTTAACAGTTTGGAAAATATTATTTTCTCCTTGAGAAAATCGATACCACTCTCATGTTTGTGTGAGTATGAAGCTGGAATCAGGATGTATTTAGCTGGACTGGAAGCAAAAGGGAATTTTCAGTTAAAAAATACATCTACCAACACTTATGAAGTTTGCTAAATAACATGTTGTATATTTTTTGTTTAATTAAGTGTAAAAATGACGGGTTGTGGTTTTAGAAGGAGTTACATGGTGTAACTTGATGACCAATTTGTCATTTTTACTTTACACTGTGTTCATGTATGGATTTAATGTTAGTGAGCTTTTTCTTGAACTTTGTAGCCAGTCTAGCTATTTCCCCTAGTTCAGTCTTTATGCTAAGCTAATTACCTCATTCTAGCTCTGGCTAGCAAACTTGCAAAGACATGATATTGGTATGAGTCCTCTCATCTACCTTTCAAAAAGGAAAGCGAAATAGAGTCAAACTATTCCTTTAAATAGTCCCTAAGGGTGGAAATGATCCAGACTGACATGTCTCAACAACTATCAGATATATTTTCCATGAATTTGGTCCAGATGTTCATTGTTCCCAGATGATCAATTCTTTTAATTTTGGTGCTCCCTTGACTTATCCTGTAGCGCCACCATAAGGTTGACATTTGAAGTTTTTAGCAGCAGTTGGATGGTTTGCCATCAAATTTAGAACAGGTACGTCCCTTTAGGATT
Source organism: Lates japonicus (assembly GCA_033238685.1). Classification (NCBI taxonomy): domain Eukaryota; kingdom Metazoa; phylum Chordata; class Actinopteri; family Centropomidae; genus Lates; species Lates japonicus. Next base: position 3,064,219 of record BRZM01000031.1, read on the forward strand.
AACTTTATAACTTTAGTAATCATCTGACTTTTCCTCTTGTGCCATCATCAGGTCAGAAATGTCCAATACTTATTAAATGCCTGCAAAACTGAAAACATTCCCACCAGCCTAAGCTGTAATTTGGTTAATTCCCAAATCTTAGCTAACACACCAAACTAAGATGGTGAACACGCATCAGCTAATCAGTGGACATTGGTGTTGTGAGCATGTTAGTATGGTGATGTGACACACTTTCGTACTTTTCTTAGTTTTGACACAGAAATCTAAAAATCTGGGCACATAAAACCTGTTTTCTAGGATTTCATTTTATGTAATTGGGTGAACTGACCCATTAAAAGCAGAATATCCTAAAACAGATAAATCCAAAAACTATGCAGTCAAAGCTGCAAACATCTCCCACTGCTAGCCACTCACATCCCATGCTTCGGAGACTGATTCTGCTGGCTAGATGTAGTACTCCCACTCTTGCCTTTTCTGAATTACATCCACAAAATCCCACACACATCCAGACATACACGGGTGCATCTGCCATCGCACTAGTTGGCTATTTGTAGTTACTGTAGCACTAAACCATGCCTTCCTTCCTCAATATTACTGGATCTAAGTCCACATTTTTTAAATAATTGAACATTTACACCAAATACATGAAAACATGTCATCCCTACTCTCACTTTCACCCCTCTTACCCATTCTTAAATCTCTCCTGAAGTGATTAGGTGTGAGTCTGACAAGTCACTTTCAACAAATCACTGAATCGATTTTATGTCAGTATTAAAGATACTTTGGTTTAGTTTCCTAATTGGCCATTAGACAGGGAAGTTGATGGTGCTTCCACTGAACTGGAGAGATCAATACGCTGAAGCCGCAGCTCAGAAAGAGGACGAAGAGAGGGATGAGGGAAGCGATTGTGGCTAATCAGCCGTTGTGGTCGGAAGCTCTCGGTCATTTTCCTTAAGGTTTCCTTGGTGAAATGAAGCAATATAGTGCCTCAACCATCTGTTTTTGATGATTTATGTTCTTCATGTGTTGGATTGAGGGTGTGAAGTAGCTGTTACAACCATTGTTGCACTTGTATTTATTTATTTTGAAAAAAAAGCTTATCCTGAATTTAAACTTATTTTTCATTTTAAAAAATATATGTTGTCTCACACACTGTATATACTGTTCATTGTCACTGAAATGTCAGTAATGACACACTTAAAATGGAACTGTTATGTGTAGTGCATAACCAAGAATCACACATCACTGTAAGTATTGAGGTGAGCATGTGATCAGGGGATTTTCCAAATAAAGCGTCATCAAACAGAAGCCTCAATCTTGAGATTTTCCTCTCGATGTGTTTATTTCCCCCTCTACATCAAACGGTGACTCAAAACTGGGGCAATCATGAAAAGGAAATGAGTCCCAGGAATGAAATCATTATTTGACCTCCTCCAGCAGATGGTGCTCACGAATAACGCAGCACAGCAAACAGTCAATATGTGAAATGCATTGTGTTTATATGTCTGTCCACATTGTTGCAGTCCTAATCCATTACCCATTCACCATCTGTATGTCTTGCACTATGAGGGATATGATGAAGGCCGCTTATTAAACCTCTATTAGCCACAGGGTGAACAAGAGGTGAGCAATAAGAAAAAAATGTCATGGCAGCTGGGGAGTCTAATTAGAAGAAATGAAATCTGGCTCAATTTCAAATGTCACTGATGTCTTCTGTGTTGGATATTTGTCCCCTTAGAATAACATTTTGATAATATCATTTTTCACAACATCAAATCAAGCACCTCCAGAGCTATAAGAGGAAATTCACCCTCAGGTGCAAATAGGACCACGCTGTTTCCTCTTCTGAACACAGAATTACATATATTACACAACTGATGCATCCCCACAGCCCTAGAAGATGAGTTTATGTATGTACCCATCATCATTTAAGCTGATAGTGTTTTTGTTTCGTTTTTTTTTTTTCACCTAGTGCCAACTGCAGATCAAAGTGTGCAGACATTCATAGTTCCCACACATCCATCCATCCATTCATTATCTATACCACTTATCCGTAAGGGTCGCGTGGGTGCTAGAGCCTATCCCAGCTGACATTGGGTGAGAAGCAGGGTATACCCTGTACAGATTGCCAGGCCATGGCAGGCTGGCATTTACAGACAAACAACCAATCACACACACATTCACACCTATAGGCAATTTAGAGTCACCAAGTAACCTAACCTGCATGTCTTTGGACCTGGGGAGAACCCACGCAGTCACAGGGAGAACATGCAAATCAACATCAGGCTCAAACCCGGAACCTTCTTGCTCTGAGGCACCACCATGTCGCCTGGTTCACAGATATTGAATCTTAATGACGTTGGTGATCCTTTGACTTTTCTTCTAGCACCACAGTGAGGTTGACAATTTTGGTTTTGAATGAAATGTCTCAACAACTGTTGAATGTTGTTACAGATATTCAAGATCGCCTCAGGATTACTGCTTACGACACCAATGACATTCCCACCATTCCCTGCTGTGTTTACTGCCAATTAGTAAACATTAGCACACTGAGCTAAAATGGTGAACATTATCAGCATGTTAAACATCAGCATGTTAGGACTGTCATTATGAACTAGCATTAAGAGCCTTGCAGAGCTAGCATGGCTGCAGAGTCATGTTTATAGACTCAGTTAACAACTTTTCTGTTCTCTTGCTCACTAGTTTCAAAGACTTCTCAATCACAGCATGTGTTACAACTGACTCCAGCTGTTAGGAGCTGTATCCTGTGCAGTCTATTTATCATATCTGGTAGTTGATTAGTCAAAATATACTGAAGAGCAGCTTCACATCCATTTTTAATTCTGTTTGTGTGTTTATTTTCCTGCTGTACCAGGCTATTTCTTGCCTGGGTACAACTTCCTCTTGTTGTCACAGTGTGAGGTTGATAACAGGGCTGGGTATTTCCCCGTTTGCCTCCTGTGACTCTTGGTTTTAACATATTCACTACACAGATGTGAAGTGGTATCAATCTTCTCAATTAAGCAAGAGAACAAATAAGCTGCTAAGCTATATCTTTCATAAGTTTTAAGTATGTTCCTACTTCGCTGTCTTTGAAACATTTGCTGTTATGTGACCATGGCAGCAAGATGAATCCATATATGGCTTAGATCTACAGGGTTTTTGGGGTATAATCCAGAGCCTCAAAGAACTCTCCCTCCCTGCTTTTACCATAAGTTTTTCTGTTTCCGATGCCAGTAAAACGCCTTTGAATTGACTAAAGCTGGTCTGAAGTTAAAGAAAGGAAAATTTGGAGACAGACAGGACAAAGAATGAGAGACAGTATGTTCAGCCAGTTTCACGAAGAGCTCAGACCATCTGCTTGTCACCGTTGCTGGATCTTCATTACAGCCACACTCTTGGAGCTCATGTTCCTTACATTGGCGACATTTGCTGGCAATCCCACTGAAGCCTTTAAACCTTTCCAGAGCCTTTAACTCTGAAGTCTTTAGGCCTCAACTCTTTAAACAGAAGGTTTGAGTCAATTCCCCCTGGCCCTCTCAGAATCTCAAGTCTCTGTAAATTTCAAATACAATTGCGACCTCAGTCCAGCCCAGCAGCTTTAATGCCCAGCACACACACAAACATATAAACACACACCCCTTTCTTTCCTCCAGGGCATCCCAAACCACTTCTCTGAATAATTCACCGAGCTTGCTTTGTTCATCGATCCCTCTCTCCACCTCTCACTCACACAGACACATCTTTCACTTAACACGCTGGTGCTAGGAGCGACATAATGGGCTGCTTCATCACAATTCACCGCCAGTGTGGATTCCACCTCTAATACCTTCTACAGGTTCAGCTCAGCAGAGTTTCCAAAAAGAAAATGTCAAGTGAGTTCTGACAATAAATGTCAATACCACACAACTGAATCTCTTCCCATCTGTCTTTGCCCAAAGACGTTTGATAACAATTTTTTTTTTTCATAACACACATCTCTTCATAACACCAATATATAGTGGGCTCTCTAAAAGCTGTTATTGTCTCTGTGGTGGAGCCAAAAGCAATTATTAGGATTTATTTTCAGCCCACCTTAATAATTCAGTCGATATCAGTTTCTCCGAGCACTTCAGACCGTTTCAATATTTAGCACAAACTTTAAAGCTCATAATGATCTTGCGCTCCTTTTAAAAATATTCTCAAACATTCCCCGGCCTGCTCCCTGAATGATGCATTCACCAACTTTCATCTCCTCTGTGCGGCTGCACACGGACCCTTTTTCTCAGCATCAGACATTTCTCCCTTTACATTCATCATAGTCTAGAAACAGCATTATTAACCACTGTTCACTGCAGGCCAGCAACATTTTCTCATGTAGATGATTTTTCTTTCTTTGTGACCTTTGACTCTTGAAAAGTGGTTTGAAATCATTTTGTTACTTTGTGTGACTGTGATAATTCAAAGCATTAAATCATAGTTGCCTGGATTACACGATGTATGGGAGACAGTCTACATTCCCATGTGAGTAGCAGTGAGATGACAGTTATTTTTCTTTCAGCACATTCAATCTCTTAAATGCAACATTTAATATAAAAATAAAAAGATAATAAGTGAATGACAGGTCCCGTGTGGGACTCTTTACTCATGGATCTGCAGGCAGACTGAAGTCTGAATCTTTCATGGTGACATGTACAAAGCACATATTTGACATTGTGATGTACAATTCTACAACAGAATCACCATCAATCAACACCCGGGACATAAATGAGGACTCATTACAGCAGCGGCCCCCAACCTTTTTATAGCTCCACAGACCGGTTTCATGTAAGATATTATTTTCACGAACCAGCCGTCGGGGGTGGAGTATAGATTCGGCATAAAACAAACATACAGTGCAAAAATAAATACAACTCACCATAACGCAGCAGCAGCAGGCAGCATCAGCTCTTCACCATCAGTAGAAGTCTCTTAGCCTTAGCGATTGGCCTGTAGTAAGTGTTACCTACACTTGTTGCTCTGGTGGCCCTGAAGACTTGCTTCTGTCCTTCATGTTCACGTTTTTGTCCTCAAAGAACTTGGGTCCAGGCTTGTCTTTTAATGCAGGGTGCTTTGTCTTGAAGGCTTCTGTGAGCATGTGAATCACCTGTCGCGATACAGCCGTGTTTTAAGTAGAACTCTAGTATTTCCCACTAAATGCAGCTTTGTTTTTGTTTTGTTTTGACAGTCTTAGAGCTTTTTCTGCTCTCATCATTGACTTTCCCTTTTTCAAGGCTCTCCACAGACATTGTTTTTTACTCATTTGGCTGGTTAGCTAGCTAGTTTAACTTGTCAGCCATCACGGTCATGACTAAGATAGATATGTGTCAAGTGCATGTAGGGTCAAGTGGTGATAGGAGGCACAGACGGATGTGCTGGGCAGAAATTCCGGTCATTTTCAAAATAAGAAAACCTCCGTAGGCTCCAATAGTCAATATCATGAAATAATATCATTATTCATTCTTTCTGTACTGACCCGGTATTGGTCTGCACTGGCATTACCTGAGACATGAAGGGGTGATACTGAACTGCATGTGTTGGCGTAATGGGTCCAAATACCAACAGCAGCAGCATGGGTGAAAGTCAACTGGAAGAAGAAGCTGGCAAATCTACCCATACCTGTCAGCCATGGTGCAACTACACATGGCTTTTAAAGGGGAATGGGATGGCACTCTGATTGGTTTAATGCATGTTCAAAACACATAAGCCATTCATCCATCCATCCATTACCTATACCACTTATCCTCAAGGCTTGCAGGGGGCGGAGCCAATCCCAGCTGACATTGGGTGAGAGGCTGGGTACCGGAACAGATCAGTCTATTACAGAGGCTGGTATGTAGAAACAAACAACCGCAGCACTCATTCGCACCTGGGCAATTTAGAGTCCTGTGATTAACCTGCATGTCTTTGGACAGTGGGAGAAGCCAGAGAACCTGGAAGAGACCCATGAGCTGGAAAACCATGAAAGCTCCCCAAACACACCCACCTTTTTAAACTATGAGAATTTGGACATGCCTAAATGCACTTGCTCCTTGCACTGAATATCCACTTGTCGCCAGGATTTAAATATAGAGCCGTAGTCTTTAAGGTATCTACCTTCAGCTGTTCTGCAACTTAAGCAATAATTTATCTAACTTTTTTTTTAATGTATACAGACTGTGCTAACATAGTCAACTGCATTTGCCAGTCAGAAATGAGGTGGAGGATTTTCAATCTGACAGAAAAGAACACTGACTTTGGAACATAAACCGCTGGAGCATTTGTGGAACAAATTTAAAGATTTAGTACAGTGTTGAAGGATAATTTTTTTATTCTCACTGCATTCAGAAGGCCTTTGTCTCTCCTTCTCTATCACCAAAATGACTTTACAGCAGCTGTGTGTATTAACTTTCCACATGTATAATGGTCTTACTACCTGATCATGCTGTCAATTCTCCATGTTTAATGTTTGCACAAAAATGAGGTGCCACAGATAATCCATAGTTTGCTGTAGATAGCCTGATGAATGTTCAACCCAGCTCTGGGAATTAAGCAGCAGCTGCTCCGTTTCTTAGAAATTCATATGCAGAGAGAGTGATATTTTCAATCTTTATTCAGTCCGGATTAGTCTCAGACCCTGACACCATCCCAGTCCATTCCATCTAAAATGATAAAAGAAACCAGAAAACCAGAAACAAACAAACCATGGACAGTGAGCTTTTCTGCAAAATTTGGCATATATATATATATATATATATATTGCATTACAGTTTACAAACAGTACAACAAATACATCATAAATGAACTCTTATTGTGAGACGGTGAAGACTGACTTGCGGTTTTCTTCTTTTTCTTGTGTGCCCGTACGGAGGGAATGGGCAACTCCCCCTTTTTGCGAGGAGTATTCATACTCCTCTGCGCTTCTGACAGCCAAAAATCCATCCAGCCCAAGTGGTCTATCTGCACTATCCGATGGTTGGCACTCAGTCCGTTACCTCTGCTGATCGCCGTGGGTTTCTGCGCACAGAACCTGGGAGGAGGAGAAGAGCGTGGAGGACGGCGGGGAGGGATGGAGGTGATAAAACAAGTGCATGGAGGAGGAGACAGAACAGGATAGAATTAGTATTCTCCATAGAAAAGGAGAGCATTAGAGGCTGAAACTTCACTGGATCGTGGTCTACTTTCTGGGTTGTTTCTGCATAAAGAGACAGCTGGAAAACTAGTTTGAAATGCTCTCTAATTTTGGAAGCTGCAACAAAATGTGGTGCAACTTGAATCGAATTCCCCTTGAGTCATTCTGACAGAACTGAAAGTTTATTTACGGTTTTAATAACTAAAGTATCATTTTACTGGTAATATTCTATCTGTTACAAATGTGGCATTTTCAGGTGAGATTAACGGACATATGATGCTCTCACAAGTTGGGCAGTTAATAGTCTTCCTGCACTCAAATGTGGTTTCAGTGACTGATGCTTTAATATCAAACTTCATCACTTTAAACTAGCTTATACATGTTAGTTGGGTTCATTACCAGTCTACTTTTTACAATTTGATGTTTATGCCTCCGGAAGATAAGTATGCTCATAATATTAAAAGCAGATCTCTCCACAGCTGTGACTGATGATGTTTGGTTGCTGTAGCGACTTTGGGATTTTAAATTTCTCTCATTTTGGTTTGTTTTGGTTTCTTGCTGTGAAACTGGTTTGCATTGTGACACTTTAATTGCCGCTATTGGCTCTGACCTCTCTTTCTCATTATTTCTCTTTCCTCACCTCTACACATCCCTATAAACACACACACACACACACCAATACCAAAACAAAGAGGACGTTCCAGCAGCAGCTGGACTTTAAGCTGACAACATGCTATTACCCTCTCTTCCTTTGTGTGTCCATGCCTTTGCATTTGTGTTTATGTATGTGTGCACAAATGTGTGCATCCAATTCTCTTACAAAGATCATTGTACCCTAATTTTCTCCCACACACACTGACCCCACATCTTGTGAAACATGTCTGATTCTGATCTCCAAATCTCAGATTTTATTCCAAGTGAAGTGAAGCAGGATTTGCTATCTGTTTAGTAAATCAATTGACTCCACAGAGATGCTGTTTACCTCCACCACAGCCTCCCACACACACACACACACACACACACACACACACACACCTTTTTCGCCACAGAGTTTCCAGTTCCTTGTGGTGTTCTGAGAAAGATTTGGCTGCAGAGGCTCGACCATGACACCTCCCTGCAGAAACATGCAAAGTGAACAGCGAGCACACAAGCATAGACACCCACCAACACACACACACACATATTACTTAAGGTATTACATATTAATTAAATGTGCCTTTGACATTTTATAGGCGGTGCTGTTTGATTGAACTGTTTCTGTTTTGTGTTCTCTGTTCTAAAGTCTTAAACTGAAGATTTAATATGTGAAGTAAGCTGGAATTGTGATACATATTTGTACATGATGTGTAAATATAATTATTCCATGTCGAGCAAATAGACAGAAATAGATCATCCAGTTGTCAAGAAATAAAAGTCTGAAATCTCACCATTTTCCCAAGTCTGTTGGTGATTGGACCAGATCCTGAAAATGACTCATATTGATTTGTAAATGTGACTAAAGATGAAAATTTCTTTTTTTTTTAGAACATTTACTATCTTTTTCTTATCTGTGGTTCAGATTGTGTGTATGGGTCTGTGTGTGTGTGTGTAGTGTGTGTGTTATGTGCATAATGAAACTGATATTCCCCATTCTGTCATTCAGCCAGAGATCAGAGCACTGAGGATGAGGAACTGACAGGGTTGAGGTTTTGTTTGCTCGTGTCAAGGAAAAAAAAATTCAGCGACTGAGGTGAAACAGGGAGAAAAAAGGAATAAGATGGTACAAGAGGCTTGGAAATGCGCACACTAATACACGCTCTTTCAAACCACAAAAGCTTTTCAGAGCCACTAATTCATTTTACAAAGCTGGCTGTGCGCTGATTCCAGTAATTAGCAAGACCGAGGGGAGGAGAGTGGCAGGGAAGAGCACTTGTCTCTGAAAATGAACATTTGTTGTAAATATTGTTATTGCCAGATGTTTTCTTAATATACTCACTCACGCCTCCGCTCCTTATGTCCTTCAAGAGTTTTCAGAATGACACCCAAATGCAAGACATACAGAGAAACACACACACAAATGCACACACACAGACACACACCTTTCCCGGAGGAGATGAGTCTTGCCAGCAGCTCACTGAGGTTGGCCCGGGAGTCTCCATCCTCCTCAGCCACAGGAAGAGCTTTCAGCTGAGGGGCAGAGCGGCTGTGTCTGAGGTGGGGCTCTCCCAAGGTGTGGGTGTCTACCTCAAGGCGAGCTACTCAGCACACACAAAAGTAGACACACACACACAAAAGATCAGGCATCAGATACGAAAACTCCCCTGTGATGTTGATGGATGTGTTCGCCCACAGTTGTACCTTCAGAAGGAGCAGAGATGGAGCGCTGGCTCTCATCTAGGGGCTGAGAGGAGAGGGGGAGCCCCAGACAGCTCGTACACAGGACTGCCAGCCACGACACACACACACAGCCCTGCAGTCATCTGAAACATGGTGAGAAAAGGGAGAGAGAGAAACACGGTAAGTTTAATAAGGGCATTTGAGATGTACAGTCAGTCTGGGTTTTACAGCGAGGCGCTCATGTCTCCTGACTCAACAGTCGTATTCCACACTGAGAAACTACAACCGAGACCTACCATCTGCCAGACAACTGCCTTTCACAGTTAATGATCACTCTGATGACTGCAGAAAAAGTGGCGTGAATCAGAACAGCATATTCACACTGTGGTCCGCGGGAACAACCACTTAGCTTACAACAGCTTTGTCACTGCAGATCATGGATGTTCATATCCTGAAACGCCCAATATCCAGCAGGTCAGCTCGACCTTATTGTCAACGAGGAGAAATTTCCAATTTCTGCACTACTTTAGGACATCTCGAAATAAATTCTTGAGATCTCCGTATGATGCGGTGCTTCAGTTTCAAGCACAGCAGGAGCCTCATGTCATCAGGAACATTACATACTGTACACCCATCTGTTAGTTTCTATAAGAATATCAGTACATGTGTGTGCTCAGATGATAAAGATTGAGGAAATTTTGGGATTAATTTTGCTTCATTTCCTTCATGCAACGGGCATGGCAAATCCTTGTTTCTAATTTGTTCACTTGTTTGCATAATGTGCATGTCATATTAATAAACAAAACAAACAAAGTTGATGTATGTGTTGCAATGTAAACACCTCAAATGTAATCATAAGTATCATAAGGTATCAGGCCAACATGACAAACCAACCCAGAAAAACAGTCAATGACAAAACAAAGCAATAAAAACACTGCATGTAACCCAGTAATCCTGTAATGTCAGCCAGGGAAATTAAAAACACATGTATGGGTTTGCAGGACCTTTAAAGAGTTCAACATTTTGAGAATTGTGCTTGTTCGATTTCTTTATGAGAGTCAGATGAGAAGATTGATACCACTCTCATGTCTGAGAGTTCAATTCAGAACTGGCACCAGGAGGTAGTTAGCCTAGCTTAGCTTAAATACCAGAGGCAGGAGAAAAAGCTAGCCTCTCTCTCTCCAAAATTAAAAGAAAAATTGCATCTATCAGTACCTCTAAAGGCTACTGATTAATGGGAGTTGGATATCGTAACAATTTCTTAATGAGCAACAGTTTCCACATTGCTCAGCACTTCTGTGCAGCCCCTGTAGCTATAGCGTTGGTTGCCAAATAGTCAGTGAGCACAGGTTTTAGTTACTGTGTTGTCTGCCAGGAAATTCTCCCCTAAAACCACAGACTTATTTCTGTTTGTGTACAGATTAAATAAATGTGATACACTGACTTGATTAAGGAGCTTGAGAGGTTTAGCTAGATGTAATTGCCTTCTGGTTCCAGCTCTGAACTTATCACATGGATATGAGAGTGGCATTTAATTGTTAGCAGTAAAGTGACAATGTGTATTTCCCAAAATATTGATCTTTTTAAATTTGTGTATCAAAACACAGTACCTTGTATAAGTAGCTACTGATCCCATAGAAACTCATTAACTTAGCTAGACTTAGCTCACCATCAGACATACAAAACAAAACAAAAAATGTTAATGAATGTTAATTTGTGAGCTGGTAGGTGGATTTTTGTCTTTGGACAGAACAAGCAAGCTGTTTCCTCCTGCTGTCAGTCTTTGTGCTAAGCTAAGCTAACTGCTTGTTAGCTGATTAGCTAGCCTGCTAGCTAACTTTGCCTCAAATGAAATTGAAATTAATATCTAAATAAATGTAAAAAAAAGGCCACACAACTATGGCAAATTACTACATGCACAGTTGAATTGTTGTATACAGAGAAGTAGTTATAATTGACAAAGCGCACATGGTGTCACATATATCTTCCCATTAGGACCAGCTGCTGTCAGCGACCCTCTCCATGTGAAGTCTTAAAGCTGCATCCTCATCTCAAGTGGCAACAATTCAAGCACACACACTCAGGTCACTGATGAATGCCAACATGTGGACAGTGCTGGTGGTGCATGTAAGTGGTGCAGCAGTAGCACTTGAGTCCCAACGAACTCAGTTTTGAGTGTGATGTGAAAAAGACACCTGGACTCTCAGCTGCATTCAGAGGAGGATGGAGCCCCAGATCCACTTAACACACACACACACACACACACACACACACACACACACACACACACACACACACACACACACACACACACACACACCTGGAAGGGAATAATGGATCAAGAAATATCCATTACAAACTTGCTGCGTGGCTAGGAATAATACAAACTAATTACATGCTATGTTTCCATAGAATTCTCCTCTGGAGCTCCTATTCTCTCTCTCTCTTATTTTCACCTTTCCTCTCATCCTTAAGTAGCCATGACTGTAAACTACCTTGTTTTTCAGTTCCATATGTCAAAATCAATTTAATTTTGTGCAAATCCTCTTAAAACTTTGACTGAAGGAAGAAAAGCTATTAAAACAGATTTTATTCATCTCTCTGCTGGATGTGCAGGATTAATTTCCACACATGAAGCTTTTTCATTTTCTTTGCCGGGCTTCAGGCAACCTCTCCGTGTCGTGTGAATGAATCTCCCAGGAGATCAAGCACCACTATGGACAGGACAGGGAGACCTATTACACTGTGTGCTTCCCATCAATTGTTCTGACACGAGGCTTGATGAGACTGAACCTGCCTCGTCACAGCAATGGGCACATTATGACGGAGATGGTCACACGTATTATCATGTGCAAATTGCTCAAATCTTCTTGTTCTCGAGGTTTTCGCCGCGCTACTCCTCCCATCACTTCTGACAGATGCACAAATGCACAAAAGTTGAAGATGCAAATGTTATATTACAGCAGCTATTTAATTCATATTTGATCCCCACCTCCCTCAGGTGTTGATTTACTGAAAGAAATTAAATTGACCTCTGAAACTACACAGACATCCTTTTTAATGTTCTGTGAGGATGCAAGATATGATGCACAAGACATGGAGTGGAAAGCAGATGGAGTGATGTGTATGAAGAAAAGACAGAGAATTAGGAATGGCTTAGATAAGAGGGGAGGATGAATGGAGGGGAAAGGAGGGAGTGACTGTGTGTGGGTGGTCTTCATAATCACATAGTAGTTTGCAAGCAAGCCAGAGCGCTGTTGAACTAAAGGCTCTCTGGATGGTCAATAGTATTGATTAGTGTTAATGAAAACATTGTTTTACCTGCTTTTGGGGATTTATTCTGCAACCTGAGTTCCAGGAGATTCTTGGTATCCAGAAACTTTCTTTGCACGCATTAAATTTTTCCTGTTTTACATAAAAAAAAACTCAACTTTAAAAAAAATATCTTTTACATATAAATTACCAACTTTAAGATTATAGATCTCATAAAGATTTTTAAGTTGTTTTTTTTTTCTTTTATGTGTGTGCACAGATTATCAGTTCACCATGTGTGGACTGGGTTACATCTGTGTGTTCACAGTCGCTGATCCACAAATACACATTAAAGTGCTGATGGAAAAGTCAGACTTCTTGATTTTCAACACATTCATGTGCCATTTTAAATAAGTGGGAAAGATGATTTTCCCAAAAGTAAAAAAAATATTACTATATAAATACAACTCCATGCTTTCTTGTATCCCACTACAAAGACATGCACCATCTAATGAAAACTGGAGACGCATGATCCTGCAAAAGTGGAATTTCTGCAGGAAATATAGCACCAAGCCAAGTGTCTTAGTCAGAGATGAGCGAGATGGCAGCTCATCATCAGCCCAGGTAAGCAGATGGTCCTTTGTCAGCAAGCTGCACAGAATGCAACTGAAGCATGAAACTGGACTAAGATTTGTTCAAAAGTTTGCATTTTTTAAGATTATAATATTCATTCTAAAGGTATTTTGATTACCATGTCTTTAACATATGACTCAACATGATGTCCTGGGCAGTTTGCTTGGCAAAAGTGCTTAAAGTGAAATCCTTTGCATACATTACAGCTTAACTACAGCTGAGGTACTACTGCAGTAATAGCAGCTTGTGTACTTGAATTTACATCTCAAATCCATCTACATGCACATGAAAACAGCACTATGAATTCCTTCCAGGAGAGAGTGTGTCTGAGAATGTGAAAAGCACAGAGAGCAGTGTTTGTGACTAAAGCTGTAATCATCTGCACTTCACTCATGAACCCTCTTTCAGTGTCACTGACAACCTTTTCTCCTGATCCAAAAATCATTTTTCCACATTTAACAGTGTGTGTGATATACTATAAATTCACTCTAGTATGGAAGCATCTCTGTTCATTATGGTTTGCCATTTATTCACTTTTGCCATTTAATTTGTCATCTGTCTGTGTGTCAGATCATTTTAGCCGAATCTTGCACTTGAACCTGTAACCTGTTAGCTCAGATCTTCAGCAGGGTGAGAAAAAATGGAAAGTGGTTCTGGGAAAAAGAAGAAAATTACAGCTTATGGCAGCTTTTAAACAGCCATTAACATCAATCACATGGTAAATACGTTATATAGTACAACTTGTAGCATGATCTAACTTATAGAGAAAAGTGGATGCCCTACTTAATTCTATTTTACAGTGATGTTGTATGCTTGTATGTGCACCACAGAAACATTTCATGAAATATATGCTGGTCATCCTTATATAAAACCATAATATAACACACATGCTTTTACCACCAGAGTGGTAAAATATATTCTATTTTGTATTAAAGAGCACCAACACTGATAAACAAGAGATAGATACATAAAAACACAGTTTTACCACTGGGGATTAATCATATGTGTGTATATGTGACTAATATATAAAGCCACATATAACCAGCCAAGATTAAAAAGCAAGGAGGATCTATTAAAATGTTAAATAATCACCCAGGCTCAGACCTTGAAATGCTTTAAGCTGCTTATCAACAATATGAGGATCAGTTTAATGTCATTACTCATGTCTTTGTGACCACTGCAGCGGTCAAATCACATGATGTCTAACAGGGATACAAGGAAAAAAACAGATTTTATTTCCCATTATTAGGGTCAGGCGTTTCTCTATTTGGGAGACTTTGACATAAAAATGTTTCATAACCTGTGCTAGAAAGTGAAACTCAGCCGGAACAGTTTGTGTTAGGATCTATTTTTCTTCAGTGTAATTTTGTTCCGGAGAGACTTTAGGTTCAGCAAGACAGATTTTATACTTGTGTTTGCACTGAGCAGCCAGGTTTTTGCCCTCGGCTACATTCTTGCAAACTGCTCCTGCATACATATTTGGCGTATTCTCCTCTTAGCTTGTTGTATAATAGCAGCACTTTCTTATTTAGAAAAGTGTTTGTATCTGGGGACACAACCCTGATAAAGGCAGCGCTGTCTGTTGCTTCTGTCCAGATAAATCTCAGCATCAGAATGTGTGTGTTTGTGTGTGTGTACTTGCTTTTTATAAATACATATCTGCTGCAGACATTTTGCCCTGTAATTCACCGATACAAGTGTGCACTCCTCTCCGCACTTTAATTTCAGTAACCATGCTACCACCATTTCAGATGAAGAATAGCTCTCAGTGAACATAGCTGATCGATACTTCTTCCGTCAGGCTGTTAGACATGATATCCAGCCAAGGAGAGTTGCAGTTATGGCTGCTGTTTTATGCTGTATCTGTATCCCAATTACGGACTCAGAGAGAGGAGCAACTTCAGGGAAGAAGCTATTCCCTGCTCATCCCACAATGTCATCATAATAAATGATCTTCTTAGCTGCTCCGTTAAAGCCTGATTTAGTGTGTGAGTATGTCATTTTGCACATTTGTGTTTGCCTGTTATATACCCCTGTGTGTTTATCTGTGTGTACGTTTGCACTCAGCTGGCTATATTAAATGTGTGTGAATACTTTGCAACCAATTAAGTTGATGAGGGCTCATTAAATCATGGCACATTTCTAAACTCGGAGCAATTAAGAAGCTTTTTGATGAAGAGGCGGCTTGAGACACAAAGAAGTGAAAGGCTCGGACGAGATGGGGAAAAAAAAGAACTCAAGTTCATCATTCAAGAGGGTTTGTGAGTGCAATGGTGATGCAAGCTGAAAGCTTATTATCAGTGAAGACACACATGAATGAGGGCAAAAATGTCCATAACGCAAAATGAACAATAAGTATTTGTGCGTTTATGTGACACTCATGTCAGCAGCTGCAAGACAGAAAGGGCTAATCTTGTTAACCCTTTCTCCTCTGCACCGACACTTACATGAACGCTGGTAAATGTCATCACCTGTGTGCGCCTGCATGTCTCCGCACGGGCATACATGGATGGAGACGCATGAGAGGCTGGTAATTGTTGCTTCGCTCCAATGCTGTCTGCAGGAAAGCCACTTGTGTGCATCCTCTGGCTCTGCTTGGTGTCTGTGCTGAATTATAAATGATCCTGTGGTGTGTCATTCCTGACAGAGGAGAGTGGATATAGGTTATTCCCACTGAGCAAACACAGGCATCACACAGGGAAAAGATATCCATGACGACTTTATTGCCTCGCTTTTACTTAGAAGCCTGCTCCACTGCAATAGCTGTGTAAGACTATTTTTTGATTCTACAAAGAAATAAATTAAACAATCTGATTCTTTTCATCAAACTCATGACTCACCATAGCTGCTGTCAGATCACCACAGTTGGATGAAACTTAGCTGGGGTAGGTGTAGGAACAAAGAGTGAGCTAAAAAGCAAGACATCATCATACCTCTGTCTCATAGCTGTTGACTAGTATATATTATAAACACAAACCACAAATCAAACACAAACTGGAGCTCATATATTTTTACATTTTACAATATTTTACATTATTGTGCTAAAAAATGTTGAAATGTTGCAGTTGACATTTACTGAAGGCAAACAGGGGCAGTGGCTGTGTCCTGACAGCTTTATCCACTTGTCAAAATGGATAAGCTACTGTAAAAAAAAACTAAACAAAGTGCAGGTATAGTTTTTTCATACGCATATAAGCAAATCCTTGGCACATGGAGAGATATGTGCTGAAATACTTCACCAAGGTACTTTTCAAGAAGTAGAGGGGGAAAAAAATACTAGAACACCTGCTTCAGGCAGTTCAGGTGGTAACTGACCACTACTGTAAGTTTTCCCCTCGGGCCTCAGCAGCGTGCTGTCACTGCTGAGATCATTCTCTACTACAAATCCATACAAACTTGACTCGACTCGGCTCCTGCTGATACCAGCTCTCATACAGACTTGCTGCCCTCGAAAATTACAGCTCATAAGCCAAAAAATGAAGGAGGGACTACTTTGCATGGGAGCTGAAGGACTTACCAGATTCATTCATGTACCAGAGTCAAGCTGTAGACTCAGTGTTTATTATATCATTAACCTGTTAGCTCATTAGCCTGTGGATATTACTCCTGATTCCTGCTGCCTTTGGACTTTGGAGAGACTCAGTGTTGCAGTTTAGTTACACAACTTTTAGTGCCTGGTAGTGTTAATAGTTGTTTGTATTTTGATTTTTCCTGGTTATTTTTAATATCAGCTACTCTCATGATACAATATATACATGAGCTGAAGGTGTTTTGTTTGTTAACTGTAAAAAAAAATAAAATTAACGCAGTATTCAAAGAATTATTGAATTGCAAGTTAAGTAAAAACGCAAAAAATGTAACACCAGCCTGTTGTTTCATAATACAGACTGGCTTCTTAACTTACAGATTTACTGATATTTTCAAACCATGTGTCACTTTAAACACTACAAGAAAAAAGGCTTTTAGAGTTAGGACTAATCAATATGTTTAGTTAACATAACACTATATCATTACACTGCTGGGTTAGCTGAAATATACCCCAAATTACAATGAAGCAGAACAGCACTGTTAACAACACAGTGGCATCACACAATGGGGTAATACAGTGGATGTGACTTTTTTTTCTTTTTTTTTCTTTCTTAAATTTAACCTAAAATCTCACAAACTAATGTACTTACCTTGGCTTTGGAAGTTTTGCTCTGTTACTACTGTAGGTAGTATGCTAGTTAGTTGGGCATGCTAATGACTGCAGCTTACATTATACTGTTTTAACCATTTATCATTTTTTTGTTTTGATCCAGTGACTCTTGATCTTACAACATCGCCATGCATAATTCAACATTCTGAAGAACCCGAAGCTCAAGGGGCCCGTCGTGCCTAAAGCTACAGTCTGGCCAATTGCTATTTGATGCAGAGGCTTAGGGAACAGTCAATTTAGTACCATAAGTTATCCTTTTTAGAAAAAAGACAGAAAAGTAGTGTTGCTTGTAAAATTATAAACACATTTTTTATAATTTGAAAAGTTTGTCTCATGTTGATCTTTTCATGCACCACTTTAATACGTCATACTTATTCTTCTTTCACTTTTACTTCATATTTTTTCTGTGCGTGCAACATGGGAGCTTTTTCATGTTCTCTCGCCTCATGGCGTTCCACTGACCCTCTGAACAGAGGTTAGCACATTAATGCAGCTCCATAACTCACGTCATGGCAGTTAAGCACAAATCCATTAGACAAAACAAATCATTAAATATTAAACAGGAGCGATAATTGTCATTCAGACTGATGAGCACATATTGTATATGTGTGTATTTGAGGTGCACAATTATGCACATATGGTGTTCATGTACTGTATCCACATATATGTGATACAGGAAGGAATTGGCCAATAAAAGAAGATTAACAGCAATCATTATCTCTCATCATAGGAAACCATCGCCCAGATATAAAACAGCTTCACAGAATTTCTATTGATTTCTGCAGTTGTAAATATCAAATGCAGTCTTAACAAAATAACTAAATATTGATCACCATGGGAGAAATGAT
The DNA here is from genome assembly GCA_033238685.1 of Lates japonicus. Taxonomy (NCBI): domain Eukaryota; kingdom Metazoa; phylum Chordata; class Actinopteri; family Centropomidae; genus Lates; species Lates japonicus. The sequence continues at coordinate 3,082,595 of BRZM01000031.1, forward strand.
CATTTAATTCATTGCCTGTGATACAGCCTTTTCATTTGTTGAAGCACATAATGCTGATCTGTGGTGGTAATGAACAAAGTGTGTTCGCAACAGGCACGTTAAGAGTCATTTATTGAAACCCTGGAGTGTTTACCATGGTTTGTTTGTTCAGGTGAAAACAACATTATTTGTAGCAAATAACAGAGAGAGTCTCCGTGATTTTTTTTCCAGCAGGACTACACTGTACTTGGTTATTGGAGAGACAAAATCTGAACCAACCCCAAAGTACAACACAGCGTTACCATCTGATTTTCAGTATCTCTGCTCAGAAAACCTTACATGATGGAATAAACCAAAATGATCATATTATTATTAGTATCCATGTCATCCATCCATCCATTATCTATCCCATCTGTAAGGTGACACTAGGCGAGAGACAGAGTACACCCTGCACGGATCCCCAGTATTATTCATGTGATGCTAACATAAAAAACAAAAACCAATCTATTCCCAAGAGTTCTTAATGCAGCATCTACATCTGACAGACTGTATGTTTTGTAGGTCTTATGAAGGTGTAAAAGGTTTTATTTTTTATTTTTTTTATCTCAGTATTTGAAAATACTGGCCTGATCAGGTCTGACTTATCATCAACCAGGATCTATGTCCTTATTCTTGAGAGTATGCACTTTGATAAGCAAGTGAGGCATACGTAACTTGTACAGAGAGGTGGTGGTGGCAAAAGTAAACCTAAGCAAAATGGTTTTAGTTAAAGTATACGTTGAAAAGAGTTTTTGCCATTTTCTGCCTTTATTGGACAGTTGACAGTAAACAACAGGATGGCTACCAAGGCACTCCATTAAGGGAGAATGCTAGTTTACTACAACTAGAATCTTATTTTCACAAGACCATTATTTTGAAGGATTATGAACAAGCTGAACCACTTAATTTGGAGGTAGAGCCAAACCTGAGAGCACTGTGGATATTAAAGGTGCTATATGTAGGTTTTTTTGCATTCGCTACATAGCCAACATTAACATTAACAGCTGTTTACTCAACAGTCTAGAGGAAAAGTTATGAGTTCAGCATCAAATTTCACTCCTTTACTCACTAAAAGCTGTCTTCGACAGTGGAGAGCAATGTCAATGTTAAGTCTTGTTTTGCTTCTATTTCTGTCACTTCTTCTCTTCTCCTTAAGTTAGCATGCTAAAGATCTAGCCCAGGCAAATCCTTTCTCGTAATACTACTTAATGATAGTGAGTCACTGTGGTGTCCAGTCTGCCCTCAGTCCATCATGAGGATGACAGAGTAGCACCCAGAAGATGTTTTCTAACCTCTTGCTCTGTACAAATGACAATGGTTGAAACTCTTTGCACGTAAAAAGTTATTAATGCTAACGTTGGCTGTATAGTGATAGCAAAAACTTACATATAGCACCATTAAAAAGAACAAAAGAAAAAGTCTAAACTGTCTCAGGTCTGAACCAAAGAAAACAAAATGCAGGTGTGACTGCAGCAGATCGCAGCCTGTGTCTGCTCTGTTTGTCTGTATCACAGTGTTTTCCTGCCAGCTTTGCTGAATTTGAATGAGCGACAGATAGTCAGTGAGTAAAAGATCCTGACGTGTTGTTTGCGTGTCTCGCACCCATGTTAACGAAGAAATTAGTGTCAGTCATCATAACATTCATACAATATTACTTTTCTCTCTCTTCTCTCTTTATATTGCTTTCTTGGCTTGTCATCCATTTCTAAGCACTTGTTGAATGCTGAGGACAGCAGGGGATTTAATGATTTTCGAACACACACACACACACATACACTCCTCTCCTCTGTCTCTGCTTCCCCCTCTCCCTCCCACAGGATGCATAATTCATTAGGCGTTAGTAGAGTTTGGCAGCCATTGGCTCTGTGAGGGTTCAGAGCTGTAATGTGACACGAATTTGGCAATTACCAGAAGAAACGTGTCCAAGCGGAATCCACGGGAAGACATGCACTGTCCACTGAGAGTGGGAAAGAGATAGCCTTGGTATGAGGTGGTGAGGCAGAGTAAAGGTCTCAGTGATGCCCTCCACTGCTACTGAGGAACTCAAAGTGATTGGAAACCATCCATTAGCGTATCTAAGTAGCACCAATTTAGTCTACCAAGTCCAAAAGATTTGTGGGTGGTTATAGGAGCAAACAGTTTTTGAACCCAGATGACATTCAGGGCTTGTGTATACTGCTATTCTGGCTCTATCTGAGGTTGGAAAAAAAATGTGTTCACCTCTGATAATGTGATACATGGTGACTCCCTCTGGTGAAAGACTCTTTTTGCCTGATGGCCAGTTTCACAGCATGACACCTGAAGCTTGTGGATATTCAGTCCTGTGCTCAGAGACTTAAGCAGGTTTAGCTGAAAGAGAATATTTGTAATGACTCAGGCTCCCTGCTACTTTTATGTAGCAAAAAGAAGAATATCAGACGTAGAGAAATTGGTGTGAAGACAAAATCTAGTCACCACAATGTGATCCACAGAAATTTATCCATAATTACATGACAACCAGGCACACTCCTTTTTCTAAGGACGACTGAGTGATCCTATCGAAAAATTGACCTAAAAAGGATAAGCAGTAGAGCTAATGGATGGATGGATTAATAATAATTTAAACTACTGAAACAAGACAGGTCAATGCTTTATTAGTCTTACAGCAGGAAAATTTGCAGCGTTACAGCAGCAAAGGGGAGAGCGCCACAGCAAGAGCAATGTAAACAGATATAGTAAACAGATATAATTAACCAAATATGTACAATAAATGCAACAGTATGCAAATAAATAAGTAAACAAGCTCAATGGGTGAATTCTCATTATTATACACATAATAAGTCAAAATAAGTAAAATAATACAATAAGTAATATAACACAGTAGTGAGTCACCCTGTAACAGCGAGGAGATCTGCTGTTTTAAACACCTGTTGTCTGACAGGACTTTCTCTAGAAAAATTAACTTTTATTTCTGCTTTTAAGGGGAATAAATAGAAGCTGTGGGCGGTTAGCTTGACCATCGATATCCATATTGGCTAAAGAGAGTACCACCTACAGAAACAGAAATTGACAGGAAATCAAAGGAAAAGCATGCCATAGTGCTGAGAAATACTACAGTAAGGAGACATTAGTACCAAAGCTGGCGACAACAAAAACGATAAAGCTTATGAGGCCTCTGAGCTGACATGTTTTTTACCTCGTTGTTTTTTCCTGTTGTTCAGATTCACTACCTTGTACTTAATGTTCAGTGATGATTAATTCAGAGCTGATGGGTGGCTGACTATGAGACTGGCCCTCCATCTAAGTGACCAGATGTGGACCTCTATTGTGCTTCTGTAGCTGTTGTCAAGGCTCTCGTATCCAAGAGAAAAATTTTTTAAAACTCTTCTCTAAATTGAACATTGCTACATTTTTGCCAGTCTACCAGTACAAAATGCCCCTCAGTGACATTTCTTCCACAGCTCCACACTCATGAGCGTAGCACAGGGACTTCACGGTCAGAGATTTCTTCTAATATGCTGTTAATTTTCAAGAAACTTTCCTGGACATATCAGTGTAATTTGGCACTAGTTAAAGGGAAAACAGAGACACAGTTCTCAGATAGTCAGGCTTTAGAGTTTATACATAGTTGCTGATTTCTAGAAGAAAGAACTCCTACATTTAATCTCAAGTAAATATTCATGTATCATGGAAACTTTGCTTTCCATACATATTAAATTGTAGATGAGCTCACTTGCTGTGCACTGGATAAGATGCACCAGCAATTACTTGGAATTCAATAATTGAAAATGTACTAATTGAACACGGTGTATTACTTTACCTGCAGTGTAATTGGTTGCATTATTATGAAATCACAGACATGTAAACACCCAACCTGGAAGACTTAAACAATAATATTTTTTAAATGTATAACTGATTGAATGGGGCGTTTCTCCTTCTCTGTAACAACACAGTCGCATTGTTGAGACACTGTGGGTCTGGCAGTGAAACACTAAACGATCATAATGAGAACTGACATGAAGGAATTAGTCACACGGCCATGACAGCAGCCACACTGAAATCCAGATAGTCATTTATGTGGGCACACATGCAACCACTCTCACTGTCTCTCTCACACACACACATACACACATGCTGACAGGTACATCCAGCTCCCAGCTTATTGCATATGGATGTACACAGCCTCAGGCCGTACCGAAATACAGTATGCATGGTATGCTCGTGTGCTCCTATGATTCTTAATGAATATTTCATATTTGGCATGCCTTGTCTGGATAAGCAGATGGTTCCTCTTCTGCCTGTCTCCTGTGCACCTGGACCCTGTTCACGTATTAGCATTTAAGAAAGCCTCGTTCCTCGCTCACTTTTTTTTCTCTTTATGTCTCTTTACCTCTCTCTCTCTGTCCAAATCATGGTATTTACCCACTTTCCAGGAAACATCTGATGAGTTTGAGCTGAGGAAATAAGATCAGCTGCTCAACCGCTTCCTGATCTCCACAGCATTGCCTTTACTGTCAATCTCAAATGGGATCTGTGCTGAAAACATGAACTTAATGCGGCACTCTGTGTCTTTGTAAACACCACTTGAAGCCATTATTATACCCAGCTGGCACTTGGATTCGTGTTTTTGGTTCACCAGACTTGTTTGTGGTTTGACGATAAAAAAAACACTGCATCATATTTGTTGGGCAATTTACAAAAAGGTGACAAAGCATTAGAAAAATGAGCTCAATAAGCTAAGTGGACAAGGCTGTTATTCACCTCAGGATATGTTGTATTACTCTGGTGATAAAACAAAGCTGACCCTAAGAAAAAAACATGCTTACTTAATATGCAGGCCTCCCTAAAGTTACTAAGGGTCTTGTCGGAAAAAAAGTAAACGTTTCTTTTCATGCTTGTAAAATGTACTGTTTAACCTTAACCAAAGGTTAGAAGTAAGAAAGTCATTGTAAGGCCTCCATTTGTGTTTTCATACACAGTGGCTGTTAATGGAGATATATTCTTGTGCAGAGTCACCATTATCCATTCCACGGGCATCCCATTAGTCAGCCATGTGGTCCACAGGATGCCAAAGTAAAAAAAAAAAAATAAAAAAAAAAGAAGAAGGAGAAGAAGGAGAAAAAGCAACCTGAATCTACAGAGAATCCCACAGAGATGAAGCCAAATGTGAGAGGCTGCGCAAAAGCCTGACAGACGATCTCAGAGGAGCCAAGCCGCCCATCTCCCAGATGGCTCCATCTACAAGCAGTTAGGGGGTGTACGCTTCAAAATCCCTTGAAGAACTAATAAAGCTTCTGTCGCTGTGAGAAAACCTCTTTACAAGTGATGATGTTTAGATCTGTGGAAGAGTACGAGGCAGTAAAATTTGATTAAATGCTGTTAAATTCCTAACTGTCGAGTCATCTTAAGACTCACTTTTCTCTGTGTCTTATTGTTGTCTTCGACAACACTGAGATTACATTTTAATGGATTTTATGTAATATTATATGACTGCACCTGCAGTTATTATATTGCCAAAATTACAAACATTTCATTAAGCTAAGTGGACAAGTCTGTTATTCACCTTGGGATATGTTGTATTAGCTTATTAAGATTTGATGGTTTTCTACATTCATATCAGTGTAAATTAAATATCTTTGAATTTTGGACTGTTGGTTGTACAAAACTACCAGTTTGAAGATGTTACCACTGGCTCTAATAACTGGCCATTTTCTCAATATTTTCTGGCATTTTCTGGATTAAACCTTCAATAACCGAACAGTAAACAGCTTTGATAGCAGGCTTTGGCACAGCAGTTCTTTGAAGGACATGCCAACATCAGCAGGCTAACATGCTCACAATAACAATGCTATCATGCTGATGTCTAGCAGGTGTAATGTTAACCATGTTCACCATCGTAGTTTGGCATGTGACCATATCAATATCAGCTAATTATCACTATAGACAAAGTATAGTGGAGACTAATGGGAATGTCATTAGTTTGGTCTTAAACCAAATTATTGGAGACGTTCAGCATGATGGTGGTGATTGATGAAAAGTCAGAGCTTCACCAAACTCATTAGGATTCATCCTCTGTGGACCATGAATATCTGTGCAAAATTTCATGGCAATCAATCCGATAGTCATCAGGATATTTCAGACTGGACTAAAGAGCCACCTCTAAAGCCGCTCCACTACCATGGCAAAAGATAGTCAAAACATTAGTCAATAATTAAAACATTTGTTAATTGTAGGTCTAATAACGCTCTTTGTAACTTAAAAAATCTGCTGTTGACATATTTTGCCCATAAAATGTAATTCATCCTACTTGTTCTCATTAAAATTATATGATATTCTTAGTTCAACATGCTGGTATTAAATGCTTTACTAATTCTGCAGGTTGCTGAGTTGCATCTCAGAGCAGCGAAATCAAAAACAACAGTTTTCACAGCATGTTCTCTACTTTGACCCATTCAGTTGACTCATATTACAGTAATGGACCAGGAACAGCATGGGTGAAATGACTCGCAGAGACATTGAGTTGTATCACATACTCAGCTGTGTGGTTATTAGATATAATTTTATCCTCAATAATTTATAAAATTCATTTTCTACAAATCTTAATGGTTCTAGTGAACAGCTGGATGTTTCTGTGATCAAGGTTATTTCAGTGTAAATTGGATCATTCATTTTTCTGGGGAAAATAAAAACCTGTAAGAGGGTCTCAGATGTGCTGTTGCAACTTGGTAATGGGCACTACTTCTTCCTAAGGTGGTTAAAAACACACCAAAAGCAAACTGTACTGTACTATAGCCTTTCTTATATTAAATGTATGTATCAACATTGACCATCTCTACATTCTGTATCAACATAAGTTGCCAAATTCATGGAGGACATTCAGTAAGTGCCTTGAATTGACAAACAAGTCCTGGCTGAAGCATGGACGCAAATGTGAATCTAGAGCCTGATCACGTATCTAATGCAGCAGGCAGTGAAAGCTCTTTATACTTAAGCGTTCAAACTCAGTTCATCCATGCAGCACCTTGTGGAGTTTTAAAATACCTTTAATAATGAGAAAATGTCTCCAATGTTTTGTGTGTTTTTTTTTGTGGAAGAAAGCCTCTCTAACAGATGCCTTGTCATTTGAGTGGAGCCTTGTGCTGTAATGTTCATCAATGCTGATTATCCATGTAGGACAAGGCGGTGGAAATTGACATTGAAGCAGTTAAGACCAAACTCAGTCTGAAACGATGTCTGTCTGAGGGGCTGTTAATTACAAAGAGAGGATGATAACATCTCTCTGTCTAATCCAGCCCACCCTGTTTGTCAGAGGAAACTGCCACTACAGCACACTAATGATCAAAGAACTGCTGTTACTTTTTGAAGGTTTAACCCATTGGTGACCTTCCACAAAATATGGCAAAAGAATCAACAACACAGCGCCCATATTTATTCATCTTAGTTAGAGCTGCTCAGTGGGGTTGCTGAGTAGTCTATCTGCTGAGTAGTAGACGTATTGTTTGTGTCTCATGTTCAGCACGAGCACAAGGTAACAGTGCTACTAAGAATTGCTTTCAATATTTTAGCATCTGTTATAAGCTTCTTTCAACTCACTAATTTGAAAGACAAGCCAAAAAAGGCAATCAATTGTATACTACCTGCTAAGCAACCAAATGGGATAAAGTTAGTGACTAGCTAGAGCTCCTCTTAGGAATCTGACCAAAACAGAGCTAAAAGGAGAGGGAATATCTGACGTACCACACCAAATGAATGCTATTGCTCTGCTTTGTAGGTAGAGATGTTTGGTAACTCTTTTGCCATGTCAGTGTTTCCATCTTGCTCTGCTTCCCCCAGGTGGACAAATTATTATTTTATCCCGCTTTAATGATACACATATTATACTTTGGTGAAAATGTTTAATGTAATAAACTGTTGGTGTACTCTTAAAACTTCATGGGGTATCTCTAAATTTGATGACAGGAACATGGGGTGGTTAAGCATGCATCGATCTTTACTTTATAAGCCATCACCTTGGAGGCGCTACACATAGTTGCCTTAAGGACGTTACCTTTTTTTTGTTGTTGTTCTTGACTTGAGTGATAATGATAAAATATATATATACACACACACACATATATATGTGTGTGTGTGTGTTTTCACTGGTTCTTACGATAAAGTCCTGTACCAGTTTGGAATTACTAAAATGTTAACAGTCTTAACAGTTTAAATGAAAATATGGAGTGCATAAATGTCTGCAACTACAAACTACATCTTAGCCAAAAAGTTGGTCTTGCCCTTCATGAATCCAGTATGAGTCAGAGGCACTTCACTTAACAACCAGATGCTTTGACTTGAAGCTCAAGCCCTGTCTTTGCATCCTATTAAGAATAACTGTGTCAACATTTTAAATTTTTAACTTTTACCCTGCAGCATTTCCATGCTGGTAACGTTGTCGCAGTGCCACTGATCATTAGTGTTTTTACTGTTGAACAGGGTCTTTGTGCCACAGTTAACCCGGCAGCAACATTCCTCATTGCTGACAGTGAGGACAACACCAAAGCTTCAAATCTCTCAATCCCTGCCCCATTCAGCTTGATGGATGCATTCACCATCACCACATGTCAAAATACAGCAGCCTTGAGACAAATCACTACAGCATATGGTAGTGTTTCTGCTGCTGGAGGGGGATTGGTATGATAGAAAAGTCCCTGTATAGTGGAAGGTTATTGCTCTGCTACAGTTACATTGGGTCCTTTCCTCAGTTCTTTTCCAACATTAAAGGTATCTCTCTTTTAAAGTCAAATAACCATCATGATAATGAAGTTTATTCTTAGCTGAAAGTCTTTCCCCGTCACTCTAGCTTTATTTATGTATGCCTGCGGACCTTTATGGTGACGTGCCATTATGAAGTCTCTCTGGTCTTCATTAGAGCTTTTATTCACAACTTTTGTTACAGAGGGAGAGGGAATGAGAAAAGGGAATGAAGGAAAGGGAAATGGACTTGGGAGAGAAAAAAGCAGAGGTGGGGACATGTGAAGATGGCTGAGATGAGAGAGACATAAGGAATGAGAGTAGATTTGCACTTCAAATGCACTTTTGTCAGTCTCCTCAACTATTATACAGCATGAGAGTGAAGGCGGAACTGACATCGTTTGACTGTATGAAACTGTAGGCACATTTAAGGCAGGATAACTGGAGCTTTGTATGGGCGCTGGTAATGAAGTGTAATGTCTAAATATGCATAAAACCCGTGGTGTATAATTATAGCTGCAGCTCAAACTGATAATCACAGAGAAATGGTCACAGTGTCAGATAAGAAGATGTATAGGAAAGAGGAATTAGTTTCAAACAATGAGCTGTATGGAACTCCAATACTGCTTTCACCATGATAAAAAACATTTACAACCTATAAACCCTTTTGTTTTCTATTTACCCTACAACAGTAAGACAGAGTTTTCCCAGAGACATAAAATGTAATAGAATGAGTCAACTGTATTGGAAAGCATTTGGATATTGATGGATGTCTGTCTGTGAAGCAGCTCGTTCTGCGAGTGGCTCCTTGTCTGGGTTCTTTAAAGATGATCAGTAGGAGAAGGATCAGAGAAACAACACAGTATTGTTAACCTCGTGCATTTTTAATGCACAGCGCTTCAATATTTGATGGGCCGAGAGGCTTCACAGATATTGTGGCGTCAGCTGACAGATGTTGGCTTTACGAGTCTGGGGAAAATCTCAGAGCTTAGAAGTTTATGTCTCAATTTTAGAAAAGTGTCTGTGCATTTAGTGTGTTGTGTTAGGTTCTTCTTCTGCAAGAGGAAGGATAGAGACTGAGAGAATGTGACAAATCATGGTTATTATATATTATATTACTTATTTGTTTACTTTGTGTGGCCTCCATTCGACTTGTGGGTCTGCCCTGATTTTCTGACCAAGTAAGGGTCATGTTTCTTTAAACCTGAATGAATTTAATGTATTTTTTTGGCCACTTGAAGTGACGCATCAAGCTGTAAACTCAACGCTGATATGTTATCCCCATAAAAAGTTAAGATCACAAACATGTTAGCACACACGTTATTTACAAATCAAGTAGGCACATATCTAAGATCAATATTAAGTCTCCTTTTAGCTGTTTTGGTCTCCATCAACTGCAGAAATATCTGGCTCTTTAGCTGCTACATGCTCCTCTACGTGCACTAGCTAGATGCTATCTTTGTCTGTCTGCTATTTGGTGTTGGGCAGGTAGCATTTGAGTAATTAAAGCCTGTTCATTAAAATTAGCTGCCTGTTGTAGCTGGAAAGGGTTGATGAAAGCAATGAGAGTGAACCAAAAGAAGTCCAGTAGTGCATAAAAACCAAAAACAATGAGTTATAAGATAAAAAGCTGTGTAGAGCTGGGGGGGAACTGAAGACGTGATATTTTTCTCTGGTCTTGTCCACCACTTTCTGACCACTTTCAAATTACACATAGAAATTTGATCATCATTTATATGCAGATATTAGTAGGTGCAGCTTTAAAGATGCTTTAATAGCAGGTATAAATATCTACATGAATAATTCAGCTTTATCCAGTTAAATACATCTATGAAAGAATACACAGCATCTAATACCTAATAATCCCACAGCCATTTGATTTTAAAGGTGGGTGGTGTGTCATTTTATCGATCAGTGATGTGTTATGCCAACAACCCTGTGTTTGCTGTACTCAGCTGATATTGACTAAATCATTATCCCAGCAGAAGCAAGGATACCACTCCAGCCCCTTATCATGCTATCAGATGACTTTTAAATGTTGTGTACACACCATTCTGCTCAATGTGGTGTTTATCTTGACTTCAGACTTACCCACGTGTACCCTGTAGATCATTAATACTGCCGTTCCATGCCAGCTCTTCAGGATACATGGCTACTTTCTGACTTTCTGAGAAATCTCTTTGTGTTTATGCTCCTCCAGTTCTGCTCCAACAGTTGTATTGCAATGAGCCATCGTGTCTGCAGTCCTAAATGTAAATGAGGCATAAATAAAGGGTGATTACAAGAATTCATCAAGTCTGAAATTGTAAATGTTAAAAAGGCTTCTGCAGCGTCGTCCTGATGAACTACTGAGCTACACAGACAAAGCAAATGTTATCCCAGAGGAGGATAAACAACCAAATATAAACCTGAACCATTCTAAAAGTTCTTATTCTTGATAAATGAAACGTTGGCAAATTGTTGGTTTCACATTGATTATTTAACCTTTAAGTGTGACTTATTCAAAAGTGGTACTGAAAAATGTTGCTGCTCACCTGAAATAATCAGGTTATAAAGTCTTTGTGAATTAATAGGTCACATTCACATGATATTCATATCATTTTGGATAATTCAGCTTACCTGCAGTCATTCAGAATTGTGTTGCTGAAGTGTTTGTTTGGATGAACGGCTCTATCAGCACGCTGATGACTAATGTCTGTGTTCTCATTTCTTAACAAGCAAGTTGAGTAAAATGGGCCAGTCTTCCAAATACCCAGTGTATTCCCCCAAAGCCAATCAGAAATTTGGAAAGAAAAGGGCCGGCATTTGCACCCCAACATGAAACAAACTTTGATGCACTTCACTGGGTCTTCTGCTGTCGTTAGAGAGGAAGAAATCCTTTCATTCAAACAGAAAACTCTATGATTGAGTGGGAGAGAAAAGAGAACATGAGAAAGACGGAGACACAGAAAAAATGGGGGTGCTGCTCGAAGAGAAGATCGGGAGTGAGATCGAGCACATTGTTTGATCCCTGTTCACGTATGTGTGTGTGTGTGTGTGTGTGTGTGTGTGTGTGCTGACCTTTTCATACCCTGGCAACATGGGGAATGTGTTTTTGATATGTTTAGAGAAGTTCAGCTCCCTCTGGCTGTTCCCATTTGTGACACACTCGCAAGAAACAAGAGCAAGAGACACAAACAGACATGGGGGATGAATAAATAAGAAGATTATTGTATTGACAGCAGCACACCGGTTTATGCCTGACTGACTTCTTGGAGGTTGATGTAACTAACAAATTGGCTGGTTAAACTATAAAAAAAACAGACACATGGTGAAGTTAAACCACTCTCTGGAGAGACCGGGAGCTTTTCTCTGAGGAAGACAAATGCCAGAAGAACAATAAATCAATAGATAAATATTTATACTCAAATTGAAAGGACACAGGTTGTTGGGGTAATTACTGTAAATCGGGCAAGGTGTCATATCTCCACCTTTTGTTTTTATCTCACTGCGACTTCAAATATGTGGAGCCCTAAAACTGACTGAAAGTAGCTAACTTTATTCATAAAACTACACAGTGCAGCAATCATGGTAATCAATAGTAATCATCCATACACAGGCTCTATGATACACCTAAATACTCTAAATAGTTTCCTGACTTGATTTGGTTTGAAATCAAATTTCCTAGAGCAGCAAAAACTCCAAACACACACATTTCCTCGCTTTGCTTTTATTAGAATTCACCATTGAATGTCCCATTCTCTCTCCCTTGCGTCCTCTGTGGTTATTTCTCTCATACGCACGCATGAAAGAACTCAAATTGCTGGACAGGAGCAGGCTATATCTGTGCAGGAGACGCGGTGATCCACAGTGGGTCTCATTTCATTGGGAGGATACATGGGATGGATGGCCGGGTAATTTGCGCCAGCGGACACAGCGCCCGGAATGGAGCAGAGGTCAATGAGCTCTCACATGGCTCCATCTTGCATCTGTCGCTCTGTATGTTATCACTCCACTGCCTGCTATAATGGCTTGGTCAGGTGTGTGCGAGTGTGTGTGAGTGTGTGCTCGCAAGTGTGTGTGTGTCCAATAAATGTCTGCGATGCGTGATGACTAGGTAGAATGGTGGTCAGCCTACTTGGGCAAACTTGAGGTTACAAGGCCGCAGCGAGTCTATAACCCTATCATTGGTTTACGTTCCCCCCACATTATCCACATTGAATCACATTCTGCCTGACGACGCTGCTATAGTGGGGTTGCCATGACTCCCCGATTGAAAGGGAGAGAGATAAAGATGTCATGATCCAGTTCGTCTACGGTAGAAATTAATCAGGGGGCGTTAGGTAATGCAGCGGCTATAAGTAACCACATTTCCCCGCAGCTGCTCTGTCATCCAAATTCCCCTGTCCCATCCCCTTCAAAGGGGTTCACCAAAAAACATCACCATGCACAGCTCCTGACAGCTGGGAGAAAATGAGCCAAAGTATGACTCAGCGTGTCACCTTGATCTGCCTTGGTGGAAAAGTGGGTATCATCTTTTGAGTTTAGTCAATCGCCCTCATAGACTGTCATTGTTGCTGGTGTTCAAAAGTGTGTGCATGCACATGTAGGTGTATGCTGGATGTTTGACAAAGTGGGGGTGTGTAAGTGTGTATGTGAATGTGGGTGAGACTAATGGCTTAAACGTGGGTGCTGTATTCAATCTCTGAAGGAAGTGCCATTGCAATTTTAGGTGTTTATGAGGCATCCCCATGCTGAGTACAATAATGGGTTAAAAAAAAAAAAAAACACAACAGAATACATTTGAAAAAGATGAAGTGGATAGGACAGGGTACATGTACAGTAGGTTGGGTCATATCTTGGCTTGCAGCAAATCGGCCCCAGCAGCACCAACAGAGAATAAACAACAGTTGCTGCAAGACATAAGGATGATTTTAGCACCTTATCTTTAGCTCCCTGCAGAGCTGAATCTGTCTGTACATGTCTGTCCACAGCTCTGCTCGCGGTGTGACAACAGGCATGAAAGAGGCAACAGAAAAACTGACACAACACACATTACATATAACTACACTATTAAGACATGAAGGGGAATTCAACAACAATATGACTAAGTGAGTTCTAGTTGATATAAAAAGTGAAATGGCTAAGGCATGAATCTTAACATCAAATAACAAAAAGTTGCTTTCACTATGTGCGTCTTGTTATTTTTCTGGGTGAAAAGCCTCATTATCTCATGTACAAGGTGCTTTTCTGGTTGTCTCCATGATGAGACAGAGCGTAAACACTTCTTGGCTGTGTTGAAGTCAATATGCCTGAAAAGTCTTTGAAGAGTGTGAAATACAAGACAAAATCAATGTCTCCCTCTTTCCCTCCCCTCTGCTGCTGCAGCTGCCCCTTCCTCTTTTCTGACACCTCTTCAACTCGGAGGAATGACTCTCCTCAGGACCAGCGTAGAAATGGATATGAAGGCTCCTCAGGGGGATTACATTCTTTTTGGAGTCTCGACTATGTCATGCCATCCGTCACCTTGACGCCAAGACTACGTCAGTTGCCCACACTGCTCTTTATGAGAGGGGTCGGCCGGACCCACCCACGCCTCTGTACCTCAGGTTAATGTTGAGGCAACCAGTGAGCTCCTATGCTCTCTCTGACGTGCTCAAAAAGAAGGGAAATGTAACGCACTCAGCTTCTTCATCTTGAAGATATACCTGAAGTGGTTTGCTCCAAGTTGTCTTCAGAAATCATACGGTACAATGCTTCAAAACTGATGATGGCTTGATGACTCAAAACCACTTTTTATTTGGGTAAATTCAGATGCTGAGATGCTTCTTATGAAGGCCCAGTGTGTTTGATATGAAATAAATAATTCTGAAATAAGTTTGAATAATTTCTCAAATTATTTCAGTTACCAAATCTTATCCCGTTAGTTTGTGTTAGCTAGAGCAACAATGCTAAACTAGCTCTGAATCAACTATCCAATAAACACAGACAAATGAACTACAAATGAACTGTCTGTCCCAGAACTGTTCACTCTCTCAGCTCTCATGGCACCGTTTTCAGTCCCAAGCAGTTTTCTTACTTTAAAGTTCTAGTGTTAAAGTTCTATATTAACTGCTCAGGATTTGGTATAGGAAAAAAACGAGCTAAAAGAGAGTGAACATTGAACTTACATTTGCCAGGCGGAAGGAAAAAGTGACTCAAAACAAATGCTAATGTTGCTACATATCTGCTGGATGTGTAAATAAGTGGTTTGCTAACAGGTTTGCCTTATCAACCAAAAAGCTGACAATACATCAGTTATTTCATGACTTGTGTCTGCTGAAACCAAATGGACTAAAAAAATCAGTTATTGGAGGTTTAACAAGGCTGCACATACTACTTACATAGCCTGCTAACTAGATAGATTTGTTGTCAATGAAATTAGAAGGATAATTCAGAGTTACCTCAGCAGCATTTTCTGAAAATGTTTCTTACAAACAGGAGCTCCCTAGTTGTATGAAAAATTAAATTTAAATTGAATTAAAACTGATTATTGAAATAGGGCCATTTTGAAATTTTAGGTTATTCTAAACTAATGAAATTGCTAATTAATAATACAATACAGTTAAATTGTTTTACTTACATTTTCACACTATTTAGTTATCTGATCATTCATTTCATGATGTCTTTTCATGTGGTTCATATTGTACAGTCTGGGGCTCCATGGCTTCTGGCTGTTTTTAAATGTGAGCTTCTTGGTGCTCTATGCAAACAAATTAGTAGCATAGAACTATGACCATGTAATCAGGTCTTTGGTGACTAAAGGTGACTGATGCTCTCAGCTGATTCTGGCAGAGCAGCCGAGTTTGTGCCGCCACCAAAGCGAAACAATCTGGATCTCTGTGCTCTGTGGTGCCTTCCCAGTCTGCTACAGCTAATTGGCTCCACTGAGAGCCACGTACCCATACACATACAGTAGATGTAGACATCCACACAAACACACACCAACCGAGGACCTCCCAGCCATCTGTTGGGGGCTCGCACATACAGGTGCTCCTTTGCTCCTGCTTTCCCGTCTCTGTGCTCAGGAGATGTTTGAGGCCCCACCAGCCTGCTGTTGTGTTTGATCAGAGACGCTGTGTCGTGTCTTGTCATTGTAATTTTGCAAACCTGCAGTTCACGACTCATCCCGGTCCAAACCGCCACTTCTCTCATTGGCATTCCCCTCTCAGATTCACCACACTAAATTTCACACAGCTTACATTCTTATCCAGTCCTCCTCTTGATCTGATTAATATCATGCATCAATGTACTGTACCACAAATTTACTTTAACACAGTTAGCACACGGTGTTTCTCTCAGGGTGAATGTGAAACGTTGCACTGCTGACATCAAGTTGCGGAGGCACGGAACTACAGCTGAGTCTAGCCATAGGCCTGGTTTACATGTGCACTTTGATGGAACTAAGGATATTTGCTACACCTGTGCTTTTCCTGTTACAATGTTTGCTGTGGAGAACACTTATTATGATAATGTCATCAGAAAATGATTATGGTGAATTTATGAATACCTCTTTGTTTATTTACCTAATTTACCTATTACTTTCCCCTACCATATATGTATAGATATATTTTTATATATATTTTAGCTGTTTCATTGATGGAGGATTATCATCTACTACACTGGGTTACCAATGTCTGTTCATGTTTTACATTTTATTGTTTGTGAAACAGTGGTGTGTCTTCTCCCAGTCTTAACAGATTTATCTAATCTGTATCGTGTTTCTAAATCATCTTCGAATAACATGTTTTTCATATTCATTTTATTAATTCATTTTTTTATATTTATCACTATGTTCAGAGAATTTTGCCATAAGTGACTCATGTATATGGCATAATGAATTGTATGAAGTCTACTTATGGACCTTTTGGTCACATGTTCAATATTACCTGATGAACATGTGTGTCAAGACATCATAGCTGTATTGCTGAGGTGCATATATACTTATTTGTGGCTTAGATTATTATTTATTAAATGAGTAAATAAATCAATATATGAATGTAGACTATAAAGAAAATTCAAAACAGCCAACAAACTGGATTCTGACTTTTTTCCTTTTCCTTTGTTCTGTTGAACTACATATTTGTGTGTATCGCTGTATAAATATATATCTCTATCTTTTAAGTACTGTTACTTGACCAACCAGGCACAGTACAGAATGACATGCCTCTGTCTCTGCTTATTTCCTGAGTGGAAAAAAACAAGACAAACACCAGTTTTATCATTTTTCCATCCACATGCACATAACACGGAGAATATGGAGAATAACTGAAGTAGCAGAGTCAACCAGTAATAATATTAAAATCATCACATATCAAATTCTGTCCAGGAGGATATTTTTCATATGTACCCAGCTGACCTGAGGTCGAGCAAGAGGAAGCACCCTCCAGCTCCCAGCTGACCTCTGACCTCTGACCTCTCTGCTGGCAGCTGAGGGAAATCACACCGTTTGCTCTCTTCCTGTCATCTCCACTAGAGGGCGGTGACAGTCCATGATGTACTTATCAATGTGTACAACATATATTTGAGGTTTGTAAAGTACTTTGAAATGTCCTGTGTAAATCAAGGCTGACACAGGATGAAAACGAATCCTGATTCGTAATATAACCATAACCAAATCCAATTTCTTAAGTTTTGTTAGATTAATTGAAACAAAATATACACCTTTAATCTAATTATGTTTCTGACATAAACTTTAACCTATATATTGTGAGTCAAGAACAGTTTTATAGTAGCATTTTATTTAAAGTTTTTTGATGTTATAATTATAGTTTGCAGGCTAGATCATCCCATAATACGTTTTGATGTTATACTGTTTCACATCCTTCTTGTTCATCATTCTGCCAGATTTATCTGTACAAATTTGAAAATGGTACTTTCCCTTGCAAGACATCAAGTATTTTCATCTTACTGTTGTAAATTTTCTATGTTCTTGCACGAACGTCTAATGTGGCTGCCTCCTCACACAGTCTCCTGAACTGCAAAGCACAAGGCAAAAGTGACATTACTTTACAACGTGATGAATGTGCACTTCCTTCCCCCAGTGAAACCAGTCACTGTCCAAACTAGTTTCAGACTCATTATGAAGTAACTCAGGGTGTCTGTTTTTCTGTCTTAAAACTGGTTCAGCTGTTTACGGTGTCAGTCATGTGAACTCACACTGTCTATCTTATGTCCCTTACACACTGGGAAACAACAAACCTTCCTGGGAGAGATCGGCTGTGTGCTGTGAAAAGGTTGCTTTAGACGGTGTGATTTTATGGCTACATTATGTGCATGGGAACATATATTACTTGCAGTATTCAAAACCCTTGGTGAATGAAGGCAGCACTAAACACAAATAAATGAATATTACTTCACATTTGTGCAGTTCAAGAGCTAAGAGAGAGACACACAATTTGAAGTCAAAGAAATACAACTTTATTTAAGTGTAAACAAAAAAAAAAGAACAAACAAAAAACTGCATAGGAAATGTTTAAAGTCCAGATAGTACAGAGTGAGCAGCAGGTGGCCAATATATTATAGTCTCCTTTGCCTTATTTAGACTGAAGACCTGACATCTGCACTTCCACTCAGCTCATGTGTGAGTGTGTGTTAAGAGGGAGGAAAGGTGTGCTGGCAAACACACACGCACAAACATGCACGGGGTGTTGACTGATAAACACACACACACAATGGCATGGATGAGGAAGCACCAGCAGCACTCATCTAAACTCAGCTGGCCACGCTGACTCGCCCTGCCTCTTGGACTGTGAGGAGGATACATTCAGTGAATTTCTGCTCAGACAACATAGATGCAGCGCACAAACACAACACTCACTCCACACACATCCGGCTGCTGGGAGAACAGGACACAACAGAGTATGCACAAGATGAGCCGGCTGTTATCCCCCTGAGGGCCAAACAACCTCCCCTCTTAGCTGATGTTCAAGCAGGTTTATAAACGAACGCGGTGCTGCATGTTCCCACTACAAACCACATGATTCAACATTCTTAGAGAAGAGTCGAGTATTTTCTGTAGTCTCTGTTCTGTCTTGTAAGGCTTCCAGCAGCTGGATGTAGCGAGTGAGCATCAACATGATCCCATTTAACCCTTTTCTTCACAAAATACATTCTAAAAGGGCCAACGAGCATCAAGTGGTGTGAAGTATTTGTACTTTTTTTTGTAAAAGAAAAATCAAAAATTGGCAAAAAAAAAAAAAAAAAGATTCATCAGGGGAACCTAATCAAAAGCATTATTTTTTCAGATTGAGAAATAATTTTTTATAATATGTAAATGGACACAAAAGAATCAGACTAGTACTGAGAGGTCATAACAAGGAAAACAAAAGTCATTACATCATCACTACGGGACACGTTTCAATGAGACACCTGCAGGGCAGGGCTACTGAGAACTACCTGAGTTTTATTTTTTTCCTTTCTAAATTTTCAAACCTTTTTTCTTTCTTTCTTTCTTTCTTCCTTTCTTTTGAGTATACAATCATTAGAAGGAGGTCTACGACCTTGCACATCACCTGGTTCAGCTTTGTTTTTTCCTCTCTCTCTTAAAGCCACGAGAGGCCAGAAATAAAATGGTGGACAAAACGCACAGGGGCCCAATAGAAAAACAAAAAGAACCACATCAAGCAGGGGTGCAGTCAACCGATCACATGCTCAGCAGCCGTCACCACACTTCCTGGACTCTTATAAAGATGAGGAGGAGAGCTGATTGCTAGTTTGTGCTGGAGAGACCTAGCTGCCTCTCACATGACAGTGAGAGAGTTCCCATTACTAGGTCCAAACACAAAATGGCCGCCTTATGGATTCATCTTTGATGGAAGGTTTTTATAGCTTCCATAAGTTACAGGGCTTGAGTGTGAAAGGACAATATGTTAATATATCTACCCATATTATGCATATAAGGGGGAGGTAAAGAAAATTAAGCACTAATGGTCGAGGGGCAGACCAGCCTTGCGCATTTATCTGAAAACTCTGCCTCTATTGTTTCTCAGGAATCAAGGCATGGCTGGCTGAACAGGTTGTGCTCTGCAGAGCCTCTAGAGAACAGGAAATACAATCGCCAAGGTCAAAGGTTAATTCCATCCGACGCAATATTAACACACACATACACATCTTTGGGTATATATTTTGGTAAAATCATCCCAATAGTCAGCTACCCACCCCATCTGAGTTTTTCAACACCTATCTGAGAGACGTCAGTATAATACAAAGACTTTTTAAAGCATGCAACAAAATGAAAAACAAAATAAAGGTTTAAAATACATTTCTCCTCTTTAAGAGTGAAGACCTAAGGATCTTAAAGATAGAATTCTGCAATCTTAATTTAAAAAAACTGATGCAACATGAATGAACATTTCACAGAGTAATACTGAAGAGCAAAAAACAATCTTATTGGTGAAACTAGGTGTTGTGTTCAAAGCAGCAAGGTCTGTGGACTCAAACTTACTCATCATCAATGTGCTAATAGCCCCACTTAAATAATAAACCAGCCTGTTGTCACTATTAGGCGTAATCCTCTGTTGTCAGAATGGCTGACTTTACACTTGTCTCAAGCAACATCAAGCATCCTAAAATCCACACTGAAATATTGGTTAATTGTGCTGAAATAAGTTGGTTGTTTTGTGTGTAAAGTTCAGAGGACAGCTCCTCTTCCCCTCACCCCTTGCACACAGTAAGTGTGGAATCTGCATGTTCATCATCATTATCATCATCATGAGGTAAAGATAAACAGGGCACAGCCCTCGTAAGCGCATCCAGTCAGAGAGCAAGGATTTATCCTCAGGTGCTCTGATTTAACATTTGTATATATGATATAATGGTCCAATGACATTAGTCGTCTACAACAGCGTAGGTCCAAATGCCAACCCTGTTTGGCACAGAACTCTCACAGATCATTTTGGCACAATTCTTTAATCTGAAATGTTTGGTTTCTTGGTGATAGAAGGCATAGTTTACCAGGCAATTTACAGTAGATTCAACGAACCAAAGGGTTGGTTCAGGGTTGTGAGATGGAGCGGTGACCATAATATACATTTTTTTTATTTTGACTTGAAACAGTACCATGATCTTTGGTCCTAGAGCTATGGGACATGTACTGTACTGTAACACAACAAAATTTAAAGAATGAGGTATACTTGTAATGCATAAATATCTGACGAGGTATGCTTAAATAAAAAGTAAAAATGAGGTATTCAGAGAGTAACAAGTTGAGGTATTTGAATATTTAAATGCACAGTAGCTATGACTGACATATTTGAGGTATTCAGGAGTTGAAGTATACAAGAAAAGAGGTACAACGAGCCTTGAGGTACAGGTGAGATATGAGGACGTAAATCCTGATCATGTGCAGACGGGCCCTCTCCTCAGAGGTGAGAGCCAGTCGGTGACTCTTTTCATGGGTCCCAAGATTCTTTGCTCGGCTAAGGAAGTGGCCAACAGAACCTTAATTGTCTTAGTGCTTCCAGCGGGACACAGATTGAACGAAGGGCAAGGGGATTCAAAACCCCACAATGCTTTCACCACAAAGAGTTAGTATCTATCAGCTTCTATGGAGATTAGATTGGGAGACAAAGGCTAATCTGAGATGCTACTTTGAGCCTGCAGGGCATCTAATATCGATAAAACTGGGCATCATCTGATGCAATAAATGTGAGGGGAAGAAGGGGGTTCTCTTTGGTGCGGGCATCCTCTGTTCTCTATTCAAACATCTCCACAGACAGACAAAAAGGGTCTTCCTTCAAAACCTGCTGCAAACAGCGAGGGCCTTAGCAGGATGTGAAAGTTCTCATGCACAATAAACATGGACAGTGCTTTGAACTTAACTCTGTGAGTTTTGTGAACTTTAGATCTCCCAGCAACAATGATTATTTAAGAAAATGTTTTTAAAGAAGGGGTTTAGTTATATTCATTCTACAGTTGGCCATTGTGCAGAAATTCTAACTTTGGTCTACAGACCACCTACTGGAGGAATCGGTCTACTAGCATTCAATCTGGAGATGTCTCCACAGCTCCAGGTATCAATAAATAGGGCAGGGCTTTGTGATGGTGCCCTCATTGGACAGGACTACTGGCCCTAGGAGCCAAAGGGAGTGGCTTTCAACCACAATCTAAATCCAGAAGATGTTTGTAATGTTAGATCTGTAATTTGATATCATTAATGTCCTCTGGACAGCGAAATTAGATGTCTACGTTTGAGGCTTTCGTCACACAGCATGCCTCATCAAAAAGGTGTCATTCAATTATATGATTAAATCTCTACGTTAAGATCACTAATAGATCCAGATCTTGGAAGTTTCTTCTCCAAAATCCTTTGGTGAGTCCTCCCTTTTGGAGGTGATGCTGCTCTACTTGCATACAAATCTTTGCATCTTAGTTGTTCACGCAGCTGACTGGATAGTAACAACACATGTTGTCTTATTTTGTCAAAAACTTTAGTTCATCCAGTCTTATGAGAAACAGTTGGGGCGGGGGGGGGGGGGGGGGGGTAATAATTCTATTACGGGGCTTATTCTGGGCATCATACTGGAGATGATTCCCTAATCTTTATATTTTTGCTAATCAATAAATTCAGCTAATCAGCATTAGACAGTAAAGCTAGAGGGAGAGACTGAAAAGTACTGATCATTTTAAATCAGTCCTACCATGACCTGAGCTAATTTTGATTCTATCAAGTTTGGCATCGCTTCACACACTCCTCTTAGGGCTATCATGACACTACAAAGTCCACAGAGCCACAAAGAGACAAGGATCGATGCATAAGCAAAAAACTAACTAGCCTAAAACATGAAAAGGAAACTACTGTACCATACTTTCCTCTCCGAGCGAAGCCTTCTAATAAGAATAATTCATGCAGCCTCTACAGTGGTCTGAGTATTGTCTCAGCAACAACATTCAGGAGGGTCACTTTAACTCATATTTCAAAATGCACAGCAAGAATTCCATTAATCCTGTGCAAATATCAACTGAAGAATCTACTCTTTTTTGTCTCTCTTAAATAACAAAGTATAGAGGTAGACTTTTCTTCTTTGTAAAACTTAACAGACTAAAACCTCTGCTCAGTGACTATGAGTACATTCATAAAGAGCTAAATGAGGTAGGTGTGGAGCAGAGGGTATAAGATTTCAAGAAAAGTGAGAAATTCCCTGAGATGGATAATTAAGGAGAGCTTACAGTGAGAATTCAGAGCAGCTGAGACTAAGGAAAGGAAAGGAAATATGGCTCTTTTTTCTACTGATTATCAATTTGTAGAGGTCCCCTTTGTCATACATACCACAGATATCTGATTTGGTGAATATCAATATAAATGAAAAAAATAATTATCTATAGTTTTAATTTCCCTTCATTTCAACATGCTCTCAATCCTCTCTGAGCTCTCCTCCTGTTGTGTCAGTTGATTCATTCTCTCTCCTCCATTTCCTTCATCAAAAAAACTGCAAAAAGGGGCAAACGGAGGGAGAGAATGCAAAAATAAACTTTTTTTCTTTTCTTTTCTTTTCTTTTTTTTTAGAATTTGAGAATGCGATTATTTCCAAAGTCAACGACCACAATGACTCCGTCAGGCGTCACAGCCACACCAGAGGGGCGATCCATCTGCCCAAAGCCACTCCCCTGTGTGCCAAATTTGCATAAGAAGTTTCCATTGGGCTCAAACACTTGGACTCGGTGGTTGCGGGAGTCAGCCACGATGATGCGGTTCTCCTGGTCCACGGCGACGCCCTGTGGACGCAAGAACTGCCCGTTCCCGGTGCCTTCGGAGCCCAGAAAGCGAGCTGACTGGCAGTCTGGCCGGATGACCAGGAGCCGGTGGTTGTTGAAGTCGGTCACCACCAGGTGGTCTTCGTGGTTAAAGGCCACTCCTCTGGGAGAGTCAAAGTGTTTCCACAGGGCCCCTTCAAAGCCGTACTTGTTGAGAAAAGAGCCATCGGGGGCAAAGAGCTGCACGCGGTGGTTCCTGGTGTCTGAGACCAGGATCTTACCCTCAGAGTTGACAGCCACATCCCAGGGATAGTTGAACTGCCCATTCTTGGTACCCTTTTCCCCAAACTTCAGCAGGAACTGGCCCTCAAAAGTAAACACCTGTCAGACAAAGCAAATGTCTTAAAGCCCAGTGTGTTTATGTGTGGAGTAGCAGGAGAGTAAGCATGAGGAGCTATGTGTTTACATATGTATATATGGGTTTACAAACTTTAAGAAGCCAACGTGCTTTTGTAACTTACACAATTTTACAATGGAATTCCAGCTATTGTGCAAAATTAGCAAGTAGTAGTGTGTTGATCATGTCAACATGGGTTTTCATACCTGCACACGGTGATTGTCCTTATCAGCCACAATGATTCGTCTCTGACTGTCACATGCAACCCCAGCTGGACGATCAAACTGACCAGGCCGAGAACCCAGAGAACCAAACTTATGGTGGAAGGCACCACAAGGCTTGAATATCTGGAGAGGGAGGGAACAAAAACACAAACTGAGCAAAACCAGCTGAACGTTTGTGTACTTTTTACTGACTGTAGACTCTCTGCTTTGCTGTCTGCAACAACCGTAACTGACATACAGCTAATGTTTTCACCGAGCAAAGTACTGCAGGTGCAGCACTCAAACAAATGAGTGTTTAAGTAGTCAGGACCTTTCCCATGTTGTAAACTTAAAATTTAGGGCACTCAGTTCTGTATAGTGCTAATTTAGATTTTTCTATTTTCATCATTTCATCACAAAACATTTTTTTTTAGACATTACAGTGAATGGTGTTCGTAAGTGTGTGTATTTGTCTGTGTGGTTGTGTGGAAGGAAGAAAGGAGGAGGAAATAATATTCATGCACATTCCAGCACAAAGTATGCTAAGCAGACTCTGCTACATAAACATTTCAGCACAAAAATCAACACTGTTAGCATTACCTGATGATTAATGAGTGAACGATAATCTTAATATAACCACTCTTAATGCAATTTAAGTGCAGATTTCTGTGGAATTTATTTTGTGAGGCTGAGTAGAAACAGACTGAAACTGGGGGTAGGACAGAAAGAAAAAGACAGAGTTGCTTTGAGAGTCTTAAATACTGAATACAAATACTTTGCTTTTTCCACATTTAATGGTTTAATTTTCATAATTTCCTTAACTGCTGTAAAAAACAGATACTGGCCAGGTATAGAGGAGTAGGGCTTATGGGAACTAATTCATTAACCATTTGTGATTATAGATAGACAAAAGATCAAGCTGTACCTGTATGCGGTTGTTGCTGCGATCAGCCACCACCACATATCCCTCCTTGTCCACGCTGATGCCCCAGGGACGACAGAGCTGACCATCTCCCTCCCCCTCGCACCCAAAGGACGAGACTTGGGAACCCAAAGACCCGTAGCTCCGCCCCGACTTCACCATCACCTTGAAGGGGCTGCCCTGGATGTGCTGGTTACACACCAGCACCGACACAAGGTGCTCCCCCTCACATTTGGGTACGTAGCTGACGGTGTATGAGCCATTCTGGTGGTCTGTTACCTCTGCTGCAGACAGGTTACCATCACTGACTGACATGACTATTGCAGACACAGTGTCTCCGCCAGAAAGACGTAGCTCGGCATCATGGTCGTACCCAATCACAGAAAAGGTGGCAGGCTTGCCGCGAAGCGCACTTTTCAGACCTTCACCGTGGGCTTTGGTGACCGGGGCAAAGGCTCCACTGCTGATCAGGCCCATGGACTGGATGGCTATGTACAGCGTCTGTGGAAACCATGATGGAATAGGTTCAATTGCTTTGTGTTTATGTTTCTACTTTCTTCTGGTAAACTAAGAACAGATTAACCACCAGGATAAGCAAACATAATATTTAGTTCAAAACCATCTAAAGGTGAAGTCTTGGCCATTTCTTAATGATCTCCATGTTTTCAGCGCTTACCTGGTCTGGAGGAGTAAACATGAAGCGGTCATCCTCTTGCGGCTGAAGCAGGCCCCTGAGGGCCTTGAGTTCATGGATCTGGGTGAGCATTCGCTCCCTGGCCAGCAGCACATCTAGGTGGCGGCCCTCATCAAGCACCTGACTGACGGCAGCGATAGTGCTGTCCAACTTGGTCAGACTCTGGTGCAGCTTTTCCACTTGCAGGTACAGAGACTTGGCCTTCACCTGACGGATCTTCTCAACCTGAAAGGAGACAGAGAATATAAAAATATGGGTAGGAGAACCACCACTGCACATTTATGATCACCACTGAGGATTTTGTTTAATAAACAGCAGTTGAAGCACCTGACAAATTAGCCAATCAGCTGAAAAACAAACAGTTGCTTTTTGTATTTCATTTTATTTTCTGATGACAGCCATACTATGTAGGTGACTAAAAACAAAATAAGGTTTGAAAAATCATCCTGGGGTTCAACTATTACATGATTGCCCAAATTTAGACTATTGTCAAACACTTTGTGGGGTGTGGCTACCCTCATTAGAAACCAGCTCCTCCACTTGCTTTTCTTAAAACTGAATGTGGAATAACACAGACATCAAGTATCCTGGAATCTCTGTTCTCTGCACAGACTGGTCACAGCAAGTCTGCCCACTAGATGGCAGCAATGTGCTGACATTACCAAGTCTGCCAGATATTCAGGAAAAAGAAGAAGAAAAGGGCTTGAAATGTAGCTAGTTGCCTGTATACCTATTTTGATTGGATAACGGTTTGACAGTAGTAACCACACCAGTAGGTTTGGAGAAGAGATGTGAGAAAGAAGAGGAGGTAACAGAAGACACTGACTGACAGCATTAGATTTATATGGAGATGGATTTGTTGATGGTCACGGATTGGAAACAGTACCTTATTGATTTCTATGGTAAAATGAATCATATTGAAGGTGTTTGAGAAAATGTAACTTTATTCAGCCATAAATTATCCAGTCTCCAGCATGAACACTCTTCTATCACTTCAAATCACTTTTATTTTTTGTGCCATTTTTGAGCAGCAATTCAACCATACAAAGCAAATAACTACAACTACAGAAAAAGACATCTTAAGTATTTGCTGAAAAACAGCTGTAACCAGAAAAAACTATAAAAAATAAAACACACACACAAAATGAAAAGAAAATGAGTAATAAAGTGTTACTAAGTGAATTATTCAGCTGATTGTAAAAAAAAAAAAAGGCCAACTGTCACTTAACCATGACACAACTCTGTTTTTGCGAGACAGTGGATAAAGTTACAGTCAGTGAGAATAAAGCATTAAAGGGGGTGGCAGAATCAGAGGCAGGGACTGGGCTCTTACTTACCATCACCTAACAAAAAGAGTATAACACAATAGCCCTGACTGCCTCTAT
The DNA here is from genome assembly GCA_033238685.1 of Lates japonicus. Taxonomy (NCBI): domain Eukaryota; kingdom Metazoa; phylum Chordata; class Actinopteri; family Centropomidae; genus Lates; species Lates japonicus. The sequence goes on from BRZM01000031.1 coordinate 3,109,635, forward strand.
GGTTACTTTTGATAGTAGGGAGAGAGTCTGAAGGAAACAAAGAGTCCAAAAGAGAGGGGTCTTTTGTTAATCCGTGGCATAAGTGGAACTGCAATTTGCATCTGTGAGACTAGAGTTACACTTTATAGTCACTGAGGACAAAGACTCAAGTTAGGCTTTCTGATGGACAGACAGCTCGTTTTAGCTCCTCTGTTGAGACACTCATTAGCAGAGTTGGTATGAATTTCAGAGAGAGAGACCTTCATGTTCTGGGTTACTTATAAATTAGAACATCCTGCTTGTCATGTTCACATAATAACATATACAAGACACACCCAGACTCACACTCTTAATTTTTGAGTCTCATATTTTACCCCTTGAGTCACATTGGAGCCTTTGCTGTCGCCTCAGAGGCAAGTACCTCTCTAGTTCGCTGACACAATGCTGAGTCACTGCAGCGCACCTTCCTGGGTTCAGTTTCTGTTTTCCTGTCAGCACAGGTGACCAACACATTGGCTCGCAGTACAGGAAACACTAGCAGACTGATTTTTTAAATCTTGTATGATTCAGGAGTTGTACAGCCCAACTTGCAAGCTTCCTGTACCTAAGCTGAGGAGCAGAGTAGCATACAGAGGGAAGCAAGTAAAGAAAAAGCAGCAGAGCAGAGCATTGATAGAACACACCACCACTGCAACACTTTCACTGGGCTGAAATGACCAAACCTGTTTACACTGGAGAAGGGGCCTCACAGATCACACTGCTACACACTGTTCATTTGATTACTGGTATCAAGTTGGGGGTTCTAAAATGTGATTAACAATTATTTTTATTACCTATTAAGCTGATTCTTTTAAATTTGTCTGAAATGTCTGAAAATGGTGACAAAGATCACACAGATCACACCACACTGCTGAGTTTAGGGTGTCTTCTTCACAATAATTGTTTTGTGTGTGCAACAGTCTAAACAGCAATTTTCAATTCACAATAATATAAAATGGAGAAATGAAGCAAATACATACATTTCAGATGATAGAGCCTCTAATGTTTGGCTTTATTGACTGATAAATTACTTAAAACAACTACTCAATAGTTGACAATTAATTTTGTAAATGTGTCAGTTTTTTAACAGCAATGCTCACCTCCATAATTCAAATAACAAAAGCAGTAGTTAAGTAACAGCAAGACAACCTCCCACAAGCTCTATAAGCACCAAATGAGGATCATATAATCAATCAGCACCTCCCTACTTCACACGTAGCTTTTATCTGCACACACTGGTATTCCTGAAATTCTCAACATCATTCATCAAGTGTAGTCAAGCATACTCACAGAATAATCACAGACCAAAAATGAGCATTGCAAAAGTTGCCTACAGCTTGCGTACTAGAACAGTATCTAAATTCATGAAACGTGTAATAGTTAGACAATCAGTGGGTCAGATTACAAGAAAGAAAGGAACATGAAGGACAGAGAAACTCTGTGTGAGTGTATTATGGTTACTTGTAATGAGTTTATCAGGTCAGGGATAAAGACTGAGTCCTGTAGTGGTGTAAAAGGGATTAAAGCGGGAACATGGGTAAGTGAAAACCTTCTTTGTGACACTTTGACCTGCACACACACATACACACAGAGGGGCGCTAAGATCTGACGGAGTAAGACATAAGTCACTTTTTTACAATGTCACTGAACCTGCACTGAGGGAGAGAGGAGAAATAAGAGCGTGGTAGACGAGTGGGTGCTCGGTTAAATTGACGGTTATGTTCTACCAGGACCAAAGTAACAAATTTGCACATGTACATAAATGTACAAATGCATGTGCACACATGTTACTATCTGGTTTCAGCCGTAGATCATATGATGTGGATTTTGCGTTTGTACATGTGTGTTTGTGTTAGAGACTTGACTGGTGCAAAGGCATGCATGTAGTACTGTGCCCTTTTTATGACATTTTATGTTGTTATTCATTTATTACCCAGGGCTAAGGGATTTGGAAGCATGGTTTAACCAGGGGCGAGGGGCCCCTGGGGATGAGGGCTCTTTCTTTCACCCAAAAACCCTCTCCTACACAGGGTAACCTTAAACCTGAGAGGCCTGTGCAGAGTGTTTCTGAAGTGCAGGCTGCGAATCAAACAGTCAGCTTAAAAGCTGGCTCCTTGGTTTTGTTTAGTTTAACTAAGTTTAATTAACCAATCCTGACAAGTGCTCTACATGCCTTACCTAAAGTGACAGTTCACAATCAAATATACCACTGAAAAACTGTTTCTGTTGCAGGCTACTCAGAAGTTAGCTTAGATGTGAATGCAGGTGGCTGGGTAAAGGTATGGATGATGAAAAAGAGCTTTTTTGTATCAATTTTAATATCACAAAAAAAATATTTACTTAAGTAAATGTAAGGTATTTTTTGTATAATGTAGGACTGCTTCTGATCCAGAGGCTCTTTAAATAAAGTGAAGGCATTTATTTGCTCCAAGTCTGTAACACCACAAAATCAGTATTCTTGTCAATAGGGTAGTTCATTAGCACCAGGGTGACAAGTGGAAAAGAAAACACTGCACTTGTTAGTTGCTGGCCAAACTGCCCTGAAAGGTAGAAGCTAGACCAGAACATAACTGAAACTGGCTTTTAAAACAAACTCTTCCCAATGTTGACATTGACTGGACTCTGATGAACACAAAGGTAGCAGCTCACCTTCCACAGTAGTTCACATTCCCTCTCCTCCAGCGCTTTCTTGTGTCTCAGAACAAGGGCCTTCACTTCGGTCTGCACCACTTTAGCCTTGATCTCCACTTGCTCCGCCATGGCCTGGACCTTCTCCATGCTTAGCTGGGGAAACAAAACAGTGATATGACCTTACTGAAGTGACACAAACTCAGTTGAAGCAAGACAGAGAAGGAGCTTTTTTTTTTAATTAAGCACTAGCAAAAATAATACACTGACAAAGAAAGCTGCCTGGTCTGTTTTATTACTCAGATGGGATACAGATGACCTCCAGAAACAGGATGCAGAAGAGCAGGAAACATTAACAGAAAGGACACTGTATGTGACATCTTCCTGGCAAGTGAACGCATAAACACCTGCTCAGCTTTTGTGATCTATTCTTTTCTCACATTTGGAAGCTGCCTCACAAGGGAAAAGGAAACATGGGTCAGGAATAGGAAGTCACTTCACACTGCACAGAATGATGCAGCATCCTAATAGTCTGAACCCTTACTCACTCTTATATTGTTCAAAGTGAGCATCAGAGAGTTTATGAGGATGAGAGGACTACATTTCAAACTATTTTTGTTCTCATAGCGTTGTTACATGAAAAGGGTTTTAAATGTTTATATTACCCAAACTAATGTAGTGAAAAAATACTGTTTTGACACCAATACTCAGGCGATGTATAATCACAAATGTTGAGTTATGGTTGGTCTTGTATTCACAGTTACGACTGTGTATGTGCTAAACATGAATCATTTTACCCTGTGCCTGTCACTACACACAGGACAGTATTAGGTAATCAGACTTAAATAAGAGCACAGAGTTTCTCCATTACTTTTGTAAATACAGGAAGTGAAACTAAACTTGAAAAATTACATCTTAGAAGGTTTTAGTTTTTTACAACCCACAATTTAGGCTAAATGCACATTTTTCTCTTTGTCTTCCTCCCTTCTCCCTCCCCCCTGTGTTTTATCTGGCTTTTCCTCTGGCGTTTTCTGGGAGGTCACAGGGTGAACCGGACCTCACAGGGACGAAGGGGAGGTGGGATAAGGCTTCCTTTGTGATACTGGCCACAGGGATCAAAGGTCACCTAAACCTCTGCAGGTCATGATCTGCAACCTCTGTCTTAAGACACATATCACCCACCCCCACTTGCACCCCGCCAAGAACAAAGCCTGGCAGCAGGGTCCTTTTCTTTTTCGCCTGGCCATTTGCGGTTGGCAGCTAAAAGGTCAACTAAATCAGGCCCCCAGAGAGGGAACAGCAGGGAGAGAATACTTAAGGAAGCAGGGTAAACCTTTATCAAAATGGAGTGAGGAAGGAGGCAGTGTGAAATGTAAAAGCCGCCACATTTCTCCAGTTGTTTCTGTGCGTTCTTATAAACCACTTTTTTTTCTTTTCTAATTGTGATCCTGTTAATCTATTTTTTTCTCTCAACCTGTTTTTGCTCTTTTCTCTCTCACTCTAGCTGAGACTCTCTTTTTCATACTTCTACACAATACATGCATACACAGTTTGTTTTCTCTCCTCTGCTCCTTAGCCCGTGATCTCCCTCTCCGTCTCAGTGTCGCCATCTTCTCTGCTTCCGTCTTTCCCTCAACATTCCCAGAGGAGCACAGCTTGGAACACAAAGAGGGTCAAACTGACCAATCAAACCGCAGGGAGAAAGGGCTCTGGCCAACCAGGAGGTCACAAGTACAGGGTCAGAGGTTAGGGGAGATAATGGGTGTGGAGTGGGCGGAAATTTCCTACCTCGGGGGACAGGGGTGCGGTGTGTGTGTGTGTGTGTGTTTACATATTATCTGGCGTCAGCACTTACTAAGGTGGTGACCTAGGACAAAAATGGACAAACATAAACCAAACACCACAATATATTGCCAGATGGAAGGCAGGGTTTGTTATGACTCAACTGCATGTATCCTGGTGCCTTTCATTAAATAAAATATGGGGTTGTTGATGCGGTTCCTATTGGTTAAGAAGATCAAGTGTGTGCTGTGAGACCTGGTTTTAATTTGAAACTTTGCTACATGGCATTTAAACTGAGCAAATGCCTGTTGTAATATGTTGGAAATTGAAGAGCACCCAGAGTGACATAAGTACCTATCCATTAAGGTACAAAGTGTAGCCCAGTCACACAACGGTCAACCCGAGAAAGGGATAGGTGAGGCACACGCTCTGCTGAGGAGATAGTACATGCCAGCATGTCACATGACCTCAGTGGATCACCTAGCGTTTCATGTTTCAGTCTTTACCAAGGTCATAACACTGCCTCACCTTCCAGGCAAAGGAGACAACACTAATGTATGTGTATGTGTATGTGTGTGTGTGTGTGTGTGTGAGAGAGGGAGAGAGAGAGAGAGAGAGAGAGACCTATTCCTATCCCTCAATAGATATCTCTCTTTCAAAAGTAAGGCTGCAGCTAAAGAGTATTTTACTGTTATTTGATGTTTTTTTTTTCATTGATTAGTCTGTAAAATATCATGTAATGGTGAAACACATTTTCACAGAGCCCAAGGTGATACTCTCAAATTGTACAATGATTAGGGCCGCCTTTTTTCCAAGAAATTAAGTTCAAACACATTGAACCTAACACTTTTTTACAATTTGTTACAGTCAATTTGAACACAACCTACATAGCCTAACTAAGAGGAATTCACATTGCTCTATTTATTCATGCTGCCTCCACTGTCTCACTGGAGTGACGAGCTGACATTGCTGTAAGGCTGTTGCATCTTACAAAGTTAGCCACCTTAACCTTTAACAAATTTATCAAACATTTTTCTAATTTTTTCTTTTTTTTTAATCTCTGATGTACAATCCAAAATGCTTCCTCACATTACTTATTTACATTACTTGTCACTCCATTTGGTGTTATGATTATTTCTGTAGCACAGCTTACTAGGTTACATTTTGCTTTAGCTAAAAGAAAAACTATAACCTGGATTGACATGAGCAACATGCAGTCCATGAACACTCCTCGCTGGAGTACAAGGCACAACCTGTTGCCCCTATACACTAAGAAGTCTGAATTTAAACAGTTCATTCTTAATTTATTTTTCCTGCTTGCTTCCCGTAGTTTTTAAAAAAAGTGACAGACCTGGCACTGATGTAACAGAGAAAATCTTTAACAGGCTGGACCAAGCCGCAGTCATATTTCTGTCGTGATAAATAACGACAGGAATGAATTTAACTGCCACTGTTAGTGGCATTACTTTTCTGTCAGTTGACTAACTATTTAATCTACTAAATGTTTCAGCACTACTTCATTCCCTTCAGGTCAGTGATAGTAAATGCACCTCAGCTGGTGCCTCCAGTCATGGGCAGTAAAAAAAAAAAAAAAACACTGTTCAGATAGTGATCAAACTGTTCATGAAACCTCTCATCTTTTCCTCACTCATGCATGTGTCACCATATAAGGGGGGTGTAGAAAGCTGCCAGCCCATCTATAATTACGTAAATGAAGAAAGAAAGGCAGTGTGTGTGTCTGTGTGGGAGTGAGAGTAAGAGGTGGGGAGTTGTGAGTGAGTGAATAAGGGGAGGGCAAAGTGTTCCACATCTTTAAAAGAGGGGGGTAATTTTCCTTTCTCTGAAATCCTTTAAATGCCTCATCTACCCTCCCCCATCCTTCTCTCCACTTCTCCTCCCCTTTGACCTTCAGCCCTGCCCCCGCCAGACCTCACCCCATGCGACCCAACCCCTTTCAGGGCCAGCTGGACACCTCTAACCCCAGGCTTCCCAGCAGCCCAGGACTGGTCACTCTCAAACACATTCAGGCTGATCAACTCTAATAGCCAGTGGCTCTGTGCCGAGGGATGATGGAGAGACACAGCTGCTCTCCTCAGCGTCTCCTCAGTCTTTGCAGGAAATGGATGAGTGTGGATTTGTGTGGTTTGACCTTCATAAGGATTGTCTTTATGGCAGACCTCAGAGAATTGTGCAGGAGAGCTCCTGGCTTTGTTTAGCTATGACTTCAATCAATTTAACTTATTTTGAGTCCTGTGGAGTGACACAAGACAACTATAAGGAACATCTGGCCTTGTTCTCTTGAATTGATTTTATTCAGATTTTTCACATTGTACTACCCTGATACTAATCAAATTATAACACTGGCTGTTATTTTATACAGGTTTTATGGTCTTAGTTCCAGACTTGAAGGAAAAATCAAACAAACAAAATAACTAAATAAATAAATGACTGAGGGATATTTTCCTTTTTCCACTGTTAATGTGTTTGTTTGGGTTCCTGTCTCACCTGTACGGCCTGTCGTCCCTGCTGTGCGTCTGCCAGCAGCTGGATGGTGATGGCCCTGCAGTCCTGCACAGCGTCTTGCAGGTAAACGAAAGTGTGGCCCATGTGCCGGCCCACGCTGCACTCCCTGCAGATAGGCACCGAGCAGGTTTCACAGAAGAACAGGAACACCTGCAAAAACAGAGATATAGACAGAATAACTCAACTGAACTGCATCTGCTGTCATGACCGTACAACAAACAAAAAACAGGGGTGCAGACCACAAATCCCATTGGATTTCATATATTACTCAAAGTTACATCTATAACACAGTCTATAACTGACTCATCATTGATTTCATTATCTTGCAGATGACAGTTGGACAAAATCAAACATTTTGCAGCTAAATGTGTAATTTTATCAATTATGATAAAAGTGGTGTCTTTGCAATTCAACACTTCATCAGTGGAGTATGTTCAAGGTGCACTGGTTACACTACAATCCTTTTTTTGTTTATTGATAATTAAATGACATGATGACTTTTTCTTCTAGACTACTTACTAAACATTTGTAAATGTCTGTAGGCCTTATTTAGCTTAAGAGCCACTGTTAAGAGTTATAGAGACGCAGACATCTCCATGCTGTACCTAAAATATACCAAACTGACCCCAAAACAGCATTAAATAATGACCTACTAATTTTGCATACCCTTAGACCCACAACAATTACTACTATGGTATTGACCTGTAGTAATGTGATAATGGATAATGACATATCTATCACCATCCCACCTCTTCCTATTACATGATGAGAGGATGTGCCAGCTCTGCTAAAGCTACTGGGTTTTACTGTTGCAAGTCATCCAAAGGTTGACAAATGAAACTGGAAGGGTGAATACATTAATCACAAAGTGTCACTCTCTCCCTCTCTCAAACACACATACATGCACACGCATGCACGCACACACAGCTAATTAATGAGAAAAGACCATGAATGATAAACAACTCATCCATATGCATGTGCTACCCAGGAGGATCATACAGGCTTCAACACCCCACAGAGCTTCTCTCATCCAAAACACAGAGCCAGAAGAAGCCGTGAGGGACAACAGGCCACCAAAATCAGATCAATATCCATTCTGGGCAATCTTTGAACATCTGAGGATGAGGGCCATGAAGGGATTTTATTCTCTTTTAATTTTTTTCAAACATTTATTACTTCAACAAAGTTGGCGACAGTCTAATGCTTTTTGAGTTTTCTACTTTATCTGAAAACGTACTATTTGCTTCTTCTGTTAGATTAAAGTGTACTTCTATGTATGCCATGATACAAGGTATATGCACAGATGAGGTAAAAAGCAGCACTGTTTGATAAAAAGTGCCCCTGTCTCCAGGGATAAGAAGAGTAAATGTCACTTAACCTTTGTTGAAAAAACCTGAGCTTTGCTTTAAACCCCTTGTATGAATGATGATTGGTTGTAATGGAAGGCTAATTAAATATGCACTGGCCATCATATCCCAAAGAGACACCAGATCAATGGCATCCAATAGCAGAAGACCTGAGTGAATGGGGAGGGGCCTGCAATCAATCCATCAATAATGGCAGTTCCCCTGGGGAGCTGCATAACCTAATGAGACAGACAGACACACACACACACACACACACACACACACACACCTCCCCCTTTATCTGATTTCTTCCTCTCCTCTCTCTTCTCCTTAAGCTCCTCTAGGATCCTTTTCTTCTTGTCTTTTTCTTGCCGTCTGTCCTTCTGCCGAGCACTGTTCTCCACCCACTACAGTCTCTGCGTGGCTCTGTCACTCAATGCCCTGCTCTTCTCTCCCCTCCTGTCCTATCCCACCCCCATCGACATCCCCTAAATTCCAAGGGGACGGGGCGCACAAAAGTGAAGAATGCAGCAGGGCTGGAGTGGTGGAGGAAGGTGGAGATAGCCAATGATGGACACAGGGCTGAGGCAGATGGGGCTGAGGGACAGGCAGATTGATGGGACAAGGACAGGATGGATTCCAGCGGTTCGTTTAGATCACCAAATGAAGCGGCTCCAGTATTGACGATTACATGACAGGTGGTTTATTCCACTATTAATTTTAACGGCAATAGGAAAACAACCGACATAAAAATGCTGACTTGCTTTTCCGTCAAGTTTTGAGACCTAGCAGGAGGGAAGCCCCAGCTAACGCTAATGGAAAATGCTAATCAGTTTTATGACACACAACCTGCCACACATATAACAGTGTGGCAAGCTGGGCCTAATAAAATTTGCTAATTTACTCAGAGCTTGGCTGTAACAGTTGCCCTGGGCAACCAGTTCGGACATGGTTGAATCTACTGGCAGCTACTTTTGCGAATGAAAAAAAAAATGTTATTCTTCTCCCGCAGCGTAGAATTCCACTAAAGCAAACCAGAAAGCTAATTTCACATTTATTTACAAACCACAAGGCAATATTATTGATAATAACTGAGCTCTAGAGAAAGAGGAGGAGAAAGAAGCAAAGAAGACCTGATACAGAGGTGAGCAAATCTTAAACATGACAGAAAGCATGGCAGCAGGTACACTGTGCTTCAACTCTGAACTCTGCACACAAGTAAACACATGATTTAGAATTTGTTTTGCAAAACATGTCAGCTGCATGTGGAAGGTGTCTGTATGCAATTTCAGTAGGATTTTTTTGCATACATGTACAGTATGTTTTCACAAGTGGATGAGCATGGTTTTATTGATTTATTGATTTTCTCCTCACTGGTGTGAACTTGAAATCATTGCCATTTATGTCTTTGCAATGACCAAAATATGATAAAATACAAAAACAAATATATTTGTTGTTATTGTTTTACAAGAGGTGAATCCTAAGATCTATGCAGCAATCTCCTCAGTACTTCCATCACCTCACTTTCCTGTGGTGAACATGGAAACATAAGGGGGGAAAAAACAGCTCATTTGGATCCATGCTGTTACCCTGACAACAACTGCTATACCTGAGGTCTGATGTCATACTTAATTATCATCTGCACCCAACACAATAAAACTATACATACAAAACATTACATAGAACAACTGAACATCCATGAGATTTTATATTGACCATTCAGAAATCAATAATATCTTATGAATGTGTGATCTCATGTTTAGATTCACCATTTGTGCACATGAAAACATGACAAAATGAGAAACAACGGGATAACCAGAAGCCTGTTATTGAAAACACTGGAGTCGTGTTTCATGGAACTAGATCCTATGACAAATAGCTGCAAGACCTCAAATATCTTTAATGCTATCTGCAGCTTATGTGTCACCAACAGCTCAGTCCTTGAGGTGAAACACACCCACTCATACACACAAGGTTGTAGATTACATAACACAACGGCCTCTTGGAAAGCTGGTCAATATTATTGACTCACACAAGACACTGGTTCTTCCCAGAGGTCTTCATGTAGGGGTCCTGTTCTCTCTCTCCCTGCCTCTGTGTTTATCTGCCTCTCTCTTTCAAACCCATCATTCACAAGCTTTAAGTAATTTATCAAGACTGTCTAGTCAACCTAAGAGAGACAAAAATGTATCACACACGAACCAACTTAGAAAGCCAGAGACAAAGCTGCTCTGCATGTGCTACTAGAAGAGACCAGGAATTTCACAGCTATGCCATGCACTGGACACGCCGGATACCCTCATACATACAAGAACACACCAGACACTTCCAGTGTGCACGTGACGCAGAAATGTGAAAAACATCTAAAAAAAGACGTGAAACGGGCGTGGTGTGACGCTAACATGGTTGTAAATTCCACAGACAACACCGTGGAGGGGAGGCCTTCAGGCAGAGGTGACTCACCTACAGCATTTATTTATTACACATTAACATGTAGCACAACATATACACGCAGCACGTGCTGACATACTTGCAAAATGGCACACACACACACACACACACACACACACACACACACACACACACAAAGAAATGAGATGCAAAGTTGATGTGTGTTTTTGCTCTTGGAGACAAGCTGGAACCAACATCCCATCACACACTATAAAGCTCTGAGCAGCAGGGCTCAGCTACGTTGGGGGAAGTGAGTTGTTGTATTTCATTAGTGCACCGGATGTTTCTCATTCTCCTTCTCTGCCCATTATCCTCCTCCATTAGGAATTTACACTTAGACACACCCACCTATGCTGGGTGTTTGCGTGTGTTTGATAATGTCTTTTCATAAACCAAAGAAATATCTCCAAAAGGAAATTAAGTGTTAGTCAATGCTTTGCTTGTTTTTGCTACCACCTTATTTGCATTGAAAAGCATTTAAACAAAGATGAAACAATAAGTTGATTAATCGATTAGAAAAGAGATAAGAGAAATCAACATAAAAAACAAACTGAAGATGTCACCTTGGGAAAACTGGAAATTAGGATAGGCAATTCCAACATTTTTATACATACATCAAAAATTAATCAACAAAATAATCAATATTGAAAGTAATAGTTTAGTCATACATTAAAATATCTAAAATATAACGCTGTGAGTGTACCAGAGCCAAGTACTTTAACGTACAAGTAACTCCACCAATTTGTAGCCGACACACAAGTCCCAAAAAGGACAGGAAAACCACACAAAAAAAACACTGTGATTTCTGCTAGTAACATGTTTATGTAAACATTTTAATCTACTAATTTATATATTATATATTATATATATATATATATTTAATTTATCATAGATATAACAAACTCAAACTTGACATGGGTAAAACAGAGAAACCCTGAGGGAAACAACACAGAGTAAATGTACATTTGCTTTGTGCTCACGGGCTCACAGGCTGCAGTAGGTCCCACCCTCCCCTCCTAGGTACTGGGAACTGGGGGAGAGGGCACGAGCTCAACCAGCCAGTAAAATCACTCTGTGCAGCATTCACTGCCTTCATGCACAGCCGTGTGGGGGGAAGGGACAAGGGCCGTGTAATGTCACACTGTGGTGCCAGAAAAAACAGGGCTGATCTGGGAACTGAGAGAGCATGTTCTTTTAAAGAACGAAACCACTTCTCCCTGGTAGTAAGACCCTCTGACATCTGCAGCAAGCCATTTCTCAACAGCTCAGTTTCCATCTTTCTCTATGCCTTGTCCATCACAGACAAAAAAATGTATTTCACATGTACTTCAGAGGATGTTTTGCAATGCCTTTCAAATCTGCAGCTTGCAAGACTTGAAATTCGATCTATGACTGGAATTTTTCTGTAGGAAGTGAAACGAAACTGTAATTGAAAACAGAGTTTCAGGAAAAAATTGCTAACTTGAGATCACACAAAACCAGCAAAAACTGCTACTTTTAATCCACGGGCAAAAGAAGTTTTGAATGTTATTTGGTGTAAATCTTTATCAAACTGAGAACACATTTCCTGCCATTAAACACTTCATACCCACTTCAATCAGGCACTCACTAGTTATTAGAGAAACAATTCCTGATAAATCTGACTGAAATTACTTTAACACTAACACGCAACATTAACACAACACATTACACCAGACCCATGCTTATCCTCATAATCAACCAATAGCAAAACACCTTATAATGAATTTCAAATAATTTATTATTTCAAATTCCTAAGGAAGTAAAATCAATTCAATAAGCCACATTAGAAAGATAACATTACTAGTGACCCAGTTATGAAGTAAGTGAGAAAGATGTGCACTTTTTATGTGTAAGATCAGACTTCGTTTCTCTGGGATTTGATTTTTCCAGCAGAGGTGTGCAGGAGTTTAAATTAGTGGGATTTTATTAGTCAATAAACTGTGAAGAAAGTGAGTTTAACTCGAAACTAGAAAAACACACATAAAACTAATTTCTGTTAAAGTAGTACAGTTGTGTTTAAGTAAAATTTTTTTAACCTAATTTTAAAAACTTTGAAAGAAAATTGTGTTTTCAAAAATAAAAATAAATAATTTACAAGACTTATTTTAAACGTGTGAATGTTAGGCCTCAGGCTTTGACTTTTACTTACTTACTGACAGAAACAGAAACAAGATCAGAAAGAAAGAAAATATTCCAGTGATCATATTATTGACTGACAGCAGAGTGTTTCCTGCACAGCAAAAATGGATCAGGCACATTGAGAAATTTTACTCTCTGAATTGACTGCCAGTGAGGTAACTCACTTCAACATTCAGCATCTGTTACTGTAGAGAACTAGGAACAGAGGGGGACATTAGCAAAGGTGCTCCATTTATGAAACACCAAATAGGCAGCACCAGACTTAAACCAGTCTGGTATGTCAAGGCTGGATAATCTGTGGAATACCCAAGCCCGACATTCCCAACAATCCCTGGAATACCATCTGCCAGACAAAGCTCCTTTTATCGAACTCCTTTTGCCCTCATCTTTTCAAAGCACCCTCCACATCTTGTTCACAGAGGTTTTTCCTTTCCTCTCTGTTCCCTCCATCACTCTCTTCCTCCTGTCTATTTTCCTTCTTCCTCCACCGCTGCCCCGCCCTCTCATGGCAACCCCTGTTGGCTTGCTGCCACGGACACAACACGCACACAGACATGCCTGCCGATGTTTTGAAACTCTGCCAGATAGGACAAGGGGGGGGCGGTGGCTGTGAGCCGGCAATCTGATTGGACGGGCCCACAGCAGAGAAGGAAAACAAACCACAGTCAGCTGGCCTCCTTACCCAGTGAGCATGTGACTGACTGTCTTGTGCTTAACACTTAAGCAGTAAAAAAATTAAAATAAAAATAAAAAAATAAAAAAATAAAAAAAGGGGGGGTGGGGGGGCGAAAGGATAAAAGAGATGGTGCTAAACACAAAGTAAAGGGAATTGAACGAGTGAAGAAGAGAAAAACATGAGGAGTTACATCTTCATGTAAACACAGGATGAAACGGAGAAGCTGTGTGAATGAAATGTAAGGTGTAATTAAGGTGAGTATCTGTGTACAGTAACAAACCAGCTATTCTTAGTCACTGTAACATTAGAGAGCATAATAAACAACCCACATGCTTAATGACCCTCAGTCCATAACAACACTTTTTTCTCCCACACTCGCACATCAAGCTCTCATTGTTGTCGGATGCTCATATATGTCAAGAAAACCTAACCATATGCCGAGCTCAGTCAAAAACAGTACATTAACACGCCACATTTACAAGACAGATTACAAACACTCATTGTCTTGTACACCGCTCTGCTCCAAAGTCCTCATATATTCAGCGCCTGTTTGTCTCACACACTCACACACACACACACACACACACACACACACACACACACACACACACACACACACACACGTACATAGCTGGCATGCCAACTTGGCAGCCTAAATAGTGTGACCTTTACAGGAAATGACCTGGTTACACAAGCAAGCCAAAACAAAAACAATACCAAATACCTGTCACATGTAGTTCTACCCATAATGTAAACTACAGTACAAATTATGCAAAGTCTTAAAGGGGCCAAGTGTACCAGAAAACAATGAAGCAACAACCTACAATATTTGCAGAACAATGTAAATTATCACAATGGGGTAATCCAGTGGAGCTTTTTTAATCAATCTGCTGTTAAACTGCTATGTAACAATTAGTGTACCATTGACAAAATTTTATTCTGAATTCATGGGTGTTGATATCAAAAACGACATTCACTCGGGAAAACTATCACAGCTGTGATTATTTTATCCTCCATCCCAATGAAACAGAATTATGATGTTCACAGCACAAAGTGATCTACTAGAAGTGTGCACTTGATTATCCAGTGCATGATGGCAGTTCATTGCATTGCAGCAAAAACTGAGCCAGGTTAAACATTTTCGCTGGACGACACTGTGTCTTTTGTTTGAAGACCTCTGCTCCACTCAAATAAAAAAAGGGGTCAGGGTTTTTTCACTCAGTGCTGTTGTCTGTCAGAACGCTGCTTCAGTGTAACATACTGCACAAATCAATTAATCTGCTCAATTTTCATACTGTGCAGAAATTACCATAAGCCAATGGCCACAGAGAACAGCAGAAAAGATACACTGAAAAAACTGAATAGCAGACTTTAGGAAATGGTCCATGAAAATGTAGAGCTTAAACAAACACACTGGTATGGTCCTTTGTGCAGTCTGATGCTTGAGAGCAAATAGCAGCAACTGTGCCAGCTGTTTATTGGCACAATCTTGGCCTAATATTACAAAAGCACTTAAGGTGGACAAATCATGGCTGGAAGCTGTGCAGTGTCCCCCAAATAGGGTTGAGAGCTTTAACGATAAATGTGTTAACAGCACAATCTCGTTGAGTGAGGTCAAATAATGGCCAATTAAAACCCCATTTGTGCCCAACCACTGAGTAGGAAGTGGCAGCTTCCAGCTTTTGAATGGGTTTTAAATCCTGCTGTCAAAGAGAATGTGATAAATGCCTTCCTTTCTATCCATTAAATTTATATGGCCCAAAGTCCTCAAATGGACATCAAAGCTGGGACACACACACACATACACACTCCCCCTTGCCTACATGAAACACATTCACAACACACAGGAAACAGGGAATGCTCTCTAATTACTGGGCACATGCTGCGCATTAAAACTCTGGAAGTCCAACTTCATATAATCCAACTCTGCTGGCTGTATAGAAACACACACACACACACACCTACACACACTAAAATCCTCTTCAGAGGATAACTACCTACAGATGGGAGATACTTTTGGAAAGGAAAACGCTGCTGCCACACTCTCACACAGATACTTCCAGGAGTGATGAAATGTAATCACTTTCCCCTCAACAGCAACAGCTGCTAAATCATGTTGAGGAGACTTTCTGCATCTATAACGTCCATCGTCTCTGACACAGAGCAGCCAGAGAGCGCTGATGAGAAAGGCAGGAGGCGGCAGAGGAAATACCCAGAGTGTGTGAGCGAGAGAGAGAGAGAAGGGGAACAGAGAACCCAGGAGGTATAAACTCAAGTTACAGGAATTCCTCTGGCCTTGTATCAGCGTCAGTGTTGGGTTAGGTTTCCTTACAAACATTCTCCACTAGCGAGCTCCACAGAGGGGGAGTAAAACTGATCACAAAGCCAACCCAGCATGTGTTAGTGATAGTCTTCCCCTACAGAACTAGAAAATAGAGCAGTAAAATGTACAAAGAAAAGTAGAATTGTGGAAATGTGTGATAACCTACAATAAAATCCCCAGACCTCCTGCTTCCCTGACCATCTCAATTTCTTCCTCACTTTAATGCTATAAGACAAAAATACTTCCTGTGGGCATGCAAGTCAAAACTGATTAGTTCAACTTCGCCTCCTTCTTATAGCATGATGCATTTTCGGCGCTCATTGCCCAGCAACCACTTTCGACCCGCTCTCAGTAACACCCCCACCCCACCCCTAATATATAAAGACTATATTGTGTGTGTGTGTGTTGCTGGGAAGCCATTGCATGTGCACAGCCAGGCATGCAGCTATGGTGACAACAATTTAATCTAAAGCACAGAGTGACATTTTGTAGGATTATCATATCATTAGCTACCTCTCAGATGGAGCTGTGTATGTATTTGTATGTTGGAGGGTGGCGTCACAGTGAGCAGAGGGCACTTCTTTGATGTAATCCAATTTTCCATTTCCACCTCAGACACAGCGTGAAAACATCTCTGACTGCTGGTGCTCCAGATGAGTAACAACTGACATTCATGCTGTTTAAGAAGGCCAGCATATTCACTCATGTGTGCACAAACCCTATACGTTTATTCTTATCAGTGTGTGTGTGTAGCCGACTCCCCTTGCAGCCCGAGGAGTCTTATCTCCCAACTGAAAGCCTTTGTTTCACCGACAGTCTTTCTGTCTCCATCATCTGGGAATCAATGAGGTTCTACAATTTCTAATACTCTCTGTTCCCAGATGATCTTCAATTGAATTAACAGTGGGGCTAACTCCAAACGATGTATCTGTATGCACAGAATTGGAAGAAAACGCAAGCCAAAGCAAATAAATGTGATATTCACTGCACGGCCTCCATGAGGAAAAAAAACATTACCTCTCTCTCTCCACCAAGTTAAATATGAAGCATGGGATTTTACATGAGCCTCACTGTCAAAGAATCCGGTCTATCTTTTTCCAATACTTACCACAGTTGCTAGAGCACTATTAATTTCCAAAAACTTAACCATGCCCTACAAATACATTTCTATACAGTACAAGCATCCTATTTTTAGCCAGCAACTGCTAGTGTCATCAATTCAATTGACAACTGTCAACAACAACCAATTTTAATCACCTGCAGCCAATTAACATTGATACTGTGCTGTGATGTGCTCCTCAGCAAACCACATTTACTTTTCTGAAACAAGGTACCGGGGTCTGTCATACATTTTCAGACAGGCAGTTAGTGGCAAGCTACATTTGATGTACAACATCTTTTGAATGTCTGTCCATCCTGGGAGAGGAAACATGCATTCCTGAACAAGATTTACTGTTGTTTTTCCTTCTTAAAATTAATAAGGACCCAGTCTACTGCATACCCTTTGAGCCTAATTTCTGATTTTGGCAATATATACTCAACTGACATTACTTGAGATACTGACTGTGGGTGACTTGTGAATAATGAACAATCAGTATAATTTATATGTTAAAAGATGGGAACTCCAGGGTTCACAGCTATAAAGCAGCTTATTACAGTATGTCAGTCTGTGAAGCTAAAATTTGCTCAGGCTGCTACAATGTAGAGCTTCATTTAGGAGTCATCAGTCAGATATTAGCTTTAGCATTGTCAGACAAGACTTACCACTAATTTGTCCCTGTTACCAGAAGCTGCAGCACAGAGCTATCAAACAGTGAAAGGCCAACAGTCAGGTATAATTAAGATGTCATTTTACACTTTCGGGTTTAACTCAGTTTGACATGAAAAGCCTTTTTCATAGAAGGCGTTTTGACAAAAAAAGCACAGGTGCAGCTAAAAATATCAAATATGGCTCCACCATATAGTGAACAAACATGCAGAGAAGCAGGTTCTAAATTGAATACAGCCACTGTCAATTACTTAGACCTGTGCTCAATTTCTTCTCATTGAGCCGCTCTTCCAAATCCGACTGTTTATGGGCTGACAAGATCTCCGCTATTGTTTGTGAAGTACGACAACTGGCATCTGTTGTAGCAATGCTCTACAATCAACTGTCACAAAGGCTAACATTAAAGCTAACGTTATCTTGTTTGGGCTGATAGCTCATAACATGAGCTGGGTGCTCATAATGTTACCTTTTAAATGAATATTGTTGCACTACTAGTCTCTGACCATTTTAGTCATTTTATACTACTGCCTGCACTGTGACTCTATGGAGGGGTGTGTGTATGCACACGCCGTGGTATTGAATTTCAAGAATTTTAATGGTACTGGTACCAACTACCAAAATCCTGGTATTGTGACATCCCTAGTACGCAGTAACCACTGTCACTACCGATCTCCTGGGAGAGGAGGAATTCCTTGGCAGGCTTACATAACACTGCAAAGGGGACAGCTCCACACTCCACTCACTAACTCTCACCACACAGTCGTCTCATATTGGTATGTGGGCCATGACACACCAAGCAGACCTCAAGGAAGCAGCCCAGACAAAAGCAGACACAGTGGCTTGTGTCTAGCAAAGGCTACAGCTGATGGCCAACTGACTGCACACATGCATGTAGGCTCTGGGCTTGCATTTAAGGAAATAACCAGTCCATAGTAGTCTAAGTTCCAAAAACAGGAAACATTATGGAAAGAATAATTGAACAAACCATCCAACCGTTTTTGTGCTACTGCAAACCTGATTAAAGGCTGATGAGACAGAAAAGATGATGGCTACGGTTAAAAATAACAAACTGCACTGCAACAACACTGTGAGGGGATTCCATGTAGATGAGATCCCTCACTGCATGCAATAAACCACTTCTCCCAGCTAAGGTTGTCCTCCCTAGTAACCAGTGCCGACAACCCATAAAACTAGATGACAAAAATATCTTGTCACGCTTCACTGGACAATAGCTTTCAAAATAGCAACATCTCTGACAGCTCACGCAAGTGTTTAAGACAATGTGGACTTTGAGGCTAAAACAAGAGCAGTGTCAACACTCAGGCTGCACTCAAACTTGAGGAAATGACATGCTACTAAATAAACAATGTTTAAGAAAGAAATGGCAATGTGAGTATTACATAAGTTAGCAGCGGATAAACAAGCTGTGGATTAACAGAACAAAAGCGAACGGTTCAAGAGGATTTCCCCTTAACACGTCATTACCAAGTATAAAAATTGAAAAAAGCGCCAACAGGCCAACACTGGTTTTTCCAACAGACTAACTGGTTATATGAGGAATGTTAACGTATGATGGATGTGGAGCTGGGTGACGGACAATGACTCCGCTTGCTCAGTGCTCATAAGTAAAGAAAGACTAGCCTTCTCCTGTGTCATTCCCTCCCCCAGGGCTGAAGCATACTGAGTGAGGGAGGCATTACTGGGAAATGAAGCCCTTACTGGAAAACTGAACCCACCTATTTACTGGCAGTGGATGGGGGCTGGGCACTTAATTAATGTTTTTATACTAAAGACAGAATTAGTAATTTGTTGATATCGCTGAATTGTTATTGATGCTTAGCACATTTTAACGAACACTAAATCTATGAGTAAACAAACATCTGTCTGAGGGTCGGGACGAAAGAAGAGTCTGCTAATTTGTAACGCTGCAAAAAAGACCTTCATTGGTGCATGTTTTTTTGTTTTTCTTTCTTTTTTTTACCTTTGCAGGACACTTCAACACAAGCTCTGTTAGTGCTGGTACATGAAAATTGGTTCATTATTGCCAAAAAATTGTTTTCTGCCACCACTACAAGCCATTCTACTTCTTCTTAAACCTCAACTGGTTCACTCTGTATCCTCCATGGCACAGAATCAACAGTTAATTTCATCTCATTCACACATACAGATTCAAAGTAGAACACTCTCTGTAGCCCCTCACAGTCCTCAAGCTTGTGGTTGTTTTTAGGGTTGAGCACTTAAGGTACCCTGTGGTGTTTCTGACCATTAGCAGTGCTACGGAGCAATGCTGTTAGGAGTGGGTTCCCATTTCGGGTGGGTACACATTCCTGCTTCTGGTTTCATGCTATTTGACTGATGGTGCCTGTAACGTGCCAAGAAGTATAGCAACGCACCTGCAAAGGCAAGGAAAAAAATGGCTTTGAAGGAAATGCCCCCAACATGTCTGTTAAGCCTCAAGGGTACCCACAATGCATTTGCTGAGAAACACTAAATGTAAACATTACCTTTGTTAGTTTACAAGAAAACTCCACAGGGCACATTTAATTTGCATACTAAGCTCTGACTCAACAGTTTGTTCAAGACAGAGTGACTCAGTTCCTGAGCAATGTTTTTCCATGCACAACTTCTTTAAGTCACATCATAGAGAATTGGGACGCCAGTAATTGGAATGATCAGAAATATAGTTGAAATATAGTTGAGTGGATTAGAAATAACTATTTGCTTCTGTTTCACATTAGGGCCGAACTACACGTAAAACAAATACATTGCCCTTTTTTATGACAGATACAATGATGAATGAGTCACAGCTTTAGTGGGAATGGTGATGTGATTTTTGCGGGGGGCCTGTACCAAAAAAGCACATTCCCGTACACCTGGAGAACATGATTTGTAGGCCAGTATATCTCTGTAACACCACAGTACTTAACTTATCATCGCATATTATGACACTTGTAACCCTATTCCGTTAATTGGTTATGTGAAAACGTTAACACAGCTCTATCCTTTACAACAGTACCAAACATACTACATACTACAGTGCATGTAGTGTGTGATCCCCGCACTCAACATTTGATGACTTCACTTGATCTCATTTTGCCAGACTTTTTTGATTAACTACTCGGATAAAATACTTTTTAAATTCATTTCGCTCTTGTGGCCAAAAAGTGTGTCCCAGCTCCAGGGCAGGGAGAACTTCCCTCAGCTCCTCAACAGAAACCAGAAGCAGTACAAAAATGACATTTCAAGACCCCCTACTCACGCTTTTTGTTATTCTTCCTGACCATATGACTAAACCAAGAAAAGGCTGGTTTCCTGTTTTACAGGCCTTTGTAGTTTACTTTGCCCAGATCACATGATCCAAGAAAAAAAAGAAGAACTTTGGGCCCCCTTCAAACTAGTCTTTCCCATTATCAGAGAAAAGCTAGATCTCCATAATATATCCATGGATAGGACTTCTAACAGTCATAGAAACATGTGTGCAGTTACTACAGGGGCCTCTCTCTGCCCTGAATGGATGGTGTGGTACAGATTAACCAGACTGCATGTGTCCATGCCTCTAAGTGTGTGTGTGCACGCAGGCTCTGCGTGTGTGTAAATCCAGCTCAGCACACGTGCCTCTTCGTCTCCAGGGAACTAGGTGAAGAGCCACTCAACTCCCTTTGAACCTAAGGCCATATGGCCCCCAGTATGGTTCTATACTACACACATAATGCTATTATGCTATAGGAGTGTGTGTGTGAATGTGCGTAATTGTGCACATTAAATAAAATGCTGGTACACTTCCAACACTATCGGATCAGTGGGGTAGGTTTAGATGCCAAGGCATCCCAAGTATGTGTGTGTGAAAATGTGTTATTAATATAAATATGCATACACAGTCCCCTCTGTCTTTGTAGCTGCAGTGGTTTGAGTTGTATTTTATGCTCTACTCACCTCACTGTCATGGTGTTGGCAGAAGCTCATGCGGTCCTGGAACAGCGACAGCAGGGCAAAGTTGTTTTGCAGGGACTGGGCAAGGGACACCGACACTCCTGGCTGGCCCGGGTTGCTGTTGGCGTTGACCCGGCCCAGGTGGAGGTTCTCTCCCAGGCGCTCAATGAAGTGGTCCTTTGTCAGCCGCACCCGCTGGTGTGCCCGCACACAGTTGTCACACAGATATTCCTGGCAGTCAAGGCAGTGGGAGGTAGCTGGGTTCTCCTCATCACAGGAGCTGCACTGAGGCTCTCCCAGGTGGTGCGGATGCAGCAGGCCTCCATGGGGGTGATGGAAGCCGGAGGAGCCTCCACCTAAGCCTCCCCTGTGGTGGTGGCCGTTCTTGTTCTGGATCTGCTCCTCGGAGCTCACCACCACGTCAAGAAGGTTGCTGAAGAGGAAGTTGGAGGAAGGCAGGGAGTCCACCCCGGCCTCGGAGATGGACACCTTCTGGTCGCAAGTGGGGCATCGCAGCTTCAGCGGGTCCCCGGGACTGCGCTGGCCCTCTAGGCACTGCCTGCAGAAGGCATGGAGGCAGGGCAGGACGTGGAGTCTCCTGGTGGTCTGGCTGGAGGAGGACGAGGTATGTGAGGAAGATGAAGAGGTAGAAGAGCTGGAGGAGATAGGAGCAGAGGAGCCGCACAGCTCCTTGCAGAGCGGGCAGGTCTGCAGGTCCGAGTCTGGGAATGAAGCCATCTGCAGCGTTACCGAAACACAGGCTCAGTTTACAACACGCGCGGCAATGAGGGGGAGGTATTCATCCGGGGACACATCAGCCCGCTGTGTTGTGTAGAAAATAATGTGCTAATTGAGGTAGATTCATGAGGTATAAAAGTCAGCTCAACAGTGAAAACGGTGCTAAACGACATACAGATTTCTCTCTGTATTATACAACTCTGACCTGATGCAAAACGAGGTAGCCAGTTCTTCAAAAACAGTTCTTCAAAGATTGTTTCTGAGGTAACAAAAAAAGCCAAAATGCTTAGGCTGTTTAGATCAATTCAGGTGTGTAAGGCGTTTAAAGGGGAAGCATCCGCGCCATTCTTTCAAATCAGACACACAAGATGACAATGGACGATGTTGGCGCTTCTGTGGAGAGAAAGTGTCGGATGGTGCTTCGTGAAGGCTCATAAAATAAACCCGAAACTGGAGTGACACTGGATCGGCGTCGAAGTACTGGGGGCTCCGTCTCTCCTCCCCCACCGACTCGGCAACATGACTAGGGAGCTCTGCGCTACTAAACTGCACCCAGAGGAGTACTAAAGTATCCCTCTTTTTTATTTATTTATTTTCTGCACCCCGGTTTAGACCCGTGTCGTCGTCGTGTTTTCTTTCTCTAGTCCACCATGGGGGCCCGTTCAGGCGGCGTCGGGCGCAGCCAACGGTTGGTTGGTAATCGCAGCGCGAGCCTCGGACAGAGAGACCGTAAATTATTCATCAAAGCATGGCGTACCTCGGGTCGTTAGGGCATCGAAAACAAACGCGGAAAGAGCCCAAATATCAGACAAGACCTCTGTGACAAGCCTCTGTGGGTGAATTCGGCGGTCCACCTTGTGAAGAGGCCGCCTCCAGCTCTCCTTCCCCCTCCGTCCACTCCGTAGGCTGGTCTCCCTCTCGGGCTCTCTGCGTGGAGGAATGCGCAGGGTTTTTTTTCCTCCGCCGGCGTGGGAAAAGAGTGCCCTATAACCGGGAAAAACTCGGTCCAGCGACCGTATGGACCTTAACTACGTCCTCTACTTGGTCGTTGCTACCGTTGTTTACTCTCTGGTGAATTAACATTAACATAAACATGAGGTGGGCGCGTGTCGCTCGGGCTGCAGCTCCAGGAGCCGCTCTTATCCGACTGAGAAAAAAATTCCACTTCCGTCCTATGGAGGAGAGAGGGGTGTGTGCCGAACGCTCGTGCCCGAAAGTGAGGGGGGCGTGGTCATGTGCGCGCAATGTTCACGAGCGTCAGTCAGCTTTGAGTGACAAGGTGTGCGCACAGTTTCGCCCTCAGGTAAAAATTAACCTAATTGTTTCAACATTAGAATGAGAGGGTTAAAGGAAATGAAACGAAATGAAATGGAATAAAACCTGGAGTCATTAACTATATTAAATTTACTGTTCCCACAGGATATACAGCACATAAAGTATGATTGATGTTCAGACAGTATAAAGGGTTTACTGAATCCCAGCCCTCCAGCTGGAGGACTGAGGGAGGTTAACTAATGGCTGCTGCAGTTACTGGACAACATCTGTAACCAGCAGGCCCCAGAATATTTACTTCATTTGGAAGCAAGTGGTCTTAAGTGAAGGATGTAGGCAGACAAATTTCTGCTATAGTGGACATTAGCGAGTATTACAAGTTTTGTTCCAAGACATCTCTTAATTTTATCTGCACTGAAAGCAAAGAAAAATATATATTTAAAGTGAAGAGCGTCACATATCACACATACGAGAGAGGTGCTTAAACCAGTGTGTAATCTTCTGAACATCTCCTTATATAGGTTCATCTAAAATTCATTGTGATCATCGATCTTATGTAACAACAGCAAGTTCAAAATAAATTTCACATCAAAACTGTAAGTCTTTGTAGGAATATACAAAATAAAAACATTACTGGAGACAGATTAACAAATTATGTATGTATCCTCTTGTGTTTTATATGTATACATCTGACTTCCTGAACTCTGAATGAGCTACAAGCTCTTCAGAGGCTCAAAACAAACAAACAAAGAACCAAGTCAGCTTTAGGACATACATAATGCACTGCATATTCCTCTGAAACACTACCCAGACCACATGCACTGTAGCGGGGTTAACAGCAGTCTGTGAGGCACAGAGTAGTGAAGTATTCATGGATTTAGAGTCCCAGGACATGGAAGGCTATTGATCTGTCATGGCCCTTTCTTCTCTTTCCTCCCTCTTTCTGAAACAGTAAAAACTGGGAGAACTCATTTCACAACCTCTGAAGAAGAAGTCATGTATTTGACTGAATGATGAAAAGACAGCATCAACACACCATTCTGCTATGTCAAGATCTATCTCACTCCATATCTATCTCACATCTCAGAGGCATAGCATTTGATTAGAATACACAATACGCACATCAAGCATCGTGGTATTTACATCCTGCAGAGGGAAATCTCTCTCGGCTCTCGGCTGGATGATGATATAGGAGAATTAATGAAATGAGTGATTCACTTGGACAGAGTGGCTTTGTTTATTACAGCTTTTACTGTATGTAAAAGCTGTGTTTCACAGAGCTAACCAATCATCTAAACAACAGCATGTAATGTATACTTACATCCACAGTGCAGCTGATTGATTACTGAGGAAGATGTACATCTTTACAGCTGTTTGCAAATACATTAGAAATAAAGGCCATCACATTCCCTCAGAATCATTTATGTCTTGAGTGACGTTACAGTCCAAAACCCAAATATATTCAATTAAATGTCAGAATTTGATATAGAAGAGCAGCATGTTTCACATCTGAGAAGCAGAAACCAACATATGTGTAGCTTGAAACATGACTGAAACAATTAGTCACGCATCAAAATAGTCGCTGATTAATTTTTTGTCGATCATCTCTGTCTGTCTGTTTTGCCCCTGTGCTTCACCCATGGTGGAAAAAAGGATGAAGGATAAAATAAGAAAGATACATAACTGCAAAAGAGAACTGACACAAGCTACAATAATAAGTATACTGTTAAAGATGCAATTTTTCTTTGCTGAAAGGAGGATAAAGCGAGGGACTAGGTCCATTACAAAAACACAAGCTACCCAAGCATAGCAAGCAGTTAGTGGAGCAGAAAATTTTGCTTTAAAAAGGGTCAAAACTGTGGGGCTAGGCTATTATCTACGTGAGATCATATGAGACACTTGACTAACTTCGTTTGACACAGGTCACAAATGTTACTCCCTTTCTGTCGGCGCTAAAGGAAAGAACAACAGCGACTCAGACAAAAAGGGGAGATGGCAGGTTGATTTACAGCAACCTCACAAGGTGATTAAAGAAAGTAAAGTCGGATAAAAGGATGGATGGCTTGAAAACATGCCAGAGGTTATGATGATATGTCAAAGTAAGAAAACATTCCCTCCCCCTGATGGAGTGGTCCATAAAGCATTAGGATTCACACAGGTCACTGCATGTAGCTGATAATTCCTTTTGAGGCTAGCTGCAGAATTCATGTGTTAACTACTATTGTTAATGTCTGATGAAGGATTCACTCTTTCATATGAGTAATGCAACAGCATCGCTGGGAAGACACAGACTAAGGCCTGGAGGATGCCTAAGGTTACTGAGAGACTAACACAGAAGTCACACAAACACTTCTCTGTTAGGATTATCTCTATTTGTGGATGACACATACATTGACGTCTGTTTTCCCAATATGGTCATTTTCCATTATTTACAGCATATCATCTGATGTGGGCCTCTTGACTGTGTTAACATGAAATAACATTTCAATAGACATTCCTGTATCCTGACCATGTGAAGGTCTATTTTAACTCTCACTCCCTCTCAAAGCCCCTTAGCTTTCTTCTCAAGACTGTCTCTTAGATTGTTAAGATATGAAGTCAATGAATAACGTCCTGAGTAGGGACAAAGAATTACTTATTTACATCCATGTTGGATGTTTTGTCTGTACCTCCCAGTTGTTTATAGCAACAATTCAATTAAAGTGAAATGGACACAGATAAGTGGCAAAAATGACTTATAGGTTAAAAAATAAAAGAATATTTATTCAAGTTTTTGCTAAAATTGATACATGCATACACACATTATTATGAGTTCACGAGCTTCTGTGGAGGCAACAGTAGTGACAGTGTTCACTGCAGATCTGATGGAGCTAAATGAAAAAGGGTTGAATGATTCAATGTCAAACAATCTCACTTTGAGTTTATAGAAACAAAACATCTCCCAACAGCCTGCAACCAGATATAGAAACATCTGATGGCTAACAGTACTGCCTAACATTCAAGACCTTTGTAAATAAAACTGAAGACAAAGCTTTTTTTAAGACTTTCCAAGACCTGCAGATATCCCATAAACCCCTCTGTTCATCTGTGCCCCCCCCACCCCCCCCCCCCACCCCCAATTTCATCATGTCACAGCTGGTTGTCTCTCGTTTCTCTCAGGTCCCTTAACTGTCATAGAAGTCAAACTGTAGCAGCTGGGCAATTTTACAAATGTCTTTAGAGTGGACCTGGAGGTTTTGAACCTCTCTCTACCATACATGAATTGATTTAAAACTGGGAAGTAATTTCACAATTTCACCAGATTGAAGGCAGACTGGAATAACAGCAGATTAGCATTACGCTTCTCTTGCCTTTGGAAATTAAAGAGTAAGACTGACATTTGACAGGTCTGTTTACCAGCAAACCATCTGTATCAGTATCTGATCATGCTTTACTTGTTGCCCCACACAGTCTGGTACTTCCCCCTGGTGGTTACAAGGCCCTGTAACACCTCTAGGTTTGTAATAATGGCAAAAATACACATGCAATACAGAGGACGAGCAGTTGATACTAGCCATATACAGTTATTTTACCTCAAATTTCTGACATTGAATAAGAGATAGTATTTAAGCCAATAAAACAGTGATTTTTTTGTTAATATGAAAATGGTGTCAAGATGGCTTTGAATGTTGTTACTTGTTTCAAAAACATTTTCTCATTGCTTCTAAGATGGTGAAGAGCTACAGGCCTGAATACTGTAGACATTTAACTACATGCAACAATGCACTGGTGAATAACTGCGAGGAGGTGATGAAGGCAATGTGGGTCAATGGCAGCCATGTAGCTAACCTGTCACATGTACGCTGAATGCTGTGCTAACCCAAAATATCTACCTCAGGATGTTCTTAAAATGGTTTAAGCTGAGTTTTTTTTTTAATTCATGGAGTAGACAAAAGGCTCCCTATAGGTGTAGTTACTGTTATTTGTAATAAAGGCAGGGACGGCGACTTTTGTGTCAGCTGGACATCAAATCAAAACATGTAGGTTTTTTTTTTTTTTTAACTACATCACCATAATTAGTTCAATAAACTGAAAGAATCACCAGATGCTTTAAGTGCCATTTGGTCAGTGTCACGGTAGAAAATAAAGCTTCATCCCTTCAACTCGGATCAATATGCAGGTAATCAAGCTTCTCCAACCCGACACCAACATGCAGGTGCTACAATATGAAGAGGGAAATACATAACTTGAAAAAGGTAAAGGCCGCTGGAACTGACAGATGATCTGGGTATACTATAAAGAGGATGTATGTTCTTCGACACCGGGGATACAATGCTGTCGACTCCAGGTGAGTAACTGTGGCAACTAAAGAAAGACAACTGCATTTAGGGTGTGAGACCAATAATTACAGCTGTTTCAGTCTGAAAGCTGTCTGTTTAAAGGATCTCTTGTAAAGAAAAAACAACAGAGCCAAACGTTTTGGAGCAGAACAACTTTTATAAAAGCTTTACATAAAGTAAATGGAAATCACAGCTCTTGAACTGGCAACAATTGAGATTTTGACAATCAGTAAAATAATACAGTAACATAATACTGTCAAAGACTAAACACCATTATAAATATGTACCTATTTACACTCAGATGTTATTTACAATTAAACAAAGTTTAATACTTGTAACATCAACAACCCTGCAAAATGATGTTGTTCCCTGACAGATTTCAATAGTTAATCACACAAACAAATGAGTGACAAATCAGCTAAAAGAACTCAGGAAACAACAAGGAATTAACAACAAAAACCCCTTAAAACTTATTTAAACAAAAATAAGTTATCAGCTTTGTAAAAGAAAAGCAGTGTAAAGTTCTGGTGTCAGTCTTTGGTGGTGACCTTAAGATTTTCAGATTCTTAGTCAAAGGCTAAATTGACATGAACATTGTGTACAAACGTACAGCCAACGGAATTTGTTTTCCTGATTTCATTGGTTGTTTTTACAGAGTCAAATGATGTCTGTGGAACATGAGCAGTTATGGGGGACAGTAAAGTTAAGTACTTCCAGGGACTGCAGGGGACTAACTGTTGGGGTCAATGTGTCCACACCTCAGTGGCCCACAAATGATTGTGGCGGAGCCAGCGTCGAGCAGAGGAAATGTCAAGTGTGAACACTTGCTCCTGCGAGGAGTTAACTGCTGTGTAGTGAACAATTAGTTTGGGCTGGGGGATACAAGCTGCAGAGAGAATACGGCTACCAGCTGAGAGGTACTCACTCTCAACACTTTGAGTCCTGGAAGAAGAGGAAGCAGGAACATCATGTACACACACACACACACAGACACACAACATTATGCAGAGGGAGTTCACTCAGACAGAGTACACATGTTACCTTCTGAGAGTGATGCTGAGGCAGGAAGTGGTGGTCTCTGAAAGCTGGAGAATGATTGTTGCATTGACAGTGATGAACATCTCAAAGGTGAGAGCCAGCTCCACTTCCCCCAGCCGACAGGGGACAATCAGTGTCATGAAACCAGCGGGAGCTGACACACCAGGGTAGTACCCCACACCCAGAGAGTCTGGTGAACACACACATCGGAGTGACCATTGAATTTAATGTTCCAACAACTGTCAAAGTCATCCATTTGTCTAATCAAACCTGAATCTTTTTAAATTGTAAACGTTTGATGACCCTGATGAGCTGATTCAAAATAATTCATTGGGAGCTACAGTATAATCCAGTGAGCAGACAATTTAAGTTTGTTCTAAATTGTCTTTATGAGCCATATTAATCACAGTGGAGTAGCCAATAAACCAGGAAGTGATACTCACGTCTGAAGACTTCCCGTGCACGGAGCCAGAGGTTTTGTTTGCCCAGTTTGTGTAAAAGTATGTGAAGCATAGTGTGGTCAACAGCCAGGTTTTTAGAGAGCATGAAGTCCACTGTATCTGAGGCTACAGGGAGGATCTGTCTGTCCACACACACTTGTAGATGAGAGTTAAACAGTGGACTGTACCTGGAAATATCAATCAGGTCTGGGGGAAAACATAAAAACAAATACATAAAATCATTTTGAGGTCTGTAGCCAAAAACAGAGAGAGCTGGGTATTTAAAGAGAACCCGATCCAGACTCCATTTATTTGTCCTGCATCGGGAAAACAAACAACAAAATTGAGGAGAGAGAAAGAAAATATGTTCCTGATATTGTGCAATACGCAGAAGCTGTTGAGAAAATCCCAACAAAAGATGTTGTCGATTTTGCAGGGTCAAAGCCCTGTCTGATACAGATTTATCTGAATCTTAAAATATGTAATGACAGGATGGCTTTACACTGATAAAACTGGGATTCTTAGCGTTCCTGGCAATGACAACAACCCCTTCCTGTGCCTCCAGGTTTAAAATTATTTATCTAAAGGTTGTGTTCGCTCACCATTCGGCTCTTTGATTCCAGGGAGATTACAGAGAACCTCCAGCGTGTCTCGGTGAGAGGTTTTCTCAGCCAGGCGCATCAACACACGACTCCGACTCTCCAGGTCTGGAGGCTCACATGGCCATGAGCTCGAACTCAGGAACCATTCGTTTTCTTAATTGACAGGTACATAAACAACAACAACCACACAATTTGCCAGGGCACTGTTTTGTATGTATATACTGCATTGCCAGGTCTGTCTGATTCCTTTCTGTTTTCATTTGGATTCAACATTAAATCATAACATCAAATTATCATATTAAAACCTTCTGTCTGGTTCCAAAAGTCATTCAAAATGTGCTTTAGTTGTATTCATCCTAGTCCAATGTCACAAATTCAAAAAGAGTTTTGTCTCTGGTGCCCATCATGTACATTTTGCATTGAACCAAATAGTGTACATGACCACTGAGAAGTTATAAAACAGTGACTCTCTCAAAAACACTGGATTCATGAGTCTGAGTAGGCCTGTCAGGGTGTCATCTGTTACCTCGGAGTGTGTTCAGAGCTCCCTCCACGCTGCCACTCAGAAGGAAGAGCTCGGTGGCCACAGTGACCAGGCAGCAGCGTGAAGCTCCATCCTCGTTCCCAAACAGACCCTTCAGTGTTGAGTAGTTGACTTTTGAAATAGACAGAACCTCCACCACCCTCCGACCCTACATTCATAGACACACACATACACACTGTACAAGGCAATCTATACAAAGATGTTTGTGTATTTGCAGTATTTCTGTGCCGTCATTGCAGAAAAGGTTCCATGTATCATCCATTCATTTTAACACAAAAAGAAAAATCATAGATTTGATCTAATTAGCATTTTTTTGTACAGTATAGAAACCAAGTTAGTAAAATGTGAGTTTACAGGCCATTTCATTCATTCTTCAGATGGGTTATTTACCTTGGCCCACTGATGTGTTTTGTGGTATCTTAACATAAGCGAGACTCCAATTCTGCCTAAAAAACTCCGGATCAGAGTGTCCTGAGCATCAATCTGACACACTAAAAAATGAGAATAATTAAAATCAACAGGGCTTATTCTTCAGTTATTACAAATTAATAAACAAAGACAAAATGGAAACAAAATGCAGTTATTTGTTTTTTTTTAATCTAAAGCACAGGTTTCTTTTACCTGTCTCAGCAAAGGCAGCAAAAGGCAGTGACAGCTTATCTTTGCTCTCAGACAGGAGCGCTATGGCGATGCGACCGCTGATTTGTTCCACTTGGTTGGGATGTTGGCTGGTTTGGCAGAAGAACCTGAAAACCTCTCCCATCCGCCTCCAGTCCTCTTGCTTGGTACAAAGCTGACAGGAAATATAAAAGCAGGCACAAGCCCAGTGACAGATTGAACACAAAAACCATTACATCCTTATGGATAAGTTGACAAAAAGTAATCTACTAAGTAAAGAACTAACCTCTATTTCCACAATGGAGTGGGCCAAATTCAGGCACTCTGGAAAGGGAGTACTGGCGAACAGTCTTTCATAATAAAACACAAAGGCTCTCAATCAGTAACTTATATTATTCATCAATAAAATAAAAGTCACACAACATTTCAGTAATAAAAGTCATAAAAAAGTACTGATGATGTATAAGATGACGTGACTGACGGTGTTTAATCTGCGGGAGCTGAGGAAGTGCCACTCACTTGTGGTTGCCAGACAGTGAAACAGGTGAGTTGGGATGGACCACCTGCTGGAACTCAGGAGTGTTTTTGACACAGTCAAGGCAATCCAAACTCAGCCCTAGACCTGCACTGGCCATCTGTCAACACAATGCAAAATACATTCTTCCAAATGTACCTTTTAAAATACAGATGCTACTATCAAATAGTAAAAAAAAAGAGTGCAGGAACTGATGTACCTCGAACGTGAGCTGCATGAGTTCAGGTACAGAGCCTATGAGCCCCTTCTCTCTCACAAAGTTGAAGAGGGCCAGCAGGAACTCATGGCTGGGCTAGCAAGAGAAGAAGAGGAAAATAGGTTCAACATGTATTTTTATTCTCACAAGTAATGAGTAATGTGAAAATAACCATTACAGTGCTCCTCTCCTCATGTAAAATAGAGCAGGCTCTGCCCTCTACTGGACACAGAGTGTACTGCAGCATGATATTACAGTACTGAGATGGATGAATATCAGACTGACCACTATCTTGTGGGCCAAACTGACACTGAGGACTGAGAAGACATCAGACACCATGCTGGCTTTGAGCAGAGACCAGAGGAGAGACAGAAGCACTGACATGGAGAAATACACTCCTGGTGGGTTGTTCTCATAGTAGCCTGTAAACACAGCTTCTGGAAACAAAAGGAGATGGGGAATACAGCCATGGAACAACAAGGGGGGTAGAGTGGACCGATTAAGTAGCAAAGATAGCAATGGTAACAAAAAATGATAAATGGAGAGAGAGAGTTGAAGGGAAGAGAGGTAAGGACATTCATACAGAGCACAAAACTTAGACAAAATTAATAAACAGTGTACAGTCACTCGTGAACACTGCATGAGCTGTGTCAATTTGGTGACAAATAACTGGATAAAATGAAAACTTACTTGCTTTCTGAAGACACATTGGATTTTTGATGAACCGTGTCACAGTTTCAACACAGAACTGAAATATAGGGAAAAAGTGAAGCTCTGGTACAGTAGAGTGATGTCAACAAAAGCTTTAGCATGAAGCGTTACTGTTCTTAGTGTACCTTCTCATCCCCCTCCACAGGCACATGCTGGAATCGACACATCTTGAATCCACAGGAAAATGATTCACTGAAGTATTGCCTGCAGTACTGAAATTAAGTTAAAAACATCAGATCTGTAAGCATGAAAACAAATCTTAATCTGACATCATTAACACACTAAGTGACAACCCCAAATACACAACATGTATTGTGATTTGTGAACTTTGATACTGATTTCAACTGTATTTGGTTTAACCAAAGTTAAAACTTAACTCCATAAATTCTATGATATGAATCCATAAATGAATTAAACTTGCAATTTCTAATCACTAAGCACAAATCAGGCATATCAAATCTAGATAATCACAATGTGCTTTTTACTCATGATTTAAAATTAGATGTGGTGCTTTAATCTTTTTAACAAGAAAAACAATTAAAAGACTACTGAATACCAAGTGCAACAACAGGTATTTTTAGTTAAGCTGCTTTAAACTCAACACAGGTTACAGAAAGCCCTGAGCTATCTTACTCCCCTTTGTTTTTATTAACCCGGAACATCTCAGGTAAGAACTCACACTTGAAAATAAGAGCCAAAGGTTGATGGGTAAAGAATTTTGGAATAACCAGAAAACACAAATTGAGCTTTTCTGTAAGAAAACAATGATGTTCTTTCTTTAATTCAAAACTTACAGAGTTAGATTTCTGACGTCTAATATCCGTCATGTTTGCTGGGTTTATGGTCCATGACCCTGTGTAGAGAGCAGAGGAGCAAAAGAACAGACATACACAACAGTTCAAGTGTTTTACTCTACTTAAGGAATAATGTACTGAACATTTATGTTAATAACTGAATGACAAAAAGAGCCGTTTGCAACCAAAACGCCAGTGACACCAGTCAAAACTCAAGTCACTGTCTATGCTGTTTTCATTTTCTCTCACCATTTCTTATGGTTGTAAGTGGGGGGATGTTATGTGGGGAGTTCACTGTCTGGATGGGCTGGTTCCTACTACAGGACATAAACACAATGATTATCAAAACACAGAAAGACTGACAGGGAGTGAGAAATATTTAATGTGATGTTTGCAAACAGGCACCTCTCTAGGCCTCCGTTCACATGATTGTTGTTAGCATCGGACTGGCCCTGTTAAAAAACACAGAACAGACTCAACATTGAGCAAAGTACTTTATTTCTTAAATAACTAAACCTGTTCATCCATTACACCAATACTTCAAGAAGAAGTGAACAGGAATTCTTAATTCCTATAAAATCACATGTAGATTAAGACTTTTATTTTGACAGGTACACAATAACTTTTTTTAAGAATCATTTTTGTTTTTTTTCATAATGCATTTGTGCATTCTCCTCTCTTTTTTCTTTCTGAACTTTTATTTTGAAGGGCAAAGAGAGAAATTATGCAAGAGAGACCCTGTTCATGCTTTGTTTCTTTACAACTGCAAGGAAATTATGTTGCTCCAGATTCTAGTGCCTTGCAACAAAGTGCTGAAAAACTGTCCTGGGAAGTACAGTCCTTGTCCACTATATGACACAATGCAGAGTTACTGTAGAACCACTACATTACCATGTTTCTGGTTTGCTTGTCTGTGGCAGGCCATGTGTTGTTCTGCACTTTGGAGGGGGTGCTGCTACTCTGAGGTCTCCAGGGTCTGCTGTTACTCTCCTCTGTAAAATATACACAAAAAATAGAATATCAGGATGATTTTTGAATAAAATACAACATATTTCAGCAAGTTTATGTGCTCTACAGCTCAGGGACAGATCACATCTTTTATGGAAATATGAGCTAGAAATCACCTGTTTGCAAATGCTCTTTATTTGTGTCTAACAAGACATTGGTTGGCTGGAAAAGCTTCTGTATTACCAGTTACAGTTAGCAACTAGCACTGCATTATGTCAGAAAATCTGAAATGTGTGTTTTATAATGGATTGTGACTAATGCACTGGCCATACCTGTGATATCAGGACTGTCACAGTGAAAATCTATAATAACTGGTGTCAATCTGAAATACAAGAGAACATTGTAGTTTCACTGAAAACAGACGACACAATTCATCAGTGACTGTAAGGAGATGCCAACAAATATGAAACCTTACCTTTGTTCATGCTCCACTGATGCTCCACCTGTCCTTAGCGATAGGGTTTTCACCACTCCAGTACGTCTGGTTTTAGGGGCTTCACTGACCCTCGTAGGACCCAGTTTTAGCAGACTTTGCTGTGGTAGGTTTTCAAACAGCTCTGGGTCGTCCTGGATCACATCGACAAGCAGGATATCCTGCTCATAAGCTGTGAACTCATCCAAAATGCCGGGCTGAGTATCACCAGCTGCTTCTGATTTAGCTGTATCCCTTTCACTGCCTGCTATTTCAGATGAACTTGATCCTTCATCTCTAGAACTCGGCTGTCCCTCATCACTGCTGGGAGAAGAGCAGGGTTCTGTCACAACACCTGATGTAAGGTTTGCCTTTAATTTACGAGCCAAGGGAACTTGTTGAGAACCTCTGTTACCCCGTTCTACATCGTCTTCATAATCAGTTTCATCCTCGCTCTCCTCTTCTATATCATCACTCTCATCTCCAACACTGCTGTGAGGAGATGGACTTTTAAATTCTGATGAGACTCCCTCTAAGTCTTCATTATCGCGTCCTTCAGGTTGGTGGCAGTCAGGATATTCCTCGCACTTTTGACGACTACCATTATCAATTTGTAGTATGTGATGTCCGGGTAACATTTTGTGTGTGTTGGTGTCTTTGTTTGTCATCTCTTCCTCCTCCTCTTCATCTGAACAGCACGGGGACAGGAAGCTTGTACACGAGTGCCCTTGAGGTGAAGTGACAGGAGAAAGCAGCGGTGGAAGCATAAACTCATCTGAGTGAGTTTCTACACACTGTTCTTTGGTCATGTTGTGTGATGATGAACTGTCTCTTCCAAAAGCAACAGATCGGTTCTGGTTAAAGGGGCTTGTGACATAATATGGCTCCAGTTTGGGTGGGCTCCTGTCTGTGAGAATTTCTTTACTACTCCCTTGCTCATCTTGAGGAAGGAGGAGGGAGGATTCACACGACTGAAAGGAGTCGAAGCTGTGTGAGAAAAAAGCTGAAGATGAGGGTGAAGAACAACATGAAGCCATTAAAGTTTCTTCGCAGTGGAACAATGGTTTTTCCACAGCTTTGATAACATGTTTGGGTAAGTGGGACCTTGGTGATGTGCTTGCAGAAAGAACTTCAGCCAACTCACCATCTCTGACTTTCTCCGGTAGAAACAGTGAAGGTGGGAGAGAAGATGGCGTGGCTGAGAGGCTGCTCAAACCACCATGTGTGAAGAGAGATGACATGGTAGACAAAGTAGTGGTGGCTGTTTCCCACTCACTCAGGCCCAGTGATGAGGGGGAAGGGGTAGATAAGGAGCTGTTGGTTTCTGGGCCATTAACTGGCGTAGACAAGGCTGAGACTGCGTCAGTGCCAGGCTCTCTTCCAGGCCGGCTTGGGGTGTAAAGGGCAGCCGCATCTGAAAGTAGACTGGCTAGTGATTCCTCAGTCTCCATCAAACAAGGTTCAGACTCCATGTTTTTGCTATCTGAAGAGTATGAAGACATATTACCATGTCTTTTCCCGTTTCTCTTTGCTATGATGCCCTCCCCATCCTCTTCTCGCCTCTCTTCATTTTGACTGGAAACCTGGCAGGTTGTGTCTGAAAACAGGTCCGTGGGTGCACGTGGGAGCAAGTCATTGGTTCTGCTGCTTGGTGAACCTGACTGATTCTGATTTATTGGAGAGTCACTGTTATTTCTAGCTGATGGATGAACAGGCTCTGGGGGGCAGGCTGTAGCACCAGCATGTGCCGTAAGGGTGCGGCTGCTGTTAGAGAAGGGCCAAGGCATGTATGTCCGTGCACAAGAAGGATTTAGTTTTCTGCAATAGACCCTCACTCTCTGGCAGGTGAATGTCTCTGTGTCCACCTCGTTCATCTGATGCAACGGCTCTGATGACATTTGTGTTGCATACGTTTTACTTTGGTCACAGTTTCCTTTAACATTTGACCGGCAAGTGCTGCAGCTCCCAAATGTAACTGCTAGACATGACTGACATGTTTTCTCTCTGTCTCTAGAGCAAGTTTTTACAGCGTCACTGTAACTACTGCTTTGTGAGTCTGGGGTGGAGGGCAAACTCCCATCTTTAAAGCTTTCCCCAAGCTTTTTTCTTTTTTCTCTGAGATTCTCCGGCCCTATGGGGTCACACCCTGGAACAGGGTCTTCCTCAACATCTCTGTCCCACATGCTAGCCCTGTACTCCCCCTCGTTTGTGCTTTTACCTACTAGGAGTGAAGCAGAACAAGTTGCAGAGGCTTCACTTTTCCAGCCTTTATGGAAATTATATTTGGTATGATTAGTTAAATTCTCTGCATCTGTGCACTCTCTCAGGAGTTGCTGGTTTTCAGTAAGACTCTGAGACTGACAGAAGTTCTTCTCAGACTGACACAACTTGCTATTTTTAGCCACAGCACTTTCGTCACTTTCGTGTTTTTTATGCCCTAAACAGCTGGGCCCGAACCGAAATCCAGCTCTCATATCCCGTTTGAAGCAACGTACAACCCTGGTCTTGAGAGCCTCTGGTAATACGTAGCCACAACTGTGACTGCAAACATCACATTTTTGGGTTATATCACAAAGAGTCACCTTCGGGTACTGGTTTATCCATACAATAATCTTAGGATTCTTTGTGACTGGGTTATCTTTCTCAATTTTTGACTCAGCCGTAGACTGCTCTGGTCCTGGGCCACTGCTTTTTTGCCCTTGCTTACCCAGTGTCTTCTGCTGAGGGGGAGTGTATTTACAGGTCCCGCAGAAATCACAGAGGGAGGCTCCAACTGCTCTTCTCAAAGACCTTTCTGAACAAGTGATTCCGGTGGCGCCTGGGTGTGTATTCCTATCAATGTCTGCAAGTGGAAACAAAAACTGGTCAGACTGTGCAAAACTGAACAAAACACTCCCTGTTTAAATTAATTAAACAATGAGAAGACACTTTTTTCCTACTTTTTTTGGTTAGCAGTATGGATTCCCACCAATGTTAGCCCCATTTGGGACCATCGCACCCACTGCATGGGAGACAGTAGTATGACACAAAAAACTTAGGGAAACGGCCATGTTTAAGCTTTTAACTTATAAAACTAAAAAATATAGGTTGACATACTTCTGATAAAGCATGAATTTTACTTTTGTGTCACTTCTCCAAGCAAATTTTCAAGTGTGACCGCTTCTTCACCTCATTTTGGTGCACAAAGCCATAATGGCTCATTATTGTCCATTACTGGGTGTTATACTGCAGAAAATTCCCACTGCAACTATGGTTGATGAAAACCACAGGGTGATTTTCCCCCTCATTAGCTGCAATAGGCAGCAATGAGCCCATTCCACACTTGAAAACAGACATAGTCACACAAAGGTGGGATTTGTGCTTTTTTGGAAGTGCTTTCAAAGACTGTTTTGGTTTTACAAGAAGGGAGGATTAAATGATGAAGACTAACTGTTTGCTTTGCCAAAAGAACATCAGTTTAACTTTCCCACTTTCAGTAAAGAGCAGCGTAGAGCCGCTCCACTAAGCTTTTCAATGGGAGGTATTTGGGACTGTCTTCCAGGCTGTGGATCAAACAGTCCCAAATGGAGCTACACCAGTGTATACCCAAAACCATTACACTGTGTTTTTAATCCACCTTTTCACAATATAATGGGTTTAAATGAGAACTGGTTAAGTGGAGAAGATTACACCACCCCAATGGAAGCATGGAAGCTTTTTTTGCAACAGACGCCCAGTCTTGTGATCAAGCAACCAAATAAATCCAATTGGTAAATCCACCTCACTCTGACAGGGCCACAACAAAACAACTGTCTTGCACAGTGGCTTCCAGAAAACAATCTAAGTTAACCCCCCCCCCCCCCAAAGGTCCAAGCTAATAGTGAGAATTGAGAAGAAGATCTCGGCAGAACATGGCAGCTCATCTAAGTTGATCTGGAGGGAGTTCCCCTTACTGTTGTTAGCGGCTGGCTAGTATCTTCATTAAAACTGTATGAAATGATATCTGGGGATGATAACTGCTGTTTTTACGTGGTCCTTGATACTAAATTCAAACGCCATACCCCACAATACCCACTAAAACAGAGCATTTAAAGTAGTTGGGTCAGCAGCGACAGGATTTAGCCGCGCCGTTAGCTTAGCATCTCACACGGTCCCACAATCGCCACGAAAAAACTTAAGTTAGCCAAAAGTTAGCTAAAAACTTTTACCTACCAGACAATCCTCAAGTGCAAAAATGTATGCTGGAGTCAGATTCCAGCGATTTAACACGACAACTCGTGGTTAATTATCTAACCAACTCTCTGCAACATCACAGCAAAGTTGCACCTTCCATGACAGTCAGGTTGGTATTGCCCCACCTGACCTGTCTCTACAGCAGTGGGCCGAGGGTCACACCCGGAGGGCCTGACCTTCACTTTGCCCTGTCCCCGCCGCTTTTAGCAGCCCGGGCAGCAACAGTTTAACCATCGATATTCTCATCTCTGAGTGGACATTTTCCACCTGACAGTTTGCACGCACCACACTTACAACCCGACTGTGTCTGACAGTTTGTGGTCTTAGTTATAACCAGATGCCTCACTTCTCATCCCTATTTTATAAGACGTTTGGGAGATTTTTGCCCCTCGGACCTAATGCACTGTCTGAATCAGTGCAAAAGCACCACTAAAGCTTCAGTCTGAGGTTGAGGGTGTTTCTGATGTGGTCCAACCTGCACTTGCTCCTAGTGTATGGTTTGCTCTGGTGATACTTGCCTCTAGTGTAGGGTCCCTTCTGTTTAAACTCCATACTAACATTATCTCTGCATGGCTCATAACGTTTCCTCCTCTTTGCTTTCTGCGTACCTACGCAACTATCCTCCGGTTCTCCTTCAGCGGTGTTACTGGCCGTGTCACTCACATTTTCTGGGCCCATATGGTCTGTTAAAAAACTTTGAACGGGTTTATTGCTGTTAGGGACGGAGGCGATGTTTTTCACTGACATTACTCCAGAGACGTCTTTTTTCTCTTCATGCTGTTTGGCGTCAGCTGTAACCTTATTTGGAGACTTCAGGACTCGTCTCCGCCGCGGCACCAGTTTTAGCCCAACAACGTCTTTTAACGCGACTCGGTTAATTTTTACCCTGCTAGAAGACGGGAACATGCTGACAATTAAAACTGTAACTACCGAAACCTAGTAAATAATATTTCCTCGCTTAGTTATTTAAAAAACTGCTCTTAAGCAAAGCGTGAACGTGTAACAATTAAACTTGCGAAACGGCGTCTAAACTAGTCCCAATCCTCGCGTCTTTCCCTGCTGCTCTAATTTATGAACTACAAGTTGACATGGAAACTAAGGTGTGCTGGCAGCACTGCGCATGCTCAAGGTGTACTGAAAATGTTTTTTGCTCTTATATTGAAATATGTAAATAATATACCATAACCAACCCACACACATTGACCATGCAAATTAAAGACATAACTTTATAACACTTTCACTGTGTGTTAATCATGTCTGGTATTTATGTTCATTCTGCAGGGCACAGTAGATTCTTATTACACCTTACACACTGCAGACTACACAATCTAATTTATGTCTCTGGTTTACCACTAATCTCTTCATAAAGTGAATGAAAGGAATGAAACACTAAAGAATAAAAAGTGACTGAGTCAATAAATAAATAAACAAGACACAAAGACAGAGAATGAATTACTATAGAGGCAGTACAAGGCGAATATACAACCTTAGAGTGACGAAGAAAAGTAAATTGAGATTGAAAATAGATTTATAGGGGGTGGGTATCGATGTGGTTATAATGACTGTTCATCACAGGTCGTAAAATCTGCCCCAAACTGTTATGAAAAAAAAAATACTGATGTAACTGTTCTATAGTCAAGAGCTAAAACTGACCATTACACCCCTTTATACAACTATTTTGTACAGAAACACACAGATGAATACAGACCAGAGTTGGCAAAACAGTGGAGCTGGTACACAGTTTTGCAGATGGGCTTTTCGCCTTAAAACATAATCAGGTACTGCATCAGTCATTAACAGTTACACTTAATATCATCTCTCTTGCTTCGCTTGTCAGGAGCATCACACCAGGTTCATCTCACTTTTAGACATTAAAGACTGACATGAGGTCAAGAGCTGAAATACAGGATAAGGAATGATGGAGGATAAACATTCACACAGGGGAAATAAAATTTTTAACACTTATTGTCCTGCATGTCTCTCACACGTCTTATAAAATGTATGCTTAATGTCAACAAGAACTTGTCTTTTGTGTGTTTGTTTCAGTCAGCCTTGCAGTGTAGCATTACACAATCACATTGCATTAGATTTGAAAAGACATCCATTTGTGCTGAAATTTGAGACTGCTGACAGCACTCATTATAGGGGGGTAGGTGGTGACTCTCTGGTCTCCTTAAATCCAGTAGCTGTTAATCAAGCTATGACTTTTGCCTATGATAGAAACATTAATTTCTTGCATTTTAAAAAATGTAATAAGTAATGGAAGTGAGTGGAAGAAATGTTTTTGATCAGTCAGTAACAGACACCAGAATAAAACAAAAAAGGTCCAAAAATGGGGCCCTGTGGGATTCCATTGTCCTGTCTGTTAATAACATAAATATACAGCCATTTTTTGTATTTCTTGGTATTAATTTATTTTTCATAATTAATTGTTTGGAAAGAATGGTTCCAACACAATCTGTGATGGGCAAATAAATAAATCCATTTTGGACAAAACAACAAACTGCGTTTTCAGAGCTTCATTTAGCTTCCACTTTTTCTCTTTTGTGTTTCAGGATTGCTCAAAAAATGTAATCATTGTCAGAATAAAACCATCAATTTGTTTTTATTAATTTTTTTTTTTTTACAAGGTTCAGGATTTATATGTTTAATTTTGAAAAAAAAAATACTGTTGTAATCATACAGTGTTTTTAATCTATTCATATTGGACACGATGAGGGAAGAATATGCTCCACCAGACAAAGGTGAGAGATTGTTGAGGTGTGAGGGGTGATGGTGAGACCCTGGTGTTGGGAAGTAGCCGGTCCCTGGACTGTGGCGGCCTGATTCACAACACCAGCTGTCCCACCCCACCGAGCCAGCAGATGGCGTTCTGATGGTGGAGGTGGTTTTCCATTGGGAGGGGAGAGAAGTGGTTCCATCTCATTGCGTCCTCCCCAGGGGGACAGAGTCAGCTCTCCCTCTTTCTCTGGCTCCTAATCTTCGCTACATCTGTGACAGCTGTGGAAAGAGAACATGCAAATTAGAATCTGAGGAAACCATTCGAGGTGAGGAGCGAGACACTGAGACATGAGGGAACCTTCTCCGGGTTTCTCTTTATCATAAATCCAGACATGAGGGTTTCTGGGAGTCTCTGCCCCACCTCTCTACACCTGACAGGCATTAGACCACCCACAACCCCCTGCTTCGGTTCCTGGTGCTTCTGCTCTCCACAGCTCCAACAACATCCTCTATGCAAATTTTATAATCACACCACAGCAACGAGGAACGTGTGTGTATGTACAGTGAAGAGGGATATAAGCTTTTACTTAGCATATGAAATGAGTTGGGATTAGAATGAGATAAAGAGCAGAGTGAAGAGCAGAGGGAGTGTTACGAGCGAGGTCACTCATAATTTTGCTTCTATGAAGCACTTTAAATCTTCCTGACTGCTCTCACAGGCATTAGAATAGCACGCTGGGCTCAACTGAGTGATAAAAGAACACCAGCAGTTTCACCAATTATTGTGCACTTGAAATTAAAATGTTGTAGAATATCAGCATGATAAAAAAGATAAAAAATCAGGAGCGGTTATTTATAGGAGAGGAAGTATCACCTATCAACCCTGTGAGCCCAGACCAGTGAGGCATTAAATGTTTTCATATCAGGCATTTAGCTGACGTGCTTCTCAGAGCTTCAGTGTCGTCTTCTGGGAAGGACCAATAGGTAGACGTGTGTTAATAGCTGTGAGCATTGAAGGAGGGCTGCAACTAATGATTACAATTAATCAGCTAATTATTTAGTCCAGAAATATCACAAATCCTCACATTCAAGCTAAAGCTAGATGATGTTCAGCATTTTTGCTTAAAAATGAATTGATTATCAAAATAATTGCTGATTCATTTTCTGGCAATCAACTTATTAGTTATGGACTAATCATTTCAGCTCTACACTGAAGTGTATTTTTTGTTTCATGATGGCCTCTGTAACTACGAGATCACCCTGACTGCAATAGTTTGTGTCCAAAAGCTGCAGAAACTAAACGTCTATTTGTATAATTATACAGGAAATCCAGAGGTAGATTTTTTTAAACACCAGGTAAATGTTTAAGCTATGCCTTAATTTGTTGACTGGGGAAAACCTAATTCTGTAACCTGAATACTGTGCTCAAAACAGCTCCCTTTTGGTGGTTATTTGAATTTGTGAAAAGCTCGGAATGAGAAGTGAAAGAGGCACAGATGAGCAGTAAACGCTGCAGAACGTAAAGGAAGCTCTGCCTATCATTACTAGTTAAATGTTGACAGGGACACATGCGAAGCAAAAGCTAAAATACAGCAGTTCTCCCAGCAGGTGATGGGAAGTAAATGTCAGTTTCCTTGAGGTGTCCATCTTCTTACAAACAGCTATAATGATGGAGAAATGTGTGTATAAAGTATGTGTTTAAAGAATCCTTTGTTTGCTCTCTGTGTATTGGGCATCCATGGCTCTGTAGGTGCACAGC
The DNA here is from genome assembly GCA_033238685.1 of Lates japonicus. NCBI lineage: Eukaryota > Metazoa > Chordata > Actinopteri > Centropomidae > Lates > Lates japonicus. The sequence continues at coordinate 3,153,159 of BRZM01000031.1, forward strand.
AGTTGTTCTTCCTCTCACACTTGTTTCCTCATGTGTTGCTGTCCACTGAGAAACAGCTCTCTGGAGAAAAAATATGTTGATGTTTGTTTTTTTCATAAATAATTTGAAATGTTACAGTACAGTGGCCCCTTCTGCACACAATTCAAGCATATACACATCACTGTAAAAAAAAACAAAAACAAAAAAACAAGAAGCTTTAGCTACACTGTGTAATTCACATTTGCATATATCTGAACACGAATGTATCTTACCAGTGTGACAACGTAATGTTTTAGCACAACAGAAAAGTGTTTATGAATATATTTTTTCACATGAATAGATTTAAAATGTGTGCAGTGTTTACCAAAATGACAGATGGCGGCTTTTTGCGTGTTTATCTGTGGTGTTAAGAGGAAATGCTGCAATTAAATCTGATTTATTTAATTAGACTAAGCGGAGAAAGAGCTGTGCTTCAGGAATAAATGCTACGAACTGGTGGACAAAAAACTAACCTAATATGAGATTTAAAGTAGGAGTTAAAAAGGCAAATGAAACAAAAGGTCAGACTCCTGACAAGAGCATAAAGATTAAATATGTGATTAAATGAGCATTGTACAATGTAAGTAACCTATATTTGTCTGTTTCTATCATATACATTGCATTAATTCCTTTTTTGAAACCCAGCCTTGACATCAAACATTAGATTGCAGGGTTGGAATTATAAGAATCCATATTAGTCTTGCACTCACATCTATTTCTTTGTCTTGTTCACTGGACGGTGTGAAAGCTGTTGGGAATCGACAGCAGCTGGGTATTTAAATAGCCCTGCCTGCCTCATCATATGGTTGCTATGTATATTTTCAAGATAACGTCCACGTATAAGAGACCTCCTCCCACCTGAGCAGCTATATAGATTCACGCTTGCGCTGCTTGTGGCTGAAAAAGAGAGATTTGCTGGAGTTGCAGACATAGCAACTTGCGTATGAGTAATGTTTTGCATCCACATGTCCACGGGTAGTAATCAATATCGAGCTACACATTTGCATCGAGATAAATCCGCTGATGTGGAAGTGGGGTGATTCAGGAAAGCTTATTGGGAAAAAAATAACAAGTGTGTGAAGGATGTGAGGGAGGAGGAAAAAAAAAATGTGCAGGAGGCAGAAGGAATGATGGAAAAATCAGATGTTGGAGGAAAAGGAGATCAAAAGTAAACAGATGAGTGAACAGCTGGCACAGAAATGGGGTGATACAGAGAAATGAATGGTGAAGAACAGGATGAATGATCTGTGACATTTTGAGAATATGAAGGAATTGAAGATAGCTGTAGATAGGAGAGTATAATGGTAGATGTCATCTTTTCAAAGAGCGTCTTTCTTTTCTTAACTCCATCTTCTCTCCGTGTTCTTTTTTTTAACCACCTCTTCCCCATCTCCTCCTCTCATTTCTACCATTCCCAGCCCCCATCCTTTGTCTGGCATCCTGCTTCTCTCTGTTCAGTTTTTACCCGCGCTCTCAATTAGTCATATGTTGAGCTGAGGGTCAAACAGGACATTAACAGTGCAGGACTGTAGGCAGCTGTGTGTGTGTGCGTGCGGGTAAGATCTACATGGATGTACCTCTCAAGCTGACATTGTCCTGAATCTCTCCCCTAAGTGCACTCAGGAAACCATTGTGAGGCTCAAAGGTGTGAAATCAATTACAGGGAGAGAGAGGGAGAGGCAGACTTTTCAGAATCCTTGGGTTTCACAGAGCCAAATGTAAAACTTTTTAATGCTACCTGGAACTGAATTTAAGATCAATTTAACAGCTAAAATAGAGGAAAAACCTGTCAAAACTGTTATATTCCTGACTTACTAAAATGTAAAAAGGAAGAAGAAGTAGTGGATCAATCAGTGTCAACATGCCGATGCAAGCGATAATCTCACTGTCAACATACTTAACATAAGAAAATTAAACAGGCACCACTACCATACCTGTAAGCGGTAAAAATTAATTTTATTTTAATTGATGTCAAATTTTTACCTTTAATTCATTTCAATTATGCCTCCAATAAATGGTAGAATACAAATTATCTAAATGTAGAGACTTTAAATAAAACTTTCTTTAATTTTACAATCTTGCATGACTCTATTTGTGAGATATATATATATATAAATTTAATTAATCAATACATTTGTTTTGTACTTTCATGTGAGTTCAAAAAGAAAAATTAGCATTTTGTAATATATCAGAAGGATCTTAACAAAGTGGTCATGAGAAAATAAAATGGAACAAAATTTAAGTCTACGTACAAACTCCAGAATATAGCCAGATGTGTTCTTAACTTACCTTAATTATCTGAATCTAAATCTTTATGAAGCGATTTGGAACAGTCCTCATAAACATCCTCTTTGCCTTTTTCACGAACCTAAAAGAACAAATCAGTAAGGGTAGTCATGAGAAAAAAATCCATATGCAGCTGTTTATGTTTGAAGTGTTTCTGTGGAAAAGCGGGTCTACAGAGGAGGAGAAGTCAAGAAGTCGATAAAGATGGCACCCTCAATTTCCTCTTAAAACACACACAGGCAGGCTGATTGCATTTGAGAGTTAGGCGGCGCCTCCAGCACATCTCCTAATCGTGCTGTAAGTGAGTTGGAAAATGACAGCGTCTGTTGTCTGCACTTGGGATCGCAAACCAGGAGGCAAAAGCTTTGCTGTGAGAACATCCTCCCCATCTCTGTGTTTTATACCCACACCATTAACCAGCAGACCTCCCTTGTGTCTAACACTATTGTCTTAATTCCATGCTATATCATGCTAGAGACAGACTAAAGAGAAGCGTATTATACTAATTTCTTTAGCTTCGATACATTAGCCTCTTTTCATGTCCTGCCTTTCCTCTCTCTCTATCTTTAAATCAGATGATAAATGACTGCGTTAATAAAATGAACAGTCTCCTGAATGATGATACATTATTTGGGGATTTAATATTATCTGTGGCAACTGGTGGAGAAGCTGTGAGGAGTGTTAGCGAGAAGTGCATAAATAGACATGACTCTGTGTTTTGTGTGTCCATTATTAAGGAGCTGTGGTGGTCAGCTCTGAGAGCAGTAGCGATAAGGATGCTAGCTGAACATTGCCAAGCATCCATTTCCTCTTTTACTCCTGGTCTAAAAGGCCCTTCATGAAACACAGAGTACACACACACACACACACACACACACACACACACATTGCGCACACACAGACACACGGACTGCTGTCCTCATGTTCCCCTTCACTCAAAGGTGAGCGTCAGTATCTTTCCAATTAAATAGGTTAAAAAACGGGTATACCTTTACCCCGGCCTTTCTAACTTCATCTCTTTCTGATCTTATTTTTAAACTAAAATCATTAGCACAGTGGTGAAAACGAGAAGCTCTTTTTAAATGGGATCCAATACTGTAAATGGGCCTCTGGTCTGTGATCAATTGTCGGTATAAAATAACACATAATTCAAACGAAAGCTATTTAGTAGATCATATTCTGTACTTTCTTGGATTTTTAAATTGTATTTAGAAAGTACTTAGTCATTGCTTGTTCCAGTATGGTTTTAGTTTTCGAAAAAAAAAATCACCTTTAATTCTCCCTTGAGCCATGGTCTACTGTATTTATAGGCATGAAACTAAATAGCTCCGTTATATCCACGTTGAAATAGTTGACAGAGAATGTGAGACAAAGAGAGAGATGCATTATTCACTAAATCAATAGTAAATAGCAGGGGTATGTCACATTCATATATATACCCTCTATCTCACAAACACACACACACATCTATGTACACACATTCACAGACACACCCTATTATGGGGTCTGCTGCATGTGAACGTACAGCGTATACCCCTCCGTACCATCTTTCCACCCATTCGACTGAATGGTGTGACCGCACTTGCTTGACAAATGCATTAGAAACAGCAGCAGAGATTTTAATGTGTGAGCCCGACCCTCAGCTGTCACATTCAAGACTCGGTGCATGCACGCGTTCACACACACACACACACACTCACACATGAGCACACAATCCACACACCCACACAGTTGCGATAAGGCCTGAGCGCTGGTAGTCATTTAGTTCAGCTTTGTCTTTTTACAGCGTCTCCCTGATGAACTGCAGAAAATGCTAGCACTTGCAGTATTTGAATTATTAGCAAAACGGCACAGCTTTGACTTAATCCAGTGATGCTTATAATCTGTGCTCTGTGTGTGTGTGTGTGTGTGTGTAACAATACGAAAAAGAAAAACTGGATATGTAAATGAGAGAATGCTGCTTATCTTTTGTACAAAAGTGTGTATGTGACTGCTTGTGTGTGTGTGTGTGTGTGTTTTAAGAAGGTACCCACCAATGAAAGCAGCTTTTTCTTAGATATATTATATCAGAATTGTGTCAAAGGAGAATTGATGTGGGAAAAAATGAACCTATGACCATGGAGGAATCACAGCTCTCTTTGTGTCAGAGCATAAAGAGATATGAGTGTAAATCAAATAAATAAAATTGCCATCACTCAATATCTCCTCTAAGATTGCAAAATGAAACATTGGTTTTGTGCCTGATAAAACCGCTGCATGTCTGACTTGTTCTATTGACTGTTATAAATCAGGAACAGTAGCAGTGTTTATGGGTGCCTGGATCTTATCACCACCTTTTTCTCTTGTAAATATATTATTTGATTGTCTGGCCTTTGGTTTAAGTACCAGATCTATAAATTTACAAGTTCCTGCCTGATGCTTGCAGATGATTTTGCTGGGCGTGCCAAAGGAGCACTAACCCTGATGACTCCTGCAGGTTGCCAGTTCTGGGTAGGGCAGGCAGACCTGGCTGGCTTGAGGATGGATGGGTAGATAGCTGGATAGCTGGCTGGGCAGCTGACTGGGTGCTGGGCTGGCGAGGCAGAGAGCTGTAAAAAACAGGTCAGCTGTTTGGCAGAACATTCAACTGTAATGCTGGTCTGTGAAAATGCCGATGTTCTGAAGATGGCGGATGTAAGCTGAAAGGACTCCGGCCCGTTGCTATCTACAGCGGAGAGGCGAGTTTATTTTCAAAGCTAAATGTAAACTAACTTTTATAGGCGCCAGGAAACCACAACCTTCTACTGTTACAGTAATTGGTTTGACATAATAGCTGCTAGTCTAGGTATATTGAGGTTGGTAATTATGGATTGTGAGTCTCGGTGAACAGAGACTTCCCTGACACACAAGCAGTCAGTAAAAAGCAAAAAGCAAGTTACTCTCACATAGACTTAGCACAAACACAGGCAGAACACACCACGTATACAAACGAAGCGTACACACAGACACATAGACATGCGCAGCTATACACTTACACCTCAGACCTACACACTCTTGTAAAGCCATCACAGACAGCGTGCGGCTTTCGGCAACCACCATTTACAGGGCTGCTCTGGAATGTTCAATTAGAATTATTATTTATACGCCATCATTTCTAAACGTACAGACATCATGCCACACAACAAAAGTACCATTTCAGTTACGGTGCCATTACCTCCACCTCGCAGCATCATAATCATAGTCCCTTAATTAGCGGCGTCTTGATGTCTTTCTCATGAAGGCCCCATAGTGTAAATGGGACATATATAGCGGTAGCCATGTCAGTCATTGTGCAGCCATGTGAACTCCACATGAGTATGAATGTATGTGCGCTACGTCTCATTGTAACATATATGGCGAGGGCGGGGGTGGGGGTAGGGGGCACGCCCTACAACTTGTCAGTGCTCATATATGGAGGAGGAATGGTGTGTGTGTATGTGGAGGGAGAGGAAATGGAAGGGTGAAATGGAATGAAATGGAAGAGGGAGAGAAAAAGAAGAGAGAGAGGAGGAGAGGAGAAAAGGGCACTGAATGAGAAATGTACGAAAGCTTATTCTTGTGTAGCCACCATTTTTACACAGGCGATGCAGTTTTTTGTCACTGTTAATTCTTTTTGGAGAAGCATGGACTACAGAATATAGATACCCCCGCTCTCATGATATGTACAATAATCACAGAATATAGAGGATAATGAGCAGCCACACCTGTCACACACCATATGTGTTCATCATATAAAGATGACTGCCTTGTCCAAATATTCTGTTCGCATTTCCACCTTATTGCACACTCAGAGTGGCTCTGTCTCACTGTAGGTGAGTGCATGACCTGAGCACTTTCATGTCAGGTTCGACACAGCTCTCCACCCATGTAGACCCTTTTCTAACCCTAACTTTTCCTGTCTAGCCCACACGGTACTAACCGATAAATGGCAGAAAAATGGTCTGGAAAAAGATGAGAAGTAAATCACGTGTTAGATGAGAGATATTTTGTCAAGAAAATGGGTCTATCTGAATGCAGAATATTATGTTCCTTGATTACAGAATAATGCCATTTAAGAGCATTTGTTAAATCATAAAAGCTTTGACTGAATGCTAATATACAATGCTACTATAAAAGTCACTAATTTCACACCCCTCTACAAAAGATCTACACAATCACATGGGCAGAGTTAACAAAAGCCACATAAGGATAAAGAGCACATCTATTCTGACAGTTGACACAAAGAATTGATAATGTCATTGTCATATGGACAGGGCCAGACCCGTCTACAGCCTTGTGAGGCGGAGGCTGAGATAAAGGCTCGGCTGGTGCTGCATGGCCCGGTGGAGAGTGGGAGGTGGGATGGCGGCCAGCTGTCAAATGGGACAAGTTGAATAAGGCGTCAGGGACTGAGGCGAGAGAGGACGAGAACACAGCAGCGCAATGCGCACATGTGATCTTCTGGAGGCAGATGCCTTTACAGGACAAGCTCCAGACATGATGATCAGGCGTACTGTACACACATGCGCACTGAGGCACCCTGCATATACATTCAACATACAACCCCCACCCACCCACATACACGCACACTCAGAATATGACACGAGACTGCACATATGATCTGCCGCCCTTTGTCTGGGTTCATTGGTCAGTAATGGCCGGCAGTTCGACACATTGTGCTCCTGCTCCCATTCTTTCTCTTTCCCTCTCACACACACACACACACATATGCACACCAGCAGTCATGTGCATGGCAGATGACCCCTCCTCGCACACATGTGTTTTAACTTCATTCTCTATGGTACCTGTCTATCACACATTACAGTAGTGTCATGACCGCCAACCAACCCGCCACCCCCCACCCCCCTCCTCTCAGTCTCCGTGTCCTCAGAACGCACCCCCACCCCCACCCCAACCCCCACCCACCGGGTGATCATCTGCTGTGACCGTGTCCTCCTATCACCGTGAGTCAGGAGTGTTCGACAGTGATGGGTGGGTGGGAAGGTGGGGAAGGTGAGGAAGGGGGGGAGGGGGGGTAGATGGTGCTGTTAAGAGGGGCACCCTATTTGACTGATTTTAATTTTTCCGATCAGACATGATCACTGACAGAGAGAACTTTCCCACCCGTCAGCGGCCGTGTGAGTGGTGCTACAGCGCCAGACCGAGGGGACCCTTTGTCTCCCACCAGCACCACACACTGGGAGGGACGGCGTACGTTCACACACATATACTGTACGCCTGGCTGGCGTTACACACACTCTCTCTGACAGCAACTACGCAGACGGTTACACACTACTCTGCTAGACTACCAGCACAGTGGTGAAACACGGGATACGATTAGTGACAATACCGACATCCTGAAGCACATCAGTGGCTGCACACCTGTGTATGTAAATCTCTACAATTCGATACATCCCTATGCGAAAGCAATGTGGAATCACTTCATTGTGTGCATGTACAACATATGTGTCAAAGTGTGTGTGTGTGGGAGTATGTGATCGTGTCCTCAGACTCACCTGGCAGCACCCCTGGAGCTGGTTGTCGTGGTAATGCAGCCTCAACTGGGGTTGCAGAGCTGTGACACATGATGTCCCTCCTCCCTCTGACTCTCACTCTTTCTGCTGTAGTATAGGATCAGTAGCTACACACTAGCACTGACAGAAGAGGGGGAGACAGAGAGGAGGGGTTCTTATCGAGCCTGGCGGACAGTACCACCGGCTGCGCAGAGACGAGGAGGACACTGGGGGCAGAGCTGGTATGGACGATACTGATAACGCCTCCGAACCACCCTGCTGTCTGCGCTGAAATGGTCTCTCCCTGCTCCCGCTGCTCTGATTGGACAACACGCTTCCTCCTTCATCAAAATGTAAAATTCCAAGACAGAGAGAGTAGTGCTTGTGTGTGTGTGTGTGTGTGTGTGTGTGTGTGAGAGAGAGAGGGAAAGAGAAGGTGTGTGTCTGAGAGAAAGACAGACAATGCAAGAGAAAAAATAATGTGTACCTTATGTGTGTATTTTTGAAATATTTGTCATGCAGACTAGTATGACCATATGCATGAATAGGAGTGTGTGTGAGTGCCTGTGTGTGCGTGTTTGCCTGAGCGTTCATGTAAATGTGTGTGTTTGCGCCTTTGTGTCAGGGAGACTGATATACAGAATGCCATTGTCTGTGTGGGCGTGTAATAGAGGAAGAGGTAGTCGAGGGAGAGACACAAGACAAAGAGAGCGAGAGATAGGAAGACATGGTGAGTGTGTGTGTGTGTGTGTGTGCATGTGTTTGTGTGTGTGTGTATGTGTGATAAAGGGAGAGAAAAAGAGAGCAGTGTGTACGGCCTGAGAGCTGTCATCATTAGTCTCTCCGCAGCGGCTGGTGTTGGGCTGCAAAGGGGCTTGTCAGTCAGTTTCTGTCTCAACATGTCACACTGGACAGACACACACACGTACACACACACACTTTCCCAGAGGAGATCATGTCAAGATTGGGGCCTGGTTGCTCTGACAAGCTGATCCAACCCCCCGCAACCTTTCACCCTGCTTCTCTGACTCCTCCGCAACGGTGCCATACGCAGGATCAATGCCCTGATTTGTCGGTTTAACTATGAACTGAAAACATTTGACAAAAAAAGGGGCAGGTAGAATAAGACGAGGCGTATAAGGAGCACAACACGCAGAAAGGCAGTAAAAAGGGCGAGAGGGTGGCAAGAGGCAGATGGCAGCGAGCGCTCACACACGGCCGAGTCTCCTGAGAACTAACCGGTGAAATACTGCTGACTCACTGTGCTTGTGGCAGGCCCTAAAACGCACACAGATCAACCAAAAAAACCCAGCTAATTCACACAAAACTCTTCAAGACAAATCACTGATTCCTGATAAATACCAATGTAGGGGTGAGTGAAAAAGAACACACAACAAACAGCTTTTCGTTCCCGTCCAATCGATCCCCTGTAGTTCGCTGCAGTGGGGAGTTTTATGCTCACACATAAAACAGACCTTCCCTTTTTCCTGGCTTTTCTCTGTCTCTCTCCTGCTGCCGATTTAATTACCTTCTATATTTATCGGAGCTCAAGATGCTATTTTGGTTTCGAGACTCTTGTCACTGATATCGGGAGGCTACATTATTCAGAGTGAGAGCACCGGGGGCCGTCAGACACAGAACAAGAGCGCTGTTGTTAACCCTATGGAGAAGGACGGAGGACTGATCACGCTTACAACATGGCTGATCGTGTCTGTGTATTGTCTAATGTTCGTATTCTGTACGCCGTGAAGCTGTGATTTTGCTCAAACTGTGTAAACAGCAGTGGTCTAAGGTGTGGTCTGTCTTTCTTGCGTCTCCATTTTCTGACTGCTTCATCTCAAATCTCAGCTCTGGTGCATCAGGGCTGTTTCACACAAAGACGCACAAATACCCACGTATACAAACGGGTTACCACAAACACACAAACACAGAGGTGCGTGTATGCTTGTGCACAGCATACCCGTGCATACACACACACAAACACACACAGCAACACACACAGCCAGTATAGATTGGTGTCCTCCATATTTGGTTGTGATTTATGATTGCTCTTCAGTAGAGGCCACAGTCATCTAGGAGATGATGGCCATATTGATCTGATAAACAGTTTCATTTACTGCCAAAGCCTGCCATTCATACTCACACTTATACACACTCTGTGCACATTCGCACACACACAAACACACACACACATAGCAAAGACACATAGATTCACAGCAGGAATAACCCAGCTTTCTGCCTCATCAATTCCCCACCTCCTCCACGTCTGCTTTTCTGTTTCTCTGCTCTTTCTCTTCTCCTCCCCCCAGGCCACCTCACCCTCTCCTCTGCTCTCAACACGCTTTAACCCGTTCCTCCGCTGCCCTCGTTCTCGTTCTTTCTACCAGCATCCTCTGCCAGTCACCTGGTTCTCTACCAATAATCTCCCCCGCGCAACCATGGCCTCTTTGTCTCTCTGTTAAGCTCCACATGGCTTCACTCTAAGGTTATATCTCAGTTTGCCAATATTTCCCAGCAAGCATTTGACAGCAACATGCAGGAGGTGACTGAGTTTAACATTACCGTGGACAAGATTTTGTACAATATGATATCATGTCCTTTTCAAAAGACATCTTATATTTTATTTCTTAGATACATATTTTTTCAAGTCTATCTTAATGCAGCACTCACATGTACACTGAAAGATTTGCTGGTCACTGTAATTATTTCCTCTGTGTGATAACTTAGTAGCGTGATTATCATGTAGAAGATGGGGGACAACATTAACAGCCATAGTTCTGCAGAAGCCAGTATGATGCTTCAGTAGTTAGACAAACCCAGAGGTTATGTTCATCCTGGTTGTGTGTAGGTCTCAGCAACTGACAAGGTCAGCTTTTTCATTTCAGCAAAGACACGGTCAGCAAGGAAACACTTCTGGAAACACAATGAAGGATTTTTTGTTCTAACAACACAGTAACTTTGGGAGGTACCCATTTTGATTTGACTAATTCAGACTGCTGAACCCTTATATTAGCTTTCCCCCATTTCTTTCAGTGTTGTGGGGCTACAGAGGTATCACAAACATGTTGCTTCTCGGCCAGTATGGACAGGAAGGATGATTACAGCAAGCAACAATATTTTTAACATACATATAGGCATTTAAGTATTGTATTAAAATTGAACTGAAAATATCTCATCCTCGATGAGGACGATTCACACATAGTGGCAACCATAATGACTTAAGATGTTGTCTAAACATTGATATCAGCTCTATATTTACACATTTTGCTGTGTTGTTATAGTACAGGTGAACCTCCTCTGCCCAAACCTTTCTGATTTTTCTCATTTTTGACTGCAGTCCTTTGGCAAGATGTTCTAAAACAAATAACATGACAGGAGAGATTGCCTGAAAATATGCACAGCTGTCCCCATATTTTAACAATTATCAGTTTTGCTCTTTCTGTGACAGCCGGCTTTTCACCCCACCTTCAAGTGTGGCCATTTGAAACAGCTTAACACATTTTTACCGTATGAAGTGGTCAAACAACATGCCACACAAACTTGTTTTTTTAAAGCATACCCCAGTAATAGTGCCTTTATTCCCATTTGCACATCTGAAAAGCAGCATATGGCTTTTATCAGTAGCTGATGTTGCTACAATGTAGCATAGTATTTAGCTATGACAGTGGCCATGAAGCCAGAACAGCAATAGCCAAGGCTGAGATAGTGCCAGCTGTACAACATAGTGCAACACAGGGGCCAAAGAGTCAGTGTAGCAAAATTGGTGATCAGTCACCCACAGACAGTTTATAGTTATGATCAGTAGCAAAAAAGAACGTGGCCATTTCATGTGTTAAATATTGCAGAGTCTGTCAGGGTTGTCCACTTCAGCAGTGATAGACCACATTCACATTAAAACAGATTTTATTTCATTAGTTCATTATATTATTTAATTTACTTTTTTAGTACTGATGTCAGGAATTAATCTGGCATTAGAAGGACTAATGTTTTCCAGAGTTTCACTACTGTTTAATTGGTGTGATGGGTCAAACTGCCTTAATTAGCCCTACTGGTAACTCTAAAATTAGTAAGAGAGTTTTAGTGTCTGATGACGGTCTAAACGTTCACTCAAAGGCTTTAACACTCTGACAAGAATATCAAACTCTCTCTTTTTGGAAGGAAAATGGATATATGTAAAGATATACTGAATATCAATCTTTTGATTGTTGAACCTGCTTCATATGGGTGTCTCCTGTGTATGTGCGTTTGTGTGTGTGTGTGCATCAGTTGTGAGTAAACAGATAGAGAAGCATGGGGAAAACGCACACCAGTGAGTGCACACCATATTCATACACACAGACACACACACACACATACACACAAACACACACAGAGTAGAAGGCTTTCAGTTTCTAAATCAATCCCACATCCGTAGCTAATGTAGTACTGGGCCCTCTTCAGGAAGCATTAGGCCTATTAGTCAAAGTGCGTACGCATTCCTGTATGTGTGTGTGTGTGTGTGTGTGTGTATGTCTGTGTGTCTGAGAGTGTGTAGAAGCCGCACACTCAGCAGTAGCCGATCTCAGTGGATCCTGTGGGGTCAGCAGGTGCAACAGGGAATGAGGGACCATCTTATTGTGTGTGTGTGTGTGTGTGTGTGTGTGTGTGTGTGTGGGCGCGCATTCCCTCCCCTTGATATCCTCTGGGCTCTTTATCGCTCTAAAATTATCCTCCATTTACTGGAAGACGCTGGACAGACAGAGGGAAAGAGAAATATGGACACTCTAGTTTGAATGTCTTCCTGGATCACTTATGGGTGCAGAACTAAGAGACAAACAGACTTCTTGCCTCGTCAAATAATATAATTTAATACTGTATGTGTGGATAAGCAGAGCTAACCAGAGGAGACATTTAAGCTTCGTAGAACAACAAAAAAAAATAATCTGAAATGCTCATGTTACATTGGCTCTAGCTGCAAAGCACACAGCCACCTTTGCTGCACATAGGTTACTTCCTATGCCGCAGAGATACCGCATAGGCTGCTTGGGTCTTCTATTATAAGCTTCAAATGCATTTAGGATTGATTTTGACTTTAAAACATGTGCACTTATCCTTTAAGAAAGTCTTTTTGCAACAGTGTTATAAGTTTTTCCTATTGCTAGATAGCCAATATTAGCATTTACAGCATTAATAGCTTATCAGTCTACAAGAAATATTGCAACTTCATTCCTCTACTCGCCAAGAGCTGTCTCCGGCAGTGTAAAGCAATGCCACTGTTAACTCTTGTTTTGCTTGTATTTCTATCACTTTTCTTCTACTGAAGTCAGTGTGCTAACCAGCTAGCCCCAGCCAGTCTTGTCTCATAATACAACTTAGTGATAGTGAGTCACTAATGTCTGGTCTGCCCTCAGTTCAACATGAGAGGATGAAGAAGTAGCGCTGCTCAAAGGGCGTATTCCAACCTCTTTTCTTGTAGACGCAATGATAGCTAAAACTCTCAGTAAGAAAACAACTGTTGCTAACAATGCTAACATTGGCTATGTAGTGATATGAACTTACATATAGCACCTTTAACAATAATACCAGAAAATAAATATAGCCATTGCAAAGCAGTAGTTTTATTCTCAGTTATGAGATGCAACTCCAGGGACATAATTACATGCATGACCAATCTCTATATAATAAAGTAAATGAACAAACAAATACTGCAGGGAATATGATTAAATCACAATATGGCTGATCACATACAACACATACATCACTACAATGTGTCGCAGTGGTGCTATCAATGGGAGAAATTCAAGATCAAACTATAAATCAAAACGTATGCCACAGACTCCTATTAACCCTTGTGCTGACTATAAATCCAGTTTAGATTGTTTGACTCCTCATACAACATAAACCATATTGGCTTCTTGAGATTTATGCCACCATCCCTATACAGTGGAGATAAATGGAAATTCTTTTGTGGCGCCCCAAGCTTTGAAAAATTACATTTAAAAAATTCAACAGCACCATCTCTTTCCAGAATTAGTCTGTCCCGTTACTCAGGATAATCCAAAGACCTCACTGTAAACAATTTTCTGACAGACTAATTTTCAAGTAGAAGATAGTTCAGTGTAAAACAATGCGATTATTGGATTATCCACAGTAACAAGGACAAAATATTGCAGCTGAATTTTTGAAATTATGCCTTAAAATTAACTGCAAAGCCTGTCCATGTTTAAAAATCTGGAGTGAAACCTGCCTCACTCTGCTTAAAGGAGACCCAACCCCCCAATAATCATTTTACATGTCTGTCTTTTAGTGGAAAGTTTTGTGATGACTAGTGTTCTGAGATGAATCTGCACGCAGACAAAAATTCTGAAAGAAATCTTCGCTGCTTTTACTTACTATACTTTTGGCACAGACAGTATATTTTAAGAGCTGGTATCAGCCTTTAAGAACCCATCTTAATCAAACACTACCATCTTTACATCTTTGTGTGACATCCTTTCATCTTACATCATGGATGGCTCTCCATTTCCTTTTTGTCTCCTTCCCTCATATGGCCTTGTGCCCCCCTCCTCCTCACACTGTATTTGTCCCTCAGGATTTTCACCGCCTGAGGTGGATCAAGTCTCTGTAAATCAATATCATCCATTCATGTGGGTGCAGCTCATACATGATCATGTGAACATGTGCACTTACAGACACAGACACAGAAGTTAAAGCACCTACAGTATATAATTGTTTAACTATACGTAAGACCCACAAGACCAAGAAGAGATGGACTAAAAATTAGTTTTGTCATTATTGCAAAATAAACTGAAGTTGCTTGGACTTTATCTCAGCGTGCATTTGATGAACGCAGGAGAGAATATCAGGAACACCCATATAAATAATAGCCTTTACTAACGCCAGCAGTAAGTACTCAGATCAGTCAGACAGGGCCAGTTAATAGACCCGTAGAGATGCTGAGGAGAGAAATGAGGGTAGAGGATGGAGAGAGTCAGTGGAAAAGTGAGAGGGAGGAGAGGAAGGAGGAAACTAAGGGAGAAAGCGAGACAGTGAGACTGGCCATTATAAATCATATCCGCTGTTGGCGCCGGCTACGTATCCTAGCAACCAGACAGACCCTCCGCCTCTCCACCATCCCCTTTCTATCTTCCGCTAACAACCTGGTCACTCCTATTACCCATACTGCACTGGGCCATGCCCCAGAAACTCATGACAGAGTGCGGTTTGTGCTTACAGCTAGCTGACTGATCTGCTCAGGATTTGTATTAAGCTAATCAAACCTCATAAGAGCTGACCCCAGAACAGCGCATTATGAACAGATAATAGACATACTGCAGATGCCTGTCGTACACACACAACCAATGAATGCACATAAAACAGTGACATGTTCAAAATTCAATTCTGATATGTCTGGCAAAGACAAATCACAGCCAAAAAGCCCACATAGCAAGCTACAGTCACTCACATTCCAGACTTCATCCATGCTGTCTTGAGCTATAAGTCCCATATATCACTACCTTTATGTTATTATGATTAATGTGTGTGTTCGCTGTCATACTGTCACGGCTTACGTAACTAAAACTGAGGTTTTATTAATTTATATCAATAACACCTGCTTCTCCTACTACAACATGTCAAAATGTCTAGTGTGAAAAAGGCCTGTGGACCATTTTGTACAAACATGAAATTATGCACTGCATGCGTAAACGGATAGCAACCAACCAACTCTGGAACGTCATTTTTTCAGAGCCGTCTCACTGTCCATAATTTATTTTAAGTATCATGCAGCTGTTAGCAGCTCCTCTGTTTCCTTTTGCATTGCAGCACACACAAAAACTGTTTTTACAATTTCAGTATGCACACTGGCTGAGTGTATTTAATTTTGTTCCCATATCAGTGTAAATACATGACACACACAAAACCTGCTTAGAATTAGTCTGCAGTGCACTGGGACACAGATTTAGTACCATCGACTGCCTGTAATCATCTGAAATCCAAACGCTGCTTTGTTCATTTCAATAACTTGGGGAAAATCTGAGATAAAACCAAATGTTTGCACATTCAGCGATTGTTAAAATTATCATCGGGTTAACAACATATTGACTAAAACATGACGTAAAGATGCATCATAGTGTCATAATTAGATTTATCATAGGACCTTTGGCATGTTTCTATAGTTTCTACAGTAGAGTTCTGAATGCAGGACTCTACAGCATGAATGCTATATAACTTCACACTATAGTACACACCTCCAAGTACAGTCAGTTGGATTACACAATAAGACAATTTAGAACAAATTGTAATGACTCTGCCTGTTTTGTGAGATTTCCTCCTGATTGTCCCACGACTGAGGAGACTGAACAGGCCCTTTGTTTATGTCAATTTACTGCCAGACCAGCAGTTACTGATTTTGAGCCCCTGATAAGACAGGAGGAAGAGCATATGCTGTATAACCTCGAGCTAGCATGACTAGCATTTAGTTGTTGAGCAGGCCGGCTCAAAGCTGCAGCTTTATGCTGTCTCCTCACTAAAAGCTTCACCCAGTTACTGGTCTCCAGACAGCTACAGTCTTATACTACCCCTGCTCCTCTTTGGGCTTGGCTACAGCCTCATTGTCTGGCTTATGAAATTTTGAGTACTCAGCAGAGTGAACAGACAGTAACACACACGAAGGGCGAGTGTGTGCATCTATGAGAGCCAAGGAAATGAAGCACTCAGGAACCACTCAGTCAACCCATAGTCCGAGAGCCACCAGAAGTGGGTGGTGTGAGAGGAAAATTGTGTTTGAGGAATGAAGGACAAAGTAGCCAAAGTGTGTGTGAGTATGTGTGTGTGTGTGTGTGTGTGTGTGTGTGTACTTATAGAACACAACTATGCCACCTTGTGGATCAGGATTGTCAGGACTTGCCTCAGGACTTTTCCTCTACCTGTGAGAAAGAAAATTATAAATCATTTAAGGGTGATTTTACGCCCTTATTTTATGCTCATCAAAGCATTTGAAATATTAAAAATTATATACAAGGACTTGTGTGAGTAAAGCCTGTCAAATAATGTATTTTTCTTTCTTACATAATGTACATAATTGTACATAATGTGTGTTATTTTTAGATACATTTAAATCCCATACTATGCTGCTGAATGAGGAGGATCCCAGTTCCTGAGGTCACCAAAAAACACAAATAAGCCTACGTCTATTCAGTGTACAGACCACACAATTATTTCTTGAAGGATGCCCCTGAGCTTTTCAAGGACAACGCCTCTGTACATCTATAAGATAAAGCCCGCTTTTAAGATTTAATGAGATTCATAGTAAGAGTGAATGTTAAAAAGAAGGAAAAAGTAAGATAGCAAAAGAGCTATTCCTAAAGTGGCAGGATCACACTGTACATTCAAATCCTTCAGGATAATGAATTAGATTAACTTTTCCTTTAATCTCTGCCCTTATCTAAAATTATAGGAAGAAATTTATGCAGATAACCAAAGGTTTAATCTCTATGCCAGCAATTGTGTTTCTGCCTATTATTAGCCTAGATATTAGTGTGAGGGAAGCCAAAGTCATTTACCCTGGTTTGTCTTTGCAAGATGCAAAATAGATTTGTTTTTCCAGAGCACAAAACAGGCCTGCCCAGGCAGTGTGGGGAAAGTTTCAGTTGATATATAGGCTATGATTCCCTCTAAAACGAATGTGACTTCTTTCACCTTAGTGATCATAATGCAAGTATGTATTTTAAAATGTAAAATCATGAATGTCGACTTATCCCCTACCTTTTGTGTGTGTGTGTGTGTGTGTGTGTTTTTTTTTTTGTTTGTTTGTTTGTTTGTTTGTTTTCACAGTATTTTAAGCAAGAGCTTTAACCAGTTTATTCATGAAAGATAATCTTGGAAAAAGTAGAAAATAGTATTTCACGATGCAACATTTGACTAGTCAATATGTCATATTGGACGTACAAATTATGTTTAGCTCGTTTGTAAAACATGCATTTACACAAGTAAATTTTTCAAGCGACTAAAATATATTTTAAAAAAACATGACATGCCCTGATTGGTTGAGAGCCTCTGATTGGTTGAGTGACGTTGTAACTGAAACTTTAATTGGAATAGCAGGGTATGCTAACTGACATGCTAGCACAACAAAACCCCGGTTTTATTACTTTTATCCTTATTCTTATTTTAAGTTGTCTTATTTTAAGGATTTTAAAAGGTCAAAGTGTTTGTATAACAGTGCATTACCTTTGTTGTATGAAGCCACAGGAGGCCAACTGTGTACGTTTGGCGCAGAGGTTGTTGTTTAGGCAGTGTCTAAATTCCTCTTAGTGTTTCAGAATCCCAGTAAAGCACAATTTCGTCGTTGTTAAGATAAAGTCAGCATAAACTGGCTGTGAGAGGAATTTGCCCTGCAACCTAGAGGACGAACACAGAATCAAGACGGTGAACGCAGCCCACCTGAATTGGCTGAGTACCATTCAGAGCAGCAGGGGATCAGACCTTGCTGATGCCTCCAGGTGTAGTTGGGAATACCATATCGCGAATATAGAGAGCCACACAACAACACAAATCACCAAAGAATCCACCTAGTGTTTTCTGGAGACTCTAGCTTTTAATTAATACTCCTAGTCATCACATCACACTTTAAGTTAGCTACATGCTGTACCCACATACTTAATAAAAGTGTGTTTTGTTATATGTTGTAATTTTAACTTCAAAATGTTCCTGTAATTATTTACGAGATGTACATGAACGCATCAAAATAAATTCTGACAGTACTTTCTCACACGGTCGCGAGACAGACAATCATTACTCACCATGCGAAGGATGGCGGAGGAGATACAACCTATCAAGGAGCAGAGGTGAGTTTTTCTCATCAAAAATGCTTTTATTTGAACTTTTCTTTAACCGTGGCTGTTTATGTAAGTTTGCCTGTTATTTTTCTCTGTAATGTGACCCAATGTTGCCCAACTACATTGTTTTCTTTAACTAGCACTGACCCCATAGCTTTGACAAACACACCTAAGCCCAAACCAAACTTCCATTAAAATTGTGCCATTTTAATATAAACCGGGTTATTGGCAAATATTCAAATGTATGGTATGACCTCAGATCTACCAGTATTTTATGGTTAATTCGGGTATAAACAACTTTTGAACAATCTTATGTCTTTCTTTTCCAAGCACTGGATTTGTGTTGGTGTAAGTGTTTCTTGCTGCATTTGATGTATACCGAATTGAGCAGTGACTACTAGGGATTTCTGTGGGTTCCAATGTAATCTTTTACCAAGTCAATGTGTATGATGGAAGGCAAGTCAGTACTAAATGGACATATTTTGAATGACATAAAGGAGCAAACGGACTATCTGGGCGTCACTCTATTTATTGTTAGTTTATATTCTTTATATGTTTATATAAGTTTTCTAGAAGGAAGATTGAGAGAAGAGCTGTATAGATTGTGTATCAGGAGCACTGATAACAGAAATGTCATATGGTCAAAGTTCAATATATAGGCTAGTTTGTCTTGGTCTGTGTTTGCATGTACTTTACATTTTCTGTCTGCCTGCTTTGGTGCATGGTTGCTGTCGCTATCACAGCTCCTGGATATTAAGTTGGCTTCCCTCTTGGTGCCCCACCTCTCCCTCTCAGCTGAAAGATGCAGAAGAAAAAATGCTCAAGGGTAAGTGTGTCTTAAAGAGCTGTTGAACCACTTGTAAGAACTTGACTGGTTTTCAGTCAAGGGTTTTAGTGTTGTATTGTCTAAACACTGAGAATTGGTGTCTGCAGATGTTTTTTTTCCCCTCACAAAAAGGGTCAAAAATATCAGATCTGGTTATTGAAAAACAGGTAAACCAGTCTAATATCTACTTCACCTCCCCTCTACTGCAGGTGTAAAGAGGCCTTTCTCCAGGCAGCATGTCCGGATATCCAACGACAACTATCTGTGGACAGTAGCGTTTTCCACTCAGCCGCAACCATGCTCCCCGTCTTGCCCTCAGCCCCCTGCCCAGCAAAGGCCTCCCCTGGTTCTCCTGCATGGCTTTGGGGGTGGAGTTGCACTTTGGGCCCAAAACCTGGACTCTCTCTCCAGCAGTGGGCCGGTCTACGCCTTGGACTTGCTGGGCTTCGGCAGGAGCAGCCGTCCCCAGTTCAGCACCGACCCAGAGGGGGCTGAGGAGCAGTTCTTGGCAGCCCTGGAGGAGTGGAGGGAGAAGGTGGGACTGGGAGAAATGGTGCTGCTGGGACATAACCTCGGAGGATACCTGTCTGCTGCCTACACTCTCAAACACCCACACAGGTGCTTTGATGTGTGTGTCTATATGTGCGTGTGTGTGGGTGAGCATAGCACAACAGATTAATTTTATAGAGAACAGTGGTCAATATGTTTCTGAAATACAGAAACAAAACTCGTGCAATGTGTTGCTCCACTGCAGCAAACAGAAAGAAGAGTAGGTTTAGGTCAGAAAGTGTGGTGTTTAAAGCTGCAACCATTTGTTGATTGCCCCTATGTCAGTGACTGTTTTAATAACTGATTGTTTCTGAATTGTTTCTCACATGATGATTTACTGATTTTCATGGTCAGACTGATGGTCTGTAAAATAAAGTGCTGTCTTAGGCTGTGGGAAGTTTGATCCTAGACTAAATGATTAATCAGTTAATTGGGAAAATAACTGAAAGATTAATTGATAATGAAAATAATCATTAGTTGCAGCCCTACCAGAGTTTACTCATGTCAGGAGTTAGAAAGTAAGGACTTATAATGTTTACATTTTTCATTGTCTCCCACCTTAACACATTGTTACCAAAGTGCCAAGTGTCCTTGTGCTGCTTCAAATTGTTTAGTTTAAATGTGTACAGTATCTACTGTATATTCTGTCATGAATTAATTGGGGATTTTTTTTGTAGATTAACATTCATGCCTATTGTTAACTTAGCCATCCTGCTATTTATAATGTTAAGACTCTGTGAAAGAGTTGTGTCCACTGTTTTCACTGTTATTCTTCCATTGCACCATCTGCAAAATGAGCCCATTAACAAGTTAATGGAATTGTTACTTGGAATTGAATTTTAACATTTAACATTAAATGTCTGTGTGTGTGTGTGTGTGTGCGTGTGCGCGCGCGCGCAGGGTAAAACACCTGCTTCTGGTGGAACCTTGGGGGTTTCCAGCGCGTCCCGAGAACCCCAACCACAACTCAATCCCAGTGTGGATCAGAGCCATGGGGGCTGTCATGAGCCCCTTCAACCCTCTGGCTGGACTCAGACTGGCTGGGCCTCTAGGTTGGCACACACAAACACACAGAGATATAAACACATACTTGCGCATAAACACACTCAGATGTATTCTTCCTTCTATTTCACATTCAGTCATTTCTAGAAATTTTGATGGCTTGTTTAAGATGTGTAACATTATTAAACTTCAAAATAATGTATAAGAGGCCATGATTGAGATGAAACCACTTCATGCCAGTGGAACTGTCAGAATATTAGAAAAATATATACTTTTTGCTTCCTATCACAAAAAGATTTTCCTACTTATCTTCCTACCCTGTCTCTGTCATTTTCCTGTGTTTGTTTAGGCTTTCACTTGACTGGAAAAATCCTCTTCCTCTTTTTTATTCCTCTTTTTTCACATTTCTAAACTGTGTGGCATGAAATACAAAACACAGTGTGGATGTGGGCAGCATGGTGGTGCAGTGGTTAGCACTGTTGCCTCACAGCAAGAAGGTTCAAATCCCTGATTCGCCAGAGTTCTCTCCAGGTACTCCGGCTTCCTCCCACTCTCCAAAGACATGCAGGTTAATTGATGACACTAAATTGCCCACAGGTGTGAATGTGAGTGTGAATGGTAGTTTGTCTCTATGTGTTGGCAACTGACGATCTGTCCAGGGTGTACCCCACCTCTCACCCATTGTCAGCTGGGATTGGCTCCAGCCCCTCCGTGACCCTTAAGAATAAGCGGTGTAGATGATGGATGGATAGATGGAATGTGGAGGCCAGAAAAGGCTGCCAGTGTTTTTGGCAGCTGTCACACTAACATCTTGATTTCTTCCCTCCTCTCTCAGGTCCAATGCTGGTCCAGACCATCAGGTCTGATTTCAAGCAGAAATACTCCTCTGTGTTTGATGACAACACTGTATCTGATTATATCTACCACCTGAACGCCCAGACTCCAAGGTGAAGAACTTTTTAAGCCAATGTGCACAGATATGTTATTTCTCATCACATCTTATATATATACTGTACATCATCATGCATCTGTTTCAGCGGAGAGACAGCCTTTAAGAATATGACCATTCCCTATGGCTGGGCTAAGAGGCCTATGCTGGAGAGGATCGGGCAGGTCCAGGCTGACATTCCCATCTCCTTCATCTATGGATCACGCTCCAGCATTGACAGTGACTCTGGATATGCTTTTAAAAAAACCAGACCAGATGTGGAAATAACAGTAGGCTCCTTGCTGTGTCTCATTTTTGGCAATCACAACACCTTTATCTCTAAACAGCTGACTCCCTCTGTTCAACTGTGTGTTTGTGTTCGTCAGGTGATCAGAGGAGCGGGCCATTACGTGTTTGCCGACCAGCCAGATGACTTCAACCAGGCAGTCCTTCAGATCCTCGCCAGGACGGAGAAGAAAAGTGCGGATGAAGGAAAGAAGCAGTGAGAGTTCCTTTGTTCGGATGGTGCACAAATACATTACACAACCACAAGAGTTCAACTGTAAGCCTCTTTATCATGCACTTTACCCATCGCGGCTGAAGACACTTTACTCATCATTCCAAACTCAGGCACTCTCCAAGGCTTGAGGTCAAACGTCAGATGATGCCGCACGGTTCTTTATCTAGCCTCGTGTAAATAAGTTTTGTAAATAAATATGATGCAGTCTGCTTTGCTCACATTGTGTTTTTCCTCTCCATTTCGAAATATGAATTCTGAGAAACTATTGGGCAAACGTTGTCTTTAAAAAGAAAAAAGAGAAACTCTCTCTCACGAGAATATCTTGTTTTGGGTAGAAGTCTAAGGCAAAGTGGACAGGATGTTCCTTTTCTGACCCCTCACCCACTCTGTGAGAGATATGAGGGAGAAGTAAATAGGGCAAAGGGCTGGTGTGTTTTTCAGGAAAACTTCCCCACTTCTCCAGAGGCACCCTGACCAAGAGCAGCCAGCAGAGGGCAGCACGGTTACAGCCTGCATGTATCATCTCCCCTCTGTTTTTGCAGGACTGGCAGCAGTGAATCCCATACAAAGCGCCCTCACATGCATATTGAGTTGAGTGACCTACTCAGGAGACCTGGACAGTGATGCTCTAAGAGCAGTACGACACTCAGCTCACTGCTAAAGTCACAACTGCAGTGACAGAATAGGGTCAGAGATGTGTGGTGGACTAAAAATAGGCCATCTGTTTCAAGAGGCATCGACATGAGTTAAACAACTTGGTCCTTTACTGGGAGGCATTAATTTTGTGAATTTGTGAGTCTGCAGAAATAGCTAAACCAAGGAAATCAGTGTTTTAATTGGACATTTGTTTTTTTGTTGTGGATTGTTGTTGTGCACTGCACACTCCATTCACTAAATTCATATTAACGTTCTACTTTTTTTTACAGTATAAAACACTAATTTGGGGCAGTTAAAGCATCATCATTTTTATAAATGTGAACATGAAGATAATTAGATGTGGTAACTACTAGAGAAAGCAGGAGGCAACATATTTACAGGGTTTGTGCAGCGGCTTTGTTGTAATGAAACACCAACACCTAGTTTCTCTGGAGATTGTCAGTTTTGCCTCGACTTAAAGGTACCCTGTGGGGTTTTGACCATTAGTAGTGCTATGGAGCAGTGAGTCCAAGTGAGTCCCTGTTTTGTTTGCATCATGTATGCAGGTGTTGAGATGCACATACTGCTGCTTTCAAACTATTCCACTAATTGAAGGTTTGTGGCTGTAACACACAGAGAAGTGTAGCAATGAGACAACAAGGGCAACAACAAAGAAGAGAGCGAGTTAAGTGGCTTTGCAAGTGTTTTCTGAGTAAGGAGATACCTTCAGTACATTTAGACTTCTAGGACACACAATGTGTTTTGGTCAGAACCACTTAATGTCAACATAACTTCAGTTTGTTTGCAAGAACACTCTAACAGGGCCCCTTTAATACTGATGGCATCAAATGTGGTAAACTAAGCAAGAAGAGAGTTGACAACCCAGAGCTATCAAGCTATCAAGTATCAAGCACCCTGACCTTTACCAGTGCAATCCCTCTCTTACCTCTGTCCGTCTCTGTCATTTCTGAGGCATCAACCCGGCCCACCCGAACTGTCTCCTGGCAACAGGGTAGCCACGGAGACTGAGTCTTTTGGATCGCCGACCTGCAGGAAGTGATGCTGTGGTTGGATGGGGTAATTATGGGTTGTTTTCTTGAAGTCGCTGGCTGGCTGCTTGTCAAGGCAGCGAGGAACATTTAGCAGGAGATCCATGTGCACAGCCTCTTGGGGTTGGAAACGTGCACACACAATGTGCCCGGGCCTCTGTCCATAATACTCACTTAATAAGCCTGCAGGCTTATTCATCCTGTCTCTCTCTCTCTGCCTCTCTCTCTCTCTCTTTGTCACCCACTCAGTCACATGGGCACGAAATCATTTCATTAGGAAAAGTGAAACAAGTGAGAAAAGTGACAGGAGCTTTCATACTGGGTTTGGATATAATTGAAAGCTTGAAGGCCTGAAATAACTGCACATAAAAGGTGTGTGCTCACAGAAACACACACTGTTGCACTGCTGCTGGCAGCCTATCAGCTCTCACTTTATCTTTAATCAGCATCACCACAGACAGATTTGTGCAACCAAAGCATCAGGAGCTCAATTTTAAAAGTTAACAGTGATATCACTTTTTGAAGTCTGAGCTGATATTTTTCACTCATTATTCTGACTCTTTTAGGTCCTAACCTGTAGTTTTAGAATCGCAGTAGAAGTGTAACTGTGCTTCACGCTTTGTATGAACGAACACTGAGAGTCAGTCCTGCAGAGAGGTGTATTGGATGAGCACCAGTCTTTTTTCAAACACCAAATATTCACCATACTCCAGGTATCCATCATCACTGTGCAGAGGCCCCATACAATTAAGTTCATTTTTCACGTGACAATCAACTGGTGTAATGAGATGCATGCATCATGCACAGGCAGCTCCACTCCTCTCTTTTCTGAACAGAACAATTATAGTCTACTTTTGAGTGACTGATGATATTTACAGAGTCCAAGATTTATTTTTACCCATGGAGGTGTCAGCCACACTGACATTTGCTCACTGGAAAAGACAACATTTCTATGAAGTCTGTGTAGCAGAGCTATGTTGTTATATGAAAGGAGTATCTACCTCTCCATCTAGAGAGTTAATTTACTATTGTACGAAGGATCCAAAAGCTACAGTCATTTTCCCAGAACACCAAAATTTCTCAGTTTTTATGCAGTGAGCACTTCACAGCACCTCACAGTTCTCACGTTACAGCAAAGGCGACAGAGTCTAATGATCACAGCATTTCAATCCTGAGTGAGCGCATCAGGAAAGACTAACAGAACCAGAGCTGGAGTTTGCCAGCTGGTTGCTTCTTTTCTACAGACACAGCACAGGAAAAGCTGTTGATGTGATGACTTCTCTTCACCTCACAGAGAGAATGAAAAGGATCCAAAGAGGCATTGAGACATTTTACATTGAGACTCATGCGAAGGCATTTCATCTGTGACATCACTGGGATTGATGCTGAGAAGTGCCACTGATTCATAAAATTTAGCAGAGGTCAAAATGTCTTTACTTCAAAGAGGTTAAAGTCAATATATTTGTATATTACAAATCACACACGGCTGCTTGAAAAACATTCTCTGTAGTGATGAAGCCACAGAGAATTAATAGTCCACAGAGCATTTTACTGTCTTTCAGCTGATTGTTTTGGTCTTTTCAGATCACAACTTTACTGTTTTGATTCAGTCTCACCACTGGGATCTGTTCCAGCAGCAGGCAGCTGTTTTCAGTGAAAAAGGAATAAAAAACAACTGTACACTACCTGCTCAGCCCAAAATAATGGAGTTAGTGAGTAGCTTAGCAGCTAAAGAGGCAGATTTTTCCCTCAGGAGTTGCTGGAAGCAAAACAGAGCTAAAGGCAGAGTAAATATTGGACACAATACAGGTGCAGATAAAAACTACTCCAAATGAATGCTAATGTTGCTCCATAGCTGCTCACCAGTTCACCATACACAACGTAAAAGGTGGTAATATATCACTGTAACGTTTACAGCTCATTTCCACTGACCCCAAGAGACCAACAAAATCTGTTATTGCAGGTTTTCCTTATGCTCCAAAACACTGGGTCCTAAACTTCCCATGCTACTTAGGGTATAGCATCTTTTGTTAGACCATCTTGCACTCTCATGGGCACCAGTTTGTAAGTTAAAAATGTTTGTCTGTTAAAAATGTGTCATCTCAAAGCCCAGCCTGATATTCCCCAGTGTCATATCCTGCCTCACAGAAGAGATTAGACATTTTTGGCAGGCTGAGAAGTACTCACTGTGACTATTGAATTGACTTTGGCATGTAAAATCGAGTGCTCCTTTAAAACCAATGACAACTGTTTATTGTCACCCTCCAGACCATTTTACCTGATTTGGATGATTTGGAAAAAGACTGCAGGCTTCAGCTGTTAATTATTTCAGAAATAAAGTGTTCTCTAGCCACAATTTCTGCCTTGAGGTTGAGAAGCTTCTGCGGCTTCTTTGTAAAATTTGGGTAACATCCAAAAGCCCATTCTCATATTTAAGATCATTAAAAGCAGGATACCACCTACCTTGGATCAGAACCAACAGGATGTGGCTTGGGAGGAAGTCTGTGACCCCCACTGATTTCCTCACAACCAGAAATACTTCTGCAGGGTCAGCCTGGCTCTCTTTATGCTTCCCTAGAGTACAGTTCATTTTGAAGGGAGCACCGTGTTCTAAAATTTGGCTGATTCCCTAGCTCTGGTTACATTATCTGAGGAATTCTCATATTTTTAAAGCTTAGCTTTAGCTTTAAAGCTAACCTGCGGTCATCTGTGCCTCTGTGCTGCTTTATGATTTCCTGTTAAGCAGCAGTGTTGTGGCGGCCTGTTAAAGCTGTGATGCCCAAAGATCTCCAACTGTGTCCTGCCTTCGTCACAGTGTAGAGGGGTTTTTTTCACTTTCTTTTCCTTTCTTCTTCTCTGCTGCTGTTTACTCTGTTTACTCCTGGTCATATACTTTGAGTTTCACAGGTTTATTTGTTGTCTACCTTCTCCATAATGTCTGTAATAGCTGTTTGTTTTTGATAGCCTCCCTCTCCTGCTTGCTTTTTCCCAGGCTGTCACATCTAATGAAAATGTACCTTTAATTGACCTGCTATGCTCTCTCTCTCTCTCTCTCTCTCTCTCTCTCCTCCCTCCCTCTCCTGCTCTCTCTGGTAGTCCTTGGTTTCACATTGTGTGAGATAGGCAAACACACTGTTTCAGCAACACTCTGAACAAGCCTACAGCGAAATCAAATGTACACATCCACACAAACAGAGCATCACTCACACACACACTTCTCAATGTCAGATATATTTTCAAAACAGTCACCAGATGGCCAAACAGTGTCTGTGCACTCAGAGAACAATTTGTGCATAGAGGGTGTTATTGGGCACACTCACAAAGCAATGAAGTTTTAAATAACAGAGGAGGTGAAAAGTCAGGCAGGCTGTATTTAGGGGTTCAAGAGTAGGTGATCCGGACTGGTCTCATTGACAGTGTGTGTGTGTGTGTTGAGGGTTTGTTCCTTACATAGCTTGACAGCAGTCTCTGCTGACAGCCTGGTGGCAGGAGTTCAGCCTTACATTCAGCCCACTGACGGTCAGATTAATTGTTCATGATGATTACATCCTTCAGTCTGCCTTAACCAGATGGAGAACATACACTAACATACCATACAGGCCCATACACACTGAATAGGAACCAGGAAACAAGTGCATAATACCATTTTATTACTACCCAACATATCAATTCACATCATCATCATTTTTAGTTTGCATGTTTCCTTTCTCACGTTGATGACAAGACCAAAAGTACAGTCATAAAGGCTGTAATGTCACCATATGAGAAATGATGGATGAATAATTGTTGCAACTTTGTTGTGTCATGGATATACAGGCAATGTCACAGTAGAGAGGACTCCACTACAATATACAGCCCTCTTTGCTGTGAGGATAATAGATCTAACTATCACCAGTAAAGCTACCGCATGTACAATTTGTATGTGATTGTAGCTGATTTTATTATTCTGATGGCATAGGATTTTGTTTTTAGAGACAATAGCCAGTCCTGGTGAAAGTTACAGTTCATGTGTTGCTTTCAGTGCACCATTTAAATGCCATCACTTTTCAAACACTGCACACAGGAAGGAAGTATGATGATATTTCTTTTTTAATCTTTGAATCATTAGCTCTGCATAATGTCTGGATAGTTTATATTATGTACATTCAAAAATCAGTTCCTTATCTAGTGTGATGCTGTCAGTGAGGAAGAGGTAAACCAATATTTGAGAATTTCTGCAGTAGCTTCCAAAGTGGCTTATGTTATCTACAGATTCATCTTCGAGGAAGCTGTTTCCTGTAATAAAAATGTTTTCTGTACTAAATGTATAAGTTGCTACCTTCCAGCACCACATGTCAGATGGTGTAAGCAGGTTAGCAACTAACTAGCAACTAACATAACAATCTTTTTAAACTGGGCATATGGTGGTGGTCAGGTCAGCTCAGAGGTACTTTTATGTGTCTTTATACTGCTTGTAAATCACTAATACATTTCAGAGGACACTATTGTGGTTTTTATACTGATAATAAACTGTAATAGCTTTTTTTTGTCACTTGGGACAGCTAAACAACCTGTGAACACAACATGAGGTATTATTGTCTTTTTGAGTTGATTTAGCGAACATGTTAGCAAACAGTTGCTTAACCACCCAGGAGGAACATCTGGTATTTTAGGCTGCTAAATGTTCCACTATGTTCACTCAGCTAGTTTAACTGTGTTTGTGTGATGTGCTGGGTAGGTGGTATACAGTTGATGCATGAAAACATGAGCTATGCTATGCTAATGCTATGAACCAAAACAGAAAAGTTTTAGGTTGTATACAGCTAAACAACGAGCACAATACAATAAATAACACAACACAATGAACACAATAATAAATATAGGCACTTACACTGTAACCTTGTTTTCCATTGTCATATCAATGGATACAAAGTATCAAATGACATATCAATTGTAGATGTTTTTACAGAGAAATGTCCAAATTGGTATTGTTGTTTTTTGTTGTTGTTATTATTATTATTATTATTTATTTATTTATTTATCATTTATTTATTGGGGGTTGTTTTGTATCAGCACAAGTGTCAGTAAAGGTTTCTGTAACACTGACCCGCCAGCAGATAATCTGTCTGCTGCTATAGAGTGCAGTGTTTTGGTCATGTGGTGTTTCTGCCAGTTCGTTGTGATTGATGCCCTGTACACCACACAGCACCCATTGTAAAAAACTACAGAAATTATTTGAACCTCATATGTCACTTCACCTTACATATATCCACCATGTTCTACATTGGTATTTTGTATATATTAGAAACTTCTGAAACTATTAACCAGCAATTACAATGACAATGATGTACAGACAGAGGAAGAGAGTCTGGTGGTGCGGACGCTCTCGCTGCAGTAAGTGATTGTGGGTAGATGATAGATCTGATTCCGCACGTGCCTCAGCACATGACATCCTCCATCTGTCAACACTATCCTCAGTGGTCTGGCCCACTTTTAGCCTACATGACAACCTTGTCACCTGCTCATTTGTGTGTGTGTGTATTATCCCATGGCTTTGCACCCAGTTTGCCTAGTGGTTGTTGTACGGAATCACATGTCTGCCTGTGTGTGCATGGAGTGCGTAAGCCTGTGGGGTCACATATGGGTTCATGCGTCCACCCTAGAGCTCATCTGGTCTGATCTGATTTCTCCCAGCTGGCTGATGTGGAACAGTAGGTCAGATGCTGTGAGATTACAACCTCGTGTGTTTGGGGAAGCTTCAAGACCATTCAGAAAATAAACACAATGGTGAACCTGTACAGGCCTGCTCGATCAAGTCTCATCCTATTGGTGACATAATCCCCATTTTATAATACCTATTTTTCTGTTTACAGATATCACAGATGACAAAACAAAAACCAAACCCGATGACATCGCCAGACAGATTTCCATGTGGAGCCGTAGAAATAGGATTTTATAACAACGAGGTCAGGAGTCTCCACTCGCAAAGCTTCTCCAGCCAAGACACATGACTGTCCTCCAACCAAAATCTGTACAATTTTTTGAGTATTTAAAGAGATCATAAATGTCACGTATATTTAAGTAATATAGTCTCCCAAAAATTTTCAAAGCCACACTTGTTTCTCCACACAGCCAGGTATGTAGTTATAGAGATGTCAGTTTTATTTTTCTTCAAATACCTCTCCCTAGTGTTTCTAAACCTGTACAAAAATCTATAAAAGGTGGGTTGGTAAAAGGAAATGGAGGTGCGCATCAAAGAAACAGGACTCCAGGCTTCATTCACATCATTTCATTTTAATATATCTCTATCATATACATAATAGTGCACAAGACAGATTTTATGGCACATCCATTTTTGTTGTACATTTGCAGTCAAGTATTGCTGTGAGGCTACAGTAAAGGGACCTCAATCTGTTACTTAGTAGATACAGCAGGTGGCTTGGATCTCAGTGGTTAGGAATAAAGGTTGCTACAGCAAAACACATGCACTGTCAAGTATATGCCACTAGGGTTAGTCACATATCCAGTTACACAGACCGATACTTGAAGGGCGGTGGAAGTTCTATTGAAACCCTTTTGTTGTTTTTGTTCTGAATACGCTTACAACAGTGGCTACCGTGATCCTGGAAAGCTACATGGGATGTACATGGTTTAGGTTCCACCCAGTAATTATTTTTCCCACTACTGACTAACATCACGATCTGAGGCGGCCTCAATTAAAGAGCCGCCATTACATGTTCAATAACTGACTCAGCGCCAGTGGAGATAAAAGAGCCAGCTGTCAACACGCTTTTGAGCTCTGGGTTCAACCAAAACCATGAATATCCAATAGGAGTGAAGAACAATGGTGTATATGATCTAGTATCCAGGTTTCTACTACATAATCCCACTGGGTCATCACTACAGGTACAGAGTACTGCTAGGAGGTTATTCACACATGTACAAACTCTGCCATGTATCTGCAGAGCCTTGGACATGAGTGTGCTTTTCTGGCAGAGCACGCTTAAATAGAAAACAAAACAGTGATAGATCACAAATACTGTGTGCCACCATCATACCAAGTGTTGCTGTCCATTTTCACCCTGTTATTTGTCCTCATCCGAATGAAAACACAGTCATAAATTTAATTTTCCAGTCAGAATAAAAAAACCTGATAAAATTATTGTCTCGGAAAATAATTTAAAAAATAATATTAAAAACAGCATCAAAGTACAACAAAATATGTAACATGATACTAAACTCATCAGCTCACGCCTCCCTTTCGTCAGCTTATTAGAGCATGTAGGTGTGAACGTTGTGTACATACAGTATACAGGCAAAGAGCAGGATGAGCAATCTCCATCTGCTTCCATATTTAATGTCTCTTTATTTAAACACCAGCAGGTTCAAATGTCCCTCAGTGTCCTGTTTAATCTGCTTAAAGTGTTTCACATACTTGGCGTGGCACCCGTCTCCTCCATGGAGACTTTGTGTTCTAAATGCAAGGTTGGCATTTGGACTTTCTCCCAGTCATCCACCATTGCTGTTAAACAAAGGAAACAGCGATAAATGCATAAATAATGGAACTCATGAGCCTGTGATGACACATGGACTGAAACAAAAGCAGGATGTAAGTGGAGGAGTGTGGAGGTGCAGCAGGGATGGAGCCTGCCTGTGCTCTAGATGACCTGGCAGCAGCTGTGGGTGGGGTGCAGAGCAGACCCTCCTGGGACTCTGCGGTGATGCTGACTTGATAGAGTCTGTCGCCAGAGGCATCTGGCAGCACGCTGGGTTCTTCATGTTCTGTGGTCTCCCTGGCCAGGTCCAGCTCTCCCAGCCTCAGGGTGCCCTTGTTAGGCCTCCAGCAGTGGGTCTGCCAGCGGGTTTCCAGCTGGGCTACAGGAAGGTCTCTCATGACGGGCCACCCAGGAGTGAGACTTATCCAGGCTACCTGTGAGCCGCCTATGCATTACTTCCACATGGGACGGTCCTGGTTGTCCCCACCAACGCCCGGCTGCCGCCACCAACACTCCCTCCTCCCCTGTCAGGTTGTGGAACTGAGAGCCTGTGCGGGGCACAGGCTCATCAGCTTTAGGCTTTCCACCAGGCCGCTGGGAGCTGGTCATGTCTCACTTTGGCTCTGAGCTGATCCAGGACTGACAGTTGGAAGGGCTGCCCTGCCCCTTCCCCCTTTTCTCTCTATCCTCTTCCTCCCTTCTCTCTCTCATCTCCTTGTCCACAGACAGTTGCCGGTTCAGTATGTAGACTCTGTATCGGCCATCACTAGTCTCTGAGCTGGGGGTGAAAGTTACACTGGTGCCACTACAGTTTTGGGTGACTTACAGGAGCTGATGTATGGTACTGAGAGTTCAGACAGGCTGAGGCTGGGTTTGGGCAGACTGAGTCCATGCAGCTCTCCTCCTCCCTTCCCTCATCCTCTTATCCTCCCTCTCATGGATCTGGTTCAGACTGGAGCACTATACGCTGGCGTCAGCCGGTTACCAGAAGAAGACATGGATGAGGAGGAGGCTGGCAAACGAAGAATCACCTGTGTAGGCAGCAGTGTGGAGGGGGGCAAACATTTGTCTTCCTCCCTGCCTTCCTCCTCATCCTCTTCCACGCTGAAGAGACTAGACCACGGGTTTACAGGGCCCACTGGAGGCCAGAGATCAGCCTGATTGGGTTGGGGTGGGGCTTCGCCAGAGGCCTGAGCCCCTCTTGGTTCTGTCGCAGGCTGCTGGCTAGATGCTGAGTCTGGTTATCCTGCCGCTGGCTGAGGTCCAGCAGAGCTGTTTGGGCCTGGGGCCTTGTGGGAGGCTCTCAGCACTACGGGCAGGGGACTGTGGCCCCAGGGTGAGATGGCTGACCTCCCAAGCCATCACTGACATCCTGGTGAACATCCACTTCCATATTAGACTGCCTGTAAAGAGTTAAACACAGAGAACACAGTTTAGCCAATTAGCTAAACAGCTACACTATTGCCTGTATTATATGTGTAGACATTTTGATCTTTTGAAAATATGTTATTTAATGTCCAAGAGTTAAATGAATTAGCACTTGGTAGCTAGAATCGAGGTGTATTTAGTCAGCTTAGCATAAAGATTGGAAGGTTATGAGAAACAGTTAGCCTGACTCTGTACAAAGTTGAGGATGTATGTGTATGTATCTCTTTATTTCAAGATATTTTGTGGTACATCTCGATAATGTTGCTGATCTGGAAGCTCCTTCATTCTCTGTTCTATTCTTGAGTCGGTCCTGTTCTCTGCTGACAAAAAAGCTCTGTTCGTCCATCTGCTGTCAAACTTTGAGATTGATAGTACACAGCACTGCAGAGGCAGCACTCTGTCTATGTTTGTGTGTGTGTGTGTGTGTGTGTACCTGAACTGGGCCTTGCTGGGGCTGGGTGATCGTGTCTGGCTGTGCTGCTCCTTCTCTTGCCTCTCCCTCAGCATCCTCTCGGCCAGCAGGAAGTAGGTGGCTGTGATGTGGTTGTACTGATTCGACTCCAGAGCCCTGAAACGATTGAAGAGAGAAATCAATTTGAATTCCAAATCACACACCGGAACACGTGCGCATACACACACACACACACACACCTATCAATGAGCAGATTCACACCAAAACCTGTCCATGGGTGTAAAGGAAGTGATGGGGTTGGAGATTTAATTTGACATGGCAACAGCTCAGGATAGATTGCCGGATGGTAATTAATGGCAATTAAACTGTTGACGACATTCAGTTAAGCTTTAGTTGGGCTATTGAACCATGGAAGATTTTTGGAGATTACACAGGAAAGAAAGCCAAGTGTTGATTTATGAATGTATGTGAGATACAGGACATACCAGTTATGAAGGCTCGGTTCATGCCCCCAGCACCATGCGCTGAATGATGGATCCGCGGTTTTCCTCTGACAAGCTGCGATGGGCACCAGAGGAGTGGACAGCTTTCAGGTCGTAGGCTTCCACGCCTTTGGGAGCCATTTAGGGCCTCGATTCGCTCTAAAGGTCGCCGTTTTAGGTCCCTCTGCAGCATATGGCTTATAAGACTAGAGGGAGTCAACAGTGGAGATTAGTGTTATGGACAAACTGAAGGAACATCAGGTCAATACTGTAGGAATATTCAGAGTCCATTTCTTTAGTATTTAGGGTCAGTAATATCATGTATAAGGTCTGAATTATCATAAACAAGGTATTTTAAAAAGCATAATTTGGTTTATCACACCTTGGGTCTTGTTATAGTTCTGGGCCATGAATTGTTGTAATGGCTGTGCTGTAAACTGGACCACACAGCAGATGATTGAGCCAGTGATTGTGAAGCATGAATGAAGAAATGATAATAAATCGCTAATGCAAGGATCTATGCTGTGCCTGAACCAACTCTATGCTAAGCTTAAATACAGGAACACTATTACTAGATTCTTGCTTTGAAAATACAGAACTGTCAAGCCCTTACTGGGATAATCCACTTTCAGATGGAAACACCGAAATGTCATATCCCACATTTGTTGCTGGTCAGATGAACTAACTTCCTGGCTAAATTGAAAGAAATGCTGTTTCCTGAAGGCCAAGAGCAGTTTGTTTAAAAGGTAAACAAACACCATAGGAACCGAATCATGTGCCAGATGAAGCTAGTACTGTGCAAGCCTGCCATAACCTTATAATACCACAAAAACAATGTGTTTTCAAAGCCACAGCCATTCAAAATATATTCGAACTATTTTGCCCTTGCTCTGCTTTGACGATCGTTAAACCTCAAGTAATGTTAAAAAATAGAGAGCCGACGAAGGGTGACAGATACACTTAAGTAGCACTGTATCTATGGTGCAGCTGACTGCAGCACTGAGTGAAAGTAGACAACGAGGAGCAGCAGAAGAGAGACCGCTTCTTCTTTCTCTTTTTCACATCTATAAACATGAAATATGCAGCACCTGCAGAGTACTCATTCATCTGTGTAGGGATGTGTGCGTGTGGTACTCACTTGCATGCATGGGAGATGTGCTGAGGCACTGTGTATTTACAGTCCATGATCATAGTGAGCGCTCGCTGTCATTAGCCCCTGGAAGGGGGGCTGACCACAGACCAGCATGAACAGGATCACTCCTTAAGACTCCATATATCTGCAGGGACACAGAGAATGCTGTCTGTTCATAGCAAGAAATAAAAGTGTGTGCAGATAAATTGGAGAAAAAAAAAAAAGTTCGAATTATTTTATGAATGGCACACAGAAATGATAAAAATAAGGTTGACAGACCAACAGAATAAAGCATGTATGTCCTTTCTGCTTAGTGACCCAGATAGAAAACAAGAGCTGCCCTCTCAGTTCAAAATGAAGTACGAATCATATTCGACTTCAGAGCCATTTCCATAAATATGTACTAGCTAGGACACATCTGTTCAACCAAGGATGAGGTTCTGCACTGCTGCTCAAGCCGCCAGCGCCTACACGCTCACACATAAACACGCATGCATGCATTGCACTCCCATCAATAAAACCACAGTCCTGGGAAAGTGGGTTAACGTGTTCATCCCTCAAAGCCATACAAAATGCTAATTTTATGGAACAGTTCTCCTTGGTCCGATTAGCCATTTTAAAAGAGCAACATTTTGCTCCTGGCTTTCGACACGGGCGCCTGTCAACGGATGGTCCACTGACACATTCTAAACCTGACTGACTAGAGCAGAGAGACAGTGGTGTAAAACATGCGTTTTCTAAGTCAGTATAAGGATCTCATTTTCATTACCTGAAAAGTTTTTTGCCTGTGCTAGTGAAATATGAAGTAATGAAGGTAAATTAAAAAGCAGGTAAACAATTTCTTCCTCTCCTGAGTATTAAAGTAAAGGTCAGCTGATTTATTATGTGCCACCCTCTGTTAAAATACACAAAGTTCTAATTTGTGTTCCCATGGTAATTGTTCAGTTATTCTTGCTATACAAATATATAATCTTGAACAAATATAATGAACTATATCATATTTATCTGCTATAACTATCCAATCAAAGGTGATTTGTGGCTACTACCTAACCCCATCCATCATATAAAACAGTAATTGATCATTAGGAGTATCTAGCAGAGCATTACAGTAGGAGGTGTGTTTTGTTTCTAAAGCAATGTGTGTGTGAGGTCTCATTTATTCAAATCTCTCCTCATCTCCTCCCCCAGATCTAACAACAATGGGTGAGTAAAGTGCGGTGGAGGCCCTTATAACCATACTATTACTTGTTTCACTTAAAACACAGTGTATGAAAGTTTGGGCAATTCTTGATAATTTTCAAGATTTTCCTTTATAAATCACTGGTTGTTCGGATCAGCAATTTCAGTTAAATATATCATATAGCAGACAAACACAGTGATATAAGGCGAGAAGTGAAATGAAGTTTATAGGATTTACAGAAAGTGTGCAATAATTCTTAAATAAAGTAGGCAGGTGCAAGTAAATTTGGGCACCCCAACAGAAAAATTACATCAATATTCAGTATGTCTCCTTTTGCAGAAATAACAGCCTCTAAACGCTTCCTATATAGCTTCCAATGAGGGTCTGGATTCTGGTTGAAGGTATTTTGACCATTCTCTTTAAGGGCAAAACATCTCCAGTTCAGTCAGGTTTGATGTTTCCATGCATGGACAGCCCGCTTTAAATCACACCACAGATTTTCAATAATATTCAGGTCTGGGACTGGAGATGGCCATTCCAGAACGCTGTACTTGTTCCTCTGCATGAATGCCCTTAGTAGAATTTGGCAGTGTTTAGGTCGTTGTCTTGTTGAAGCATCCAGCCCCGCCATCTCTCTACTTTGTCACCGATTCTGAACATTGTTCAAGAATCTGCTGATACTGGGACTGAACCATGCAACCTTCAACTTTAACAAGATTGCCAGTACCTGCTCTGGATAAAGGCCAGCCCCACAGCATGATGGAAATCCACCACCAAATTCTTACCGGTAGTAAGTGTTTGTCTTGGAATGCTGTGTTCTTCATCCGCCATGCATACTACTCTTGTTATGTCCAACAACTCAATTTAGTTTCATCAGTCCACAGCACCTTATTCCAAAATGAAGTTGGTTTGTCCAAATGTGCTTTAGCATACCTCAGGCAACTCTGCTTGTGGCATGTGCACAGAAAAGGCTTCTCCGTGACATTTCCTCCCAGTTGCAGAATACCTGTGCAAAGTGCGCTTGAATAGTTGAACAATGCACAGTGACACCATCTGGCAAGATCATGTTGTAGGTCTTGAGCTGGTCTGTGTTGAGTTTGACTCTTCACTATCCTTCGCCTGTGCTGTCTGATTTTTCTTGGCCTGCCACCCGGCCTTACCAGAACCAGCCTGTGGTCACCCATTTCCTCACTATGTTTCTCACAGTGAAAACTGACAGCTGAAATCTCTCTGAGCGAGCTTTTGAACTTCCCTAAACCATGATGTTGAACAATCTTTAGCCAGGTCATTTGACAGTTGTTTTGAGGTTCTATGTTGGCACCTTCAGAGAAGATGCAAAGAGGAGAACAACTCATCATTGAATTTTAATACCCTTTCTCATGATTGGTTTCACCTGCATGTAGGTCAAGGGTCAATGAGCTTACCAAACAAATTTGTGTTCAATTAGTGCTAAAGGTATTCAAATCGATAAAACAACAAGGGAAAGTTCTTAAATTTATGCACCAAGCCTACTTTTATTAAAGAATTGGCTGCACACTTTCTGTAAATCCGATAACTTCATTTCACTTCATATATCACTGTGTTTGTTCAAGGTTATATGATATATTTAACTGAACACATCCGAACAACCAGTGATTTATAAAGGAAAATCTTTGAAATTATCAGGGGTGCCCAAACTTTTTCATACCACTGTATATAACAGAAGCTAACTACACAATTTTGTTGCACTTAACTGTACAATGACAATAAAGCCTATTCCATTCTAACTACCGGTTGTTATTTTTTGGCCACTAGGTGGCAGCGGAACAAATTGTAAACACTGTATTGATGTATTGATATTAGCTAACAGTCATCTAACAGCTTGTTTACACATCCAGTAGATGCAATCCAATGTTAGCATTAACGAAAGTCCAACATTCATTCTCCTTTTAGCTCAGTTTTAAGGTGTAGCAATTCTAAAACAAATGTATGTGGCCCTTCAGCTGAGGCTCAGTGATGTTCCACTGCTAGAGCCAACTGTGTCTGTTTGCGCTGAGCAGGTAGGGACAGGCAGTACATCGAGGTTTTGAAAACTGTTGCCTGCAGGTTAATGTGGAGAGGGTAAGAATGAACCAGAACCATAATGCTGCAGGCTGTACATCCAAAAAATAAGCTAACAATGCTAAAAAAGATGCTGACGTTCCATATAGCTGAGGTGAACTGAAGAGTTGGGTGATAATTTCTATGTTTTTTACTACAAGTGACCCATTTCATTATAGTCACTAGTTACTGTTAATTTAAAAATCCATGATTTGTGGTAGTAATCTTTGTGTCACTTCTTATGTAACGTGTGTGGTATTTCTTTGGTGCTGTGGTTACTGCTACTGTTTCTTTGCCTTACACTTTCAGAGATTGCATATTTGATCAAACAAGCAACCGCAGGTTATTCCTTGTAGATTTTAAATAATGAACTTGTTCTGCCATGGAGGCTACAGCTGCAAAGGCTAGATACAACGTAGTTACACTGCAAAATTCAAAAATGAGCTGAAAACACAATTTCTGTAAAGACAGAACAGTGGATGTATCAGTTATTACCCAAACAGACCAGCACTATTTAATGTCAGTATGCTATACTGAAGACTTATTCTACAAGAAAACACAGTGGTAAATGAGTCTAAGTGGGGTTTATCTTCCCAGCACCTGGTGATATGTCTTCATTTCTTATCACTTCAGTTTGCCAGGACACTGGAGGTTTCAATCTGGCAGCAAATGCCAGCCATTGTGGTGGCTAGTATTTATTGCTCTGAGGCTGTGAAGGAGCGTTCATACTGCTGACGGAGGGAGCAACGCTGCTGCAGTCCCCACCACCATCTTACCCTAGCCAACGATTCCTAGCAACCATGACCCTGCTCCCTCATTTGTGTCAGCGGTCCACCAAACTTCTTCCTCGATAACTTTATTTATAAACCAGATGGCTGACACATCTCTGGATAACACCACATTACTGCACATTAGCATCACTTGTGCTAATAACGCTGACTACTTAGCTGCTGACAGCTGGCAGTGTAAACATCTTTTGCCTGTAACATTTAACACCAATTGCTTCCTGATAACCAACAACCACTCCCTTGAGTCTTGACACTGTTAACCCCAGGCTGAGTGGGGCTAAGTCCAGCATCCTGTCCTGATCATTATACAACATCTTTTTCACAAAAATCCTTCCAATTGTGCATGTTCATTATGCCAGATATGCTCTGAATTATGCATGGGCCCAGGATATGTTCTTTGTAATTGCTATTAGTTAGTAAGTGAGTATTTTTGGCGCAGCTTGTTCCTCGAAGAGGAGGCAGAAATTCTATATTTTAACTTCTTCCATTTACTGGAAACAAGTTAGCAGAGAGCCCATAATGTATAACATCAAACGCATAAAAATCCAGGCAGGCATCTTTTCATGGCACTTAATAGTTTGTCATCTGCTAGCAAAAATAACAAAACATGTTTGCACCCAGTTAAACTTCTGATTTCCTTAAGTTTTTTGCATAAAGATACTACTTCTATGCTTTTTGTGTGATTATTCTGCCTTTTAAAATTCCTTTTAGACACTCATTGTTTGCCTTCAACCATTTATTTGTATTCATCAGAGGCTTCAGTCTCCACTTTGAATGATAGTGGATTGTAGTATATTATAGTACCCTAAACAGGTGACTGCAAGTTTTAGTGCATTCACAAGTCTACCTGAATAAAGCTGAAATGATTAACTGATTTAAATGATGAGTTTGGTAAAACATATTCATTGCTTACATAAATTTTTGAACAAAAATTCACCACTTCTGATCTGTAAGATTGGTACATTTGATAGTTTCCATTAAGAGGAAATATCTTTGTACGGACTTGGTCAGACAGAACAAACAAACAGACATTTTTTGCTGTTTTCGATATTATAGGATAGAACAATTAAAAATTATTTTAAAAAATAAACAACAATAAATAACGTCTATTTCAGACCAATATCCCAACACCTAAGCATGTGAGAGGGTGATGAAGAAGTCAAATTTGTTCGCTGAGAAAAGCGCCAGATGCCTTTGATTAATAAATGAATGTAGCTTTTTCTTTTGCTGTTTTGCAGTTTGAGTGTTCAGCTCCTGCTAATTGGCTCCTTCTGCACGCTTCCAGGTCTGACTACTGGTGCAACATTTCTCCTCGCTATTTGGATCACTCTTCATCTCAAATTATTTTCTAGCACTCCCAAAGAGCAAACAACCCAACCGGGTCTCACTTCACAGAGAGCCGAGCAGGACAGCCCTTATCTCGTAACAAACTGGCTGGCGCCACCTGGCGCATCACCAGCAAAACTCAGCACCCTACAGACTGTCAGCAGGTACTTTGGCAGCCGTAATCCCAGGCCAGGTTACTCAAAGCCCCGAACGCCAGGACTGTTATTTCATCTAGCCTGCCCACATCAAACTGCACCGTTGATAGAATCACACAATATTACATCCGGAAGCTGCGGATAACTTCGCAATCAAAAACATCATCATTTCAGCTGAATGAACAAGGCCGCAGGCAGTATGAACACGCCCAGAGGATATGAACACACACATTACGCACTGAAAACGCCCACTAACATCTGACGGTCATCTGGTCAAGTGCTCAGATAGGCTTTTTACAAGACAGGTGACTCACGATCCAGCGCCACCACACACCTATCATTAGAAACACATGCAGTCAAATAAAAGGGCTGTTAATATCTAATTTTCAGTATTTGAGCTGTTCATCTGCTTGGTACAAAAGAGAGTGAGAGAGGAGTTAAGACAGAAGAAAATAGCTACTGCAAATCCACTCAGCCGAAAAATAGAAAATGCTCCTCTCTTTTCTCCTGCATTTTTTCGCCTTCTTGCTCTTGACGCAGTGGTTCTGGGTAGACAGGGACCATTGATGCTTTTTTCTCGCTTCTGTCTGTTTTCCTCTTGTCTATCTCTTCACGCTCCTTTTTCCCTCTTTCGCCCCCCAATCTGCACGCTTCTATTTCATTTCTTTTCCATTACATTTTAATCTAATATCTAAGCTGTGGCTCAGCAAGGATTGGGAGCACCATCAATGGGAAAGACGAAGGGGGGTGTGGATGGTGACAATGATGGTGAGTCTGCTTGAGGTGTGTGTATGCTGGAAACCACAGAAGAAAAGAGGTTGGGGGAAACCACTCAGCCTGACTTGATATCAGATTTTATTATACAGAAAAGGCCGTGGACTGTCACTAAAAGTAAACCGCACATGTAGGGCTGCAATTCTGTGGATTACAGCCTAATTTCCAACTGACGATATACTAATACATTCTGAAACTTTGAGCAGCTCACCTACTATCAGCTGACTGATAAAGCCGCTAATGTGCTGTTGTCTGCATGGTCCATCGTGCACTGTAGGTTGTATGGTCAGCGTATACAGAGGTATCATAGGTCATGTTGGCAGATAGTGTGAATGTGAAAACATAAGTTAACCAGGCTGATAAGGTTGCAGTAGAAGACAGCATGTACTATGTTCTCATGCTGGGAACACACACTGACCACGGATCATTCCAGCGTGAAAGCTGTAATAATGACCTCACTTTTGATAAATCAGTACATATCTTCCCTGACTGTGTAACGCTTCTGTCGGTTCTTTAGACTTACCCACAGCAGGAGCATCATACTCGCCCCCCAGCAGTATTTCAGGAGCTGAGTAGGCCAGCAACCGCAGGAGGTGCTGGAGTTTTTTCCCAGGCTGAAACCGTTGCCAAAGCCAAGTCGGTGAGCTTGACGACGCCTGCTTCTCAAAACACCACGCTTTTCTGGCTTCAGGTCTCTGTGCACCATACGTAGCCGGTGACAGTAGGAGATGGCGTGGGACAATTTGGGGCAAAGTAACACTTGGCCACCTTTGAATGAAAGCAGAGAGAGTTGAGAGAATGTACTGTTTTGGTTCCTTACTCTGACTGACTTGTTTTTCTTCGCCAACAAAAAGCTTAAAACATTCTACACTATCTACCCAGCACCAAACAGCAGATGGACAAAAGAAGCAACTAGCTAATGAAAAATAACAAAGATATTTTATCAGCAGATGAAAGAGAACAAAAATAGAGCTAAAGAGAGTGAATACTGTACTTTCATCACCAGGCTGCTGTAAAACATAACTCAGTGGCGTGTTGCTGATCACTGCTGAATCTCAACCAGCAACTGTTTGCCACACCGCCATATCAACTTAAAAGGTGATGATATGTCAATGTTGTGTTCATAACTTGTTTCAAGGTCCCTCAAGTGGCAAAAAAAGAAAAGTTATTAAAACATGATAAAACATTTAGTTAATCCTTTAGGTGGTGGTAGGTGGATTTTTGTTACCTATGGAAAGACTAAGCTAGCTGTTTCCTCTTTTCGTCTCTGTGCTGTTGGCTAACGCCTTCTGGTTCTAGCTCAGTACTTAAATAAGAGTGGCATCAATCTTCTCAGCAACTTTGAACAATAAAGAATAAAGATATTACACAAAATTTTTATATTCCTTTGAAGTCATAAAAATAAAACCAGTAACATATTTTTATAGAAAAACCAAGTTCAACTCAGCCATTGGCTCACTCACTTGTGTAGGTTATCAGTGAGTGTACATAAAGAGTCAGCAAGGGCCATATCACCATTGCAGCGCCGTGAGCATCTAACTCTTTACTCTGCTTATCTTATAATGTTAGAGCTTTCAATGTCACACAGTTGCCTGGTTCCTGGTGTCTGGAGTTTATTAACTTTAAAGAATCAGTATGCACAGGTATTGTTGAGCTTAACCAATATGTCCTCTCACAGCATTTCCACAAAAGAGTCGTCACTGTAGGGTCAAAGAGTCGCCCTCACCTCTTCACTGAGGCCTCCATCGTGCTTCATGATGCAGCCGTACATGTCTCCTCCGGCTTCCCAGCTCCAGGTGACGAGGCAGAGCTGGTGGCCGTGGTCGATGACTGCAGAGGCGCACCTCACGCTGGGGTGTTGCACCATCATGCACGCACTCGGAAAAAGCAGTGACCAGCCACTGGGTCCAGCTTTAGTCTTACTCCATAACCTAACTGCAACCCAAATGACAACAACATCAACATCATGGTAAAACATTCACAAAACCAAGATCAACACCATAGGTTGTCAAGTCAATACAATCAAACCTTAGAAAAATACTCAAATCTTTTAAGTGTCACTTGTCAAATCATCTTTGGTGTGTGTCTCTAAGGGTGGGGCTGAAATCTTAAATCTTATGTTGCTAGTTAGATATGAAAAATTTCACTATTGGCAGTAAAACAAAGCACTTGCATGTAGAGAGACATGGTTTGCATACCTTTTCCCAGTGAATACGTTGTCGAGCAAGTTGACCACAGCAAAGTGCCCACGCCCAGAGTCTTGTCCAGGTCATAGCCCAGCAATCTTCCCATCATGATGGCGCGCGTGAGCCCCGCCATAGCTGAAGGACGGGAGGAGTGAGCTGCCTCTGCTGCCTGCTGGTCC
Organism: Lates japonicus; assembly: GCA_033238685.1. NCBI lineage: Eukaryota > Metazoa > Chordata > Actinopteri > Centropomidae > Lates > Lates japonicus. The sequence continues at coordinate 3,196,896 of BRZM01000031.1, forward strand.
TCGGTCACCTCCATTCTCCTGAGTGGGCTGCCAGTTAGTGAGGCTTAGTGGTGGTTCTGCTTGATTCTAGACCAGCTGTGGGTCTTCTTGAGGTACTTTAGGATTTGAGTATCAAGCTGGCAAATGTTCAGAGCTTGCCTGCTACTCTGCCGTGCTCCACCCAATTCAGTCCGTCTGTCTCTGTTGAAAATGAAAACGATACATGGAACTGCACCACTCATTCATACCGACAGGATAACACCTCAGTGAATCTGTGCCAAATAAACTGAGTCACTGCTTTAGAAGAAATTCTGCTTAACCTCAGGTCATGAACCTGTATGATGAACTGTTCCTCAATACCGTATCTCCTCACCAATACTGTTCATTTCTGCACTAGTTGGAGGACAGCCAAAAGTCCCACCCACAGTATGATTACTTTAAGAGTTCCAACAGCAAACAGCAAGCAACAATTACATCTCAGTATATTGAAAAATATTAATAACTGATTAGTTAGGAATGGAATCGAAGAGTTTCAGACTTTCAATAAATTAGAAACGAGCCCATGAGTCTACAGCTACACGAAAGCAGCTTTATGAGGTTGTACTCACGGTGCTTTGAGTAAAATGTTAATATGCAGATGCTTAGCAGGTATAATGCCGGCCCTTGATCAACCTTAGCTAATGTGAGTAACATTTAGTAATTAGTATACATAAAGGTACAGCTGAGGCCTGCGAGAATCACCTTATTTTTGGCAGATATTTGGTCATGTCAAAGTGAAATTTGTGCTTAATTTTAACTGATGATGGCAATGATGAATGTCAGAAAGTTCAATTCATTCAGTAGTAGTTAGATATTTCAGTCTGGAACAGTGGTGAATCAGCTGACCAACTGATGTTACAACCAAAGCCAGGCTGTTGGTGGTACGTTAAAAAATGACATTGGTCATTTAACAATAAAATCTCTTTAAATCTGTGAAATCAAAGATATGAAAAAGTTTCTCAACTGTTTATCACTACAGTTAGAAAGTAAATTAAAACTAAAACTAGTAGCCCTGAAGTGTACAACCCACTGACCCATACATAATCAAACATACTGATGATTCTATATCTCTATGGATATTTGAGTATGGACAATTATCAATTTTTGGGTAAGAGGATTTGACCTTTCATAGGTAAATAAGAGTTGAGGGAACATTTCACTTATATTTTATGGAGTATCCTCACCCTAGCCCTAGTTAGTTAGTCTTAGGTTTGTTGGCTCAGTAACACAGTTTTCTGTGGATATGCGAAACACATAAGTAGCGTTACTATTAAGGCTCCATCGAACCATTATTTTCATCAATTTATTATTGTTTATTTTCCATTAATCGATTATCACTTATTACATGAAATAGTAAACAACAGTTAAAAACACAAGTTCTAAAGCACAAAATAAAATAACATCTTCATATACAGGAAACAGGGAAACACACATTACATTTATAACTGTAAGTTTCTGTTTAAACTATTTAAATTATTTCCCACTAATTTTCTGATATTTATTTATCAATTAATCAATTGTTATTTCAGCTCTACTATATCCATTATTTTCACATTATATCATCCAAGTTCGCTATATTTAGAATTTGTTCATCATTCATATTATGTTGTTGATATGTTTTGCCTCTCAGGGATGACGAACTCTACTATTCTAAACCAATTCATCTCAAATGCCACTGTGCTCACATGTTCGACCTCTGCTCTGTTCACCAGCAGCTACTGCCGTCATACAGCATTTTTGTCACAGCCCGATTATGAAACAACGCCCAGGGAGGTATGGCATTCCTCTTCCAAGAATCTACCTGCCTGCTAAGAACACAGAGACGGCGTAAAAACACACAATGTACAGGCGAAGAACATTCCTTGAGGTGATCTCCTACCAGGTGTGCCCCACTCACCTGATTCACAGAGACAATAGAAACTAATAAAAGTGTTGCCAGGTAACACGCCTACCTACACAACTAGATATAGTAAGGTGAAAATAAAACATGTCTAACCCACCAGCAGTCTATGTTACAGAATGAAACTATGAAAGCCCAGTTATTTTTGCCTTTTTATAAGATCCTCAACTGAGGATTGTACCTGTGAGAAAAGAGTGAGTCATTTTTCTTATAATAGGAGGCTGACATCTCTATCTGTCTCTGCTCTGTCTCTCTCTCTCTCTCTCTCACACACAGACACAAAAGTCATCTCAACTGTGCTGAACTCTTCGCCTCACCGACACTGACAACAGCTACAAAAGGAGACACACACTCACGCTTGTGCTTGCTCTCATGTGTGCATGCACATTCCTGAGCGCCCACACACACACACATACACAGCTGTGGCACACAAGTCAGTCAGACAGGGCAGGTTAGGTGAGCTCAACATGGGCTGGAGTGTGGTGATGAGCTGCTGTGTTGGCCTCAGTCAAACCAGGGCATTAACATCTACTCAGCAGTAAATGACTGACCTGCTGCTCTAAATCTAGACCCTTATTTACCTCATGAGGTAATTCACTTTAAAGCAGGTGGTGATGAAATTATAAGTTGGAGAAAATGCATTTGATGTCAAATACAGTTTGTATCTAATTATGAAGCCAGCCAACCTCGTTCTTTCTGACAGGTCTACATACATTAGAGTAGGTTAGCAGCGTATGTCGAAGTTGGTTGTGTAATTGTTCAAGGTGCTGACAGTGTATTGATTTACAAGGTGGTGCGCACAAAAGCACACAGACACACATATGAGTTCAAGGACCTGTTATATTAGCTACACCTCATAGCCTGAGAGATTCAAGATATAAACTGGGGGTTGGTCAGGTCCTCTGGTTAACTGGGAAATCAGTTTCCGGTACAGTCGTATTATGATATCAGTGTATGAAAGATACTCATTAGTCTGCTACAAACACATTGGCCCGGTGGTAACCATTTAAGGTCTAACATTTCAGGCACAAACACTTGGCAGCTAGTTGTACTATAACAAATGTTCCCCAACCTTTATGGATTCTGGACAACTAAAAATAAAGCAGTGTCTACTTGCACCCTTTTCATCAGAAGCTGGATATGTCTACCAGCTACAGCCAGTTCAACTGAAGACTTGTGAAAGATTTTACTCCTTGTTTTATTTGAGAATAAAGTGAACAAATTAATATTTTGAGTAGACCTTCAGAATTCCATTTGCATCCTGTACTGGGACCCTCACTCAATTGGGGAACCACTTGAAGGAATACTACTATAAATAAATACAAATATGACAAATATTTTGCAGCATTGAGGAACAGTTCTACCATAAAATGATTTTTTTAAAGATATGGCTCTTTTACAAATAATCTAGAATATCATAACGACTTTCTGTGGTGAACTATATTTTATTTTTACACACTGAACATGTGTAGCAATCAAGAATGTCCTATGTACACACAAGGAATAACAGATAACATAACGACATCTCTCTTCACTGTAACACACACTGCATTATCTTGTCTGTATGAGGTTTGTAGGACTGTTGGAGGACACCATCAAGAAGACACTGTAAACACAGCACCACAGGAACACTTCAAGTCCCTAGTTAGAGTATTAGTAGGCTGCGTCATCATGTGTTTGATAAATATATCACTACAGACTGCTACACACTGCCAACTGCTACGGAATATCGAGGGAGTGTTGTGTTCAAGCCTTAAATGATTTTCACTGCAGGTGCAACCGCCCATGGGGGACCCCCTAACCTCTATCATCAACATGCCCGCTGGCTGCATCCAGCACAATATATGACCAGCCAAAAAGCACACACACAAAGCGAAGATACGGCAGATACAAATGCGCCCGGGCGATGCGCAATAAAGAAAGTCCCTCACTGAAATCCGGACAGGCCCAGCTAACTTGACATATTACTATATCGGGCTCAGTACCATCACCCTGTATGCGCTACACCAGTCCCATTTACCACTGAGGTCTGAGGCAGCGCCTGCCGTCCTATCCGTTTAAAACTGCGGGAGGTGGCCCGGCGGTGAGCTGCGGGTTAAGACGAGGCTGAAATCCGCCGCTGTTCAGTTTAACACCGGTACCGATCGACAGTAAAACCGGTGTCACAGATTATTCCAACGAGTCCTGTGTAAATCTGCCACACTGTCAACTCTAACCTCTTTCCCTCTCCCCCTCTCTTTGGGTGCTTTAGCTGCGTCATAAATACAAGTAACAGCTCAAACAGGAAGTTTGCCACAAAAGACTGCGGCTGTAAAACGTAATTACACTGACGGTTTCGTGGCAAGGACTGTTCTTGAAACAAATAAGCATCATTAGAGTATGAACTAGTCAGAAACCGTTCTATGATAACTGGTATATGTAATGGTCCCTTCATGCTTGACTTTGCTTCATTCCTCACTTATTTATCATATTTTGGACTGAAATCAACCCCCTACTAAAACATTATAGCCAATGTGCTTGCAATTGGTTATACTTTTAACATTTCTACATTTCTTCTTATGGAAATATGTTGTGGAAATTAATCATAATAAATAATCCAGTGCAAGATATCACCTTAATTCAATAAACTTACCATCTAAGTATTTTCATTTCACAATAACAAAGAGAGGAATTTTAAACATGAAAACACCTCAGAATTTTATTATTGTTATTGTAATTGTTATTAGGAATAATTTTAACATGTTCTGGTATATAACAGAGATTAAGTGCACACCAATACAGAGATTTAGCCTTAGTGTTTTGTTACATAGTGTTTTGCCTTAAGCGACGTAAAATGGAGGCAATTTAATACGTTGCTTTATTTCGAAAGAATTTGTTCGGCATTATTACTGTTGAATGACGGCTCTATCATCACCGCTTCATACCATTCATCTTCGACGTCAGAACTACGCCCAGAGAAAGCGTGTTTATCAGGCCCATGATAATAATGCTAATATATTTATATTATTTCTCTACCTGACCCGTGCTCATGTTAGTAAGTGTCGTGTTTAAGGCGCACAGAAGAACTGTGAGGCTGGACACATTAAACTGTGGTGTTTATTACATGGCTCAGGGCTACAAAAAAGAACAATGGTCATTATCGGCTCTTACACTTCACACAGGACCAGGCAAGCTGTCAGTCAGACCACTATGAGTTGGCCCAATAGGCTCTTCACCACCTGCCATCCTCAGCTCCATTCCTCAGACTGCCAGGAAGGAACCAATGCCTGTTGTGTGTGTGTGTGTGTGTGTGTAAAAAAGATGGTGAGAGGAGGTGTGTTGGCATTAACTCGTATGTCCTCGCTCTGCACTGAACCAGCTGAGCAATGTTCGCGCATTGTTATGTAATATTTACAAGCTCCTCTGTGAGATTTGGCGAAGACCTGTTTGGTTGGTTTGTGTCAGCTGGCTCTGGCTGAAGGCTGCAGGACTCTGCTAAAAGCTTCTTTTGATGATTGATCATCTGTTTCAAGTTATGTCACTGGTAAACTAGCACTGTGTAGTGTGTTTTAGTGACGCCTGTTCACTTTGGTAATTTTAATTTCCTTCCATCACCACAACCTGGCAGCAAACAGCTCTCCCAACATTTCACTTGCAGAGAGGAGCTAGCTTGCAGTTAGCATTCAGGGAACTCAAATCTACTGACAGACACCTGACAGACTATTACCTTGGTTTTCAAGCACTTGAAGTAAGAGACAAGGGGTCAAGTTCTCATTGGCTGAGACCGTCTAGTGGCTGTATGGAGAGAAGACTTTAGCACATGAAACAATGAGAATAACAACAACATAGGAAAAATACAGAACCTTATTATTTGTTGTCCAATTATTTGCTTTTATATATGACTTTATAAATCAATCCTAAATCCTCATAGAATTAAGTAAGTTAAATTAAACCATTAGGAAGCAGCTAATAAACACACACACCAATATTAAAATTAGTGTGACACTTAAAAGCCAAGCAGATCTCTCTTTTTTCACTATGTATTCAAAGACAAAATAGTATAACTAATCACATTTTTCTGTGTGCTGTGAGAAGAAACCAACGCTAATCTTTGGTTGAAATATAATCGAATCAATGGTGAACCTGGAGTTAGGCTCAGGAACTCTGCTGTTCCTACATTAAAGCAAAACACCTATATCACATATGGAAGAAAACTGTCTAAAACATTAAAGTGTGTCAGATGACTGCTAATACCCTTCATTTGGAGAAGGTTCAAAACACACTGTAGTATTTAATATACCTAATGGGAAACACATTGCAGCTAGTATCATAGTATTATATATAAATGTGGAAAAAGAAGAGAAATTGGGTGGAGCAAGAAAATATAACCAAAATTTCCCTCCCCATGTTATTTCATTATTACTGTTCATATGTTTTGATGTAATGGAACCAGACAGTCAGTGGATACTACACAAAGTTGTGGGTTTCCAGGATTGTTAGTGGTTATCAACCAACCAATGTCTGTATGTGAAGCTGCTCAAATGGAAACTGGTAAATGTATTGCACCTCTTACATAGTGCTTTTCAGTCATATCAACCACCACAACACTTACACTCACAGGCCCATCTACCAACTACTACGCCATTCAGTTGTGCCGCCAGTCATACATACCAACGCCTGACATGCAGATGCTCTAATGCCACGTTAGCAATTTGAGTTCAGTATCTGCCACTTTGGCACGTGGACTGGAGGAGCTGAGTTTACCTCTGGAGCCAGAACCAACCCAAGCAATATAATGTTTAACAGAAAACTACCAAAAAAGGACCACTCGTTTTACTAGTCACTGAACTAACAGGAGTACAGTTATTAGCTTAGAAGTGGTATTGTGGTTCATAATCATTGTGTTAAGAGAAGAAATCTTAGTATAAACCCTATCAACTGTTTCGCTCAAGAGTACATTATCCACCACCGCTCACATATAGATTAAAAGTATTATTTTTCCATCAGTGTGGATACTGTGGAAGGACACTCAACAGTCCATATAAAAGTTTTTGATAATAAATGACACCAGAGGCGGAAAATAATTAGCGGAGCAATTTCTATGTTTTACAAAGTGGGAAAAGAAGAAGACTCAGATGAACAATTGAACAGGAAATTTATTTTGTGAAAACTGTTCACTTCTTTGCTGCCTCCTTCTGGAGCTTCTTCACCTCATGCTTGATGATTTTGTTCCTCTGCAGAAAGAAGTAGAATCAGTGCATTAATTAAAAATGCTCAATGACTGCTGCACTATCAATACAATTTCCACTTTCCAGACTAAATGGACGATTAAATTCAAGTGTCACTGGCCAAATCAACCGCAGCTTGAAATTAATCACATCTACTTGTCTGCCAAAGAGCCAGCACTCAGGTGGCACAAACTATTACCAATGCTTGCTCACTGGCACAACTAAATCAGACCCATCATTAATTTTATTAGCTGCAGCTGTTTAGTCAGCAATCTGTGGAAAGGCACAGACACTGACACAGCTGTATCCAACACCAATGTAACAGGGCCTTTATTGCAGAGCAGATTCAATAACACTCAGGGTTATCTTTGTAAGCTGGCCTCACTGAACCAACCATGCTCTCAACCTTCTCAAAGTGAATATGAACTACAGTATGTCCACAAAGCACTTCCATATTCAACTAAACATGTAAAAAACTGATTGGTTGTCTCAGCAGTTTAAGTTGATTGTAATTCTGTAGAGTAGAAACTGAATGACTGAGAGTTGTTAAAGCATTAATGAAGAATATGAGCAGTGTAAATACATGAGCAGCACTGGAGATACCAGGAACAGACAAGTCATTTTGAACCCTGTCATTAATCATTTACAATGAAAACAGTGATGTGCCATCACACTCAGGCTAAGAAAAGGAGTCTATCTACATTTGTTTGTCTACATTTATCATTATTCTTCCTTTCCAATTTTTCAGTTAAGTTTTTTGAGGAGGTTCTTCCCTTGGTTTGTTTGCACTAAACAACCAGCACTCAGTCTCTGTTACTCAGCTGGCTTAATGGCCCAACATAAATTAAACTTGCATGAACAGCTGATTTGTGATTCTGTTGCACTTACCATCCTCTTGGCCTTCATCACCTTGTAGCGGTCAAAGTCAGACATTTTGGCCCTCTGCAAAGATAATGAAGATAAGGTCAGTGATATAAACCTGGGCTGCTTAAACCACATCAAGTTCTGAATACATTTAGTCATAGAGGGAATGAAAATGTGCTCCATTTGGCCACGCTGGTCTGCAGCATTGGTACACAACCCAAAAGGTGGAGAAAACTAAAAGTGTAGGCATCAACACTGAAATCAGTGTTTTTAGTGAATTTCTATTTAACTTAATCTACCAAAATTAAATCACACAGGCTACAAGCTATCAGGACCTGTCAGACAGAGCTCAGCAGTTGATCAGCCTCAAAACATATCAAACAGCTGCTTGATAATTAATGCACAAACAGCAATGCTAGGAAAAACAGAAAACTCTTTTCCTTCCTAGTTTGGAATTACTGGGGGTAAAACAGCTCAACTGGTCACACTGGGCTGGGAATGTGACGAATAGGAATTGAAAATGAGAAAATGTGAACACAACTGCCATCACACATTTAAGTGACATATACCATGTGCTGGTTGTACAAAAAGGCCTGGGTTCAAAATTAGTTTGCAGCTTAAAGCTGACCAGTTTCCATTCAGTAAAACCCACCACTGCACTGCTGAGGTTTTTGAGTGTGCTAACATCATCCTATGCTAAATACCACCCAGCTTCTCAGGCCAGATGGAAGCTTATATCTTCACCTACCCGCTGCCAACTTAATAAACATGACTATCAACATCTGAAACATTGATGTTATATTGTTTTTTTGGTGTTTTTTTTAAGTGTACATAATCCAAATATGTATACTCATTTCAGCACAAAAAAAAAAAAAAATTACCTGCAGTTTACTAAAGAACACAGTTCAATTGCAGTTGTAGAAAACATATGGCCAAAAAACAAAATTCAATATCAACTGTGCCATGTCTTAAAAAAACAAAAAACAAAATACTCTATGGAATACGCTATGGAAACCAAGAAATCCAACAGAACCATGGAACAAAAACTTCTACTGCTAAAACAGTGACTATTATCTCTGTCCTTATCAAATCAAACCCTCTGGTATTAAGTACGGTGATAGTGACCAGAAGCTGAAACATAGCCCTTTACCTTCTGTTTTGCCTCGATCTTCTTGGCCCAGCTGCTTTGTTCCCACTTCTCGTTGACTTGGGCCTTCTCCCAGGCTCTCCTCACAAACTTCTGGCGGGCACTGTGAACCATAACATACAGTAAGTACTGACAGCAGAGGCGTGCATTAATGTTTCATCATGTGTGACCACTTTACAGAAAAATACTTCTAAAACAACTGCAACATAAACATAACACTGATGTTGATGTTAGCACTCTCAGGTCCTGTTCAAGGCTGGCCCTACGTCATCAGATATGATCATTGCCCAAATAGACAGCTCTTAATACAAGAGGTGCTGCATTCAAGGTGGTTACACTGGAAGCTACAATGACAGACCACCTTCAGAAATATTGCAACTGCAGTTTATTCTCTTCTTTTGGTGAATTGTGTTGTAATAAGTAACTGAAACTTACAAAAATGATCAACTTTAACAGATTGACATCTTATATTTGTATCCTGGTGGAACCAAGTGAGTACACAACATATTCTCTATAGTTGTTGTCATTTCTCAAATATTTGTTTAAACTAATCAAAAGACTAAATGTTTAAGAAAAGCATATTTGCAAATCAGCTCTAATACACAAGATACATTCATTTATACTTGAGTGACAATCTCCATCAAATCTTTTCCAGGATGACTGGTGGTATGATCTGACCATTGCTCCCACTCACCTGTGAGGTACTTTGATGACATAGTCTGTGAGCTGCATGCACTTGAAGGGCATGGCTTGCCTCTTCACTCCTGTGCAGGGACCATCAACAAGAGCCTGGAACACAGGGGGCACAAGAAACAATCATTATGAACGAGCCTAGAGAAAGGCTATCACTGGTCAATCAACTGTCTTCCAGAGCACTCACCCTATTTTGGTCGATGACATCTACGATGGCCACCAGCTTGCCAGCATGGGGTCCGAAAGAGACGTAGGCAACACGGCCGATCTCAACGAAGCGTTTGAACACCTGGGAAACACGCCGAACAGATGCACATCAGAAATGACAGAAGTAGAAATGGAGGCTGGCACATACCCAACACAAGAAAACTTCTACAACAACCCGGCAGGTCAGTGTGTAGACTGGGGAGCTAACCGGCTTCTAGCACTGCATTAGACAACTGTTGATAATGCTGCGACTAGCTAACAGCAACTAGCCAATGTTTTTGCGAACACCTTCACAAAATGGGACAATATTGAACAGCAGACATGATATGTATGTAAATGGAAATAATTCCGTCCGCATATGTTTTAAGTCAGTGTCGTGGAAACATAACTAGTGAAACGGGTTTGCTTCACCGAGCAGTTCTCGGCCTCTCAGCCTGACGGACCACGTTGTAATGCGGGCAGGAGCCGACATCTTACACACACACTGCGTAAAAACTTAAAACATGCGCGACTGTATCAAACACTTCAAAAATATGCGTTTGAGTGTGTTATCAACACATACGACTGTTGTTGATACAGAACAATGAGATATAAACAAAAAATTTCAGCTTGGAAATGCCGAAATCCTCATGGCGAACTCACCATGATGGCAGTCCGGGAGCAGAAAGGACGTTAGAGCTTCCGCCTGGCGCACATACAGCTTCCGCTAATTCAGTACACATGCGCAGTCTGCCTTCATTTTATATTAATGCATGAGCATCTTAGTAAAGCTGCTTTGTGTTAAAATAGTCTAATACTTTGAAGTTATTGACAAGGTAAGTTTAATATTTTGTGAAATACATGTAAAATGTGTTTCGGGCCGTCAGACAAAAACTTGTGCGTCACATTCGCCTGTTGCCTTCACTGACTCTGAGGAATGCCGGAAGTATAAGGTTTATAATAGACACACAACCCAGGAAATGAATTTGCAGATTTTGTTAAAAAGTTTTTCTACACGGTGTTTGGGTCCAACATGCTCTCAGTATGACTGAACCGTTAAAAGGGGGCGATATTGAGGGTATAATTGTCAATGATTTTTTTTAAAACTTCATATACAATCTTCTATCATTTTTGAGCCAATATTTGAGGTCTTTACCACTACTGAAGAAATAAGAATTAAACGGTTGTTTTCATTGGATCTAAATGGTGTTGAGTAGCTAGAGGTAATGATATCATTTCTACGCTATAAAGTGCTTTGAAACTAGCCAAACTCATGATTGACTCCCTTCTATTTGGACTTCTTTTTACTTCTTTACAGCTACGCATAGTGCGTTTCTGTAAAATCCAAAGTGAAACAGCATAGAGAAAAACTGGCAATACCACATCGCTCCTGTCTATAATATGTATAAGTAAATACGTGCTCGAGAGAAATCGAGCACAACGTAGACGCTATGACACGGAAACCGTTAAAACATGTGATAAGTCACTGAAGGCGGCGCCGTACTGGGAGTGGTGAAAGTTGATGTAAATCTAACACGTATCCACTGTGTTATGTTTTCCGGGAGGACATTGAAGGTTACGCTTCTTCAGCTACGGTAAATAGGCTACTTTTATTTGAGTTTGTCTGACGAAAGTCGGTGATTAAGGACTTTTAAAATCACACTTGTGATATATTTACTTCTGATTTAAGTAGGCTATTTTTCAAAAACAGTTTAGTGAAATTTATAGCGCGTAGTGTAAGTAATTGTTAGCTGTATAATTTTGTGCGTCTTATGAAATTTAGTAATCCGTTTTCAAATGTTTAAGTTGTTGTAAAAGTTTAATATTCCGACATGTTACTATAGTTGTCGCATTTGAGATGATTTCTACACAAAAGAACAATGGCTGACGCCCGAAGACTCGAGTCTAGTTTTAGTGCGAATACAAGGGGAACTTGTATTCGCACATATATTAGTGTTAGGAAACATGCGCCATGTTTACGCATGTAAAGCTATAAAACTTGTTTAAACCCACATTTGAACTTGATTCAAATTTATGAAACATCTATTTTATATATATATATATATATATATATATATATATATATATATATATATATATATATATATATATATATACTTTACAAATTGAAAATATCTACTCTCTTTTAAAAATACAAAATTTGTTTTCCAGGTGTCAGAGAGCCAGAATGGAGTATTGTTCACCCAACTACTGCCTGTAAGAACCATTTTTTTTTATTCTGTTCAGAGAGGTTTAAATGAGCAGTGACATATTATAAGATACTTGGGGAGCAGAGGTCGGTAGTAACAACTTACATTTACTCTGTTATGTATATTATGTAACTATTTTGAGTAAATTGCACTTATTGGAGTAGTTTTAATGAATTCATTTACATTTTGCTAGATCCTAGGTCTGTTGGCACTCTTATTATCCTCCCGCAGCTATTCCTCCTCATGACCCCATTCACAGCAGAATAATGGCCAAAAATACAGCAGGAGATGTAGACGATCAGGGCATTCATGAAATGTCAGTCATATTGACATCAAATAAAAGATGTGGGGAAAAAAAGACAGTAGGGTGCCAATACTTTATTATGTTACTCGTTATACATGTATTTTTTTCAGTAGGTACTTTGTACTCTAACTCAAATAGTTATTTTGGTAACTAGTTTTACTTCTACTTAAGTACTTGTTTTTACAAAGGAAGTCTGCTTTTACTTGAGTAGTTTTTGACTATTCTACCCACCTCCAGTACAGTTACAGTGTCATTAATTGACTAGTTTGAATACTTGGAGGAGTTTAATTGTTAAGCAATTACAAGATGTCTCTCAAATCACAAATAGCAGAATGTGTGTGTGGAACACATTTACATCTACATATTATGCTTTGGTAATGTCGTGTCACAAAAATCCCTAGTATTTTCTCACTTCATTTAGTTGCACTGAGTCATACAAATAGTTTCATTATGTGGCGAGGCTGAGTCTGAAAAATGTGCTGCCACCCCGATACAGTGGAGGTGGATGGAATTTTGCTTGTGCTGCTCAAAACAGTGAAGAAGCACAGTCTGAGAAATTCAACAGTTTGGTTAATTTTATGTCTATAGCCCATGCTGACAAATCAAAAATTTGCATCAGAAGAGTTTAAAATCTCAGCAACATAGGACACTCTATATAATTACACTCTCAATTCAGATAAGAAACCATCAAACCAAATGTTGTGCATCAGAGAAGATGTTGAGCAATTTCAGGTGCTGCCAAGACCAGGACCTGGACCACAAAACGTCCTCTGTGTCGTGACGACCTGGAAAGAGAACAGACATCACTTGAACACAGGAGTGAAATCTCGAAGACATGATTTTGTCAAGAATATGCCACACATGTTGCAGCTACATATGGAAACCCTGGCTAGGGACTGAACCTTTATAAAGGATGGTCCAGTGTATCCTATGCTAAAGGAAATAAGAAAGGAAGCATTGAAGCAAAGGGTGCAGAAGGAGCTGAGGAGAATGGTCAAGGAGGCTAAAACCTGCTACAAGAAGAAGATGGAGGATCAGCTGCAGCAGAACGATATCAGTGGAGACTAGAGAGGAGTCAAAACCCCTCTGGGGTACAGGGAATCCAGTAGACAGGACACTGGAGGTGGCTTAAAGTGGGCAAAAGACTAGAGCACTTTCTTAAACAAATTTGATGAAGTACCTTCCCCACCCCATTCCCAGCCCACCTCACTGCTCCTCTGTATACTGCTCCACCGACCTGAACACACCAACATGCCCACAGCTACCCTGCTGCTCCAGTGTATTCAACACCATGCAACCCTCACCGTTGGGGGCTAAGATGGATAACAAGAGTGACGAAGGAACCCAAAACCAAGGCATGTATCACTGAAACTTAAAAGTGAAATTTCTCCCGCAAAACTGCGGCAGTGCCTTTACTGGCCGGGCCCCTCTGTCAGAACAGAGTGGGAGTGGATCACCACCACCTGGATCCTGGACCACCTCACAAACAGACCACAGTATGTGCAGTTAAAACACACAGTGTGTCTGTACACACAGTTCTCTGCAGCATACGGGCTCCACATGGGACAGTCTTGGCCCACTTCCTGTTTATCCTCTACACTGCTAAACAAACTCATATGCAGAAGTTTTCCGACGACTACGCTGTTGTTGGCTACATCACTGATGGAGCTGATGAGGACTTTGTGGGCCGGTGCAGCAGCATCCCAACAGCAGACAGAAAGAACCTAGATAAACAGGTCAAATGGGCAAGCTCTGTCCTGGGATGACCCCTGGATACAGTGGAGGTGATGGCAGATGTTGGCCAAGCTTTCATCCTTAAGGGAAAACATTCCCCACACCCAGTTTGAGACTGACTGAACTGGGCAGCTCCGTCAGTGACTGTCTGCTCCACCCACAGTGTTCAAAGGAATGAAATGGTAGGTCTTTTCTTCCTGCTGCTGTCAGCACTGCACAACTAGCACTGATCCCAGCAACTCACCGGGCAGCCCACAAACACCATCCATAAGTCCATTCATTATCTATACCATTCATCCTTTAGGGTCTCAGGGGACTGGAGCCTATCTCAGCATCCCCACAATGGGTGAGAGACGGGCTACACCCTGAACAGATCTCCAGTCCATCTCAGGGCCAACACATAGGTATACAATCACATTCACATTTATGGGCAATTTAGAGTCACCAGTTAACCCAGCCTATATGTCTTTGGACTATGAGGAAGTTGAGTACCCAGAGAGAACCCACGCAGGGAGAACATGCAGACTCCACAAAAAAACCCTGGGACTTGACCCAGGACCTTCTTGCTATAAGGCAACAGTGCTAACCACATTACCCCCACAAATACCAACAGACAGTAATATGTACAGTTCCTCTGTAACACATGCAACTTGTTTTCTCACCATTGCCTGACATATGTACAATGTTACACTTCATATCTTGTAAACTATGTGCAGTGTTACACCTCATGTAAATACACTGATGATGTCACTGTTTTTTCCTGATGTAAATATTCTTATTGGTGTCAATATTTCTCTTTTCTCTCACACTATTCTCATACCCTCCCTCATCTACATCGTGCTGCTGTTGTAATAGAGTGAATTTCCTCCCGTGGGATTAATGGAGTTCATCTCATCTGATCTCATCTTGAGAGCAACGGTGTGAACACTGTTTGTGTCTTGGGGAAGATGAAAACAAAATCAATAAAATGTTGTTGGCTAATTTAAGTTGATTTCTAGAGCCTTGCTTGAGTTAGCGCGGTTTATGGTTTTACATTGCCACAATTCTTGATGTTCACTTCTGTTTGTTTACTCTGATTCAAGGGCTTTACATTGTACCAACTTGGAATTTTCATGTTATACATGGGATCTGTTTCCAATTCTGTTTGTTTTATCATTACCGTGACTTTGTCCATCAGAGTTACAGCGTCGAAAAGTTTTTGTGGTATTGGTAGCAGCGCAATACCTTTAGTAGAGTGCATTAACTACAAAGATATAGATTTGTTATGGTTTGCACTGTTTGGGGTAAACCATGTGACATCTGAGACACATGGTCAAGCCTCCTTCGTGTATTTGTTAAAATGGAGAATTGCAACCCAAATGCAGTACAGTACATGTTGGGATACGCAGTGGTATCGAGCCATGCAGATAGTTTAGCTCTGTGGTGAGGGATTTAGACATCTGCCAATGAAACTTGAGCAGAAACCGCAATACAATGGAAGTGAAACAAAATTTGTTTGTGCTGCTTGAAGAACTGAAAAATTCCATGTATTTATAGAGCACAGAATTATTCATTTGCATCAGAGGGAATACAGTTCTGAACAGCATACAAGTGAGTTGAAATTAATCGTTTTAATTGAAAAACGGTGTTTCAGAGAAGCAGCGAAGAAACCTCCGCGCCATGAAGACCTGGAAGGAATGAAGACTCATTCAAGGACACCATTTGCTCATCATTCGAAGAATAGACAAGATGGAGCAAGATGAAACAAGTAATTGCAGATCGTATATTGTGTAGTGTAAGAGCAGTGATCACCTCACCCAAGAGGATGAAGACCTGGATCAGAGTTGCAAGAATGAGTACAGACAGGAACCATGAACCCACCTGAGTGGCAAAAGAGAGGGACCCTGTGATGGGCAATTGTTCAGTGCAGAGACAAACCACTCCTGAGAAGGAGCGTGTCAGAAACATAGGTATAAGGTATACAGTTTGTGTGTTCATGCCCATGGTTGTTGAACACACACAAACAGTGCCAACACCGATCATGGCAACCAGAGTAACCATAAGAAGAGACAAACTGAAAGTTAGGATGACAAGATGAGTTTAGGTTTAAAGTACTCAGATGATGTCAGCATGGTTATTATTCTTTACATGCTTGTTTTGTCCTATGGTCAAAATCACTGGAGCATGTTATTCTTACAGTGGTCCAATGCATACTGCTGTGAGCATCAGCTCATTTTTTCAGCACTACTTTTGTGAACTCAGTTAAGATCGTTGACTTTTCTATCTTTCAGGTCAGCGGGCCGGACGTTTGATATGTCTAACTTCCCACCGTGCAACGGAAAAAGAGGTAGCCTACACACATCTGTGCCTCATACTATCATAAAAACCTGGCTATCATAAGTATTTTCCATCTTCTACATCTAACTCCTCTTGTCTGGTGTGTGTTGTAGGTCGAGCGTATCTGGCCTGGGTGTCAGATGTTGTTTCCGAACTTAGAAATGAGAAAATACCCTTAAAGAAACCAGCTGGTGCCACAGTCAGAATAGGAGACCTGGAGGACACCATTTACAGAGACAGAGGGGATGAGGTGAATGGGTGGGGAAAATTCTACCTTCCAGAGATAGTAAACATGCAGGTTGTAGGTGTAGTGGAGGGAACGTCATGCCCGTGTGACGAGCTTGTTCTGATGACCTGTGAGGACAGAAAGCTCTATGCCTATGATGGAGAGGAGCTGCATTTGGTGGCTTCAAGCCTGGACCGGTTACGTGATCAGGAAATCGAGTATCCCTCATCCAAGAGCTATTACAATGGAGAGGCCTTCAAAGATATGGTGAGAAGTTGAAGATATATGCTGGGAACAATCAGAGTTTTATGATTGTTAACCCTGATGATTGATCACCTGTGAGCTTTGACAATGATTTATGGTATTGTCTGTTGTGTGTAGACCAAGGAGGACTGGGCCAAAGTGAGGAGGGGCCCTGTGGGGAGGAGGTTGGACCAAGAGCATCAAGAACTGGTGCAAGCAAGAAAGTCCAGATTCCTGAAGAATCTCAAAGTCACCAAACAAAGGGCAGGTGGGTATCTCTGATGCAGGGATAAGATTAAGTTTGTGTCATAAAGTTGTAAAATGTATTATTAGATTTAATTACAACAGCGAAGTAGCTTTGGGATAACTGCTAGTGAGCATGTGATGTTTATGGCCTGCGATTAAATACTTGTTTCATACTCATTCAGTTGTCTGACAGAAAGGACAGAAAAGTATGTCAATGAGAACAGTTATATTGTGTATTCAGCTGCATTTAAACAAAGCATAAGTGACCACAGAGAGCAGGAAGACACTGAACAGCGGTGTAATAGGTTTACTTCATGGTACTTAATGTGAGGGGGCAGGACATCCACCTTCCTTTTAATCTGTTTCCTTGGAACAACCAGTGCAGTCGATCAGGTAGTTATGTCTTATGTCATATGACAATAACACACTACAGTTGTTTCTAGGGAGAAAGTCCGATCATCTTCATGGACTCATAGAACCTGGGCCCTGTCTCATAAAACAAGTTCAACTCACTCAGGCTCCCCTTGAAGTATCTAAGAGGTTATTCTTATGAAGAGGCAGAGTTTGTAGCAAACACCCAATCATATGTCACATTCTGTATTAATTGAGCAATATTAATTGTCTCTCTCTGTTGCTCTCTCCAGGAGTCATCAGATGACAAACTGCTGCAATGGAAGTGACCAACAGACACTGAGGCTGCTGTGTTACACGTCACACCTCAGATTTGACTGTATAAAATAACAGACCGGGGGAGGTGTCGTGCGGTTCTGTGTAAATAAGCAAAGGCGTCAGAGGTCCTGTTCAGGACAGACATTTTTCTCGATGGCAGCGACCAGGAGCCTGCCCAAGACCTGTATATAGCACAATTTAAACATTTGATATTTTGTGTATTCATTTGTATTATTTTTAATTTGTAGATGTTTTTCTTTTAAAGACCTTGTTTACATATCCAGTGGGTCCTATTGTTTACCCTGATAATAATAAATAATAAATGTTGCATTGTTGGTGCTCCAACAATCTTACCTGATGATGACCCTATTGTTGTGTCCCCATCAAATAAACTAAACTCGTGTGTGTGTGTGTGTGTGTGTGTGTAATATGTGTAAAAACTATAAATAAAACTAAATTGATAAAACTACTAATCATTGATTATATAATTTTTTTCCAACCTTTTTGTTTTTACTTTTATTTATAACCCAAATTAAAATGCTCTGGTCTTTTGTTAATAAAAAGTGAACCAATGTATATGTTTAAATATGATTCATCCAATGATGATGATTATTCATCTTAAATCACAGCTTTACTTTTTTAGCTGCGCAAAAAATAAAGTCTAGACCATAGAGAATTAAATAGAGCCTCCATCAGCCAGGTATTATTATTCAGTGTTGTTAAATGCAGATGAATGAAAGAGAATCTTTATTAGTCTTATTTACTGACCATTTTAAAACATCTACATGCAATATTTATTGCATTGCAGTGAAATATATTTGTATTTTGTGACACTCTCATAACTAGTGTTTTCAAAAAGACTCAAAGACTGTGAGTAGTTTTCCCATCTCTGCTTCTACCAATAAAAATATTTTTCTGGTTGGATCATTGGACTGAAAAAAAAAAAGTTTCTGCTCTGTTCAGGGCTGTCGAAATGAACACTGACATACAGCTAAATTCAGTTATCAGCTTGAACAATTGAAATGAGCTCTCGTGAAGCTAGACACCACCAATAACAGGAAATTTAGAACATAACAGCAGCAACATGTTCAAACAGTCCCCAAAACACAAAAACACGACAGTCAGCAAATATGTGGTTTTATGTGGCAAAGGTTTGGAAACGCTTGAACATATGAGCAACCACACTGAGGAAAGAACCCACATTATAATCATCTGATGACTCAAAGTTTCGTTCTTAGTACCTGTGGTTAAGAGGGTTGTTTTGCATGAGCTGGGTTTTTCATTGCTCCTTTCAGTCAAGTGGTATCACTTTTAGCACCACGCCCAGTTATACACAAACACACAGACACACACACACACACACACACACACACACACACACACACACACACACACACACACACACACATCCTGTTACACAACAGAAAAAAACATTTCCTACACTTCTCTCTTCGTGTTAGTGTCTTTTTTCTTACTTGCCTTTTCTCAAACTCCTCATCTGTTGTTGGTGTAAACAGCTTTTAATGTCACTTTAGCATCTCACATTTATGTCTGTGCCACCTTCACGTTTCCACTGCCACTCCTTGTACAGTTACATATTAACAAAGTTCTGCTCTGTGGCGAGGAAATCATTCCTGTAGGAATATAAACTGATCACCATTCTGTTTGTGGACTCATTCAATGGATGTCCTGTAGTTATATCATATTAGGGTCAGTCACACTGTACATGATAATCGCAGCTTGGTTTTACATCATAACCAGGAAATCAAATAAGGAGAAGTAGTTTGCATGGGGGCGGGCTTAACTTCTCTCTCTCTCTTAGTTTCATTTATTGATTATCTACAATGGTGAGTAGTTTCTTTTATGTAGCTTCCTTTGTCAATATTTTATATCATAATGATAACATTTCTACAATGGATTTTTCATTTCTGCTGAACTGTATAATTGTTATAATGTATCCCATATTTTTTTCTGATTACATCAGGCGGCTGAACAGAACGAAAGGTGAGTCAACTAATTTACTGAGCAGCAAGTGGTTACTGGTGCATTCTGTTTATCAGCTCTCTGAAACAACTTCTGTTTATTATTACAGAGAAGAAGAATTTCTGGAAAGTAACATCTTCAGAAAGAATTCTTTCATAATTATCGAGGAAGTGTTGGAACTGAGTGACCAGACTGAAGAAGATACTACGATGTTAGTGGATGAGGTATGTCTGATGGGGACTGTCATGTTTTGGACATAATGCATGGCACTGTCATTCTGTGTTTTAAACACATAAAGCTTCTCATGCAGTGTAGAAAATCATGTCTATTTGTGTGTGACTTGTGTTTTGACTTGACAGATTCTTCACAGCATCTTCTTTTTGGGAGAGATTAACGATCCACCATATTCTCCAGATGATATTTTTGATGATGAAGAGATGTTAAATGTGTTGAGGGAATGCTACCCTCGCCCTTTTGATCTCTATTCCTCTCAACTACCCAAGCGGAGTCCATTTTCATGTGTGCTAGACATGGTAAGATTATAATATTACACAATTCTTCCCAGTTAAACCAGTTCCCAGTTTATGATAAATTTACATCACAATACAAAAGCTGACTCAGTGAATAATACCACCTTTGTGGGAATAACAGCATTTTGATAATATTTGTGTTTGCTTGCAGATTGTTCACCTGATTGGACAAGAAAATGAACGTGAAATAACAGGCACGCTGCAAGAACTCATCGGCCAACTGTCCAGGGGTCCTAAAGCAAAGCATCTGATCTCATTCGCCGTCTGTGTCTCTCAGAACACTGAGATCTCAGATTCAGTCAGGTACTATGGAGTCTCCATGTCCACTTCTGGCCGTCCTCCTGGGCAAATCATAGCTGCTGCCTCCTGCCTCAGCGCCTGGGACAGTCATGTAGCTGATGCTGTGATGACTTATTATCCAGATAAGACCAAGAAGTCATACTTTGATGGAACCATTCGGCTTCCAGATAATATCAGGTGCCAGGCGTTTAAACTCAGTGATGCGACAGAAGTGCCTCCTTGTAGATCATGTGGGAATTTGTTTGGTTTGCGCACTACTGAATCAAAGGAGTGGGCCTATGGCAACTGTGCTGAAGCTGAGAGCCTGAGCAACCTGCTTAAAAATGAGATACAAGTAAAAAAGCAGGTACAGCAAACATCTGAGAGCTGCACAAATGAAAACAGGCAGAGGGCGAAAGATTCTGTTTTGAAACGTCTTAAGTGTTTGCTGCGCGAGGTGAGATTTAATTGGGATAACAATTTCTACACCCCACAAAGTGTTACATTTTAGAGAGGGGAAATAATGAATATTTAAAACTGATGAGTAAGACTCTCATACTTATATATTTCAAAGTAATGATGTCTTTTGATAGAATTCTTTGTCAGTAAAAACTTTTTTAAAAACTGGCCTCACAGTAACACTCTATAGGCTCTGAAATGTATACTTTTTTGTGGGTGGGGGGTTGATGTGCATTGCCGAATGGCAAAAACTGTAAGGTAAATGTGTGTTAACAGTTTGAATGAAGCAAAAAGTAAAAGTTGATGTATTGATCATGTCATTCACAATAAAGTTACTGTGATGTAAACTCAGGTTCATGAGTAGTTTCATTATGTTTTCGATCATATATTTGATCAATAGACTGGGTAGTTATGGACATTAATTGATATAAATGCAGTGTATGCACACACACACACACACACATCCTGTTTAGGAGTATAGAGAGAAATCATTCTCTACACTTTTCTCTTCACGTTGGTGTCTCATTGAATTTTCTCAAATGCTTCTGTTGTTGGTGTAAACAGTTTTTAATATCAGTTTAGTATCTCACGTTTGTGTCTGTGCCAACTCCACGGTTCCACTGCTGCTCCTTGTACAGTGACATATTCACATACATATCTTGGCCTCATCAGTGCTGAAGAAACCAGTTCTATGACATTCCTGTAGAACAATGATTTGATTACCATTCTATTTGTTGACTCTTTCAATGGATGCTATGTTGTTATACTTATCAGGGTCAGTCACACTGTACATCACAGTTTGGTTTTACATCATAACCAGGAGAACAAATAAAGAGAGAGGAGTCTGAATCAGGGGCGGGCTTAATTTCTCTTTCTCTCAGTTTCATTTATTCATTATTTACAATGGTGAGTTGCTGCTTTATTATGGTTTCCTTTGTCAGTATTTTATATCATAATGATGAAGTTTCTACATTGCAATTTTTCATTTCTGTTGAATTGTATAATAGTTATAGTAATAGTAATATCCTGTATTATTTCTGTTCACATCAGGCTACTGAAAAGAGTGAAAGGTGAGTCAACTGATTTGTTGAGCAACAAGTACTAACTGGTGCATTCTGTTTATCAACTCTCTGAAATAATTGATTTTTTATTATTTTAGAGAAGAAAGCAAACATGTCTTCATAAAGAATTCTCAAATTATTATTAATGAAATGTTGGAACTGAGTGACCAGAGTGAAGAAGATACTACGATGTTAGTGGATGAGGTATGTCTGATGGGGACTGTCATGTTTTGGACATAATGCATGGCACTGTCATTCTGTGTTTTAAACACATAAAGCTTCTCATGCAGTGTAGAAAATCATGTCTATTTGTGTGTGACTTGTGTTTTGACTTGACAGATTCTTCACAGCATCTTCTTTTTGGGAGAGATTAACGATCCACCATATTCTCCAGATGATATTTTTGATGATGAAGAGATGTTAAATGCGTTGAGGGAATGCTACCCTCGCCCTTTTGATCTCTATTCCTCTCAACTACCCAAGCGGAGTCCATTTTCATGTGTGCTAGACATGGTAAGATTATAATATTACACAATTCTTCCCAGTTAAACCAGTTCCCAGTTTATGATAAATTTACATCACAATACAAAAGCTGACTCAGTGAATAATACCACCTTTGTGGGAATAACAGCATTTTGATAATATTTGTGTTTGCTTGCAGATTGTTCACCTGATTGGACAAGAAAATGAACGTGAAATAACAGGCACGCTGCAAGAACTCATCGGCCAACTGTCCAGGGGTCCTAAAGCAAAGCATCTGATCTCATTCGCCGTCTGTGTCTCTCAGAACACTGAGATCTCAGATTCAGTCAGGTACTATGGAGTCTCCATGTCCACTTCTGGCCGTCGTCCTGGGCAAATCATAGCTGCTGCCTCCTGCCTCAGCGCCTGGGACAGTCATGTAGCTGATGCTGTGATGACTTATTATCCAGATAAGACCAAGAAGTCATACTTTGATGGAACCATTCGGCTTCCAAATAATATCAGGTGCCAGGTGTTTAAATTCAGTGATATGACAAAAGTAGATCCTTGTAGATCATGTGGGAATTTGTTTGGTTTGCGCACTACTGAATCAAAGGAGTGGGCCTATGGCAACTGTGCTGAAGCTGAGAGCCTGAGCAACCTGCTTAAAAATGAGATACAAGTAAAAAAACAGGTACAGCAAACATCTGAGAGGTGCACAAATGAAAACAGGCAGAGGGCGAAAGATTCTGTTTTGAGATATCTTAAGGGTTTGCTGGACGCGGTGGGGTTTGATTGGGATAATAATTTCTACACCCCACAAACTGCTGATGTTCCAACAATTTGTGATGTGCATTTCTATACCTTTTGACAGCAGAGATACAAATGCAGTCTAAGCTAAATGTGTGCCAACTGTATGATGAAGAAAATCATGATTTGTTGATTTGTTTGGCTTGAAATGATGAGTTGGATGAATGAGCTGATCATTAAAACTGTCATTAAATGAAGAACACACAAAAAACCTCTCTAGAGATTCTCTCTCTCACTCAAGCTCTTTTTATTTTATTTTTTTGTGCTGTTTTAACTGTAGTGGTGCCACTTTTTTTTTTTTTTAGTTAAAAAGAAAATAAGCAGCTTTAGAGAAAGGACAGTTAAAGTCACAGGGAAACTGAGAAAGGCTGAGAACATGAAACAACATATTCCAACACATCTTTATTTAAAAAGAAACAGAGCAATCAATGACTCTATGCAGGATGGAACATAATGGATGGAAACAAATTGTTTTCTTTGCCATCGTGAGCCTTGTTTATATGTGGCTGTAAACATCTGCGCACTCACGTCAGTTCAGAGCCACAACATTTAAAAAAAAACCTTCTAATACATATAATCTAAATATTATCTAATACAAATACAGCTGTAAAGCTATCTGATCCTGTGGCTTTACCATGAATTAAATCTCCTTCTCGTCATTTTTGCCCTAATACAAGGTAATAATTAATCTCACACTAATGAAGTTCCCCATACTGAGACTCCTTTCAGAACCCATCTGATGGACAGAAAAGGATCCAACCTAGTTTCCTTGCTGCCTTTAAACACAGGAGGGCAGAAGTCACAGTCCACAGTATTGGTGGGAAGTGTTTCCTCAGCAGCGACTTCACAGCTGCACACAGCACAAACAACAAGCGTGTCTTTATTGTGAATAATGACATTGTTTTTCATTTTCTTGCTGGTTGCAGGATATTCCCAACTAAGACTGTAATCTGAGCAGGTTTGATATAGGCTACTTTAAGAGAGAGACATCTAGTGGCCACAAATCGCCAAAGCAGCTTCACAGAGCACCTACCTGTAGGATCATTAATTTAACCTATCGACTTTCTATCTGTGACACCCAGAGCTCTTCATCACAAGACAATGTTTTTCCCTTGAAAAATAAAACAGAACACAAAACAAAAATCACTTAAAAGCAGTGAATAGAGTAAAATATACTTCGTGTGTGTTTCAACATTGGGTCTAAACGATCATGTGATCATGGGGAAACAGAGACCAGCTTTATCATCGATCACGTGATTCTCGGCAAAACATTACGAGCCTCGCCTCGACGTGACGCTTTAGCGGAAACTGTCGAACGTAGGCGATACACGGAGCTTCAGAGACACTGTTACAACGGTAGCGACTGGTAACTACTCTCAGTTTAATTTATTTATTAAACGTTAATCATTATGAATTGTTTGTTACGCTCTCGGTTTATATGTTTCTCTGGACTTGAGAGAGGGCTCCGTAAAAACCTTTGGTAAGTGATGCCGCTAGCTTAGCTGCTCAACAGCTGACGCAGTCAAATAATGTAGCTACTTGTGTTGTTAGCTATTTAGCTCTATTTATAGAAGATATTGAAGGTTGTCAATGCATTTATTACTAATTATTTACGTTAATAATGTTACATAACGCTATCATGGAGAACACTAATTTTTCTATGGTCCATTCGTTTCGGTTTCGTTTTCAAACAAAGTTCTTCAACGTTTTCTCGTGTTTAAAGTATGCGATGAAAACACTATGGTTGACAGCATTATGGTTACATGTTGTACATTCAGACAGTATCCAGACCTCTTCCCCTTTTTTTTCACGTTTTGTAATGTTGCAGCCTTACGTTAAAATTAAAGACAACTTTATCCTTCATCAATCTGCATGCACCCAGTACCACATGAGGACAAACCGAAAACAGAATTCTCGACTTTTTGCAAGTTTATTAAAAAGGAAAAAGTGAAATATCACAGGTGTGTGCCTTCCCAAACCACGTCCAGTCAACTTTATTTACCGCAGGTGACTCCAATCGAGGTGTAGAAATATCTTAAAGGTGATCCAGAGAAACAGGAGGTGAGCTAAATTTTAAATGTCATAGCAAAGGGACTGGATACTTGTGCCAATTTGACATTTCAGTTTCTTCTTTACAATGAATTTGCAAAAGTTTCTATAATTCTAGCTCAAGACAGAGTAAAGAAAGAGAGTTGTCATTTAGCAAAATTAATGACAATCCAATCATAATGCAGTTATATTCTATAATATGATTTTATACTGTTAATTCACCACACTGCAGAGGAGAAATGTTGTATTTTTGCAGCATAGCTATAGCCTTTTTATTCTATACAAAAGTAGTTTGAGTCAGTTAAAATTAATTAGGTGTGAGACCAATAATATATAATATATTGTGTCATAGATACTTTTTCTTTAGAGAGGAACATCATAAAGACTCTATTTAGTAATCTACAGTTTACTTAAGTAAAACGTTTGAGTGTTTCTTCCACCACTGCTTTAATGAGAGGTTTTTTCTTTTCTAGGTGACAGAGAGCCAGGATGGCGACTGGAATACTGAGGTACCAGTAAAAGTCATTTTCAGTTTGTTTAGGGAGGAGGAAACGAACACTGACAAATCAGAAGAAACGTGTTCACTTGAGGTCATTTGAGGACAGAAAACAAAACACAATTACTCACAGCCACCAAAAAATTGGATCAAACAAACTAAAATAAATCATAAACCGTCGTATCAACATGCTTTGTTTATATCTTAAAGGGTCAGTTTGCCACAAAAATGTTTTTGGAGTATCAAGCTGTGCAAATAATTTCAGTTTTTGAGATATCTCATTGAATCCTCTGTGAGCACCACAGTACTGAGGAGGCAAACATAATTTGTGCTGCTCAAAAATTGACAAATTCAGCAGCAATTTCTGCTTCTTAAGATGATGGTTTATACAAAGACATCTGGAAAAATGATAGAGAAAACAACTGTCTTGTATTTGTTGCTGAACCTCCCATCATCATGTTCACCATAACTTTTTTGTAATCTCCTTTCTTTTCTATCTTTCAGTGATGCCAGTCAGCTTGTAATGCCTGATTTGCAGGAGTGCAACATAGCACCAGGTTGGCTACACATTTTTCCCCTGCATACAATGATAACCTTGTTGTTTAATCTTTCACAATGTTTCTACATACTTTTCATCTTATGTTGCAGGTACAGAATACCTGAAACAGGTCTCACAGTTTGTATCCAGACGTAGACACCAATTGGTAAAATTGAAGAAACCAGTGGGCGCCACATTGACGATAGCGCAGCTTGAAGACACCATCTACCGAGATGAAGATGATGAGGTGAACGGGTGGGGAAAATTCTACCTTCCAGAGATAGTAAACATGCAGGTTGTAGGTGTAGTGGATGGCATCCCATGTCCGTGTAAACAACTTGTTCTGATGACCTGTGAGGACAAAAAGATGTACGCCTATGATGGAGAGGAGCTGCATGTAGTGGCTTCAAGCCTGGAACACCTAGATGACAAAGAAATAGAGTATCCAGCATCCAAGAGCTATTACAATGGAGAGGCCTTCAAAGATATGGTGAGAAGTTACAGTAATTTCCAGAATATAAGCAGTGATTTCTGATGCTAGTGATTGATCACATGTACTGACAAGTGTTCTTTTTAAATT
Source organism: Lates japonicus (assembly GCA_033238685.1). NCBI lineage: Eukaryota > Metazoa > Chordata > Actinopteri > Centropomidae > Lates > Lates japonicus. The sequence goes on from BRZM01000031.1 coordinate 3,224,106, forward strand.
CATCTGTTGGGTCTAGAGTGAGGAGGACTGGGAGGAAGTGAGGAGGGGCCCTGTGGGGAGGAGATTGGAGAAAGAGCATCAGAAACTTGTGGCAGAGCATAAGTCTGCATTCTTGGAATGTCTCGAATAAACAGGACACACTCAGGTGGGTATTTGTTCTAACATTGCCTTGGATGCAGGGTGAATATTGGAGAAAGTTAAGTATTAAAAGTCTGTCTGTATGGAGGTATTGTCAACTCATGGAATAACTTCAGTGGTTGTGACCTCAGCTTTAATTATTGTCTTTCATAAAATATCTCAGTTGCTTGATGGGAGGTTAGAAATGGGTTGATTAGGAAGTACCTGATATACGCTAAATAATCAATTGTGTGTCTTTTTTTAAAAACAGATTCTGGTGTTTGCCCAAAAGAAAGGATATGCTGCAGAAGTCATCATTTCAAAAACAACATTATAACATTATAATCGATCATGCACAGCTCCCTCTGACCACAATACTGATGTCAGAGCCAAGGCTGAATGTGTATTATGATACATGTACTGCTTACATCATATATACATAGTGATTTTTCTGGATTTATGATTCACACAGGTTTTCCATCCTAAAAGTGCCTTTTTATTTTGACGATAAAATTAAAAAATCAGAAAAGTCTAGGACACGGTAAGTTTTACCACTGTAGCTAAGGATGGAGTCCTGCATTAACAGTAAAAACATAGACGAGCTTAGTCGCACATACAGGCTTGTTTGTAATCTGTTGAATGTGCATGACTGTGGCCTGTGGGAATGAGACAGATGAAAAGACTGAAAATACCTAACCCCACCCTCAGAAAAAATGCTTCACAGACAATACTGGCTTTGTCAGGAGGTAAAGTCTGAGCTCTTGCTGTCAGTGAAAGTCAGCAACAGACTTGTTTTCTTGCCTATCTTGTGTCGTTGATTGTACACTCAGCTGTACTAACATACAATGATTAAACCAAACACAATTAAGACTTATTGGAGTTGTCTTTTTCTTGCTGTATAAAGCCTTAAGTTTCATTCTACTCTTCAGTTTAGCAGCTGACCTTTGCTCACTCATTACTACAGGCAGATTTCTTCATCAAAGAAACAGAAGACTTGGGGAAGAGATGTATCAAGGACGTTCAAGTGTAGATCAGCTCTCAATTGAAGCACTTTATCATTGCTTCCAGGTCAAATACAATCTGCTTATGTAACCACAAAGACTGACAAAGAAACACAGAAATTGCAGAGTATAGGCCAAGAAGTAACCTAGATAACATATGAATTGATAATCACAAGGCACATTGTTAATATATAAGCCATGTGTTCCATAAGATATATCATAATCAGTATATAGGACTGCTGAGTCCCTGAGCCAACAGGTACTTTGCTTAATGAAATAACTATTGTACAGAATATGGAGACTAATAAAAAGTTCCACTGGCAGTTATAAGATCACACAATCACTCATCAAACTATAATCCAGCAACAAAGAATTCTTACACTCAAAACTGATGAGCATATGATGACTTTCCATTAGAATAAACTCACCTATATTACATTTCCTATCTGTTATGGTGTTGACAGATCATTTATCTGACTTTAAAGATTCATTGATCGGGAAAAAGAAAGTACAACCCTTTCTGAAGTTGTAACTTTAAGACCTGGTGAGGACCAGATGATTTTTTATTATGTCCTGATACGTAAAACTATAGAATTCAAAGACGGTGTATAATAAAGAAACTAATAAATATAATAAACTAATACATGATGATCACACTTCAAAGTGCTAGGTTTATGGGTGAATGTGGATTTACCATAAATGACATAGTACATAATGAAATGCGTTGTTTGATGAGGAGGGCAGGAAGTCACTTCTTTCTGTTTCATCCTGAGTAGTCGTAAAACTAGAAAGACCAGAAACAAGTGCACACCATTTACCATTCGTGCCCAGACTGCAACAATGGTGAGTAGCAGTTTTTTTTTCTAGCGTCCTTTCTGCCATTGATGCTGTAACTTATCTGTGAAATGTTTAATTGTTGTCATATATCCCCCCCACCCCGGTGGCTGACATAGGAAATGAGTGAGCGAAGTAGGTGATAGGTCAGCTGATTCTGCAAAACCACTGTCATTGTCCACACTGTAATATGTTTTGAACTCTCTAACACTACTTGTTAATTGTTAGGAGAGAAGAATTTCTAAAAACCCAAGAGGGTTTTAGAAGTAATGCCTTCAAAATTATCAACTTGATGCTGAAATGGTGGGACGGGGCTTTGAGAAGTAAACATTTAGTGGACAAGGTGGGTTAATTTTGTTTGTTTGTTTTTTAAACACAGTCGCATCTTATATTCTCATTTGTAAATGTATGATAACAAACCAGTGTGTCTTAACAGATTATTCACAGCATCTTCTTTCTGGGAAAAATCAACAACCCCCCCTACACACCAAAAAGTATTGTTGGTGTCAAGATGTTGACCGAGTTGGAGCGGGACTTCCCTTTGCCTTTTAGGTACTACTCGTCTAAACTTCCAAAGCGAGGTCCATTCTCTTGTGTCATGGACATGGTAAGATGTTGTACAGATTCCCATGGAATACAGATGTCAATCAGTTCATCAAACTTTTCTTTGTACAGCACCTGTCCTTTACGGATGTTAAAAATAAGACATAGTCTTTGTGTTGAGAAATGGCTGTACTAAAAATCATTCAAGATCATTCAGAGGAGCTGACTAGACATAGCATAAGCCTTAAAGCAGCTATAATCAATATTTTTGAGATATCAAAGTCTCATATGACAGTCTGTAAACAGTATGAGAATGTGAAAGGGGTCGCTCCTTGAAGTTAAGCTACAGAGAATTATCACCTGAATCTGCTTTAAGAATCTTTATTTGACTTTCAATTTTTCAATTTTACCATTTTGAATCCCTCTCACTGCTCTCATAGTGTTGCTTTGGGTTGCAGCAGCTGTTCTCAGAGAAAAGAGCTCTTAATGGCCCTGAAACCCCATCCTTTCATTAGAAAATAAAATAATATCTTGTTGCAGTAATTGGCTAATAGTTACAACCATGGTTTATACTAAAACTTCTCTCCTCGCTGCTGTGATATATATGCTTTCTCCAGGCGCTCACAGTATTTTTTATTTTTTTTAAGTGTGACAGTTTTAACAGCAATGTGTCTTTTCAGAAAGAATGGTAAATGGTCATTAAAATTCAAAGATTTTTTTAAAGGGTTCTGGTCTATATTTTCCTGCAAATACTATTATAGAATCTGATTTTGGCTTAGATTTTTTTTCTTCAATTTTAACCTGTTGCTGAAATTCAAAGTTATTAATTCACAGATGTTTTTTAAAACAAAGACTGAAGTGCTACCCCACTTCCACGTCCTCAGACACGACAGATCATGATCAGTTTCTATTGTTGCTTTTTACAAATGACTCAGTGACTCACAGTTTGCAGGTGTAACAGCTTGATAATATTTATAACTGCTTCCAGATGGTCCTGCTGAAAGGACAAGAGAACGAAGACCAAATAAAGCAGAGTCTGAGAGATCTCATCAACAACAAGCTGTCAGAGAAGAAGAACAAGAAGTTTCTGGTCTCCACCACCATCTGTGTCTCTCAGAAATCAACTGAGGACAACTCAGTCAGGTACTATGGAGTCTCCATGTCCGCTGGACCAAACCCCAGGAGAATTCTGGTAGCTGCCGCCTGTTGTAGTGCTTGGGATGATTATGTATCTGATGCAGTGATGACCTACTATCCAGATACGGTCAAGAAGTCATACTTTGATGGAACCATCAAACTTCCTAAAGGTGTCAGGTGTGACGCGTTTGACCTCAGTGATTTAGGTGATAAGGATCCTTGCAAATTATGTAGAAATTTGTTTAGTTTGCAAGTGAGAACACAAATAGAGGAAGGTGAGATTTCATGGCCCTATGGCAACTGTGCTGAGGCCGAGAGCCTGAGCAACCTGCTTAAAAAAGAGAAGGAAGTTAAAGAGAACACACAACAAAAATCGTACGATCCCAAGAACAGGCAGAAAGCTAAAGACAGTGTTCTTGATGAACTTATGAGACTGCTAAGCGAGGTTAAATTTAAATGGAAGGCTGATGATTTCTACAACCCATAAACAGAATAATCCTGAAAAAAGGAAATAAATTGACATTAAATGGCCACAGTCTTTTATCATAAAGAGGCCTAACATATCTCTTTTTCATCATTAAAAGATACTTCACTGCTAAAACATAGGGTTGACATTACTGTAATCAGAGTTGATATAACATGTTTTATCACATTATTAATGCTCCAGCTACATGTGATTTGTACTTTTGTACTTACCAAGAATAATAATGGTGAAGATTAGAATATATTCATGGTCCTAATTGTAAGCTGACTATGTGTCAGTATTTTGAATGAATCATTCAGGTGGTGCAAACATTGTGTTGATTATGTTGATTAATTAATAAAATCACACAGTGATGGTACCTAAAGTTGGTCATTTATTTTAATTCTAAATACTACAAACTCTTTCACTTTAGATAGTAACTTTTGTGTGGATGTGTGTGGATGAGATCGGAAATGAAACGCTATGAGACAGCAGCTTGATAAGTGGAGGGACTCAGTAATAAGAGAAAACAAAAAGAAGTTTTCTTTCTGCTGTTATGATTTCTGCTCACGACCTCACTCATGATATTTCTTGACAGTCTTTAAGATTAAAAAAAAAAAGAAGTTGACTTTATACATATTCTGGTCTATATTGAAACTAAAATGATCCTCATTGGCATAATGTGACCCCACCCCCCCACCCAAAAACAAACAACAAAAAACTTACAGAGAAAATAACTTAAAGCTGTTCATGCACATGAAAGTCAGATCTACCAGGTGATTTCATATTGACTCTTTTCTTCAGTGACACAGATCTACCACTAGATGGCAGCACAACCATGTTCAGTCAAACAAGTCTGTTACAGTAGTACAGTAATTTTCTTATCTCACTCTGGCCCTGATTGGACTTTGTAAATAGAGTGTACAGTAAGTAGTGATACACTGTCCCAGCTCTTTTGTTGTGGTCTTTCAGCTCCACCTTCACCTCCTGACAGGCCAGACTACTTCTTTCATGCCAAACAAAGACAGGAAGCGTGCTGTGGTCCACAGAATAATTTCCCATCTTTTAAAGGAAAGACATGAATGAGAGTGCAACAGGAAGAGCAATAATTCACATTCATCTGTCATTAGGTATGAGCTCATCAGAGGTAGGGGAAATACACTTCCTGCCTTTAAATGAACTAGACCAAAACACTTATGGAATACTGCGCAAACAAAATCACATACCATTGAGTTGATACAGGTTTTTGGCTAACTGTGGTTAAAAAAAACCCCCCAATAATGACAAAACTGGGTTATATTACAGTCTGATATCCACCACTTCATTACAGCCAATTGACGTCAAACTAATTTATCATTACGTAGGCCAGTCTGCACTTGTGTTTTGATTTTCGTGTTGCCAAGGAGGTCATTTCTGAATCAGGAATCTTGAGAACCAAACAAAATGTCATTCTTCAGGAAGGCTCTAATGTCTGGTGAGTGATGGGAAATACAATTTATTTTCAGCTGCTACGTCACAGGCGCTTTGTCTGGCTTTTCCTGTGGCCCTGTCCCCAATAACATGTTTGTTTTCAGGTCTATATTTGTGTAGCCAACTGCTACCGGTGGGGGAAATCCTGTCTGACCTCTCTCAGCCTGTTCTGATGAAAACACTGGCACTTGGTGACGTCCAGGAGACGGAATGTTAATTTTTCTTTAAACCTTATGTAATTCACAGCTTTAATCTTTGTTTGAACAGCCAATCCTCAGTACCTTACAGAAATATAGGGAACTAGCCTGGAAGCAGAGGCCTTGGTAGGACTCTCAAACATTCTTTACCATGACACACACACAGTATGCTCTCGAATGATGAATGCTGCATCACACTTGCGTGCGCAAACACACAAACACACACAGATGGTTGCAGTTAGACTGCAATATTTTCACTGAACTTGCCCTTGGTGTTTCATGTCTGGAAAATCTGAGTCATGCTTGTTTGACAAATCATCTCTGATCTAATGTAGGCTTTGTTTAATCACCCCATAATGCATTAAAACATGTTTGCAAGTGAAACAGATGCTCAGATAATTAACACACATCATCATCACTATACTCGTACATGAGGATGCACTCATTCTCTAACAAATGTATGTACTTTTTCTTAAGTTGGGTCATTCTTTTAGTTCCAAGTGTGTGGAGAGAATTTAGACTGGAGTAAGCCAGAAAAACAGAAAGCCTTTATTGTCATTATGTAGGAACACAATGAATTTAGACCGAAGTAGATAACTCTGGAACAGCATGTTTCAGCGAGGTGTAAACTAATGAACTGACAGAGTGACACAGTGTATATATCTCCTATTTCTTTTCCACAAAAGAAAATAGCATTCACAGTGGTGTATAGGTCTACTCCACACCAGCCCAAACAGCTCTGGACTTTTTCCTCTACCATTATTTGAATGTTATGAAAGTCTTGAATGTTACCTGAGGACACAGAAATGTTTTCAGAACCACCCAATACTGACTGAGAAAAAAATGTCTCTGTGTACAGTCTTTTTGACTTAATTTTTCTTTTTGATTTAATCTGTTCCTACAATGTCTCATGTGATGCCGCCCAACACAACATCTGTGGTTGCTATGCTAGCATGGTAATATTTAAATTGTGCTGGAGAATACATTTTTGCTTGCCTACATAGATGCTAGCACATTTTATGGAAATTGTAGTCTCTGGGAAAGCTAAGTTGAAGTAATACAAGTGCTAATAAGATAAGCAGAGCTAATGTAACTTAATTTGTGGCTACAATTTAAATTTATTGCACAAAGAATGAGAGGTCTTAATTACACTGCTGCCCAGTTACAAACAAAGCATAGAAACAATTACAAAGTAGCCAACTGCTCTTTTTTCACTTATCTGATTGGATTTTCTCTGGTTTATATAATAATGGGTAATAATGTTGCTATAATTATTATTGATCATGGCCACAAAGTTGCAGACAGTACCCAATCTAAGCTTTAAATATTAAAAGTCCTTCACTTCTAATTCTGGCATACATCATACTGTTTCTTATCCATATGCTCCAGTGTCTACTACCACTCTTAACTTTTGTATTACTAGTGTTTTTCATTGTGTAGCAGAGTTATGCTTATAAGCTCTTTGAAAAGAAAACGCACTGGGTTGTTTATTTTGTCAGATTTTCTCATCTTTCAAAGGGGAACAATACGATTTAGATTATTATTCAAGTACAAAGTGTCAGCTGTTTGTTTTCAGTCTTACTAGACAACGTGACTCTAGCTGGGAAGACTCTTTTCCAGTCCAAGAAGCAGGCCAGCACAAAACAGAACATTTTAATAATGAGCTTTAGAAGTGATGGTAGATGGATTTTGTTGCTGCCTCTGTTGGATAGAGCCAGGCTACCCACTCTTTCCAATCCTGCTAAACTAAGCTAAAGGGCTACTGGTGATAGCTTCATATTTACCTACAGACATAAGAGTGATATCTAAAACCTGGCAAAAGAGCATTTATATAAGTTTATTTCCTAAAATGTTTAACTATCTCCTTAAGAGTCTTCATCATTTTCTAAGAGATGATGAGTACTTGTATATTGAACAAACTAAACATAGAATAATCACCCAGACCATAAGCACAGTGGCTTGGTGTCTGAGATATACTTCAAATTTAAAAAAACCTAAAATAAAATAAAACCCTACAAATGTGTGTATGTGTGTGTGTGTGTGTGTGTGTGTGTGTGTGTTTTAATGTTTTTGCATCAGATCAATCCTTCAGATTTGTACTGTTTGTACTGCTCTGTGTGCACACTGCCTTCTGTAGCTCTAATGCTAAGCTCTTCCTGGTATGCACCAATCCTACTGACCACCCAATCAACAGTATGTTTGGTGTAAACACACCAGAAGAGAAGCTGAGAACTGTGTTTCGAGTGTGTTATGAGAAAAAAAAAGTTGCAAAGTAAGTTATTTGTTGTTGGGACACATTGAAACAGGCCAATGCCTGCTACACACATCCATCGTAGTTAACAACAACTTTTGTGAATGAATATTTGTGTGTGTGTGTGTGTGTGTGTGTGTGTGTGTGTGTGTGTGTATGTGTGTGGTGTGGTAGCGTGCATCCGTCTGCAACCACTGATCCAGACTGCCAGGCAGTCCCAGGCCAGGCAGCAGCGCAGCAGGGTGTTCGAGGGATTTCGATGAGGCCGTTGCCACCGGACCACCACTTCCCATCATGCTGTTCAGTATGGCTAGTTCTGAATAAGTGACTCAGCAAAGCCTTGATGGACATTTTTATGTCACTGGTCTTTAACAAAGAAAGGAAAGCAACACAATACTCCCCATGGCGTGTGTGTGTGTGTGTCTGAAAGAAGCCAGGCCTTCCCCACCAATCAGAATCCAGCTGTTGTTTTTACAATTGCTAATGAAGAGTTTGTGTTTGCATATTTTCCTGCACTGATATATTTATATGTGCATGCCACCACTTACCTGCCATTCTCACACTCGTTCACTTTAGCATCACAGAGACGTTGATGGAGTTTTGTTTCCTGAGCAAAATCCTTTTTTGTTTGTTTTTTTGTGGTTTTTTATGCATCATGGCTGGTCAGCCTTCCCTTTAGGGCTAACTCCATTGTTGTCACATGGATAAACAGAACAATGTGAGTGTGGCTGTAGCACAAAGTGGGAGGATTTTCTCCACATAAAACCTGACATGAAATCATTTATAAAGTGTTGGTGCTTTGAAACACAGCAAACTAACCAGTGTCAGTGCAGGTCTTATATAATAGAGCATATACAGAGCAAATGGGCCCCAGCCTTAGCGAAGCTGTCATCTGCTGGAGTAGTAAAACAATGGGAGTGAAGGGTGAGAGATAACAGAGCACTACCCCTGCTGTGATAATAACACTGTGTGATGGCTATATTTAGGAGCTCACTTTGACAGAATTGCCTGGTGTGTGTGTGTGTGTATACACTGGGCTGCCCAAAGCTCAGAGCTATGCAGTGCCACATCATAATTTAACCATACCAGTATAATCACTTTCAAATCCACTCACTATGTGTGCAGTCCCCTCTTTCCCTGCGACAGAGATATTTGCTGTCAAATAAAAAGAGGGGTGTGTTGTTTTGTTTTACAGCAAGGGATTCATTTGTGTATTTGTCCCTTTTAAAACCATCCTCATATACTATATAATATGATGTTTACTATGAGTTCTCCTCATAACAGTTCATGTCAAATAGAGGGTAGGTGCACTGATTGGAGGCATGGTTGTGTTCACTATCACACACACACACACACACACACACACACACACACACACACACACAGATACACTCCACAGTTTTAAATTTGACCTTTTCATAAAGGGACATTGTGGCCTTTCCCCTGCATTCTCAGGCCAAAGCACACCACTCATTAAATCCAGCACCAGAGCTTTGCTACCTAGACCTTACCTCCAATAAAAACAGCTCAGGCCTGGACAGCAGAATAATGACTTTTCACTAGATTTTTTTCCTCGGGTTTGAGGCCAGCTGATACATTTACAGGAGGTGCAATAAGGCCTCCCTCCCTCTCTGTCTCTCTCCTGTGCTTCAAAGAAACCAACACTGCAGTTGGCTATATTTACATGCATAGCCAAATCTGAGAATAGGCCTTGATCCCACAATAGACTTCTTTCAGTTACACCAGTCATAGCAAATGTTTTAATCATGTCATAGCAGAAAGAAAACGAGAGCAATTAACTAACTTAAATAACATTAATGATGGGTGAAAACCATGTAGATGTGCCCTGGTGTTGTGCGTGCTAGCTCACTGTCATGGCTTAGTGGGACAATTTAATAGGAATTAATGTTATTATTTACACTTGTGTTTTTCCAAAAAAAGGTCTAATGACATAATAAGGTATGACTAGGAGGCAACAAGAGAGGACCAATCATATTTAAAGGCCCAGTACACCAATGGGTCACTCTCATAGGTGTTTTAGCTCACTGGACCTCTGTGTTTCATCTCCCTCACTCTCTTGGTAGTTTTGTTCCAACTGTTGGGCAGCACAATTTGTTTTTTGATTACTTTTAAAGAACAATGTCACACTGGACTTTGGAGGTATAAAAACATAATTGCACTGGCCTCTATAGGTTATAAAGGTATAAGCCTCCAGAGCCTCTGACCACACCCAATTTGGTTGTCCAATTAGATAACTAAAAACAGCTATGTACATGTGCAGGGTTTTTAATTTTGGTTAGCTGTTTTTTGACAGTGAAGTTATAGTTTCTTGTCTGGAGTATTTTTGTATTTGCCACCATCAGCACCAGGGAACTGATGTACATTTATATCTGATGCTGTATAAATCTTGTGCATTTTGATCTCAACTACTGTAGCTATAGTAAACTAGCTAACATTGCTACTGTGGTTTAAACCTGCATTAATTGGTTTTTGGCTTTTTGGTGGTGGTGGAACAAGCTGTAAACACAACACAGACATATCACCTTGTAAAGCTGTGAAGGTGAATGCTAGTTACTAACTTTGTCTGTCTGTCTGCATTTTGCTGGTGGTCTGCTAGCTTGCAGAGAAACACTAATAACCCATGTAGCACTGAAATCATACCAGGTGTTGTGACGTTTCACAGAGGATGGAAACTGAAGTGAAAGCAGCGTTTGAATGCCTCAGCACAAGAGGCAACTTAATGGGCTTCTTACTTGTTAGTTAATTATTTAAACCCATTTAACACAATTAACGGTGTATGTTTGAATAAACAGTCAAGGTGTGGAATAACAGACAGGCCATATCTACTGTGCAGTAACTACAACCTCAAGACATCAGACTCTTCACGGGTGTGCTCCTTTCCTGTCAGCATGTTTTCTCTCCATCGATTGGGACAGAGTGTTCCCTGCCCTGTTTCTGTTGGCTGGCAGCCAGGATTTTTGAAGCCATCATCGACGCGATAAGCCCATCAGAGTGTCCAGGTTAACTTCAGGGTTATCAGCGCTACTGTTTACCTAACCCGGTTCTCCATACATACTCAACACGTGCGGATGTCTGTGCATGCTAGCAGCTCTGGCTTGTTTTTCGAGCAGTCGACAACACACTGTTTCATTGTTATTATATGAAACGAACCATCACAGGAGCAGAGGTATTACAGGATGTCCCAAGCTATTGGACACTGATTCCACTCACATAAACACACACACACTGCGTATTTCTTATGCACACTGCTCCCCTCCTCCCTTTTTTTTCGTCTTCAGATTCTGGACAGATGTGTCAGGATTTGGGCAAGTGCCAGTTCCAGAGATACTAGAAGTTCAGACACGGCCCTGCAGAACAGACTCTCTGTCATGCACAGACACACATGCACACACACACAGGCATACACACACCTCTCCTCTCCTCCTCCTCCCCCTCTCTTCCTGTTGAATTCTGTTCCCACTGTTCTGAGAAAAATGAGGCTTGACTTTTAAAAGGGAACGTTCTGGACCTTGTCAGCGGGGTTTGGTACTGGTCATCCAGCCATGGTTGGTTGGGACAAATTCACAGACTTGCATGTTACATCACGCTCTCCAGGTTTGCTCCTGTTTGACCTTTCCCTGCCACCTTAAACAGAAGGTCCCGCTGGGCTCAGACAAAGTAATAATCTGGACTTCTCTGAAATTACTCTGTTGCTAAATCAAAGAGGTGACTGTTCAGCTCTAATGCGAAGGCTGGAATTGGAGTTGTGTTACTCTGCAATATGACCATCTCACGGACAAGGTGTGTGCAGTTCCTGTTGAGATGGTCTGCATCCCCCCATCCACCTGGGTAAGAGTTTGCTCCAAAGCCAGGTAACCTCAGAGTGGACAAACAATGGCTCCCTCAATGCTTCACAACTCCAATGAAGAAACTGCCACTAACAATGACTTGACTTGATTATTTATGTAGCTGAGAGAATTAGATGTGCAAAAACAGCACTAATTTATATCTCCCCAGGGCTTGTGCACTAGATGTCACTGTTTGACATTGAGAAACAGTTTCTATGCATCTCTACCAACAAACTGTACTTGTTTTTTAGTCCTGAGGCTCACACAGACACCTTTTAGCATAATCACAGTCATGTTCACACATTAAATGAAGAATCACATGTTTACTTGCTGTTGGAGAAGCAGCATCTTTGCTAATGCTTACATTATAAACTAGAAACTGACTTGAGCAACTGTAACCCAGATCTAATGTAAAGTGATAAAAGTCTCTGATCTGAAGTGGTCATTGGAATTAAATGGCTCAAAAAACTTTTTAACCGTTACAGTTGATCTTTTGTGCTGCAATCACAAATCACCCTCACTCCAGCTTATTTATTTTCAGCAGCGAGACTCCAAGTTGCTGGCTGACGCATGTACAGTGCACTCACCCTCCCAAGTTTAGTAGTTAACCTCTTCAATCGACTTTTTCCATCTGAAGCAGTTAGAACATGGATATCTGTTTGGTTATCTCCCATTCCTCCTCTTTACGCTGCCAGGGCGTTTTGAGTTTCTCTGTATTGTTTAATGGACATTGAGCTGGCCTTGACCTAAACGATGTGGTTTGAATTCTGGCAGTGTTGCTGACAATATCGGTCAGACTTTTGGCAGATAGCTGACACTTAAAGGAGACGGGGCATGATGGAGGGGAACTGCCTCTGCATTGCACAGGGAAAATCTCTGCATAACCTAGAATGCTGATCTGTTTCACAGTCAGTAGCTTAATATATCAGGAATCTGCAATTACATGACTATTTCCAGTGGTGCAGAGTGTTTTTAGCCACAGTTGGGTTGATGGAATCTGACTGGGTGCTGGTAATCTTCTTGTATGGCTTCCAGGGAGGCAGTGTAAATTCCAAATGATCATGTGATGCTTATGTAGCTCTTACAAAGTGTTAATTCTTATCCATCATCAATGATCATTTTAGCAGTTGTAGTTATTACTCCAGACAATTCAGATATGATTGTAATCTAAGATGTAATGGACAATCATTGTCTAAGAATGTGAGATTAATATAGAAAAATACCTTTTGTTTATCACTCCTAAAATCTCATTTACACTCCTAACAGAGTGTTTGTTGTTATATTTCTCTTTCACTTGACAAGACTGATTTTTCATGCCCTGCTCAGAATGAAAATCCCTGGTGCTGGGACAGACTCAGTTTCTGAGGTGCAATGCAAACATTCCAAGTGATTTAGCCGGGGTAAAATTAAATTCCTCAAATGATTATGATCTTTTTTTTTTCCTCTGCTGTGCTCATAAAAGAAAAAGACTTGCAGGTGCAGGAAGAACGATTCTTGATCATGCTATTGCTATTGAAAGGAGTTGTGTTCCCAGCTTTCTCAGTGCTCTTCTATTCCTGTAGCCTCTGGGCCGGAGCAGATGGAAGGGTGGTTCCACCACATAAGCGATCAACCCAAACATCTGCCTGCCTGTAGCGACTAAGGCCTTCTCACAGAGACAAAACACAGGCCAGCTCTGTGCGATACCATTGAATGGTGCAGAATAGCTGCAGCACACTGCTTCGAGATGTTAGGTTGAAATATATTTCGGTCTCAGTGTGGATGGACAAAGGATTTGGATGTTTTATCTCATCCAGCCTTCACCAGATTAACCTAGCATTACCTCAGCCCTCAATCAACCTTCACCCTTCACCAACCTCCCCAGAGACTCATGGAGATATGGGCTTGGCCATGGCCTCACCCACAAATTTGTCAAGGGACTTTTGAGCTTGGAATCTCACTTCCAGGGTGCGTGCTTAAGTCATATGACTTGGACTTTAGTCAGACTCAAGTATTGATTGTGGTGCTTGGACTTGACCAAACTCTTTCACTTTGGTTTCTGACACCTGTGGCAAGTTTCACTTTGACTTTGGCCATATGACCTGGAGTGACTTGATATCCTCTCAAGTTGTAAAACCACCCATCAACATTTCATTCTCTTCACAAAGATATACTGTGACTAGTATGTATGACAATCATATTATGAGTGCAGGACAGAAGGTACATTTGGATGTAAGGGCCTGCTGTGGTAAAAGAAAAAAAAGCAACATAAGACATTTAGCGTAATACAATGATCCGTAGGTTCAAATGCTAGAATTGCTACAGATGTCAGAGAAGTTCTGCCCAAGTTCTGTAACTGAGTATAAGCACATCCATGTGATGGTGAGATGGTTTGATACTCTGTATGTTTTTCAGTGTACCTTCAGGTGTTGGTTTGTAAACAAAGCCTGACATGATGCTGATCTGGAAATAGCCTGTACCTCTGACTATTCACAGCACATATTTTATTTATTTATTTTTTTTCTGAAAAACTGATGAGGCCTCACATACATGGCCTTGGGCTCATGTGTGCAGGCACTCATGTTTGATTCTTAACCGGGTCACATGTGTATATGCTGGCTGCAGAGGCAGAGGCGTCTGCCAGGATCAAATCATGAGGCAGATTAGTATGTTTCCTGCTCCATCTAGGCTGGCTGTCCCTGGGTAGTCTGTCCAGCAGGAGGAGGCCACCTTAAGGTCCTGCAGCATACCACTGAGTAGTGAATGTTGTGCTGTATATGAATAGCTAGTTTCAAATGTAGCCTCTCCCTTACTGGATCCACTTCTCCAAGCCTCGTCCTTATCTGCTGTCAACCGTAACATGTGTCCACATACTGCAGGTCTGAAAACAGATAAGGAGGAGGGTTTAATTAACCTGTGAGTGGGTGAAACCTGAGTTTGTAAATGGCTGCTAGCTGATGAATGGGTGAAAGGGGAGGAGGTGTCAAAGATTATCTAACAGTACAAATATTTTACGGCCTGCAAGAGAAGTTAAACTGCATTAGAGCCAACATGTGTACATAGTATTAGGGGGACCTGTGAAACTGTAGCTACCGCTGCTATTATTTTTTTCAGGTTCAGGGGTATGGGATACTCTTAAGCTATGTAGGTCAAATATTGATGACATTTAAACTCAAACTGGAGAAGTCATTAAAGGAGCTATTTGTAAGTTTTTACTATCACTACATAGCTAATGTTAGCATTAACAGCTATTTACTTAACAATCCAGAAAAACCACTGTGAGTTCCACATCAAACTTTATTCCTTTGCTCATCAAGAGCTGTCTCCAGCAATGGAAAGCAACAGCGATGTTTTGCTTGAATTTCTACCACTGCTTTTCCTTTACTGAAGTTGGCATGCTTACCTGACCAGCCTGTCTCGTTACTTTCTGATAGCAAATCACTGAAGCACAGAAGAAGTAGTGCAGCTCAGAGAGCACATTCTAACCTCTTGTATTGTAAACACAATGATGGTTGAAGCTCTTGGTAAGCAGCCATCACCACCACTCGCTCCCAGTAAGAAACCACATTTAGTGGGAGAGAGAATTTACAAACAGCCCCTTTAAATAATGATAATGCCATGTGCAGTTAAGTAAAATAAATCTCAAATGTGTGACTATATTTATTCTGCTTATGTGAGGACAAAAACCCTGTTTATATTTTTTATATGGGTTTAGCTTGAAAATGAAACTGAAAATTAACAAGATGAAAGGGGCTACAGCGATTTGCTAGCATGGCTGTATTTAGTTTAGAGTGTTAGCATGCTTACACAAGTGTTAGTTATTACATTTCATCTCGTCATTAAAAAAAACACAAATGTCAACCTCATGGTGGAAGTTGAGGGTATCACCTAAGCCAGCAGAATTAATTCTCTGGGGACCATGAATGTCTATCCAACAGTTATTAGCTATGATTCGTAGTATGCTGCTAGCTAAACATGATCGCCTGGGGGCTTTATGGGCTGATTTCAGTATTTTTTTTATACTTAAAATTTCTTGAATGCCAACAAATGAATAAATATTTGAATATATGATGCAGTGTTTCTCAGTTTATTCAATGAGACAATGTTTAGACTTCCATGTTGGGGAAATAACAATAGCAGACAGTATATATATTAATATTTTCTTTTGATTACATGATGATAGTCTGATGATAATCTGTTGTTATATTGTATAATTGTATCTGTTAGTGCTGTACTAGCATAGTACTTTACTTAATGTGTGTTTATGGTGCCTGAGATAGTAATGTTTTTTTAACTCCTGTGGTATTGCTGAAATGTGCCTATAGGGACTTTTTTTCTGTTTTTAAGTCTGTTGGTGTAAATGTGTGATTAGAGTCGACATGTAGGACGCTGCAAGCGACAGGGCAGGTACATACTGTGAACCTGCAGCAGTGACACCAGATGGATGGTTTGACACTAATGACTGTGACACTTTAGCTCACAGAGAGGAGGCCTCTCTGCTTGTAGGGTTAAAGTCAGGTCTTGAACACACTGGAAAAAATGTCAACCTTCACATTTATCTGCCTTTAAAAAAATGAAAATTGATTTCAAGTGAAATGACAGTGACAACTCCAGAGAGTCTGTAAAAGAAAAAAAATCATATGAATTGTAATTTTCTTACTTTTTATGGTAAATATTAGATTTCCAGCTTGTAAAAAAAGTTCATTTTTTACAGTGTGCTGTTGTGAACAGGGCGGGGCGGAGAGACGAGGTTTCCTTCAGCGAGAGTGAGTGTGCGTGTGTGTGTGTGTGTGTGTGTGTGTGTGTGTGTGAGTGAGCATGTGTGGAGAGAGAGCGAGAAGAGTCAGCTGGTCGTAAAGTGCGGGGTGAGACCAGTGCATGTGTGAGTGTGTTTGGACGTGTGCAAGCGTGAGTGTGCGTTTATATGTGTGTGTACGTGTGCAGGGAAAGCACTTCGGGGGTGGGGGGGACAAGGTGAAGACAACGGAGCAGCGGCCGGAGTTTTTTTTTTTTTTTTTTCTTCTTTTGGAGGGGGAAGCAGTTTGTGTGGAGCTCCAGACGAGGACAGTCGTAGCGCACCGGGTGCTGCTCCGCCGTGCGTCCTGGACACGATTCCTGTGCTGCGTCAGGCCCTTTCATTACCGTAAGCACTTTGGTTATTTGTTTGGAAACTACTGTCTCTCAGTCGGAGCGCGTATGGTTAAACTCTCTCAACCATTCTTCCAATAGAAGCTTATTGCTCATGCACAGGGATGCAAAGGGGTGTATAGCCGCTTTTAAACTCATTTCAGTTAGGTTTTGTTGACAGAAATAAGAGCTCACTGACATTTTTAGCTGTGGCTAACACACACAGAGTCACTGCACACATCTTTAAAAGTCTGTCAAACTGCTGCAGGTAACACAGCTCAGGAGGACACTGTCCTTTAGAGGACGCAGAGCTTGCATCTCTGGAAGAAGAAGAGATGTTATGGTTTACACTATGAAGACCACCAGCTGGAACACAACGTTATATTTAAGGCTACATCACTACAGCCGCTCTTAGACTGTGTTGGTGAGGGTGGAAGGGAGTTTTAGTCTTTGAGGATAAAAAAGAGCCAGTGTAGATGCTCAGTCAGTGTCAGAACAGCCTCTGCAGTGACTGTTTCATCTCCTCACTGTAACTGCTTCTTCTACTAATTCCAACTTTGAAAGGGAGTTATCTGAGCCCATGGCACATAAAGGAGCTACTGCATTAAAGAGGATAAGCTGGCAGAGTGTGTGTATGTGTATGTGTGTTGATGGTCTGTCATAAAGCTCCATTAGCTGTGACTTAATGTAGGATAATCTCTGTATGCTGCTATACTTCCTCCTTCCTCCCTTCCTTCCTTCCTGATTCATAAAGAGGACTATAGGTCTGTTTAGGATCAGGTATCATTGAGGCCTATAGAAGGCTGTGAATGGCACACTCATATTACTGTGTGTATGATGCAGGTGCAGATAGATAGTATGCCATGTGTGGCTGTCGCTACTACTTCTTATCTTGAGGAGGAAATACAGACGTAATCACCAAATATCTGTGAAAAAAAAATGCACTTGATGTCAGCATCTGAGTGCACTTGCGCTTGGAAAGATGTTAGAGTGGGCGTAGTGTATCCACAAACACACACACACTCACACATGTGGCATTATTAAGTTGCTCCCTGTCCCATTTAATTGTCTAGATCTCCCTGTATGACCAGTAAAGCTGAATTACTCCCTTTCTCTGCAGGAGGAACCACAAATGTCAGCAAATGTCAAGCACTTGGAGATTTGGCTTTGCTTTCAGGCTTATTAGCTGCACATATGATCTGCCCCGCTTGCCCTTTTGGCCAGCGCTTTGATTGGTTTGAACACACACATAAGCCTATGCAAGAACATGTGAGATATACAAAAAGGTCACTGTAGAAAAAAAAACAAAACAGTGCAATTATCAGCAGCAGTGAGGCTGTCTTTTCGGTGTGTGTGTGCACTGTGCATAGTTTAACGCACGCACATTTAGACACACATTCTCAGTCAGCAGAGCAACCTAAAGATAGCAGAGCCCCAGTGGAAACAGTAATTAGTGGGGTGAAAAGAGAGGGAGAAGAGAGGAGGAGGAGGAGGAGGAGGAGGAGGAGGAGGAGGAGGAAGAGATATTGTTTGAACCATCTGATATCTGTTATATAATGACCTGTACAATGGAGACATGCTGGGAGAGAAAGTGAAGAGAAACCAGCAGAGTCAAAGAGTGAGAGGAGCTATTTAGTGAGAGAGATGCAGAGTTCGGTGTGTGTGTGTGTGTCCGTGCGCGTGTGCGAACGTGTGTGTAGACTCAGTTTGCCGAACCTTTGTTGGAAGGAGTATCAGTTGCAGCAGTTCCCTGAAATTTGTATGTGGGCTGCAGAAATATCCATCTTAACAAGTCATCTCTCCCTTTGTGGAGTGCTCGTATTTTTCTTGAATAGAGAGAAAAGTCCGGTTTATGAGCTAGACATCCCTAAAATGTTATTACAGCTTTCCAAGAAATTGGGTGGACAGTTATGAGTTCTTAAAGGGACCAGTCGATTAGATTTTGATGGTGATCTGGGATTTCCAGGCGAGGGTGGGATTTTCTTGCCAAAACAATGAAACAAACTGAGATAAAAATCTAACTCCAAAAATGACATTATGCAAGGCCAAGGAACCCATTTACTGTACCTTCATATTTAAGTGCTTGGAATGAGTTTTGGGGTGTAGCTGCAAGTTGGAGAATTGTTTTTTTTTTTTTTTTTTAACACTCAGAGCAGATAATGCTTCACAATGCAGTGGAAATAGCTGACTCCTATTTCAACTTCTTTCAGACCCCCCCCCACCTTCCCCATCAGTCTGCAGGTGGAGAGTGGTCATGTGTTGCTAGCTTGGAGAGGGTTTCTTATTTGGTCTTAAGCCCCAAGCTTTGTTTGGGAACTGACTTGTGTGTGTGTGTTGTACACAATGGCTGTGTTTACATTGGATTCGGTGTGCACACGTTCATCCATGCATGCACATTCAGTCACACATGCAGGCTTTGTTTTCTCTTGAGAAGAGTGTGGGGTTTGGCGTTTTTGTCTCTTTTTTTTTTCTTTAGGCATAACAAATAGATGCCTGTTTTACAAAGTTGTGGCATGGTGTTCAGCATGGATAACAGTACTCACCTGAGATGTTTAGGTCTATTTTGTGAATTCACTTCATTTTTATGAGTTCCCTGATTACCCATCTCGTCATTATTTGGTTCATTTTGTGAGTTTGTGTTTTCTTCTACTCTTCATCAGTTTAGTGATAGGTGCTTTCCTTCCTCCTTTTCATTTAGTTGGTTTTCTGTGCTGTGTCCTTCCTTCTTGTGCAGGGTGCTGGTGAGACCAGTGGGTGTCATTCCCTACAGAGGGAAGAGTGAAGGAACACCATGGCCTTAGCAGGATGCCCTGACTACTTCTTATGTCACCCAAACTACCAGGTAAATATAGTGTCTCATCTGTGTGTGTGCTTGTCAGTGGTGGATTGTAGCATATTAATCAAGAACATGTCAAAGTAATGTTACATTACCGTTTGGTTTTCATGAAACAGAAAAGCTTAAGTAGGGCTAATGGATGTTTTTCATTCTGGATATTTTGACTTGTCCTGGCAGGAAAAGCACAGGTGTAACTTCACTTCTAACGATGGCTCCATTTCATGTAGCTCCTTCAGTTGTGAGCCAATACAACAGCACTGTGTTCAAATTAGCTGCAAATTAGTTGCACCTGGTTTCTCTTCAAGTCAAAATGTCATTTTGTTTTATTGTTGACAATGGACAAACAACAACAAAGGTAAAGTAACATTAACCAACTAATACTGGTAGGGAGTCATGCAAACCTTGCTTTGTTAATAAAAGAACTGCAAACTAACTTGAAGGGCTAATTTAGGTGAAAGGCTTTAGGATTAAGATTAAACAAAAATCATAACTTTTTAGGAGTTTGTCTGCTCATTTTTCCCAGTAGTGTCAAAAACATATGCCCAACTGTAACATAGATGTTGTCCAGAAACAAACTGTTGATTTAGTCAAACTGACAGGTGTGGAACAAAATTTTAATTACCAAGCTAAGTTAGCTGTTAGCTGACCGCTCGTGTACTTGCTACATTAAACTCCCCTCTAGCAATGACACTATTTCCCCATATGAAGTATGGTCTGTGTAAAAAAATCTCACCTCATAATGTTGTTGTTATGAACAGTCTGTTCAGCAGACACAGAGCTAGATTAGCATTTATTTGGAGTGTCACCAGAGAAGTGTAAGTCATGCACTTGGACTCAATTTGTGTTCTTCTCTTAGCACACTATGCTTCCTCGAAAGCACACTATGTACTTACTGGTGTAATGTGTGAATTTCGATAGGGATTGTGTGCTTACTGGGAATGATGATCACAACATTTGACCGTGATTTCCACCCACCAAAATATATGCAGGCTGCTTTGCTCACTTAAAAAAGCATGTTTTATTCGTGTGTACCCTCTGTTTCACACGACATGAAAATTCTGCTGCCACTGATGTTGATGATGTGTGCTCCCTTTTCGGCTGCCATTTTCACAAGTTTGAAAATACGATGGTGGTCCCTCCCCACCTGCTACATAGCCAAGATGGCAACCACTAAGGGTAAGAGGTGTCTAGAGTTTCAGTGTGAACACCTATGCACTCAAAATAGCAAGAAAAAGTACAGTGCAATTATCAGCAGCATTCACTCTCTTTTAACTCTGTTTGGCCCCCTCCAGCTCCTAAGAAAAATATGTAGTTCTTTAACTTTTTTGCTGAAAACGGCTCCCTGCTGTTGTTTGACACAAGGTTGACTGGAGCTGTGTGAACCATTTTTGGGCTGGAAGACCAAAACAATGAGCTAAAAGAGGCTAAAACACTTTATAGAGCTGAGAGTTGGTAGTAATTCTCTGTTTATTTTGTCACAATGAGCAACATCATTCAGATAGCACATGTTATATCATTTTATTGATTAGTACAGCTTCAAGTTTTGAATTATCTTAAGGTTAGAAAAGAGTTTTGGTTTGGGTTATGTATTAGGGAAAGACTGTAGTCCTCACAAGTATGGTTATATAAACCTCCCTCTCTCTCTGTGTATTAACATGTGTACAGTGGCTTTGTGAGTGTACTTGCTTCACAGTGAATGACTCCCAGCCTAGTTAGGTGAAATATGGCGTCTCTGCAACAAAACAGACCCACTTCCACTGTCCAACTCCTGCAGAATGAGCCCTTTGTTTCTCAGCTTGGATTTTCTCCTCTCCAACCCTCCAGTAACCTAAAGAATTTGGCTAAACAGCATCGTGGAGGTCTATAAATAGAGCGCTAAACAAACAACAATAACAAGCTGTGGGCTTTTGTTGTGTGTCAGGCCTGAAAACATGGGATTGATGGTATGACGTCTTACTGGGACTGATGGGATGATGGAAGTGACGTAGCCTCAGCTGCCTTATTCCTCTTAGTGGAGGTACAAAAATGCAGCTCCCTGCTAACCCGAACCGTGGGACAGCTGAGCCCCTGTTGAGCTGACATTAAGTTGGATTGGTTCATGTTAGCTTCCAGGAAAGGGTTTTGCACCAGTAAGACTGCAGTGAATAGTAAATTGAATCCCCATAGAAAACAACATTCCTCCACCCTACATCTAGCAGAGGAAAAACAGAGTTTGATGGTTAGAGGGAGAGAAGTGGGTTACAACATTGCTGTGTGTGTGTTTGTTATGTAAAGCCTGCCAGTTGACATGACACAGCATGGCGCGCACACACACACACATACACACAAATACCCCATGTAGTCTCTCTGTGGGCAGTGACTTCAGTGTTAGTGTGTATAGATAAGGAGCAAATGAGCCCTCTTTTCTGCATACTTACATAACGCTATACATAACGCCAGGCATGTTTGGGAATCTGGGCAGCATTCCAGGCCTGTCTCCAAAGTGTGTGTGTGCGCGCGTCTCTATCTTAGTGAGAACTTTGGATCTGTGCCAGAGATGTCTCAGAGGAAGCAGCCAGCAACTCTCACTTTCCTTCTCTCTTTTCCCTTCCCCTCTCCGTACATATGAGTGTACGTTTGTAAACGTACATGCACGTACACTGCAGAACACTAAGAAACCACAGTCCACACAGACTCGAAGCTCAGCTGAGTTACGACTTTAACCGGTCAGAAGAGCGGAAAGAATGAAGTGTTTAACAGATCCTCTCCCCTGTTTGTGCCAACAGTCCTGTACATGTCTGAGAACATAAACTACAGTCATTTTTCTCTCTGTTCTTAGAGGTCAGAGGTCAGCAACTCTATGCGGCTGTCACCGCGGCAATAGGTTTAAGCTTGTGCTTTCGAGGAAGCATAGTCTTTGATGCTCTGAGAGACAGTATATTGAAATGCCTAGATGCTGCTGCTGTGCGGGCTATAGGGTTGACGGGGAGAAATTTGCTCAAGATGAAAGAGGTGTCGAGCAGTTACAGGATGTCTATCCATCGACAAGAATAACCCCAATATGTCAAGCTAATTGAAACACCAGGCCTAAGATTTCCTCTACAACGTCTGCTGACTCCAAGAACCGTGACATTGGTCCGAAACAAATGTAACTTTAAGACTGCAGAAGAAGTAAGCCACGGAAATCCAAGAAAATGACAAAAGAAGACTTGTCTTCTTGTTTTTCACACTCGTTTTGAGAGCAGATGTATTCTGAAAATCACCACGACACAACAGCAAGACAGGGAATAAAACCGAGCAGTCCCCCAGAGAGAAGGAGGAGACAACATCATTCCAACCCAGGACTCTGAACCTAAAACCTAAAAATATGTGTAATAAGGCTATGGATCTAGATACAAAGCACCCCATCAGTCCCTCCAAGAAGTTACAGAAACTGAAGTTGTATGTTAAAACCAAAACTCAGCTTCAAGTGTCATTCTGAGTTTTTGGACATGCCTGCAACATGGCTCTATGGATGGCCATGTCAGGCAGTCTGCCACTTTGGTGCAAACTGGACTATCTCAACAACTATTAGAAGGATTATCATGCAGTTTGGTACAGACATTCATGGTCCCAACAGGATGAAACGTATGATTGCCCGATTACCAATTATACTTGTGTATCAAAACACTCTGATACAGTTGGTGGGTGTATACACCTAGTTGGTTTGCAATCTGTCAGTGAACACAAAGAAGAAGAAGAGTCCGCTTGTATTTACATTCTAAATAGCAGTCCACTTCCATGTTTTGGTACAATAGTTTTCACAGCTGATGTAAACCATACTTGAGACGATTTTTTCAAGTGGACCTGGGCATGGTTCATTGATAGTTGATACAGTATACTGTGCTTCACATTAATTAAACCAACTGTAGGCCTGGGCCCCTTTACTGACTGTGGTGATCCTCTTTCTTTTCCCTTTTGTGTCACCAGCAAGCTGACTTTTTTGGCTTTTAGTGAACTAACTATTTGATGTTGTGTGTTAGTGTGTGCTAAGATGGTGAAAATGGCTAATATTCTAACTGCTGCACATTAGCATATTACCATTGTCTTTGTAAACATATTAGCATGCAGATGTATGCATGCATTTACCACATACCACATCTGCAAAGTCTAGACACTAGTGTCCTATTTCAATCAGCTGAAGAACCATCTGAAAACGTTGTGGTTAATTTGGTATTTGTGGTCTCAACAAAAAGCTCTAAGCTCTTTTCTTGGGGAACCTTTTCATTACAACAACAAAAGAATTAGATTTTTATCGTGCTACTACCTCGTGGTGTCTTCCTCCTCCCGTAACTCTGTTTAGCATATTCCTTCAATATCCTCTTTGTAGACAGTAAATTTACAATAACTTACAGTGGATGTCAGAGTACTTACAGATGTTTCCAACTTCTGACCACTGGTTATACTCCTGCATGCAAACTGTTCCCGTCCTTCCTTTAAAAATGTCAGTTAATAAAACTAAAAAGGCTTTGTGAATTTTATGAAAACAATAAACTGAAGATGTTGAAGAAATTCACAAAAACATTATATAAACAAGATTGTTTGAACATTGCTCTTGTGAAACTTCAGAAAACTACTAAGGAGAAAGTCTCTCTTCATGTACTGTATTATACCCTTAAGACTAGTAATATCAAGAATGTTGCTCATAACTATTGGCACATTGTGGAAAACAGTCCACATCTGGAAAATAGTTTACTGAGAAACCAATACCTACTTTTAAGAAAGGGAGTAACGACCTTCACATTTGGCTTTCTTGTCACTTAACCTCCCAGTTGACTGCTGAGATAGCATCAGTACACTGTCGCTGCAGACCATAGAGTCAGAGAAAGTGCATTATGTGGAGTTCACTGTGAGATTTTATAGGTACTGTAGCTGGTAAAGCTGACTCTTTTACTACACAAGTGCTGCAGAGGGGAGGGGGTTCTTTAACTTGAAGCTGTATATTAACACTGCTGCTACTGATATCTGTTACTAGAAGTAGGACAGTGTTCTGCCTCCAACTCTACACACTGTTCACAGTTAATGTCTGATTGTATTGAAAAAAGAATGATAGATGTTAATAGAGGTCTCTTGGTCATCAGAAACATTATGGGACCTCTTAAACTCTTGATTTTGTTTCATAAAATTGAACACAGGCACATACATATTCTTTATGGGCTTGTCCCACATATTCAATTCAACTGTATGATTCTTACACCTATATGAAGATGCTGTATCTTTATGGCTGCAGCATTACATTTAATATAAGTATGTCTTACCATAATTTTATCCACATTTCCCTGTAATACAGCCTGGCATAGCTGGTGTCTTAAAGGAATAGTTAGACACTTAAACAACTCTTGTGTATGTCAGATTGGGTTCCAGCCAGCAGCTGGATTAATTTAGCTAAGCTTAAGGACTGGAAACACCTAGCCTGGCTCTGTCCAACAGTAACAAAGTCCATTTATCAGCAGCTCTAAAGCTTACTAATTAACCTGTTAAGTCTTGTTTGTGTAATCTGTGCAAAAATCAAAGTGCGCAAACAACATTTGCCGTTTTATGAAATTATGTGCCGGGCTACTTCCTGGCTCTGTGCAATTGGCAGACAACCAGCGGAGACTCCGGGAAGTTGCTGCTCCTAGTTAAGAAATAGTATGGCACACAACATACTGTAAAATTCATTGTCATTTTTTTCATTTTGGTTTTTGGACTGATTAATGAAATGAAATGTAACATCTTAGTTAGCGTGGTTTACAGGTCCTGGAAGCAATTCTTCTTTTTTTTTTTACCTTTGGACAGAGCCAGACTAGCTGTTTCCCCTTGTTTTTAGTCTTTATGCTAAGCTAAGCTAAAGAACTTTGGAATCTTCACTAGAATTTGAAATAATGTTTGATGGGTTTGATCAGTGGTTGGCCATGCAACATCAGTTTATAAGGACAAAAATACCAGTAGACCTGTTTTTGTGAATGTGGAGTAATGCTCTCTGCTGTTTGCATGTCTGTTACATGATGGTATATGACATGCAGTTTAGTGGGTAAGTTGTTGTATCTCAGCTAGTCAGCTCTGGCTGAAGCCTGCAGACTTTCTCTGTCAGCCCACAGGCCCTGCAGCCAAGTTGCCTTCCTTGGAAAGCTTTTGGCTGCTGCTTCTCAGAGCTATAAATCTCACTCTGGGCATTTATGGATGTTTTCGAAGCACCGAGGGGAGCTGCGAATGTGTGTGTATGTGCATACATGCACAACAGGACCTCTGGCCACGAGCAGTTCCTGGAAGCAATGCTTCCGCGTTCTTCTTTTTCCTGGAAAAGGGAAGATTGAAAATTTGTTTGGCTTTTTTCCCTCCCTTTCTCCTCTGCAGCTTTCTCGCCTCTAGGCTGCTTCAAATTAGACATGTGTGAGGAACTTGGCAGGGTGAGTGTGTATCTCCAGACGTGTGAGATTGTATAAATGTGCTGAAGCTGGTATGTTTTTGTTCTTTCTTTGTTTTGTTTTGTTTTTTTAAATGACCAAATGAATACCTGATATGAGTTTCACATGTCAGAGTTTGAAACAAGAAGTATGTGTGAAAGTGTGCGTGTCTGAGAAAGCGGGAGAGAGGGAGAAACAGAGAAAAGGAGAAAGGGAAAGGTCAGGGGGTCACAAAGTCACCGGTCTCCGAACTTGAACTCTGATGTTCCTCGAAAGCGGAGGCATGAACCCACCCTTCGTCTGACCCTCTGAACTCTGTGAAAATAACATGTTGTCTTACTCTTCACTGAAAATATCTGAAATCTTAAACCCACTGCATGTTTTTTACCACAGTCTTTTTTTTTTTTTTTGACAGGAAAGCATGGACCGCACTTCCTCTCGCCGGCCCGAGGAGCTGATGGTTCCAGGTTTTCAGCGTTCGGCCAATCAAAATTTGCCACATCATCATGGTAACTCGCCTCTCCTCTCCTAAATATGAAAATATGAAATATGGCCATTAATCCTCAATCTCTTCATCTACTCTTTGTGTTGTATAAAATGGTTGACACATTAATTTTATCCTTACTTCATAGTTTCCCCTTTTCGTCCCCTTCTTTATGAGGTCTCTCCACAGCCAAAATCTATTTGCTGGCCCACTAAATACTCATCCTGTCTTCCTAGAAACACCCCCCCCCCTCTATCTCCATCTCCATCTAGGACATTGTCTCCCTCCATCACTGCAGGCTCTGTTCTCCAGATGGGAAGGATATAGACAAGTGCTAAAGTGTCCCCCCCCCCTTTTTTAGCACTGCTCAGCACTTTTTTGCACCCACCTCCCAATACACACACACACATGCATTAGCTTGCTTCCAATATATTCCAAGAAATCCCTTCAGCCATCGTGGAAAATCTTGGGAATCCTTTTGGAAAGAAGCCAACCTGAGGAGAGGAGAGGTTGTAAATTTTTCCCCCCTCGACCCCTTTTTTTCTCTCCCTTAAATTGGTCGTTTAGTGGATTGTGGTGGTCATGCTCGTGTGAGAGTATTGTAAATATGGCTTCAGATGAATGGGGTGAGTGGATGTGGTGTTTATATAGGCCTGTAGGTCACTCAGTGTTGGGGAGAGGGGAGTTTATAGTAAGTAGGCCATAGGTCTGTGGGGCAGGGGTGGAGATAGTAGAAGGTATGCGGGTTCACACTTGAATACAGGCAGTGACCATCCAAGAGTGATTACAGAAGGTGTGTATTTGAATTGCAGTTTCAAGTATTACTAGGCCCAGTTTGTTCAGTTGTGTACAGTGTTGTCTTGTTCCTACTAGTTATCTGTGGGAAGTTTAGATGATTAGGCATCAATTTGGGGTATTTCAACTGCTGTTGCTATCAAATAATGATGAAAACCTCAATAGCAATCATCAGATTTGATTGGTCAGTCCATCAAAATCAAGAAGGACCAACCTCTCTAAAGAGCTAACAATTATATCAAGAGGACATTATGAAAATATATTTTTTAGAGCAACTTTTCCACTTGAGTAGAATGTACCAGAATCACCTACTCATTAAAATAAAGTGATAGCAGCAATTTCATCTCCACTTTGTGGTAGTTGTGAACGTAATTGTGGGAAATGGAAAAGCACTAACTGAAGTACAAGTTGATGAGTCAGGTTGAGGGGGAAAGTAAAAGTAAATTACAATCCTTAATCATAAATAACTCATAGACTGCACTAAATTGAACCACAAATTGATGATACTAACAGCATAAGGGTAGCCGAGGGTATTACCATAATGTTGTAGACACACAGCTTTTAAATGTGTTTTATTGCAAATGTCTGTGTACTGTGGGTTTGTCCAAATATTTAGCTAAGCTATGTTCTTACTGTAAATCATCATGCAGTGTCAGGTAAACATGCAAGAGGGAGATTGTAAAAGTTGTGTGATTAAAAAAGACCACCACATAATTATATAAGCAGAAGTCTGTAAAGTGTTTTCAGTCTTTTCAAGGTGACTTTTAGTGTAGCCAGCGATCACTGACAACCAGCAGAGGTTTTCCCGATGGTAAGAAAAAAAAACTGATTGATGACTTCAGTGAAAAAGCAAGAGTCAAAGTCACCCAGCTATTGTTTCATTTTGCACTACAGAGAGCGATCACATCAACCACATTGATGGATGTGTTGTATATTTAGACCATGCCAGGCTCAGGTTACCTGCCCTTCATTTATGCTAGGCCTGCCTTTTCAATGATCTGATGACTTGTCTTATTACGTACCATGCTGCAGTGTAAGCCAACAAATGCACTGTACCAGATTTAATGTGGTGTTCATAATTTTTATTATGAACAACACATTTTTTTTATTTGTGTTCTTATTTGATCTGTGTTCTCCCCCTCAGTGCTGGCCTGCTTCACTTCCATTAGTTAATTCATTGAGCTGCTCAGTCTAACATCAGACTTCTGCTGGTCATTACTGATAGCCTGAGGCTTTAAAGTAACTTGCACCACAGCAATTATTGTTAAGAGAGAAAGCTATTACTCACTCAATTTATCCACCCACATTTACACCTGACGATTGGAGATTGAAATCCAAGTCCTCAGTAGTTTCACTTTCACTTTATTGCCCATAAGGAAAACATCTGCTTCCCACATTGCAAAATGTGAATACACTGACAACACAAATGCAATGCAAACAGTGAAACAACAGCTAAAACTGTGCAGGATATGCTTTGAGTACTTGTGCAAAATTGCATTTTTATGCTAAAGGGGGTATATATTTTTATTGCCTATAAAAGACCTCGGTTGCACTTTGCCCTTGAAAACTTGAACATCCAGCTCTGTTCTCTGACCTCTAGACTGCCGTCAGAGATCGATGATTGCAGGTTGCCGTGGCCAGGGACAGAGAGCACTCATTCAGTGTATTCTGGGATCTTACAGGAATGAATTGGCCATGGTTATATGGTAGGTTTTTTCATCAGATGCAAGCCAGACTGCAGCAGCAGTTCATCTACATTCAGAGTCACAGTTAGTAGAGGAGAGGGAGAAGAAGACCTCTCTAGTCAACTTATCAGCCTAAATCACAAAGTGGTGCTGCAACAGAGAAGAGCTCCAAGAGAGAAAAACCCTCAAACCTCCAGTAATTAAGATGATGGAGGATCTTCCTGATAGTACACATGAAATATTGTTTTTAAGTGTATTTACTTTTCTTTGCATAGACAGTAACAAATTGCAAATTTTGCAGTCTGTCCAGAGAGAGCTAAACTAATGATAACTGCTAAACCAATGATAACTGATCAATTTTTCAAATAACTCCTGCAGAGCCATTTGTCCTGGAGCTATTCCCAAAGTGAATAGCTGCCCCTGATATTCTTTGATTGCATTGCAAAGCCAGAGTTCCATAAAAGAATAATTCATTCAACAATGGAATTTTAAGCCAGCAGCCAGTTAGTTTGGCTTAGCATAAAGACTGGAAGCATGACTACAGAGAATTGCTAGCATTTTAGCATTGTCACTTAGAGCATGTCATGCACTCAGTGACAATGCTAAATGTGTGTGTGTGTGTGTGCACACGTGTGCACACATTACCAAAGTCATTAGGATTTATCTTCTGTGGACCTTGAAATTTAACAATCCATCCAGCAGTTATTGAACTATTTCAGTCTGGTTTAAAATCGTAGACCAACACTGCCATCCCTAGAGCCATGCAGCAAGCATGGCTATAAAGCCCTCACACAAATCTGTTTTTGTACTGTTCCAAACAGCTTTCATATCATCTCGGGAGCAACTGAAAGTATAAATCTTAAGGCCAAATCTCTGAGAAAAGGCATTTCTATTTTTTTTATAAATGTCACATCACAAGATTTCTGGATATTGAAGTTCTGAAAAGTCAAATTTATCCTCCTTCTGTGGCTGTCAATTTGTAATAGAAATTTTTTGCAGAAGACATTTTAACATGTTACAGTGGGAACAGCACAGGTGTAAATAATAAAGTGCATGATGGCAATATTTTATTTATCTGTTTTGGTGCTGTGCCTGCTGGCTCACTGTCACGACTTATGGGGACACTTGAGCCATCGTTAATGTTTTTAATTATGCCTGTGCTTTTCCTTCTTTAACAACAAAATGTCTGCTGTGAAAAAGACCAACATTACATTACAGCTTTACATGATAACCGTCTCTGACTGGCGTCATATGCTCTCTCTTTTCCAACTGTGTACCCCCTCCCTCCTTGTACCCAAGCCCATGTCCCATTCATGAACCCCAGCATCACATGACCTTGTGTCCTAGACTGTCCTTTCTGTGTGCGTATGTGTGTCATGCGTATGCATATCTCTTTGTGAGCTGAGATCAGACGGGCCGACTCCTGCTGTTTTTGGTACAGTGGCTTCTTTTCAGCATGGTGGGCTCAGTTTATGTTCACTGTGTGTGTGTGTGTCTGTCTGTGTCTGTACATGCAGTACAATGCTGTGCTTTTTATTTTAATTCTCCTTGTATAATTACATGCACATGCTCATCAGCGCTGCATAGTGTACATGGTGTCCTAGGCTGCTCTGGGCATAGTGTGTGTGTGTGTGTGTTTTTCGTGCCCTACTTTGTCCGGATCACAATACCATGTGCCATGAATAGACTGGTGAACGTCTTTGAAAGTGCTGTACTTTCCCACAGGAATGTAAGGAATTCTGTGTGTGGTGTTGGGGTGGGACACATAGGACCAAAGGGCTTTGGACACACACATATACACACACATACAGAAACACATTGAGACATACTGCACTTGTGGAGACAGTCTTGCACCTACTCTGCCCTTAACATAAAACTAGCTGTATTAGAGATATTTTTATCCCACTAGGACACTTTTCTCACTAGCTGGCAGTACACGTCGTAAGAAGATGATTCTGGCAGTAACTTGCTGTAATCCTGGGAAATGGTAAATAATTATTGCAGTCAGCAATTTAATCGTATTTATCCCTGAAGGACAATTGATTTTTCAGTATAAAGTGCTGCAAAAAGTCGATTCAATATTGGAGAGAAAAAAAGGGAGCAAATGAACAGCAAGTCATTAACGCACTGATTGTGGCTCACGCTAGGCCTGGACTGACTCAACTAAGTAATAACAGCTCAGGTTAAAAGATGAGCGCTGGCTGCCTTATTGACTGTCGTGCAAGAGCAGCTCTTGAGACCCTTTCACCCTGGTTTGGTTTGGTTTGGTTTGGTTAGTTGTTTGGTCTGTGGGCAACTGTTGGTTCCAACCTCCAGTGCTTGATAGACATCTCAGCCTCTTGAATGACAGGTTTCACATAATCATACCAATGGCGAGCCAGTGAGTTAGTGTACTACGCAGTCATTGGAAGAAATCCAAGCCAAAGTGAAACCCAACACGAGGAGGAGTGTAACTTCAAAACAAGACAGTGTGTTCTCTCTCTCTCTCTCTCTGCTCTCATACTTGATGGTTTACAACCACAATGTGCCTTTGGCAGTACTTTGACTGTTTACCATGTAAAATGACAACTAATTAAAGGTGCGGGTGAGAAGGCTTGGGCATTGTCACAGTATGTACAGTGGGAATGGGACAAAAGGTCAAAATGCTGAGCTCTGTATTCAGAGTAAGGCAATAAACCCTAAAGCTGCCTTTTCACACCAACAGGATTTCTTTAAGAATAATTTCTGACAAATTGTCTTTCACAGTATTTATTCCATTTAATTTCAAATGAAATACAAGGAAACACCATGGATAGCTATAGACAGACTTATGTATGTTCGGTTTTTAGTAGTAAAACCGGTGGCAGGCTAACTGCGAAGACTACAGAGAGAAAACATGAATAGTTGTATAATCATTCTGGTTCTTCTGTCGCTCTGTTGTTTTCATCACTAAATGTGGCTACTGAAGTTAAACAAGGCTGATTCACTTAAGTTTAATCTCATTTGAAAGAAGGGAGTTACCACTTAAGTCTGTGAAGGCTGATTTTTAATGATTATCATGTGAATGTAGATGGTTTTAAAATAATCTCTCACTGTCACCTACCGAGGCGACACCTAGTGGATATTTGCTGCCCTTTCACTGTCACTCACTCACCCCTTCCACCCCTCTCCACCTCCCCCATCCATCCCACCCTCCACCTGCTTCCACAGACGATGACGTGGACCTGGAGCAGCTGGTGAACGAGATGAACTCCTCCATGGAGAGTGTGTACTCTACACAGGCAGACACGGCGCTACTCCTGAACAATAGGCACGCTCTGCAAGACACAACCACCACCAACACCTTCACCATCATGTGCATGCCGCCTATCCGGGAGACAGCCATGCCCACCGTCGTCACACCCCGCCCCTGCCCCCTTCCTCACCCTCCAGGGAGAGGCTGCGGCACTGTCAGCCCATACACATCCAAGCTGTCAGGTAGATACACATAACCTGCCCAGTGTTTTATGTTCAAGACAGCTGGAAGCACTGCTTGCAGTAATGAAAATATGTATTAAAAGACACCGTATTGCCTGAGGAAGAACATTTCTGTTTGTCTTTTACTCTCTTTTTGTTTATTCTTTTGTTGGTTTGTGTGCATCAGACAAGCACTCTGCTTCCAGCTGTCCATATACTGCTTCTCAAGGCCTTTATCCCTTTTCCATTTGAGATTTTATGTCATACTCATCAACATACAGAATAAGATGGGGGCATAGATTTCATGGAATGGTTGCCCAGATTGATTGAACTACAGATTTTGGCTTTAAATACAGTTGGAAATTGTAAATGGTGAGCGTTGGACGCTGTTTGAAAATCAGATTAATCAGAAATGTATGATTACTCACGGTAGCTTATGGAGCTTTTTGATTATTTGGGGCTCATGGTGTTACAGATAATCAATTCTAAATTGCCATGCGGAGACTCGGTTGTTTTGTCATTGCTGTTTTGGCCTTGAGAGACCATTCATTGTGTTGTACTAAAGATCTGTTAAGCGGGAGTACTGCGGGTCTATCGGATGGTTCCTCCATAAGAAGTCCCTCACCGTTCTTTCCCCTTCACTTTTAATCCTCCAGGCCCTGATAAGCTGGGTACTGCCTTACCCTCGCCTCGCTGGCGGGCGGGGCGCCACCCTCTGACTTCCTCGCCGATCATCAGGGATGGTGGAACCCTCTCTGGGTCCTTATCAAACTCGATCAGGTTTTCTCAACCATGCAGTCAGTCACTGGATAAGCTGACACCCTGCTGTGTCTATTCCACAATCCCCTGGTGCAACCTGCCACCGATCCCACCCAGCGCCTGCGCTCAGAAAAGTCGGAGAAAGTAGCTGAAGGCAAGACAAGCAGTGCAGTGGTGAGGGTTTGCTGGGGACAGGAAGATGTTTATCAGGAAGGCTGCAGCAGGCCTCTCTTGGCAAAGGTTGATTACTTGATGTCATTTTGGCTGTTTGATTACTGTTGATTCAATGCAGAACTAGTTTTGCACTCCCGGGTTGACAGACGACAGCTGTTCCCTCTAGCTAAATGAAGCTGCCTGCTCTCCGTTCGTCGTCCTCCTCTTCCTCCTTCACCCCCTCCCTTCCTACCCCCCACCCCTTCTGAATAGCATGCATGTGAATTTCCATCAGCTCTGATTGGATTACCAGTGGCGTGGGAGCAGAGAGTCACGGCTGATTATGCAGTGCCTTTCAGAAAGGTTTGGGAACATCTTGGACCTATGTGTGGCTCGTACCAACATGACCACACCACGGCAAAAAAAAACAAAAAAACGAATGTGCTCTTGACCTGGCCACACTGTCTCATGACTGTGAGGAAGAGGAGGAAGACTGTTACATAGACTCCTGAAAAGTGTGTCCACCTCCAAGCTTCTGCCATTTCAGGCATTTTTTTAAATCAGAGGGTTAAATCTGTTGGTGAATTTGTCTTTGAATGTCATTTTCTTTTTCTAAGTCTGTCTTGAGCTCACTACTTGCACATTTTAATTAACCTGATTTGATATTGATGGGTTGGAGCTGTCACGTTCGGATTCTGACCTCTGTTCCCTCACTCCAGATAAGACAAATCAACAAAAGCACTCCCATGACTTTTTTGTGTTTAAATATAGAATTGAACAAATGACTTGAAATGTGAACTCAGTCCATTGTGTGTCAACACGCAGTCGAATGAGCTTCACTCGCCTTAAGTGAAAATTGTGAGCCTTTTGTGTGAAATTGAAGCTGTATTAAAATGCACATACAGTAACACATATACGATTTTAAGTTGGAAGAACATTGAGAGTGTTAAAGATTATGTTAAAGGAACAGTTTAACATTAGTGGAAATACTCTTAATCACTTTCTTGTCAAGATTTAGATGAGAAGTTAAATTTGAACCTGCTGTCAGCAGCTGAAAACCGGAAACCTCGGGATATTAGCTAACCTGGCTCTGTCCAAAGGTAAAACCAGCCTACTAGTACCTCTAAGCTAACCGATTCTATATTTTCTCTATATTTTGTTTAATCCATACAAAACATATAAAAGTATAAAAGCAACAGTTTGCGGTTGGTTTTGCTAACTTTAGCCTCTTATTTAGCGTACATCTAACGCTGAGCAAGAAGGTGAATAAGTGTATTTCCAGAAATGTCAGACTATTCCTATAAAGTAGAAATCCACTTGAAAACAATTCAGAAAACAGGTACTGATGATGCAACTGTGCATCTCTGGGCCCCATTTTCCAGTTTGGTGCTGTATTATTTCTGCAGATAAGTGGCTAAAGTGTAACATCCTGGTCAGATATTTCCAGCAGCTGCACATTAGTTTGGTAGCATCAAGTGGTTAACATCAGATTGTGGTGTCAGTCCCTCAGAGTCATCAGTCATACAGAGAGGAAATCATTTATGGCAGAGGTGAGAAAGCAGTTTCTACACCAGCAGTCGCCTCAATAGACCAGAATGCATGCACAGCCAACATGTTGCATTGTCAGGAAGAGCCTCTACCTGTGTTCCTGAATTATTTTACAGCTGAGATGATTCGCTCAAAATTAAGTGGCAACTATTTTGATAATCAGTAATCAATACTTTAAGCAAAAATGCCAAAAAGTGATGATCCCGTTCTCTCAAATGTTTCACAGACCTAACAATTCATACATTTATCAAGAAGATCAATACATCAATCAACATCCACTAGCCTTATAATTTGTCTAGTTTGTTCAATTGCTTTGACCAATATTTAATTGAAAATGACGTGGTCATGCCTCTCTGGTAGTTGTTGAAAAGCATTCTGGGATATGAAGTGAGAAGGAAACAAGACAGGTATACTAGAAAAGTTGGTTTAGATGGTGACATTTTTTTTTTAAATTAAAACATCCACTTTAAAGCCAATATGTAGAAGATTTGAAAATGTTTGGCTTTGGTGCCCCCCAGTGGTAGAATTGAAAAAGACACTAGCAGAGTCAATGAGACTGAATGGGCTAAAAGCAGCACTCAGACTGCATGAATTGATCAAATTTTTCTACAAATGAAGCATCATGTCATTAGAGTAACTATTTTAATGCTACATTTACATAAACAGATCATCTGAGTAGATTTTTTTTCTTTAAATCTGTCCCTGACTGTACTGAAGGAGCCTAGAGAAGACATGTTTGGGGTACTTTATTCTTCTTCTGCCCTCTCCTGCTGTCGTGTGACCAGCAAATAAAAAGCTGCAGGCATGTGACATAACACCTGCTTAGCCTCGTCCTCCTCCCCTCCCGCCCTCACCTGCACCTCCCCTCCATCCTGTGCCAGATTCGCAGTGAACAGGGTTAACACGAGGCCATCAGACTCCCTGCCAGGCAAACTAAACTCTCTAAGTACTGTCATTGACACGCAAGCCACTGCCGCCACCGGTCCACCTATCGCGTGACTTGATCGACTCACCAGCTCTGGGCTCCACCAGTCAGGCCTTTTCTAGTCAGGCAGGGCAGACTCTCTCCAGGGATTGGATAATGCTTGAACCCCCTGCCCCCTATCCCACCTGTGTCCAGCCTGTAAGCTATGACCCTGTGGTGAATAAGTGTGTGTGTATGTGTGGATGGCCAGACTGTTATATTCACTATTCAGGATTGCTAACTCTGCTGGTTATCATACTTGCCTTTTAGAGACAGTAAGAGGAAAGTTGCTTGTTGGTCGGGTAAAGTCAAGCTAAGTGGTGAATTTAGAGGAGACAGGAGTTTGGCTGGAGGTGTCCCAGCATTCCCAGTCCTCAGTCGAGGTTCTTTCCTGTCGGTCAGAGAGGGATGCAAAGCCACATCGCTATGGGTCAGCGGGGGACGAATCACCATCCTCTCCTCCTCTCTCCATTTTTAATCACTGTGCTACAATGCAATCCTATATACAAGTCCAAGTATATGACTATACCAGTGTACAGTATCATTTGTTTTCTAAGTATGTGAAGCTATGGAGACGTAGATCTAACACTGTACCTAGGTCACAGATCACTATGTATGGGGCGTTATGCTTTTGCTCATAACTCCATGTAAAATGAAGAATGATTTATTTTGTCCTTTTTTCCATTATTTGATTGTGTGTATATTGACATTATTGTGTATTTTCTTTGGTTTGCCACAAAATGACCTTTTATATATCTATATATCTATATATATATATATATAGATATATATATCTATATATCTATATATGTATATATATATATAAGGTATAAGAATATACCACAGTATATACAGTATTAAATTAAGCTGTTTTTTATTTTAAGAGATCAAACTGGATTTTTGGCATGTGTCAAATTTCTTAACATCAGTTGTGCATATAAGCTGACAGGCTGACAGAGTCTTCATCTCTGCCAGCATCCAATTCTGATGCCATTTTGTTTTAAAACGACATCTTTTGAATATCCCCTCTATGTCTGTCTGTCACGCCTGATTCCACTCATTTACCTTCAAGAAAACACTCTAGTAAATGTTTGGATGGATATTAACACACGTGCACACACTTACACACATACACCAGTGGGTTTCCATCGCGAGCACACACACACACACACACACACACACCAACACTTAACCCTTTGGGGATATTCTTAGCAGCTTTTGTACACCTTTCATCACAAGTAGTGCAATTATACGCTGTAGCTCAAGAGGATTGTGCATTTTAATATGTCCATTTACTCTGATTTTAAGGTGCATAACAAAGTTTTTTTTAATGCTTTTTCTTAACTAAGCCTATTCTTGCAGCAGGTGCCTCTTGTTTCTGAACATTAACGAGTTCATAGTTTCCATCTGTCCACTCACTGCATTCATTTACAGTTAGCTGTGACTGTGAAACATAATCCTACTGGAACTAAATCCTAATGTCAGGTCAACATTACATACAAGTCCCACTGACACTGGTGACTCACAGTGTAGGTGCAAGTAAAACTGACTCCGTGTTGGTTGTGCTTTATTTTTGGGTTGAAGTCATCATAAGCTGAAGGCAAACAAACATTTCAGGGAAAGAAAAAAAGAGCAAATGAACCATAATCTTAAAAAAAAATTCAAAACGCCCCCCCCCCCGGCCCCCCACCTGTACTTTGCTTCACTCTGTACGGCTCCTGGATCTACATTGTATCCTGTTCAGGTATTTTTGTACAAATAAGGGACTGATATATTCTGTGTTTATTGGAAATTAGAATAAAAGACAACATTGCTATAAACCAAAAATGACTGGACTGGTGGTGTGTTATTCTCCTCCCTCCCAAAAACACAAGTTTTCTTACTTTTCAGATGGTATGGTGTCCTGTCACCCATCATTCAGAGGACGTGGGTCAGATCAGGCATTTGCCTCAGCAGAAACACAGCAAACAATTTTTGGTTCAGGGACCCCTAGAGTGAACGTCCCCCTGTGGTAATTCAGGAGAGTTTTCTTAAAGTTCCAGAAATGTTCTTTAAATGCTGAAAAAAAAAAAAAGCCTTCAGGGAACAATCGCTAAAGGTTCCTTGAAGGTTCTTTGAAGGTTTCACAAAATTAATGAATAAATTGTTAATAAAGGCTGCAAACAACCTTTAGCGGGCCTTATGTAAGGGTTAAAGGTTACCTGTTTGCTGGGAAAACATGAACACTGAAGAATAAAAACAAAAACAAGGCAAGGCACAAATTAAAGTTAAAGTTAACAAAATGAATAAAATAAAAAAAATGTACCGTCTCTATTATTTTTGCTAAGGTTATACATCCACAGAAAAAATAATTGAAAGTGGGTGTCATTTTTATGTATTTATTTATTATTTTTTGTATACTCACGTGACGTTTTCACTTGCTGTAACATATCAAACGCACCCCTCTACAACATGGCGGCGCATTTAAAAACCTTTTCATGCTCTGAGTGACGTCATCAGCGCACACCTGCAGCCGCAGTCGTAATCAGTTCAGTCACCTGCTGCTGCCCTCCATGTTAATGTTACATCGCAGAAAACAGCTTCATCTGTTTCTTCAGTTTAGGCCGAGCAGTCAGCCCGCCGCTGTTCCTTACATCAGCTGTGGACCACAAAAACACGCACCTGAAGGCGGAAGCGGAGTTTTTCTGGCCGTGCTGTGGTCACCTGGGACCAGCCGGAGATTACTGCGTCACTTCACCGAAGTAAGTATTTGCTGCTTGTTCCAGTTGCTCTCATGCTGCTGTTTGCCACCTGTGTTTATTGATATAGTGGAGATTATTTTCTTTGGTTGCTGTGGCACGTCCATTATGATGCCTGTATGCTGTTGAGCTGTAGTAGAAAAATATGAATACTCATATTTTAGCATTGAGTACTGTTTCCACAGTGTCACAACGGCTCACTATTAAGGAAAAAAAGCAGCTGCTTTAGTGTGGAGGTCCCTTCAAATTTTCACATTTTGTTAGATTGTAGCCTTAAAATCAATACTTGATGACAGAGACAAAACAGGATTTTAGGAAAAACTGAACCGTCACGCTGACACACAGGAAGTATTCAGACTCATCGCGATCACTGCAACACTCCACCGATCTGGGCTATATGGCCAGATTGAGGCCTCTCCTCATTGAAAGACACATGAAAGCAAGAGAGGGACTCTCAGACTGTGAGAAAGACTAATCAAACATCTCTGGACAGATGAAAAGAGCTGTCCACCGACAGTCCCCATCCAACCTGGCAGACAAGAATGGCAGAAGATTCCCAAGTCCAGGTGTACAAAGCTTGTTGTGTCACTCCCATTAAGACTTTAATTACTGCTAAAGCAATTACAGTCTTCTTAGCTGCAACATAACAAAATGTTGGGGTCTGAATACTTTCTGAATGCACTGTATGCTCCAGTGAGCTGGTAGCTGCTGCTAATTGTGAACTTACTAACCTGACACATTCCCATACATAAATATCAATCTGCTCCTCTATCAGTACAGTTTTAATAGAGTCTAATGTTGCAGTACAATGGTTTATCTAGACCTGGTCTAGATTGCCTTTTTTGTGTTTTCACCTTTACTCACAAGTACAATTAAGGTTTCACAAATCTAACTGTGTTTTAAAGTGTTTAGGTTCTCTGGGATAATCTAGTCTAGATTTGACCAGCCTATGCGTTGTGGTTTTTGATCTAGGTCTGATCTGATGTGGTTCAGATAGAGAAAAAAGCTGTTAAATTGCCCTTTTTGTGTTTTCACAAATATCTCAAAGTTTCACAAATCTGACAGGAGGTTTCAAACAGTGTTTAGGCTTTAACTAGGATGTGTGATTCTGTTTCACAACAAGTAAAACTGCTGAATCAGAAGTTGTTAAATGGAAACTAACTTCAGCTTCTGTTGCTCAGTGTAAACTAGTAGAGAATAATATGTAGGCTATTTATTTGATTTTGAATCTTATGTAACACTGTCAGATTTTGTGATCTAAATAGGAATTTCAGCTTCATTACTACTATAAATATTATAGTCACATACTTTTATTTTGATGGCTGTTATTAAAAATAAAGCCGTTCTAGTATTTAGATAGGGTCAGTATATGGTCTCTAGTGTCACAGAATCTGTTTGTTGTTAGGCCCTACATGACCCCCACACACTCAGCTCCCATCCTCTCTACAGTGTGTATGTGTGGTACTGTTGGCTTTCAGTTTCCATGAATATACCTGTTAAACTTTAAGCATGTGCTTACTTAATGCTGAAAAATGTAGTTGTGTCAGTAACAGTGGACGCTCTGAGGTGTGAGGCGCCGAACTGCCAGTGGCTGCTTAAAGCAGTTGAAACCTCATTGGGGTTGTGAATGTTCAGTTGAACAACACTAGAATGTCCCACTGCACTTGGACACTCCAGTTGCAGAAAGTACCAGAAAAGTTCAGCACCTCAAACAATTGCTAATAACTTCTCCTAGTCTCTTAGTTGGTATGTTGTGTGAGAAGAATGTGTGTGAACAATTCAATGTATAAAATGTGTATTTATTCTGAACATTTCAGAGTTTCAAAGCCATTCTCACATTAAAGTTTACAGAAGTTCTAGACAACCAAAAATGTCTGCACTGAAACTGCTGTCACTGTCTGTTCCAACCAGTGTTTGAATCATTTGCTCCACTCAGAAACATGAAATCCAAACATGGACCTGTCTGATGTGAGGGAGCTGCTCCACATGGCCACAACTAACAACAAACCCAGTCAAAGAAAGCTAAATGCAAGGTAAGAAAAACATAAAAGTCTGATTGGTTCCTGTGCATTACAGGAGATTTTTTGATGCAGCCCATAGAAAGAGCAGGTATCTGCCACAGGTCAAAGTCAGCACTTCACTCTTAGCCTTTGGGGCGGCTGTGGCTCAGGAGGTAGA
Source organism: Lates japonicus (assembly GCA_033238685.1). Classification (NCBI taxonomy): domain Eukaryota; kingdom Metazoa; phylum Chordata; class Actinopteri; family Centropomidae; genus Lates; species Lates japonicus. The sequence goes on from BRZM01000031.1 coordinate 3,265,052, forward strand.
GCGGTTTGATCCCAGCTCCTCCAGTCCTAATGCCGAGGTATCCTTGGGCAAGATACTGAACCCCAAATCGCTCCCGTGGATCGGTGTGTGAATGTGTTAAAGAGCACTGTGTATATAATAAGTGCTGTGTGAATTTGTGTGTGAATGGGTGAATGTGATCTGTAGTGTGAAGCGCTTTGAGTGGTTGAAATGACTAGAAAGGTGCTAAATAAGTACAGTCCATTTACTTTACAGGTTGTGAGGATGAAAAAGAAATCACTATAACTGTTATAGACAAGGCAGACACATAATGAACATTAGCTTGATTCAAGGTAAAATCAAACTAACAACTAGAGAATAATACATAAAATATAAGTCCCTATTGTTAAATTGTCTTCTTCTCTGAGGCCTGTAGAGCAACTTCTTACTGTGAGCAAAGAGCCACTTGAGGGCAGTGCAGACCGTATTTTGGACTAGAACCTAAACACAGATGACAGAGGAGTTTTTGAAAATAGTTTTTGATGTTACTTTTTGAGAACTGCCAAGAAAAACCAAGTAACATCACTGTCACCTGTCACAGGCTGTGGTCAAGTCAGTCAAATCCATCAATATTAGATTTTTGAGACTGTTTGAGAGTTTAGAAAAATCTGATCATAGATTAGTAATATTGATGTTTTGACAAACACTTAAGCTAACATTTTTGAATAAGGATCCATTAAATTTAAAAATTGAGAATTAGATTAAGAGATAGAGGGGTGACAAATTAAATAAATAAATAAATTACTGTTTGCTGTGGCTGACAGTCACCAGATTTGTGGGAGTTTTTTGAGCAGCATGTTACTGACAGTGCTCTCCCCCAAAATCATTCAAACCCCATATGAGGGGATATCTTTCTGAAGAATGGCGTTTGTCTCTCAGAGTTTCAGAGTCCTGTAGTTCAAGGAGCTCTGAAGCTGCTCTGGAGATCTGAGGTAGAGCAACACCTCACTGACATTCTGTTGGTTGCTAATTGCATTTGTCACCATTTGTGGTGATCAGGACATTTTACAGTTGAAAAATAGATTGGTCAGTGCCCTCAGGGGGATAATATAAAATATCAAATTATAACACTGTTCCTAAAGGACTTTAAACATATGAGTCATTTCTGTACTGCAGTTTCTTACCTATCTGCTGGCCTACAAGACAATAATCAATTATTTTTAGGTAATTACCCTTCTGTATACTTGAGCTCATGCTACAGAATAGAGGATGTGTCCAAGATCAGGCCCAGTGAAACTGGAGTCACAGGTCATATTTAAGAAAAAAAAAAACAACATCTTAAGGAGTTTAAGGATTATCAGCCAGAGAGAGTTCTAACCTGAAGACCATACATGTCACAGTCTTTGTTCCAATGTATCATTCTTTTTTAAACTCTCAAAAGTTAATATTGATATATGCCCTACAATGATCCAGAGCTGACTCAGATCAACTGATCTGATCACTGAATGGCTGACTGAATAGAGCCAAACATGGGCAGATTCTCAGCACACCAAGATGTCCCTTAGTCATTAAAGCTGAAATGTCTTTTATCTCTTCTCATCGAAAATCAACTTAATGCTAATTTTTCCATCTCCGCTTTAATTAAATCTGTGTAAAATGTAGTTCAAATGAAAAAAACACAAATATAAATAATAAACAATACTTAAAGAAATATGTGTTCATTATGTTTAATTTCCAAATAACTGATGGCAAAATGAGAATATTTACACAAGAAAATATGTATGATCTGTACAAAGAAATATACATGCAAAGATAAAAAACAAATAGCAAACATGTAATTTATGAAACTGGAAACAAACATGACAAAAAAGACAAACAATGAAAAAAACAAAACAAAAAACCCCCCTAAATTGAGGTATCCAGTCCAAGTTTCCTCGTTTCTAATGGTCTGTGCACACCCTTAAAATAAATAGGAAGGTAACAGAGGACTGTGACTTCTGTTCCTGGTAGAATCCGTTTGAACGCGACACATCCTAACCCCGTACTGGATTAATGTATAGTTTTGTGGTTATATACTCCAGGAAAGCAAACTAATCACTCTAAACACCACTGGTTAGTTGCTGTTTTTAGGGTAGGTTTTATAAAGAACAGGAATTTATGGAAGAAATATTTTGGCAACAAGTATATGTACATAAAGTTAGAACACCATTTAGTAAATGATGCACTACAATCTCCCGTTCAACTCTTGCTCAATTGTCTGTCAATTACAAGAGCAACTGTCTCTTTAATCCCCTGCCTTTTTATTAAAGGACACAGGAGACTAAATAAACTAATTGTGTTCCTCAAACATAGTGTTTGTAACTATTGTAAACAATCATTTCACATGGTCATAGATTACCTAACTCAAGTGAAACATCACAATAAAACATTTTTATTAAGTACTATAAAGCTAGAGCAACTTTGGTGTACCAATACTACAGAGGCATACAGTACAAAAAGTGTTAAATTATTTTTGATCAAACCATAATGATTGTAGATTGTGACCTCTAACATGGCCTGGCCTGGAAGTCGTAACACTCAAAGATCAAATAAACACAAACTACCAGCAGTGCTTGCAGTACCAAGTACATGCTTTTCTCTAGATTTATTACAGATACAACAGATGTCTTCATAAATAGTTGCATAAAATGTTAAAGCCGCAACATTGCACATGATAATCAAACATAACATACAATGAGTGCATTTACAGTAATTTGTCTTCCTCCTCCTCCACATTCATTCCCATATGACTGGCAACCAGCTGCTGCCACCAAGGCTCTGACAGTCTCTCCTCCTGCCGTCCATGAGCAGGAGTCCACTGTGAATGTGAGGGGAAAGAAGGCAGAAGTCTATATACAAGGTAAGGCTTAAACATCTCATATCTGCGCAACACAAGTTTGTTCTAGGAAAAGCAAACAATGGATGTCTAGTGTTTCTTCTCAGATTGGACAGTGCAGCATTGTTACTCGCAACATGGTCATTATGGTATCTTAGATTAGGTACATTATGTAAGCGCAGTCATCAAAAAGCTCTGATCGCACGTATAAATGTCTCAATAAAGTCAAGAAGCTCAGTCACCGTCTACAGAGTCCAAAGTAGCACAGCAACTTTCAACTGATGAGCATTTCCTACAATTATTGTTTTTTTTTCTTGGAAACGTAGAGAGAGTACTTTTCCTTTCTATACATTGTTTCTATAAGAAAGGGCTGCTTCTCAAATGTCTTTGAATTACAGTTTAGTGTAAAAGAGCAAAAACGCACAACGTCTGTGTCCCTCTCTAGCAACAAGAGGAAGGGCAGTTTGCTCTCAGCGCTATTACTAGCTTTGTTGGCATCACTTTCTCCTGAAAGCTCTGCGTCTGTGCAGTGGTGTCAAGGCTCGATCAACTGGCTCCTCTGATCAGCTTTAACTCTTGCAAAGGAAAATAAATTACTTCATAAAGTTTTTTTTTTTTTTTTTTTTTTAGATTTTTGTTCACTTAACTACAAAATCTGTTTTGAGTTGAAACCAGCAAGCAGCAGTAGACAAGGGCATCCATTAATTTACGTGGTAAGTGAGAACTCTGTTCTCTAGGGCTCTGATTGGCTGAAGACCTCAACAGGTCTCCATTTAATTGACTAAGGACTACAGGACTTGAGTAAATCAACATTCTGTGAAAGAGGATAAGATCAGCATTCATTGTTTCTCCTTCTTCTACATCTAGACAATCAAGATGCTCAATTCCAAAGGAATCTGCAGCCCCTCTAGCCTCAACACTGGACTGTGTGTCCAGTGCCTGATGGTCTGGTCAGACTGGTGAGGCTGTTCGGAGTTGTGTATCCTTTCTCAGGCCTCAAACTCGGGGCTGAAGGCGACTTTGGATGAAGCTCCTGACGCCTCCTATTGGCCGGGCATCAGTCTGATGTTTCCTCCTGTCTATGAAGGAGATGAGGCGGGAGGTATCCAGACAGCCCTCTGCTCTGGCCCGGCCGTCAGCCAGACCAGCCTGCAGCCATGGCTCCTGTAGGCAGAGCCCGGCCGGAGGCCTCCTGCCTGGATCAGTCCTCAGAAGCAGGCAGACGAAGTCCCGGGCCGCCTGGCTGACGCCCTGGAAGTAATCCCTGGGGAAGCTGAAGTCCAGCCGGCAGATGTTCAGGCAGGTCTCCTCGGCACTCTCGTCAAGGAAGGGGGAGGCGCCACTCAGCAGCACATAGGTCACCACGCCCAGGCTCCACAGGTCAGAGGTCAGCAACACCGGCTCTCCAAGGACCAACTCTGGGGAGGCAAACTCAGGACTGCCCAGCAGAGGGTGAACATAGTGGGCACTGTTGAGCTGGACAGCATCACCAAAGTCTGTGAGTTTGACCGTTGGCTGGCCACTGGAGCTGTGGGCCACCAGCAGGTTCTCAGGCTGGAACAAGAGCAAAGGTCAAGTATCCCCATTAGTCTTGTTTACTTGACTCTTATTATATATTAATTCAATCAGTTAGGTTCCCAGTCTTTTACTTTGAGTATACCCTTTATTTGCAGGTGAAACATAATGCAGTCTGGAGTTTGACCCTCAATATTCAAAGGAAAAAAAGAATCCAATTGCAAGTTGATCCATATAAGACCAGAAAGGCACTGTGTGACCTTTAACCAGCATGATGACTGACTAGACATCAGATAGGTGTGAGGTCAGGTAAGGTGTTTTGGAGTTTTGACAGGAGACCTTTCACTATGTAAAGGTAAAACACTTCAGACCAGTCAGTAGCTTTTAGGCCTGGAGTGGATGCATCTTAATGAAATAGTTCTGTGTTTTGGGAAATGTACTTATTTGGTTTCTTGCCAAGAGTTAGATGGGAACATGAATACCACTCTCATGTCTGTCTGTTAAATATGAAGCAACAGCCAGGAGATGGTTAGCTTAGCTTAGCATAAAGACTGTAAACTGGAAAACACCTAGCCCTCTGCACATAGCAAAATACACCAACCAGCTCCTCACTAACTAACATCTTATATGTTGTTTGTTTAATCTGAACAAAAAAAAAAACCCCTAACTTTTGGCTGCTGGCTGTAGCTTCATATTTGTCCCACAGATCAGAGTGGTATCAATCTTCTCATCTAATTCTCAACAAGGCAAATAAGTGTATTTCACAAAATCTTTTAATGTAGTCCTGCAGTAGGAACAAGTCACAGTCAAAATACTTACTTTTATGTCCAGATGTGCTATCCTGCAGTTGTGCAGGTAGTGTAAAGCTTCTAAAACATCCCGTAGGTAGCAGGCCACTTTCTCCTCTGTCAGATTCCCCCAGCTCACTATGTAGTCCAGCAGACGACCTTGGTCGGCCCTGAAACACACACACACAATAAAACATCAAATGGAAGAATGCAACGTTTACATACAAGAGTGAAAGTGCAAATATTTTGTCTTTTGATGTTAATGAGCTACACGTGTAACATGTTGATTCTAAAACTCTTTGTGTGAGTGTTCATTTTTTGTTCTGTACTCACATCTCCAGGACCAGAACGTAGCTGCTAGGGGTTTCATACGTGTCTATCAGACTGACTATGTGGGGGTGTTGGAGCCTCTGGAGCAGATTGAGTTCCTGAGTCACTCGGTCTCTCCTCATCAATTTCTTGTTCACCTGTTTGACCGCCACTGTACGTTTGGTGCCCTGGTGGTCACAACGCTTCACGACGGAGAAACGACCCCTGGTGAGGAGAAACAGTGGACAGACATTCAGCAGTCAGTTAGTGTATTCACACAGTAATTACTATGGTTGTCATGTTATTACTCTCCATTTGTAACAAAAGGCTAATTTGGTGTAGTGTGTTGGCAAAATCTATATATGGGTCTAACTTTGCTTGAAAATATGGATATATTTTAAGAAGATAATATTACCTTCCCAGTTCAACCACCTCAGTGTAGTGAGACTCAAAGTTGTCCTTCCAGCTCACTCTGATCCCATCAGTGGACACAGCTGAGACAAATAACACCACAAACAATCGATTAATGTCTAGACTTGGCACCAGACCTCTGTGGCAGATTTGATGCTGTGTATTTTGTTTTGTATAGGCACTCTTACCCAACACTCTGAGGCTAGCTGATGACATTACACTGCCCAGCTCATTCGTGGCAATACAAGTGTAAACACCATCATCCTCAGAGGCTACGCCAATTATCCTCAGTGTTGCTTCACCCGTATCACTGTAACAGACACACACGTTAAATCACATCTGATTTCAACAATCAACTTCTTCACTATAGCATGAGTTTTCCTCAATTGTACTATCACAAACAAGTGGCAGTCCTATTACACAGTGCATTAAATCCAAAAGATAATCTAAACTGCAGCCTGATGGAGCTTTAGTAACATTTACCTAATACAAAATGACTCACGTAGAGACACTCAGCCTGTTTCTTCTTACCTGTAGGCGATGCTGAAGTGTCCATTGTTGGTGAGGTTGCTCTGGTTGGGTCCCTTCCAGGTAACAGCAGCCCGGGGTCGACCACAGACCTTACACCTAAGAGTGACGCTCTCTCCGCTGTCACACGTCACATCACTCAGAGGTACAAGGAACTCTGGGGGAACTGAAAGAGAAAGGACAAAAAATGTGAGGTAAAAGATGCAGAGATGACCTTTAAAATTCAACTGTTTAAAGCACTTAATCAATGCTTCTGATAGAATACTTAATTGATTTTGTCTTGTATTTTGCTTATCTTCAGAAGTTAAGACTTACCATCATAGATGTAGTTTGGATTTAGAAGCTGAAAAGAAAAAAACAAAGCATGAGTAAAAAATACACTGTGGGGCAGATACATAACTTAATAGTGGTACTAGAGTTCCCTCAGATGAAAAGATAAACTCACCTTTACAGAAACTTTATTGGCCAGGCCATCTCTGGACTTCCTGTAACCGTTCTCCAGCTTGGTCTCTTTCTTTGCCTCCTTTTCCTTCTTGTCAGACTTTTTACGGATGCGCAGGGACGTGTGCCAGGATGAAGACTTCCTGCTGAGACAACAAAAGGACTCGTTAAGTCTAGGTTTATTAGTTTATTAGGTTTAAGGTTTATTTAAACAAGTGGGCGAGAGGACAGATTTTAGCACTTTGGTATACTGCCGAAATGCAGGAAACAATGTAATTCGGTATCAACTAACTCATCAATACCATATTGTTTTGCCAATATGTTGGACTTAGTTTATTCATTATTGTATTTTAAAAAAAACAGTTCAGGAGAGCTCGTAACCACTAATATGGATGAAGCATAGGTGAATATGAGTTGCAAAAATAAATATTTAACTACTACTTCCTTTTTGCCCAGAACAGTAAAAATAGTTAATACTGGTACAGTTTTTTCAAAGCTCTTACTTGATGGATCCCTCGGGACAATCGGGGACGATAGCCGAGGTGTGTCCCAGCACAAATCCGGGGATCCAGCCCTCGGCAGCGGGGCCCTGCTCGGTAGCTGCCCTGAACACCAAGAACATGTTTTGCTGGTTGCTGGCCAAGATCTGGACCACCTCGCCCTGAGAGACGCTGATCTCATCCTCCTTCACAGCCATGTAGTCCTGGGTCACCAACATGGTGGATACGCTACTGCTGCTGCTACTTTCACTCTGCACCACAGGAAGGAAGCAAGGACATGTGGAAAATAGTAAGTACAAATCCATATTGTTCATTGCAGTTAATGTTTGGAGGCAGAAGATATGATAACACCACATATTTTTAAGTTATGAACGATGAAATCTCAAGAGAAACGCTAGTTTTGATGAGATAAAGTGAAAAAAAGTGGCGATAGGGCAAAAGAAGTGGGAAAACAAAGAGGAAAAACAGCAAAAATCGTTTACTGTCCACTGAAAACAGTCTCCATAAAAAGATTAGATTTGAAGCACAAGAAAGACAAAAACCAGTGGTTCAGTATTTTCTTCTTGAAAAAGTAAAGTGGATGAAGAAAGGCAGGAATAAGATGAAGATTTCCATTTCACTCGTCTTTGCTCTGCAGCTCCAGGCAAAGACGAGATGAGGAACATTAGGTTGAATGAGAGGATCTTGGTCGAGTACGTTTGTAGGCAAGCCACAAACGTTGGAGGTTAGTTGCAGGAAAAGTAGATTTGAGTAACACACCATGAAGACAGCAGGAGGTGAAGGACGGCCAAGAGGAAGTCAGGTGTTAGTATAAGCTTTGTTAGAATTAAGAAAATCTAGACAGCCTTGACAGGGAATCACTGAAGAGCTGAACGAGGTCCAGTAGAGAGGTTTTGAACCTTGAAAACATGTTGACAAACTTTTGCTAGAGAGGATGATGTTGAAGAGCAGTGAAGGTTGTCAGAGATGTGTAGTAGGGGACAGATTAGTAGCACTGGCTGCAGCAGGACAGGAGACAGCAGGCAGACAGGACAGACCAGGCCTCCCTCTGCCTCGGTGTTAGTCGGAGTAGCACTGGGCAGCAGGTAGTGGTCTTACCCCGTTACTCTGGGTGGACTGGATGGACTGCTCGCTGGCCGATGAGCATGTACTCATGCGGTCCGCATCCTTGCTGTGCGTGGAGTGTCTGTGGGTTTGGCTCCCAGATCCAGAGCCAGTCTGGATCTGGTTTGAGTTCTGGCGGACCGGACTCTCTCCTGCCTCCCCGGGGAAGGTGAACGAGCCAGGCCGGCTGGCTGGAGAGCCTGGCATAGAGCTCCAGAATCCAGATCCGGACTTCTGACCGGGGCTGGGTGGGGGAGGAGGGAGGACGTCCTTGCTAAAGCTAGGATTGGTCAGGGGGGAGGCCATAGGGGGCACGGCTCCAGGCCGTTGTTTGGAAGTGGGTGTAGAGGGCAGGGGCCCAACTGTGGCACGTGGAATAGGGGCTACAGCGCTGGCAGGAGTGGGGGTCTGCGCTTGGTCCTCCGGGGTCTGGATAGGGCGCTTGCCCTGTGGGCTACCCCCTGGAGGGAGTAGGGGAGGAGGGGCAGGACGAGGGGAACCTGGACCATAAGTGAGCAAAACTCACACCTCAGTCACATCGTTCATTTTACCAAGCAAAACAATTTTCACAAATACAGAATGGATAGATGTTCCTTACCTGACATCCTGTTGGGGCCGTCGGTGTCGGCCCCAGGGTGGTGGCGTAGGGGCTGGGGCAGGCGAGAGGGTTGGGGAATTCTGGAGGGTCGTCGAGAGCCACCCTGGGGTCCTGAAGGGATGGAACTACCCTGGGAGCTACCACCTCCAACTCCAGGAGGTGCACTGGACCCACTGCTGCCTCCGCCCGGAGCTCCCATGCTAGGCACACATGACCCACCACTCGCCCCTACGTGGTTCCTCTGATACTCTATTGGTGAGGTCAAAGCTGTGATGAGGTGTAAAAGAGACAGGGGCAAACATGTAGCTAACAGTTCATTCTATACAACATGTCCTGTGTGTCTGTGTTTGTGTGTGTCAGTGTACCATTGAGGAAGTTGCGCTGGCTCTCGAGTATCTGGCTGATCTGAAGGGTCCAGACCTCACGCACCCCTGGATGGGAGGAGTGAAGCACGAAGGACTCGACGGTGCCGTTGGTCGACCGAGAGGTGAGAATAAACTTACAGGGATCACCGTCTACATTGTCCTCTAGACCCAAACAGCTCACCTGCAGAGTGAAAAAAAGAAACATGAAAGAGATATCAGATGATTACTGAGATTTAATTGTGGTAATGAGTCAATTAATGTTGTATTTTTTTATTTTATCAATGAATCATCTCTTAACCTTGTGTTTTATTTTATTCTCTTTTTTGCCTTACTCTTCCATGATATACAGATAAAGGCCTAAAGGTTTATATCTAGTAAATCAGGTGATTACATTTTCAGGATAAAAGCTCCCATAAAGAGCAGTGGAGACGCTGTTGATGTTGCATAACATGCCAATCTTGTTCTCAATGGAAAAATGTGTCTGACTTTGAAATTTCCCAACAAGTTTATAAAACTTGTATAAAGCTTATAACTTGCTCAAAGACGGATTATGTTTTCACAGGCTGAAGTTTCTCCACAAGCAGTTTATCAGAGAGCTTGGTGACCTATTCAAACATCCTAAACACACACCCTTTCATACATCATATATCCATTACCTTAATGCTGTTCTTGTAGAGAAAGCCAGGCAAGGAGAAACCTTTCTTCTTGTCGAGGGGCTCGCTGAAGATGACCAGCTGCTCAAAGAGGAAGACTCTCCTCTCCTTCATCCGGCCGAGCAGACTGCCCTCTGGGTCAGACACCATGAATGTATCCTGCAGCAGAAGGCGGCCCTGAGCCACGATCTTCCCCTGGAGAGGAAGAAGAACACCATGAAAATGGACAAGATTGGGTGTAGCAGAGGAAAGAGACGGTAAGGAATGGTGTAATTTAGAAGTTAAGTGGGTTAATAAAGGCTTTAAAGTGAGAGCTATATTAGTTTATTGCATAATTTTCTATTTAATGTAATGTCTTACATCGAATCCCTGAAGCCGGCCGACATTCATCATGTCATTACACCTTTTTGGCACAATGCACATGACCTCCACTGCTTTCTGTAGGAGTCAGAAATAACCAGAAGGTTGATGAGGTTCCTGAACATGTTTAGTTTATTTTAGAGGATTTAAGAGGAGCTTTAAGTTCTCCTATCTTACCTCCAACTCCATAGACTCTAGCCCAGCCTTTTTAGAGTGTTTCAGAAAATCCTGAAGCACAAAAGAAAAATCGTGTAAAAAATATAAACTCAACAATTTTGATTTCAGATAGCGGAGATGTATGTTTATAAATAGCAGACCATGAAACGCTGTATAATGATACAGAAGAAGTCACGGGGGGAATAAGCAGCAGGTGGAGCTCTGGCACCCCCTGCTGTGTTGTAACACACCAACCTTTAGCAGCAGCTGGTACTTCATGATCCTCTGGACTGGTTTGATGAGCAGGTCTGTGATCTGTAGTCTGTGTCCCAGCCGCTGCTTCAGGTCCTAAAAGGTCAGAGGTTACTTTAGAGACTCAGAGCTAGATGCAAGTTTGTCATATCTGATGTGTCTCAGAGGGTGAACTCTTCAAAATAATGGGCTCATACCTCAAAGTAGGTGTCAATGTACTCTGAGACGATGTGCTCTGATTTGGGCTTGTTTTGACAGTACACTACGTACATGTTTAGTCTCCGTTCCTGAGTATAAAAAGCACACGCAATTACAACATGATCAAATGTATACATGTAAAGCAGAAGTTAGAAATTAACTGAAGACGAACCTGTTTGAGAAAGAGTGGTCCCAGCCTGTCAGGGTCCTCCAAACACTTCTCCAACTCCCCGAGGAAGAAACTGAGTGACACAGGGAGAGGACAGAGGAGAAAGTGAGCTACTGTGCAAGTGAATCTGATCTGAGAAAGCTCGGTATCATCTGTACATGTGCACCACATACTCTTTGTGCCAGTCGTAGATCTGGTGGATGTTGCCAAACACAATTTTATCTTTCCCTTTCATGTCATCAGGGACGCCCTCCTCCTTCATCCGGCTCATGTAGCCCTTGTGATGCAGACACACACATTAATACTAATTTACAACAGGCAGTCTATAAAGTTCAGCAAATTAATTCTGTGACATTTTATAATCCCAAACAGAATAAAAAGCTGAACTACTCCAACCCCAAAAACTGTTCATATTTCATTTCACAGTTCATATCTGTCCGACAGTAATGTACAACTAATGAAGCTGTTCCACTGTTCATAGAGGTCAATTCACCTCCACCACCAGGCCGAGGTCTCTGACATAATCCCTCTCTGTCTCCACCAACTCCAGCAGAATGTAACTACAGCAAAGAAAGGAAGGAAAACAGACAGCAAATTTAGAAATATGAAAACTCCCAAGACCACCATACAATATGTACATGGATGAACACATACTGTCTTTTCTTGAGGACGCTTGTCCTGCGTTCGTCCATCTCTTCCATGGGGGAGGAGGAGGAGAGGAGGGAGTTGTCAGAGGGGTTGAAGGAGGGAGAGCTGCTGTCTCCCTGCTCCACTGACAGAGAGCTTGGTCTGTCCTCCAGAGCCTGAACCAGGAGAGAAAGCTTAACTGTAATGAAGCCCTCTGAATGGCACTAAGTTGATACACATTCATATTTAGAATAGGATGCATAGGATGTGTTCTGGTTTTTCTCTGTTATCCTACCATCTTGCTTTTGACCAACTCCTCGATGGCGCTCACCAACTCAGCGGCACTGGGTGTCTCCGAACTGGATGGACGGACCGACAGACGAGAAGAGGTCTGGGACAAAAATGGAGAGATGAGAGGAGGGACAAAAAACAAGCATAAGACTCTAACAATCCAGGTAATACAACAACCTTTTCTGCTAACACTAATTCTGCTCTTTGGCTGGTGTCAATACAACTCTTCCTACAGAGCAAATTATGGCAATTAAAGACCTCTAGGAATTAAAAGTTGCTATTTAAAACAGCAAATTCTTCATCTCTAAAACAAATAATAGATACTCTTATGATCTGTTTTGTGTGAAAGCATCAAAGCTCATTAAACCACAAATGTGGACCTACATGTAAAAACCTGGAACAGTCCATAGATGGAATAGCAAAACACAGCTTAATATTATTTTATGGTTTAAGGCATGCTTAAGTTTTGGTTAAGATTCATTTCAAGATTAGCTTTTGTTAACAGCTTGTTTCTTAATTAGTTTTATTATAAGTGAATGTTTTACATCAGTTATTTGTACAAGTGATGACTTAGTGAGAATGTTTGTTATATGTTCCATGCTGTAATCTAAACAGATTTCCAAAAAGTTGCTTCCATTAGTGAAACCCCTGTTTATAGCTAAAGGTTAAAAGAAAGTGAAAAGAAAAGTATATTACATTTTCAAAACTGTCTGTGAAAAGGTAAAAACATGAGGCTGAAAGTGGGATGAACGAAATGAAGATGAAAAAGTGAAATGTCAGAAAATGGTGATGGGGAGAAGGTCAGGGAAAAAAAGTGGTGTCTGTATGGAAGATGTTTCCGTTGCTTTCTCAGGAGATGATGAACGGTCTCTGAAATAAAGAAAGGATGCTAACAGAGCGAGAATGAAAGAGGAATATGTATGTGTGTATGTATATATAGTTCAGGAGACTCTCACCCTTGCTGTGCTGTGCTTCAAGACTTTCCCCAATTAGGTTTTCTGGGTGAGGCTGTGTGCCCTTCTGGCCTCGCCAGCGTTTAGAGATGCCAATTACTCGCATGGGTAATGAGGTTAACGCACAGAGGGTAAAAGGGAGATGAGGACGAGTGGGCAGGGCGGGTGAGGGAGGGGGTAGTGAGGGGTCAGGGGATGATGGGAACAAGAGGGCTTTTGAATTTTCACCTCAGTGTGGGGTTGTACTTAGATCATTATCCAGGGGAGCTGCCTGCTCAGCTGACAGGGAATCTTACCCACTCTCCTCTTAGCATTTATATCGACTATTTATTTTTTTCCTTTTTACCTCACTTACCAACCTCCTCCCATCCTATGAATGATAAACATGCAGGAAAAAAGCTGCAGTCCTGTGTTTTTCTAGCCAGGTATTTTGAAATTCTCTTTGAAATTTCCTCAAAATTTGTTGAAGTTGGAGGGAATTGGGCATTATATCATTATTCATTTAGAGTTAGAGCTACACGCATCCTCTCTTTATCTACATTTTCCCTTCATGCTCTTGCTTATCTGCCAGGCGACTCTCCATTACAGTGGTGTGTTGAAGAAACGGGGCAGAAAGTCCAAGTCAAAACAAGTGAAACTAAAAAAAGATGGAAGGAAAAAAATCTACTAAAGAAAGCCTGGAATGTTTGAGTTCAGAAGAATACAAAAGTTAGGAAGAGTGACTTTTAGGGGACAGAGAGAGGTGTATTTTAAAAAGAAGAGAGTTAACTATTTTTTTTTTTTTAAAAGCTGCTAGCTTCATTTCCTCTCAATCTAGAAACTAGTAGAAACCAAAGAAAAGAGGCTTTATTAAGTAGCATTTAAAGCGGAAGAGGGGAAAAAAGAGAGAATTGAAGAATTAACTGAGGGAACAGACAGAGGGGGAAGAGCAGGGCTTTTCAGATGGAGAGGTATGGAAACTGAGACAAAGCAAAGACAGGACATAAATCAAGGTAATGCTACAGCATGGCAAACAGCAAACGATACAACCAGGAAACAAAACAAAAGAGAAACAGAAATTAGTGTCAGAGGAGTCTCCGCTTTAGTCGGAATCTTGGACTACCTGAAAACTTTCATTGCTTTCTGCTTTAGAAGAGAGGGGGAAATATGATGCAACATGCCAAGATAAAATGTTATGCATAACAGAAACTAAAGAGTCACTTAAAACTGAGTCAGGAGATGTCCTTTTTGGGAAAAGTGGGAGAATAAGACTGAAATGAGCGAAAATGTAACTTTCAGGAACTAAAAATCATAACAGCAATGAGAAGATAGAGAACCAGCGGAAGTGCTGGATTTATCTTTAAGATGATTACAGACAGTGCTTAAATTACAGGGAAACAGAAAAACTGTTGTTACCCTGCTCATACATCTAAAAATATGTGTGATGTATGGTCTAATGGAAATTAACTACTTCAGGCCTTAATAATGGATCAAATATGATATAGTTTTTGTTCAGTGATTTGACTTATTAAACATGTTGCTTTTGCCCCCCAGCTTGTTGACTTTTTTAAAAGTTAACTAACTTTTAAAAACTTCAACTGTTAGTACTGTAAGTTAAAACAGCAATCTGATAAATAAACTAAATTGGTTATGTGGAAATTCTGTATGATGGCCAAACAGGTACAGTCAGTTAATGTTTATCTCACTTAGATTAAAATTAAGTTCAGAAAACTATTAAATTTTGCCCATCTGTCCGCCTCTGTCCCTTTTCTCTGACCCCTCTCTTCTGTCCCCACGGTAACGTCCTCCCTCTCCTCACCTTGTCATCCTGTGAGTCTGGCTGCAGCAGGCTGTGCTGCTGGATGGCCATAGGTGGAGGCAGTGGTACTGAGTCAGCACCTTCCTCTCCCTCCTCTTCTCCGCAGCTCTGCATGCCCGAAGAACTGGACTTGGACAACGTGCCGCTCGACAGGCCTTCATTACGAACCCTCTGCAACACACAGGGATCGCAAAGTAGAGATTAATACACAGCACAGAACTGCACAGGAACTGCTAACTGGACAGAGGTGTATCCACCCACCTCCTCTACAGTCTCATCCTGAGGTGTAGCAGCACTGTCATCTGAGTCTTTCTGGGAGCCCATTGTCATCTCCCCGCTCTTCCTCACCTCACGGCTTTTCTTGTGCTTGTGAGCCAGCTTCTTCACGTGTCCGTCTGCCTTGCCGCTGCTTAGCCGACGCACTGGGCTGGTGAGCCACTTCCGCAGGGTGTTACCTAGGAAATAAACCAAACTCAGTTTGCTGCGGTATGGAACATTACATTTCATCTACATTTCAGAGTTTCACCAGTACAGAGTGGCTTAGTGGGAATTTATTAGCTACATTAGTACCATCACTTAACTTCAATATTAATCAAGTCAGTGACTTATGTTGAAAATACTCGGGTAAAAATACAAAAGTATAAAAGACCAGTAAAGTCTGATGTTGCTGTCGAGGCTATTTTTGACTTGGTTCAGCTGTGGTTGTGACATTTTTAATGAAATTTTGTGGCAGACATAACAGAGAATATGGTGCAGGGATCATACCTGGTCGTTTTGGCCCTGGTGAGGTGTGGGAGCCAATGCCATGACCAGGCTGAAGCGTGGCAGACGACCCTGGCATGATGGAGTCATTGCTGCACACTGACAGAGTGTCTGTGATACAGAAAGCGACGCTGTCATTACAATATTTTCTTTTATCAGAGGTAGACACCCACAGAGTATCAAAGCATTTCTCAGCCCCAGTGCATAAAACTTATTGAATGCAGAGCACATACGTTCTCCTTCCTCACAGACACACTCTGTAAAACAATTCACACTGCATACAGCACTGACCTTTGTGGTTGAAGATGCCCTCCATCTCCATGGAGGACCTGGAATGGGCGATACAAAGCATGGAGCAGGGCACCAAACCCTCCTGGGCTGGGGAGCGGTCTGTGGTCCTGACCAAGCACCAGTCTGGCTTGTCGTGACAACGCTCCAGAACCTCCACCGTCTGGCCGCGCCGCACTGTCAGCTCATTGCTGTTGCTGGCCATGAAGTCATGTATCACCACAGTCAGCTCGCAACCACCAGAGAGCTGAGGGAGAAAGGATAAACACTAAGACCTGGTCTCGACATGACACTTGGTACAATGTATAGTGATGCACAATAATTCCAAATGTGAAACATGGTCAGCTTACAGTATTAAGAGTGCAGACAATGTGCAGTTAGGACATCATTTCTGATCATCATTCTCACCTTGTCACTGTCCAGTGTGTTCTGAGAGGTGCGGGATGCCAGAGAGATGGTGTCTGGTTGACTGCTGCCTTCACCCTGACTGTCCAGGTCTTCTCCATCCCTAACAAACACACACATGATCAGTTAAAGGTGGAAGTATTTCTGAATGGACTTCAATGTGACTAATTTGATCAAATTCATCTTTTTGTCTTGTGCACAGTTTGTTTCCGTAGAAAATATTTGGTTGCAGGTGAGGCGTGTTTACCTTCGTCCCTTGTGGTGCTTGGCTGTAGTTGCTTTTGGAATATGAATGGGCTCCTTCAGCGCTCCTCTAAGGTGAATGGTGCGCTCCTGGATCACCTCCCTGATGTGCTTGATCCAGTCCTGCTTGTTCTCAATGCTTGATGCCTGTTAGTGGTCAACGATGGAGGGAGTTCAAAAAGTCAGAAGTTAGAGTTGTCAGGAAATTAAATTCCTTTGGAATTCTTGTTTCACTCTGTGTTTCACACAAGTCTGAATTTACCTCTTGTCATCTCTAATCAACTGAGGTCATTTTACAGGTACATGTTATTTTACACGAGCCCTCTAGAACAGTGGTTCCCAACCTTGTTTAACACATTAGTTACAGAAGTGGCTGTTGTCACAACAACGTTTTATAAAACTGAACTGTTAGTATTTAGGGCAATTTGGCAAAGTTTGCATTTCTACTACCAGCTACTACTTGGAGTGGTAGAAACCGAACATCTCAGCCATTTATTTGAACCATTTATCCATTAGACTTACTTTCAGCTAGCATTAACTATTTCATCCATTTAATGTTAGGCTGTCTGCAACTACGCAACTTTTAGCTAACTATTAAAACTGCTTAGCCATTACTTGCAGCTAGCTATTTCAACAGTTTCTTACTTTTGGCTGTTGATTTCAGCCATTAATCTGATAGCTAACTAACACTTAGCATTTAATTTTTTCACTGTTTATAAATTAATGTAACCTTTAGCCAACTATTTCAACCATTTCTCCATTACTTTTAGCTAACCGTTTGGACCTCTGCTTGTTTGGGAACTAGTTTTTACACAACACCCAGTATTTATGTGTCACAGCAAACTCAATATTTGGATATATTTATGTAATTCAATGGTAGCATTCATTTCTATTTCTTCAAAATTGATTAATACATATTAAATTTCTAAGAACTCCTGGACACTGCAGAAGTTTCTCCCTGAAGTACCCTTGGTTGGGAATCACTGTCCTATATTTTTCAACATTTAAGCCCCCTGCTACTGGGTTAAAATATCTTCTATGGATCATATATGTGCTGCTTTTGCAGATCTAGAGTGTTCCCAAGCTCCAGCTCTAGAAGAGCAAGGATGAGAGGTGCTAAGAGTTTTTGTTTCAGACTTGTGAGAAGTTGCGGAGGGCTGTGTTGTGGGATAGTTTGTACTCACCATTGCTCCATGTTTGGATCCCTGACTTAGCTTTGAATTTAAAATATAAGATAGAGAATTTCACTGGTTCGGTTTTAAAAGATGTACATGACATTTCTTATGCTGACAAAACAGTTTGACATGATAGAAACGTACAACACTGATAATTTGCCTTGACAGTGTATTGAAGGCCAATTAAATGTGTAACAGTTTGTAATGGATGGTGCCTCTGTGTGTGTGTGTGTGTGTGTGTGTGTGTGTGTGTGTGTGCGCGCGTGTGTGAACATGTTTAGTTAGTAATGAGACACACTTAATTTACAATGCACATATCACATGACTACCTCTCAGTGGTTAGTTCAATAGTCAACATGTATTATGAAGTTGTTACGCTCAGAATTAAATGTGTTAGGATTTTGGCTTCATGCTGTTCCAACGGCTGACACAAATTTTAATCCATCTGTGACAGTATCAACAGGAAAACACACAGAAGATGTTTGAAAATAGGGGGTTGAAAAATCCACTCAGAGAAGTGAATAAATGTAATTTCTTGCTCCTACAATAGCATTCAAATCATTAAAAGCTTAGTTTTCTGGTAGAGAAAGATGGCTTCTCGTCACTTTGATAAAGTGGCATGAAGCCAGGATGGGTGATTGTAGGCGTTGAGGAGTTGAATCAGTGTCAGCAGCGTTGGTGGAAGCATGTCAGCCCACAGAGAGAATTAGAGATACAAACATCCACAGAAAACACAGCCCCAGATATACAGATGTGCCTGTGTTTGTGAAGATGGAACAAAGCAGGAATCTACTCAGAGGACAGAGGCTGGCAGAAAGGCACAGACAGAAGACAGAGAGAGGGAGAAGAGAGAAGAAATCAGGGAGACAGGAGTTTGTGACTACAGGAAGCTTCTTGGCCACCTTTAAGCTGCTCATGCAACCAAACAAGACGGAGACAGAGAGAATAAGAAAAGTTGCGAATATAAGAGAGATTTGAATAAGAAGAGAGAAAACTGGGTTAGACCGATATGAAGATTTTCCTTCACACTTGGCCAGCATTGGCCTTTTCCCCATCAGATATTAATCTGTCAGTGACGTCCAGCACACTAATATGGAGGTCAGTTTGATATAAACCTGTAATCTAAAATGTTTGAATTTTTAGTGTTAAGTCTATTTTGGGTTTCAAGACTTTAAGTCCCCTGTGATTTCAGGGTTCTTCCTTTGAAAACCCATATCGGTCGAACTCTAAAGGATATCAGAGAAGAAACCGAAGAGACAAAGTGTGTTTTACCTTGAGCACAATCTTGTTGTCAGAAGTTGGTGTGCGTCCCACCCATAGAGCAAATTTACAGGGGTCACCCTCAACATGCTCTGTCACCCCCAACTCTGATGTCTGGGAAGAGAGAAGAATAATATGAGAAGATGTCACCAAAGTGAGACAGGTAGTCTTCCAGAAGATTCACTGGAGTACAATGACCATCTGAAGTGTGATTTCTAGAGACAATTGGAGACTTGAGACTGTCTCAAGTGTTGATTCAAATTGCAAAAATTAGATTCAGTCGGATTCTCTATTTATTCTCTAGTATTGCAGTCAATGATATGATACAGAAAAACATTATAAATGCAAATTAAGTCTTCTACCTTGTCAAGAACTTCTTTAAACACACAAAGGCCTGGCTGCTTGTTAAAATACATTGTTCTTAATTCAGTATTACATATATTTTATCATCATCTACTTACAAAGAGTTTGCTCTTGTAGATGTATTTGCTCCTGCCATTTGAATCCTTGACCTCCTTGCTGAAGACAAGAGACATCTCAAAGAGGAAGAGGTGGCGCTCTCGACCCTTCCGGATCAGAGTCTTTGGATCCCAAACCTGGAATGACTCCTGGAGAATGAGCTCGCCCTGGGACTCGATGTTTTCATCAAAACCTGCAGGAAGGAGGGGATATTAGCATAAAAATTATGTTAAAAACATGTTGACAGATTCATGAGGAGTTGTAATTAGATAAAAGGTTTACTTCTCAGCAAAATAAATAACGAATAGTGTGTGTTAGTCACCTTCCAGCATAGAGAGGTGCATGGCATCGTTGGCTTTCTTAGGAACACTGAGCATCACCTCAAGGCCATCCTTGATCTCTCCTTTGCCTTCTTCACAGCAGGTCAGCAGCTCCTAAACAGACACACACACACACACACACACACAGACCATGACAAGAGGAACCATGGAGATGACCGCAGCCACAGCAGTGTGATTTGGTACGGTGGGCTACCTTGAGCAGGAGCTGATACTTGGTGATTCTCTGCACAGGCTTTATCAGGTAGGAAGAGATGGAGTTGGCCAGTCGGTGCCTCTGTTGAATTTCCTGTTAACATCAAAGAGAACCAATGTGATTGGATGCAGCTGACGATGACCATTCAGTTTCATTTCACTGACCACGGGCGATACTCACATCAAAGTAGTTCCCAGCATGCTCCAGGATGAGCTGGGTGGAGTCAGGTTTGTTCTTACAGTAGTTCACATACATTTGGAACTTATCAGCCTAGAGGAAGAGAGAAATAATAACAATGACCATGACTGTAACTTGAAAGATTGAGAGACTGAGCACGTCTATAATGAATATACAGTTATTCACACATAAAGCCTACAGCCTGTGAGCTTAATATGTAAAATATTTTTTGCTTAATTCCAGAAACTTTATGATTTATGTATGTAAATGTCCATGGACAGTACGAGATACAAGACATTTTACTGAATGGCAGGTTTGAGCATATACAACAAATGCCAGTGAACTAGTGCTACATACCCATGTGACAAAGCAATGGCCAACATCCTCTGGTAGCTGCTCATATTTTTCCAACTCTTTCAGGAAGATGCTGACAAAAGAAGGAATGAAAGTAAAAATGTCAGAAACAGCAAAAGCACAGGAGCTTTATTAAATGAAAACATTTCTAAAATGAAAAATAAAACAAAGGCTGTAAAAACCTGAACTACTAAAACGTAGTGTAAGAGGCTGCTGAGGATACTGAACTTTGTTTTAAAACAAAAATTCTACTTTAACCCTGTTATGTGCTTGCAAGTCAGGTCTAAATTTCATTTTACAAAAACAACGGTAAATCCAAAACTGTGTGTCTTACTTATGGTGGAATTCATAGAGGTCCTGCATGTTTCCAAAGATGATGTGCTCCTTGTTGATGATTCCTGGAGGAATCTCCTCAACTCCACTGGTCATCTCCCACAGGTAGGTCTGCATGGAGACGAGAAGACAAGATTAAAAAAAAAAACAAAACCAAGCGAAACCTTCAACAGGGTTCTGATACATTTTCAGATTTTGTGTGAAAAGTTGTTGCACAACTCTGGCATGAACAGGTTAACAGTGGTGGGTTGTGAGGCTGAACTCACATCCATGCACTCCCGCAGGTCTCGCACGTAGGCTTTTTCTGTCTGAATCAGCTCTGCCATGATAAACCTAGACACACACACACACACACAAAAAGACACACACACCCACAAAATTAGCAATTGTCATACTGTCCTCATCCATACAATGATAAATCACCACGTCAATAGCTCCCTTTCAGCCTGTCCCCTTCATCCATTTACGCTAATGAATAATGAAAGAGTTACAGGCCATAAAACATGGTCATAAACCAGACATGAATGAATGAAATTCTGCTCATGATTTGTGCTGCTCATATAAAATGACACAGTCTCCTCTTCCTGTGTGCTACATGTAGAGTCATTTGTTCTCTAGTAGAGCTGGACTGTTATGTCTGCAGTTCTTGTGTTCTTGCTGACACAGCAAAGAAGAGGCTGTGTGAAGGAGGAAGTTTAAATCACTAATCCATTATCTATGTACATTTACACTCAACACACTCAGTCTCCTATTCACAACCACTTACATCTGTTGAGAAAGCAGAGGTTCAGTGCTGACATTGCTGTTGACAAGGACACTGATGTGACATTTTGGAGACAGCCAATAATTAAATTTTTGTGCTTTGGGCAATAAAACATATTTCCAACAAGAGGAAAAGTGCTGCAAAAATGCTGGCTTGCTATTTATTATTTCGTTTGTAGGCAAAGCACGTACTGCTCAGAGGTGCAGCTTTTTGCTACAGAGGCTAAATGCTAAGCAGTTTTAATAGGCACAACCTCGTCCAAACCAGCAATTCTACTCTAAACCATTTGAAAAAAACATGTCTCCAAACCAGTTCTGAATAATTTTTCTGATACAATCTGAAGCTGCGACATTAACAGGAAGAGGGGACATACTCCTTTCTGCGTGCTGACTTGCGTTTCTCCTCATTTAGTTCATGGGCAGCATCCCTCAGCTTGACCTCTGACCCCGGAGCTGTGGCTGGGATGATGTCCAGCTGAAGATCCTTACTCTGACACAGGGAGAGATACAAGAGTACAAGATTAAGTGATTTAAAGAGACAGACGCAGAAAGTGAGAATGTGAATTAACAGGTGTTCTACTCCTGTCAAAACACATGAGCACTTACTGCCTTATTAGAGTCTGAGGAGATGCCCAGGGCTTTCTCCAGGCTGCAGCGGTATTTGTCCATGCGCAGGGAGAAGTCGCGGTACCGTTTGTCCACAGCCGTCACCCATTTTTTGATCTCTCCGGCGTGACTGTGGCCTTTCTCGCAGAAGCCATCAGCCAACTGGATCAGCAGCTTCACACGTTCCTTAGTTTGCTGAAGGGAGAGAGGAACGGAGAGTGTTACATGCATAGACACGCATGCAAATACTTAAATGATTCTATGTGTTTTTTGCGTCTGTGGGTATAAGCCTAACCTTGGCTGTGATGTGGAAATCCTCATGCTCCTTCAGCAGTTCCTGTGTGTGGTGGATACTCGAGCCAGTTGAGGTGTGTGTGGACAGGTAAAACTCCCCAGTGTCATGAATCCACTCCAGAGCCTAAACATACACAAAGGATATAAATTATAAATGTTGTAAAATTACACGACAACAGAGAGCACTGTATGTGCTTTTTCCATAGAGCTGCTTCAACCTAAACTTAACTGTGTGTTCATGAGTGTGTCTTTTACCTGTTTGGCACTGCGTTCAAACACCACATACTGCTGACACTGGTCCAGCCGTCGTTTCCTCATAGTCCAGAAGTGAAGGACACGATTCTCTCTCTGCAGCAGCTCATTGAGGATGTCTGAACGCAAGAGGGACACAGAAAACATTCAGAATTCTTCTGTGATGTATTTTATGAATTAACAAAAAGTACCTTGTTAAACTCTTTACATATGCATTGTAATATCATACACACCAACATCTCTAAATTCTCTCTACTTGAGTATTTTGGGGCTCCTGTGGTTCTTGAGACCAGGAGTTCCCAAGCTTTTCTGTCAGATGTACCAATAAATGTAATTACCCCTTCAATAACATTACTCATCCTGTTCCTAATGTGCTAATTGATGTTGATCATTAGGCTATTTTACTTCCTGATTTGGTTAAAATGTTAGCCATTTCAGCTGCTTATTCATTACTTTTAGCTATTGTGGCATTGTTTGATGTATTTTCTGATACTCACTTTTGACCTGCTGTTCTGGTGCTTTGACGTGGCTCAGCATCCCGGGCATGTTGACGCTATTCCTGTGCATGTACTTGAGGAAGACGTCTGCGTTTCTTCTGGCTAGAGTGCATGCCTGATTGAAAGATGAACAGACACTAAATCAGACACGTAACTTGACACTTTGCTTTGCTACATTCCTGAATTTTTTTGTATGTGTGTTACCTTGAGGAAGGCCTCCTTCTGTTCCAGGTGTTTACTGATCATGGGGGTGACGTGGTCCGTTTCACAGTTGGGTCCCAGTTTGTCGGCTCCTCCGCACCAGTCCTCCTCTCTCTTATACTCCTGCTCCAGGCTCTCCAACACACTGCACACCTGAGTGTAGAAACAAACACAGTCAGTTTTTAGGGAACACAGTGAACTGTATTTGTGTAGATTTTTTAGAAGAGAACAGTCATGTGGCCTCCTACCTGTTCAGATGTCTTGTAGAAGGCCACAGAGGCGTTGACCAGCTTGAGTCTGTCCTCCATCTTCAGCATGAGCTGCTGCCAGTGGGAGGCCACGCTCTCTGCACAGTCTCTGATCAGGTCCATGTCGTAATGGTTGGCCTGGAGCAGAGCCTCTGCCTTCTGCTGAACCTGCAGAGCACTCTGGTGGGTTTTCTGCACAGAGAGAGAGAGAAGAGGTGGAGAAAGGAGGAGGTTAGAATTACCAAAATAATGTGCAATTAACTAAATAAAATCCAGCGTCAGACTTTGGACAGGCAACATAATTGAGGGAGAAAGTGATGGGATAAACAAACACTGTCTCACCTCAATGGCGTGTTGAAACTGCTCATGTTCTCTCTGCAGTTGTTCAGCTTCTTGCAGGGAGCTGGCTGTTATTAGACCAGCGTTCAGCATTGACTCGCCATTACGAATCCAACCCAGAACCTGGACAAACAGTAGAAATCTGTATTCATGTCTCCAGAATTTATTTTCATCTGTTGCTCTTTTTAAAAAAAAAAACAACTTGCAGATATCCTGGTATACTGTAGTTGCCAAATCTTGGCCTGCAGATGGCGCCTCGTTGTCCTACCTGTTTGACTTCAGCCTGCAGGTGTCTCAGCTGGACACACTGCTCTAGGTGCCTGCGGTGCTGCTCAGCCGCTAAGTCCTGCTCTTGCTGTTTTTCATGGAGGAACTCCAGCAGTTCTTGAACTCTAGTGGCCATGTCGACATCCCGGTCACACAACAGCTCCACACCTGGAGGGAAGACACACAATCAACATTAACTCTGGAAACCACAAATACATCTGCATCAGCCCCTGTGTAGTCTTCTTGCTGCAGAAATGTGTCCACAATGTGAGAGTGTTTCCTAGAAATAGGCTGGCTGTGCTCTTTTCTAATCATTGCAAATGGAAATGAAAACCTTATAGGATTTCTAGGAAGACCTAACCAAGCATGATTTGTATTCATAGAAAAGTAATATCCCAATAAGATGACACTGAAACAATGTGAGAGGCTCCACTGTCTTAGCTCAAGGAAACAGTAAGTAGACAGGACTGTTTTGCATAAAAGATACCCACCGCTTCTTTTTCATACTTTGGTTATTCACGCTTGAGGGAGTTTTGAACACAACTAAATATGTCAGCAAGACGCATCTATTGGGGTCAAAACGTCCCAGGAGTGTGTGCGTTTGTGCATCAGACGTGGTCCCCTGAACACACCATCATTATGCTCACATATATCTGAGCGCTCCGGGCTACCTGTGGGCTGGCCCCCACAAAGTGTGTATGGATGTGTGTGGGAGCATTTTCAGTCTCCTGTGACATTCTTGTGTGTGGGTAGTGGTCTGAATGATGTATGTTGCACTGAATATTTTTCCCTTGGGATTAAAGCATGGTGCCAATTTAGAAGATTCCAACAGCAAAGGCCTGTACAGCTCTGTGCTGAGAGCTTGTGCTATAGAGTTGGTAGCCTGAAGCTGACATAGAAATTCAGACTGGTTTCCAGCCCTAGAGAGGGATAGTAGTCTGAACCGTTTGCGTATGTATACATATGTGTATGTACAGGTTGAGCACTTGCTTCTCTTGTGAAGAGAGGAACTCCAGTACCTCCAGGAGTATAGAAACTAGGCCAGAAGAAATGGAGCTCATTCCAGATGCTGTTTAGAAACCAGCTAACAAGCCTGTAAATGAGCTTTGCTCCATCGTGCATCTGTTCTTGAGGGATGAATTACAGATGCCTTCAATCTCGTAACCTGCTTTCTCCTCCCTCTGACTAAATGGCTGGGAATGGGCTCATTAGGGCTGACGATGAAAATTTTGCAAGGCAAATCTGTTAATAGCAGGCTAAAAGCATGTAAAAATGGATGGCTTTAGCCTTTGTGCCCTCATTTCTGGCACCGATTTATGCACTTCTGTGTCAAGAGCCTTGGATGACGCCACTCTGAACACCTTTTGACCTGTTTCCAGAATTATTGTGATGATAACTGATGAAGCATTTTACTGCACTAATTTATACCCCAACAGCATCCAGAAGGACAAACCCAATTACTCCTGAACAACCTTGATAAGCACAGAGCCTGGACTAAGATATGACAGAAACAAAGAGTTTTGCGCAGTATAGTTGTGTTTCCAAAACAAATGCTCCCCTCCTTCTGGTCACAGTGACCCAGAATGAGAACAACACATGGAGTTGTTTGGACCAACTGTGGCTCTCTTGGGAGCCCTGGTTTTGGGTCCAGAAACTCTGCGGGGAGTTTTTCTGTCCTGAACATGTGTTTTGGGGTCACAGATGATGGATGGTACCCCGGAAAAGATAAAACATGTACACCAAATCTGTGTCAGCTGAGTTTAGCTCTCATATGAAGTGAGGGTGGTGGACACAGAGAAGATGGAGGCAGTGGGCCAGGCTGACTGAACAAGTATTTTGATCTTCTAGCGTATTGAGCCAAATCCTTGAAGGCAGGTTCACTTGCTTCCAAATTTTGTTCTGGAAAGGAGTAGAGATAATTTCAAATCCACTGGTATCAAGTCTCTTGAAAAAAAAAAATCTCTCCCCCCAAGGCAGAGATTTTCAGGAAAACAAGATTCTGTGACAGCGCTGAATGACCTAATAAAATGGGTGTAAGTGTAGTGACTGACCCAGATAAAGTTCTAACCTATAGGCTATACAGGCTAGAGAATATAGGCTGTAACTACAGTACATACCACTAGTACACAGTAATGCCTAGTTATGTCACTGAGACGACTGACCTGCCGGGCCAACACCAGCAGGGTGATAAAGAAGATGAAAAGAGACACAGAACCCATTGTCTTTAGATCCTTCAGGACTCCTGGTCTGTAGAGAGAGAGAGAGAGAGAGAGAGAGAGATAGAATACAATTAATACATTGTCTGTCGTCTGGTGTCAAAGTCTAGTGATACTGTATAATCAACAAATCCTATGAAAAACAAAACAAAACCAACAATTAATTGATCCCACTAACAAGCACTGTCTGTGCATCCAAAGCCTGTTCTGTCTTATTCCTCTGCACCATAGAGCCCAATTGTTGTTCATAAACATCAAAACAACAAATCAAATACACATCAGTGAGCATGAACATTATTTTGAGTCAGTTTGATGTACATCATCTTGCCACCATAAATACTCACTAGCTCAGACTAATGCACAACACACTAACATGGCCTTTCCCACCTCTCTGACACACATTTGTTTCAGAAAATCAACTTAGACTCTTCCAATGAACATCATGTCTGTTTGTCCTCATGTCACTGACTGTACAGTGTGGTCATTGTGTGGTGAAGTGCAGACTGAGTATAAGAGTCAAGCCTCATTACCCTGGGACAGTTATGTAAATCTGACAACATTAAAGCAGACACAGTAATCATTGGGATATATTAGCAAATTGTTCTGTATCTAAATGAACTGAATCAAATATCTTCCTAGAGTTCAGGAAAACTATTTCAAAATGTTTCAAAATGAAAAATCACCGGTGTGGTCCTCAGATCTTTTTATAGTTGTCCCAGTGCTTTGGCAATAGCAATATACTCTTCATGCTAATAAAACCGAGGTGAGAATGAGAAACTATTAAAGTGAGGAAAAAGTATTTTTGCCAGTCTCTCTTGGTGCTCTGAAAACTTTTTGCATAATGGGATTTCTTAGCAGCGTAACTCCAGCTGTCAGTCGAATAAGAAAAGTGAATTCAGCTCCATCAACACAAACTTCTGTATCTCACTCTGCCAGTCATCATCCTCCTCTCCAGGGGTTCCACTTGATCGACAGTCATATGGCATACTGCTACCTCAGCAGTGGTCTTTCCCTGAAGACCAGGGTCTAGTCTCATTAGTCATTTTAACAGGTTCTGCTCTACTGATGTGAGCAAGCTGCAGGGCCAGGAGGTGCAGAGGGTTTCAAACAAATACATTTGACCTCAAGTAGCCCTATTGACTGTTTCATTATTGTTTTGATTAGGAAGAAGAGGTAGTGTAGGAGAAACAAAGAAAGTGTGTGTGTGTGGTGTGTGTGTGTGTGTGTGTGTGTGTGTGTGTGTGTGTGTGTGTGTGTGTGGACTTTGCAGGTACCTATCCAGTTCATCTGTGGGGTACAGTGCTTTGCTGAATCCATCCAATAAAGAGGCATGTGTCTGAAGGATGATGATGTTGTAGATCACCACGGCAACAAGCATCACCACCATCTTCAGCTCGTAGTTGATCCTCAGGAACACCGAGCATGACACCAGGCCCAGAATACAACAGTAGATGAAGTACTGGAGACAGAGAAAGAAAAAGATGGCGACCAAAAAAACCTTTTCTATAGAAATGATGCACCATGTGACCTCAGCGACAGATAACCCTAATGTGTACACAGCAAACAAAGAAAAAGATGGAAAATTTTATTTTGGTGTAATGTGCTTTCAGTAAATGTGCTGCTCCAGAGTGGTGAGTCAGCCAACATATAGTTTCCAGGCAAGAAGAGGACTAGAGTTTGCATACTGACAGCAGAATGTGTCAATACTGTTATATAACAAATACATTTTGTTTATGTAATACCAAAGACTGAAACACACTGGTAACTCTCTAAGTCTATAGTATGTGTGAGAAGCCATCTACCATGCTTATTAAGAATTCCCCTATATGTCTAACAACCTGGCGCCACTGATGACTAAAATAAATCTCTTGGCTTCTCTGGTGTGTTTATTTCACTTAGCAGACTTAACAGATTTGAAACAGCCACACAGACGTTTCCTTGTGAAAATGGATAAAACTGACACGGCTGTTTCTTTGAATTATTTGTCTTTTATGGTAAAGAGAAAGAGCTGCTGTACAGTTAACAATGAGACACATTGCCTAAGCAAATATGCAGCAGTGGGTTCATTCCCATGTTTACACCAACATGTGAGCAAAACACAGTGTGTGCTTTAGAGGTCAATTACAAACATTTCCCAGAAAATTAATGTATATGTTGTAAAGAAAGCTAAATTAGTAAGAGCATGATGAGTTATAGATACATTAGATAAATGTTATCTCATTTAAGTTGGTTTTGGACACTTAGCCCATGTTGTTGACCACTATTGTACTTACTGGCAGATAAATTTTATTTTGTCCTGTGTTGTCTGCATGGTAGTCCAACAGACTGACATTACTCAGATTCAGAAGTGAAGTGGTAATCAGGACCTCAGGTGGAGTAGTTATCAGGACTTCAGGTGGAGCAGTTATCAGGACATCCACAGATCCTCCAGGATCCCCCACAAAGAACTAAAAAACAAAACAGAGAGGATGGAGTATTGTAACAGAATACCTAACAAGCACTAAATGACTCTCTTAGCGTGGCATCCATGGCGGAAACAGAAAGCACCATGACGATCTTAAGACTTCATGATGTTTCATGCTAAGTTGGTACAGCAATTATAAATGAATGCGATACTCAACCTTAGAAAAATACGATTGTTATACTTAAAGGTGCATCTCAAAAAATTAGAATACTGTGGAAAAGTTCATTTTTGTCTGTAATTTAATTCAAAAAGTGTAACTTTCATATATTCTAGGTTCATTACACACAAAGTGAAATATTTCAAGCCTTTTTTGTTTTCATTTTGATGATTACAGCTTATAGCTCATGAAAATCAAAAATATAGTATCTCAAAATATTTGAATATTTCATAAGATCAATCAAAAAAGGGATTTATAATGCAGAAATGTTGAACCTCTGACAAGTATGTTCATTTATGCACACAATACTTGGTTGGGGCTCCTTTTGCACGAATTACTGCCTCAATGCAGCGTGGCATGGAGGTGATCAACCTGTGGCACTGCTGAGGTATTATGGAAGCCCAGGTTGCTTTGATAGTGGCCTTCAGCTCGTCTGTATTGTTGGATCTGGTGTCTCTCATCCTCCTCTTGACAGTACCCCATAGATTCTGTATGGGGTTCAGGTCAGGCGAGTTGACTGGCCAATCAAGCACAGTAATACCATGGTCAGCAAACCAGTTACCAGTAGTTTTGGCACTGTGGGCAGGCGCCAAGTCCTACTGGAAAAGGAAATCAGCATCTCCAATAAGCTCGTCAGCAGACGGAAGCATGAAGTGCTCTAAGATCTCTTGGTCAACAGCTGCATTGACTTTGGACCTGATAAAACACAGTGAACCAACAGCAGCAGATGACATGGCACCCCAGTCATCATTGACTGTGAAAACTTCACACTGGACTTCAAGCAACTTGGATTCTGTGCCTCTCCACTCATCCTCCAGACTCTGGGACCTTGATTTCCAAATGAAATGCAAAATTTACTTTCATCTGAAAAGAGGACTTTGGACCACTGAGCAATGGTCCAGTCTTTTTTCTCCTTAGCCCAGGTAAGACTCTTCTGACATTGTTTCTGGTTCAGCAGTGGCTTGACACAAAGAATGCAACACTTGAAACCCATTTTCTGGACACGTCCGTGTGTGGTGGCTCTTGATGCACTTACTCCAGCTTCAGTCCACTCCTTGTGAAGCTCGCCCAGGTTCTTGAATCGGCCTTGATTGACAATCTTCTCATGGCTGCGGTCATCCCTGTTGCTTGTGCACCTTTTCCTACCACACTTTTCCCTTCCAGTCAACTTTCCATGAATATGCTTTGATACAGCACTCTGCAAGCAGCCAGCCCTTTCAGCGATGATCTTCTGTGGCTTACCCTCCTTGTGGAGGGTGTCAGTGAGAGTCTTCTGGACAGCTGTCAAGTCAGCAAGTGTACTGAACCAGACTGAGAGATTCATGGTATTTATACTGCATAAATAGTGATTTACTTAAACTCAAAATTAGATATTCTAATAATTTTTTTTTTCTTAGCTGTAGACCGTAATGATCAACATTAAAATAAAAATAAAAAAATGCTTCAAACATTTTAGTTTACATGTAATGAGTCTAGAATATGTACAATTTCCACTTTCTGAGTTAACTGACAAAAAATATTGAACTTTTTCACAATATTCAAATTTTTTGAGATGCACCTGTAATGTCTTGTTATAAAACAGTATAATGCATTATTAAGGCTTAGAGCAATTCTTTTATAAGATATATGCAGAGGGTTGATTACATATACTCACTGCCCACTACGTTAGCATTAGTCTTTTTGGAAAAGTGGGTGCCATATTGAGTTTTGAGAGAGGCCACTTTTGTCTGCTGTGCAGTTACTTTCATGTAAAAAGGCAAAGACAGCGGTGAAAGAAAAACAGACACAAAAGTGTACATGCCCTTAGCCTCTTCCTTTGGATCTGCAATGGTCTCATGGCCTTTCTTTTTTAACAGTACATATTAACTGTATCTACTCTTACACTGTGACCATCTCCTTCTCTGTTGTTGTGTCTGCAACACTGACCAGTAGTAGTGATACACATGAAATATATCTATTTTTTAAAACTTACTGCAGAGTTGTAAGGTGGTTTATTTTGGCTCTTCTCCACATGCTGCTCTTACTAGTGTTTAAGATCTACTCAAATTAAATAATCAAAAATCTAATCATGTCCACTGTACCACTGCTGCTGCCATCATGACTATTCCACAATAAGCACTACATGAGCCCATGGATGAAACACATCCACAACATTTTAACTTGCTTCTCACCATATTGAAGACAGCCATCACCAGTATGAGAGCAGTGGTCATCATGGTGAGGACCAATCGCAGCCAGGGATTGTTGGTGACAATGATGCGTGAGGAGGTGGGGACCCAGGTAAGAGAGCAGAAGGAGCCCTTCCTTCCCTGCTGAGGATGCAAAGAAACAGAGGGGATGATTAGAAGACAATGAAAGGGGCAGGAGCAGTGTGTAGATCATAATCACCTCTCTGCTGTACAAACAGAATTATACAATTTGCAGTAAAATCTCTAGGTCTTCCTGCTCATACTACTAGAAAACCACCATCCTCCAAGATACTGGCTCAGTGGAAATGAACCCTTTTTAAAAGTGACATTTATTATTTATACAGCGCAAAGCAGGTCAGTCAATCTCACTAAATCTCACCAAATCAGAACAAAGCCAGAGAGGATAGGGCCAAGGTTCATCTATCACATGCATGCCAAACTCTGGAGGCGCCTCACTGAGGCACTAGAGAGGTGACATTAAGTTTATATACATTTCTAATTTTTTATTTTTACACAACAGTTTCAACTTAAAAAACATCTTTTTCTTTCATCCTGATTCTCACCTTTCAGGACAGTATGATCATACTACAGTATGAGCTCTTGTAGGGACCTCACACTTGAAATGAGCATTTGGTTTTGTGAAACTAGAATAGTATTTTATCGATGAAAGAAATCAACATGTAACACTTGTTTGCCAAACTGAGTGAGGATTCATGAGGACATGAGGTTTACATCTTTCTTGAGGTCTTGCAGAGTTTTCTTTTAGCACTTATTCAGACATTTTCTAGAAATGTGTTTGATCACAATAACTGTGAAATGAACTAATTCAGACCCAAGGTTATTGATAAACCCCCCAATTAATTAGAGGTGACCCACTTACTGGGTGATAATACTCTGTTGAGAGGGAGGAAAGGAGGAAAATGGGTTCTTGAGGGAGACATCATTTATTGATTGTCCATAAAACACTTGTGACAGGTAGCTGTAGCAACTTGAGAATAACACCCATCCCTCCACTTGTGTTGGATAACAAGCAACAGCAGCAATAAGATGGATGAACTATTGTAAGGACAATAAAAGGTAGATCAGCTCATATAAACCTCACACGTAACAGCTGCAGTGCAGCTGATATCATGTTCCAACAGTTGCAACAAAATACATGAAAACATCTGTTTAGCCCCTAAGAAAATCCAAAGTTCAGATACAAAGACCTCAACACAATACCAGAACTAACCAATACACAAACTAGAAATGGCACTAAATTATTTTTTTTGCACTTGTGCCCAGTTTAAGAAAACAGGGCTTTCTGTCTTGTTGGATTGTTTCTTGGTAATATGTCATGAACAAGCTATTACAACTTCACCTTAAACTAAGTGCTATCTGATGCAAGTCAAATCTCAAACACCTGAGACAAAAAAAAAAACCTTAAAGACAAACAATACATAATAAAATCCATAAAAAACAATATTAAAAAAGTAATTAAAAATATAAAAGATTGGCTTGGCATTGCTAAATCTTTCCTTCTTTTTCACAGTAGTTTCAAAGTTGAAAGTAGAAACAATTAAGAAATGACAGTTCAACATTATCATGTGTCAAGAGACACTGTTTACTGCTGTAAATGTAGAGTTTCTGACTGAATTATGCAGGATTTTTTGTGGCAGATTGACTAGACATATCATATTTACTGTTGGTACTTATCTAAATATATAGTATAGCTAACAGATACAAATCAAGACATATGTAATAGAGATAAAGGCAAGTTAAAGGTACATCTCAGTCGTGTTCAGAATGGTAATGTATAATGCAGTTCTACATGAACATTTTAAAAGTGTTCAGGGGAGAGGTTATTGATGTCAACCTGCAGAAAAATTACTGTGTCATCAGAGGAGAAAGTGCTCTACACAAAAGAAAAAGGTAATGGGGACTTAGGAATAAATGCCACTGTGGTGTCAGATGTATGAGACACTTTGAATAACCTGCCTGGCAAATATGAGTTTTACACAGTTTTACTTACTTATTTTACTTCCCATGTTTTTGTTTCACACACAAATTTTGTGAGGATGTATGCATGCAATTGTGTGTGAATGTGTGAGCGTGTGTGTGTGTGTGTGTGTGTATTCAGGGATAAATCCATGCAAACCCACCAGAATGTGACCGGCAAAGCAAAGGAGCAGGATCAAAGCCAGCAGCAGGAATGCCAGGCCAAAGGAGATCCCCAGCACAGCAGTTCTGCAACACACACACACACACACACACACACACACACATTACTCTAAATCCTCTTGGCACTCCTCGGCCCTCTGCAGTGCCATCCAGGGCAATAACTGTAATGAAGGTCCTAATGTATTCTACCACAGACCTGCAATCCATTTACATTGAGTAAGCATAACAGTGGATTGTACAGTGGCACAGTGTATGTGCGTCATAATGAAATTATGTTCTTGTATCAGTTTTTCTGAAGAGGAACACAGCACATCTGATTTACAGATCCCTACCATAAAACAGATGATGTCACGTCTAAATGTGCGGAGCGATGCTGCGACAAACAGAGCGAAGATAAAGAGAGTGAGAGAGAGGTGAATTAGAAAATCAATGGCCTCTCAGATGCTGAATTACACCTTTGGCTCCCAGGAGCAGTAAATTAGCATGACCGTGAATTTCTCTCCTCGCCATTAAAGAGACGCCACACTTTGATTCACCTGATCTATAATCACTAGCAGACATGGTGCCCTTTCATCTCCATCTCCTTTTTAGCATTCTGCCTCTTGCTCCCCTGCCTCTTTCATTTCAGCGTGGTCTTGTTGATGAGACAGCTGGCGTCAAATGGCTTTTTCACATCAACCTGCTGCTGCCACACCTGGAGTTTGCTGATGCTATGGTGTGTGTGCTGCATAAATCCTGTTAAGGTGTACAGACTTACTTGGGCAAGACGAGGACCTGCACGATGAATATACAGCAGAATATGAGGCAGGCGCAGGTGACATAGTACTTGAAGGCTGGTAACGTTGTGGATCTGTACTGTTGAGAGAAGATGAGGCAAAAAATAAAAAATGAAATAAAAAAAATTGGAAAATTGGGTACAACATTATGAGGCTGTGTAAAATAGCAGCAGCAAAACAGGCCAAAGCAAAGTCAACATTAACACTGAGCCTGCACAATATAAAAATACATCAGACTTCTATGTGGATTATATAAACACACACACGCGCGCACACACACACACACACACACAAAGAAAAATCCATAACAGTTTTAGCATAAAATACATAGTGAACAACCTTTGTCCTATATACTGCGGGTATAGGCCCTTAATAACTTCTGTTTCACCGATACCTATGCAATTCAATTGATTTGTTTCCCAGTGAGCAGAACAATGCTGGCTGGTGTTTTGTATGCATTCGCCTACCTCTTTCTCCAGAGCTTTGTTGTGAAAGAACAATGAGATCCTCTGGATGTCCTCAGACTTCAGCCACTGTCTGGAGACACAAGTGAAACAGACAGATTCAGACAGTGCAGAGGGACCAGGCTCTGGGTTTTGTTACATGGTATCTGAAAACAGTTCCATAAATCTTCACAGATAAATCTTCATGTAATGAAAATTAGAAACATTACAATTTTCAGTCCTTATTACTTAGTAAAATTTTAAAATAGCTGTGATTTTGTGAAAAGACAACAGTTATTTTTCCAGTGATTAAAGTTAGAGAGTGTTGATGTGGTGTTTCTGCTGCTGGGAGGACTTTCATCTGTGGCGACTGAGCACGGCCTGTGACTGTGAAGAGCGATGCAGAAATAGGATGTGCAGCAGACACGACTCTTACTTCTGTGAGTTGATGCCATCAATGGTGCGAATCATTCGCTCATTGAGTTCTTCCTCAAACCTCCTCCTCTGAGATTTGGACCTGCAGTGACAGCAAAGAAGGGGATGCATTCAAACATGCACAAAGAATGAAAAATGTTCTCTTATGAAATCTTGCAAAAAGCACAGTCATTACATGTGTCAGGATTATAATACAGCCACCGAGCTCACCGTTCTCGTCGCTGGAAGTGGTACTGCCCCATTGGAACATCCTGAAACAGCAGTCACACCGTTGATCTATCGATAACTGACACCTGCATCTCTGTGTGTGTGAGCATGGCATCGTACTCACAGTGGTGTTGATCTTGCCGTTGTCCGTGGTCATGCTGTCTCGATGGTGGAGGTTGGCGAAGGGTTTGGCAGCTCCCCAGGACTCCAGGTATCGGGTCATCCTGACAGACGCCCTCATCTTCCCGCCATCCAGAGAGGGACGGGAGCGTACACCCAGCAAAGGGCTGTGCCTCTCAGTCTGGGAAAACCAGCAGGGAGAGAAAAGGAGACAAGTGAGCGTTAACATTTTGCAGTGAGTAACTCTGTGCCAAGCCTTAACCCTTGTGTAATTCATCTTGATATCACACTTTTGATATGTAAAATCATGCAAATAATGCTGACTGACATTGATTTGGAAGAAATGTGGTGCACTGAACACTACGCAAATATTGATGCGCAACTTGAAATTGTACTCAAAATACGATGTCCTGCACAAGACTACAAAGGGAAGACAGTTCAACAACTGAAAAACACTAGTTTGTTGCATTTTATGATACTTTAAAATATAACAATAGTTGTGGTGCCCACTCTGATCCATCAATTGTGTAAGCTGGACTTTTACACATCTACTGCACTCACACTAGTGGGTGTAAGGTATAAAGGACTAGGTGCTTTGGGAACAGTGATCAAATGACAGCTCTTAACGTCTGTGACCTGCCTGTCAGTGTTTTGAGCTACTTAAAACACTTTTGGTCAAGAACGATGAAGCTCTTCTTTTATTTTAGCATCTATGCCAAGAGGCTCTCTCTGACAAACAGGGCTCTACTTTACTGCTGACAGAAACACTGCCCCATGTAAAGCCATGCAGCAGGGAAAGTGAAAGCTTTTCTATTTTTCCAACATTTTTGCCAAAATGGAGTAGCTATTTCGTGGCTTGTATGGGTGGAATCTGGTAAGGTGACAAGTGCCATACCTCTAGTGATTCACTTTAATTTTTGATACAGAAAGGTACTGACTGAACATGGCATAAAACCAGGTAAGAATTGATACAGATACCATCCAAAATGGCTATGTTCATTCCCTGTGGCTGTACTGAACAGCTTTGACAGTGACAATCAATGACAATGACAGTGGAGATGACACCTCCTGTGATCCATGCTCTGTATTTGGCCTTGATCCATTCAGGGCTTCTCGAAAATGTCACTGAGCACCCACAGCCTTTTTCCAATATCTGATAGGATATTGAAAAGCCACCTCCTTTAAAGAAAATAAGGTTAACATTTTAACATTTTCACCCCCTATAAAGTGATAATGTTATGTTGTGAGAGGAAAAGTTAACACACTAAAAATACCCAGAGGCTGGAACTGCTGGTATAGTTAATTACTGTGTGGCTGCATGGAGAAAGAGTAAATTAGGTCTCTCTACACAAGTGTTGGTACTCTGCATTCATAAATAGGATACTAGAAAAATCTGGGGGAAAAAAATAAATAAATAAATGAAAAATATGCAAACATGATAAGTGCCAAATTCTAATGACAGGTCCTGCAGTAAAGAGTGCTACTAAAAAGGCAGCTGATAACATCCAGCTTGCATGATTGCCAAAATAACTATTCATTTCAAAACCTCAAAACTACAGGTGTCGGAGTTTGAACAACTCAGCAGAAAAGATCTTAGAAACATGTTTCCCAGTGATAAAGTGTGTTGAAATATGTTCATGTTTGTTGGACAGAAGTAGATGTCAGTGCAGACAGCGGACTCTTATATTGTTCATCAGAATGTCAGAAAAAGAACAAAACACGTTTGATCATGTACATTTAACAACTCATGAATGCTAGATCAACTTCTTTCAGCTCAATGAACATCTCATACTCTATAAAAATATACATTTCCTTCCCTTTATATGTTATTCTTGCAAATGCCAAAGCTCAGCAGAAACTGGAATATGCTGCTACTGAGTTGTGACTCTGCACTTTGAGAATAGGGAGTGCGTTTGAAGCAATGTGATGACTTTATGTTAAAGCTACAAATCCTTGGTCAAGCTCTTTGGAGAGGAATCATATGATGAAAAGGAGCCAAAGGAGCAGATTCGGAGGAATCAATGCTCAAAAGACACTGTGGCTTTTTGTGTCAGTGATGGCACTTCCAAAAGATGCACTGGAGAACACTGGGGCTTCAATTCTTCAGAAAAGACATTCCACTGTCCTCAAGTCTGTGAAAACAGCAGATAGTGAGCACAGGATGCCTGATGCAGGAAAAAGGAAGGTCTTACTGCAGATATTTAAGGGGGTGGGTGCATCTTAGCCAAGTTATGGAGGGATTAGGAAGACAGGACTGTTAAGCATGGTGTTCCATTTGCCAAGCCAAAACACAGACTGGATGCCAGCAGCATATTCTATATAGAGATGTTCTCAGCAGAACATTCACAGAAGAAGCAGATCTCTTAAATGTCCTTAAACAGCCCTTTAAGTCCTGGTTTGACAGGAGGAGTTGCACAATGTTTCAAGCAGTGAAAATTTACTTCACTTCAAACATAATTCTCTCAGGGTAGAGCGACTGACTGAACGTTGACTGAGATGTTGTTCATTTGATAACATGGGGATTGCTACACACTTATTCAAAGTCAAATTTGCTTAGCTGTCCACTGTGGTCTTGGCAGGACTAACAGGTGCCAATGCATTTTTTGTGTAAACCTCACCAGCACATCCACGTGCTGGTAAAAATGTGGTGTTGTCCATGGTGCTGAAAGTCGACCGTCCTGTTTTAACACTCTGGCTCATTACATCTACAATAAATCACATGAAAACTCCAGTGACACAAATGATTTTTGAGTTTAAATAAAGTCTTGAATCAAGGCACAGTTACTTCTGCTGCAAACTGTACTAAACTGTACTGTCAGTACTGTATGCAAATGACATCTACAGGATTATGTGGATATAATATTTTTGCTGCTCTATGAAAAACATGTATCTCCATAACATCAAGTCTTCATGAACTCAGAAAAATAGTCTTGTTCTCCTCTTTGTGAGCACATATGTTTGCTAATCCACTGGGTTTTTAGGGGTGCTGACTGAAATATCTCAACAACTAGCAATAGTGATTGCTATGACTGTAGTGATCCCCTGACTTTTCTCTGATGAGGCTGACATTTGTGGTTCAGGATGAAATATCTTGACCACACTGGGTTTTTGCCATGAAATTTGCTACAGGCCCCTTGAGGATAAACTCTACTGCCTTTGGTGATGCCGATTTTTCCCCTAGAGCCACCATGAGGTTGACATTTTTTTTAATTGAAATGGACGGATTGGATGAATTGCCATGACATTTGATACAGACATTCACAATCCCACTGGAATCAATTGTAACAACTTTGATCTCCTGACTTTTCACGCTAACATGGCTATACACCGATCAGCCACAACATTAAAACCACTGACAGATGCTGGATCAGATCTGGATCTGAGCAGTTTTTGTGGTGTGGTGGGACTCTTTGTCTTGCTGGGGGAGTCCCTGCCAATCGGGAGGGTGTGCTTGGTCCATGGGAGGAAGTGCTTGGTCTGCAACAATGTTTAGTGGGTGGCACATGTCAAAGGATCCTCCAGACGACTGTCAGGACCCAAGGTTTCCCACATTATATTGTAATAAAATGACCAATGTTACTCACTTTACCTGTCAGTGGTTTTAATCTTGTGGCTGATTGGTGAAGACTCTTGGTCTTGTTAAATAGCTTTCAAAAGCTATTTTGAAAGTGTGTTTTCCTGTATCAACTTACATAACATGTATAACTTACATAACATATATACACTACTGTTATAAGATTACACTTCCAAGATTGAAAAATTATGGTCATTCAATCTTTCGTTTTTACAAAACTAATGATGTGAATAACATTTTATAGCCAGGGAAAGAGCCAGAAGGCTCTTTAAAATGGAAAAAGTATACATAAAATCAACAGCAAAGGCAGCGAGGGCCATTCAATAAAAGCAAGTGTAGTAAATACCAATTTCCCACTAAGTGACAATCCTCAGCTCTCTCCAGTGTTCTGTCTGACACTGCTTTCTGACTATGGGACCATGTAAGTGATGGTTTCTGACCTTTGGGTTGATGACCAGGTAGGTGACCACTCCATGTTCTTTCAGGTAGGAATCTCGGCTCTGTCCGTCTCCAGGCTCCACCTTGTACGAGCCCTTCAGATGCTCCAACGTCACTGAAGAGATGTGGACCCTCCTAGAGATGAGACAGGAAGGGATAAGTGGAGAGATGCTGAGAGGTTAAGAGCTTGCGTCATTGTGCCAGCAACAGCTCTATCAAGCATTTTATTTACTTTCCAGCGTCACAACTACACTAACCTGCAATTCTCTCTTTTCAGGTTTGTTTGTTACCCTTGCAAACAGAGATGGATGGAAATGGGAATATGTTTTTTCAGCTGCCATATTTTTCAGATGCCTTTCAGGAGGCATAAGAGGACACAAACCATTAGCAGCCCAGCGAGACAATGTGGTGGCACTGGAGAGCTTATATTCACTGTAGCACACACATAACCACCAGCCAATTTTCCCATGCTTGTTACAGTGCTAGGATGGCAGACCTAATGGCCACATAACACATGTAGAGTGGATTGGTCAAATGAGGTGGCTATAATTGACTTAAATAATTGTAACAGGTAGAATTAGAGCAGACATATCCCATATCCCATGT
Source organism: Lates japonicus (assembly GCA_033238685.1). Classification (NCBI taxonomy): domain Eukaryota; kingdom Metazoa; phylum Chordata; class Actinopteri; family Centropomidae; genus Lates; species Lates japonicus. The sequence continues at coordinate 3,305,142 of BRZM01000031.1, forward strand.
ATCCATGTCTGGATGTTTGCAGTTCCTGATTTAAAACCATGCTCCATGATGGAGCGTAGAAGCAATTATTCACACAGTAGATACACACTGTTATGTGTATATTTTCAGCTGAGTCTTGGTTATGCTTGTTTTTGGTGCTGCTGGAACACATCAGTAGGCTATGTTGCTGCCTCAGGTGTATGTGGTTTTAAGAAGGGGTGGTTTACTGGGGTTCAGTCAACATTGATTTTAAACAACTGATCCTGATATTAATGTTGTTTTAGGGTAGACTGGCCAATCCGTAATATTTCATGGCAATATTTGATAAATCTGACCATGTCTACACCCAAAGGAAAGCAAAAGGAAATTGCACAAGTTCACTGTTATTCTTTTAAGGATGAAAAACTTACAAAACAGCCTCCTTAAGAAACTGACTCTCCACTGAAACTCAAGATAATGATACTTTGGTACTGCTGACCACTGGGACCTGCTCATTTCTACTTTAAGCCACATGGAACTGCAGTGGAACAGATGGGAATTCACTGACTTGCTAAAGTGCAATTCAACATTAATCACTGAGAGAGCAGGCAGTGTTAGTCAATTCCCAAAGCAATCCCACCCTCCACCCCCCACCCCACCTTCCCGTTTAACTAAACTAAAACTGGCAACCTTGCAGGTGTAGGTCTCCAGTTTGCCAACCACATTGATGATTACAAGGATTTGCAAGGCAGCACTACATCATCAGTAAGATCAAGTAAAACATTCTTTGTGTTATTGGTTATATCTCACCCTGGCACACCTCCTGCCTCCATGTGATTGGCTAGTGTTACATCATGTGACCACACATCATACTGCCACTTCCGGAGGCCAATCACACCGCACAGGACATTCCCAGAGTGAACACCAACACGCATGTTGATATCGACACCAGTGGCATCTCGGACCTTCCTGTGGAGAGAATGGAAGAGGGAATCTTTAAATTCAAATCTTTTGCATGTTTCCTCAGTGAATGTTTGTTTGGTGGCTTTTTCAACAAGTTTAGATGCAGGACAAAATGTGTGCTCCTATTTGTATGTTGGATAAGAAGGAGCTTTAGTAAGAAAGCTGATGTGGGTTGTGGTTCAAAGGCTTGTGTAACAGGCTGCTGTCTGGCTGTTGGAGACATTGCTTTATGTAAATATGGGTTAAAAATAAGAGTGTGGCTGCATGGAAACAAGTTCTCCACCTATATAAACAGAGACATAATGATATTCTGAAGAATTAATGCATAGGAAAAAATAAATATACATTTCTCCCCTATGGTTTTGTTTTTTGTTTTGTTTTTTTTCAAAGGAGAAAGCAGGATGTGACTTACAGAGCAAATGTGTCTGCTGTAGCAGAAAAAATATGCAATTTAATTTCAGTTACATTTTACAGGAATAGTACAACATTTTGGGAAATACGCCTATTCATTTTTTTTATGAGAGTGAGTTGAGAAGATCCATATCAATTGCAAATTAGGTACGCAGCATGGTTAGCCCAGCTTAGCATGAACAAAGCAGGGGGAAACACCCTGGCTTTGTGCAAAGTGCAGAAATCTGTCCACCAACATGATAAAGCTAATTAATTAATTAACCCACTGTATCTTGTTTATGTAAAATTGATACTTAGTTTTGTAATGTAACTATGTCTTGGTGACCATCTGTGTTTTTGAAAAGTAGTAGGAATATTTCTAGGATATTTTTGTAGACTGCTATTTTTAGATTGTCATTACCAATGCTGCCAGTAACCAGTGCTTGGTGGCATATGTCAAAATGATTCAGTGTTGCCTCCACAATTTAATCCCAGTCAGGGTGGAAAATCTAGCACCGAAAAACAGACTCTGCTTCATCATGTCAGAGGTGGACGACATCTGAGGTGGATGGCATCTTTAATCTGATTATGATTAAAGGTCAGCGTCGGCAAGCCAACATATTGGTCTATAAAACTAATGTGTGTGTGTTCATGCATGAGTGAAAGACACAGAGACAGAGAGCAGGGGGGAGGGAGCTGAAAGAGATTATTTTTTCATTTGTTTGAAATTTTTATTTGTTCAGTCAGGAGGCTTATCATATTGCTTTCACATTGTGTTTATTCTGGAATTCAAACAGAGCTGAAATCAAGTCTGGCGTTCCTTCTGCTCAATCTGTTTGACAGGCGTGTGTTTGTTTGTTTGTGTTTCTGTTTGTGTGCGTGCGTGTGAGAGAGAGGGAGAGAAAAAGAGGGAGAGATCTGGTATTTTACTTGATGGCCTCACACATATCCAAGCCCATCTTCACGCAGTTTCTGGCGTGGTGAGGCAGAGACTCAGGCAGACCAGATACACAGTAGTAACAATCTCCCAGGATCTTGATTCGCATACACTCGTTTTCCTTAAAGAAACAAAGAGGGGACTGATGAGGACAGGGAAAAATGTACATTTATCATCAAATTATCTGATTCATAAGCTGTCAACAATCATCAAAATCTTAAGTAATGGTTAACTACTTTATTTTAAAAAATGACGTTTCTCATGCTCTTTCTCACCTCCACACACACGCATACACACGCACACACACATACAGTCACATCCATCGAGGCCAAAATCATACACCCACACACATAACACTTATTCCACATGTGGGATGTGTAACAGCTCATCGCTGGACTGGGTTTATATAACGGCAGCTTTGTCAGGCGGGAGGACAGAGCTGCTGGACACAAAGCTGAGAGAGCCTGACTCAACTGTTTAGACCCGAAGAGCTGAGTACCCATGAGACCGCGAGATACACTCTGACCAGCCCACACTGCTGCAACCTGCAGCTGTCGACACGCACAGCCCTCTGGGAAGGTATGGTACGGAGGCCGACTGTGGCCGCAGGACAGAGAAAACATTTATTCCAAGGCCGTGCTACCTCTGATTGACAGCCTAAGACAGAGCCCGTTCTCTCTCCTTAGTAATTTTGCAATTAACCAATTTGTGTACACGATTCAAATTAGGTCTTCTGTTAAATACTTAGGGTAACATTAGCTGAAAGCACCAAAACATGTTCTTTTATGTTGTTAACATCCTTAATTTCTCAGAGTGCAACTTCAGATAGAAGGGGTTACCGTCATGGGTTTTAAGTTGTTTACTGAGTTCTGATGCTAGGGTCTGGTGCTCTAAACATTAAAGGGCTTTTATTCCAAGTTTTGCATGGTTTAGAAGGCCATCAATTGTATATTTTTCCACAATCCATAAATGAAGTCTGCCTAAGCCTCACAATACCACAACTTTCATAATAAAACTTTAAACTGAAAATCTCATTCTATTTAGAAGCTGCAGCTTTGTGGTGGTGCAGTATTAGAGTGCATTATACAGGGAAATGTTTCCAATATTTTCTCTACCTCATTCACATACTGTATAGGGAGGCGCAGAAACACCTCACGGTACAGGATATTGCGATCCAATATATGACCACAACAAATTACATCCTCATAAACTACAACAGAGTTGGATCAACACCCCTCTAGCATAGACAGGTTTTTACAGGGCTATAATGAAATATTTTTCCTGAGAGAATGGCCAACCCTGGACTGAAAAAGAGATGAACATCCGCTGACAGTGTACATGTGATGCATATCTGATTCCTCTCTTTCCTACTCTGTCATCCATTTAAGCTGTGAAGGACACATGGTGTCCTTCTGTATGAAATGCGATGTGTACATGAAGTTGTCTTGAATTTACCTTTGCGATCTGGTCAAACTTGCCAAAGAGTTCATTCAGCATATGCACGAGTTCACCTGGGGAGCAGTCACTGGCCAGCCTGGTGAAGCCCACAATGTCGGCGTACAGAATGCTGCAGAGAACAAGAAGAGACAGCAAAAAGTACAATTAATATTGCTTTACTGAATGACACAACAATCGAATAACACAGTTCATTGCATACCTAGATTTTTATTGTCCTCTATTAGGAGAGGCATAAAGTTTTTCACCCTTGGGGCCCATTTTATTAGTAGATTTCCATTGGTGCGGAGCACTTTGGTATTTGTTTTATTTGATGTGATTGATTTGAATGAACTTGTATGAAGTGTTATCCTCCCCAAACCCACTGAATTCTCGATTAGAACTTTTACTATGGTGATGACAGGACAACAGTTTTACTACAGTGGGAAATCTTTGCATTTGTACTTTGCAAACTACAAATCTAACAGACCTGAATAAAGAAACACTCAGGTTTCTACCCAGGTTTCTAATGCAACACATTATTATGCTGAGTTTCTATTAGGTAGTGTTATCTGGACCATGCACCTAATCTGTTTTTTCTTCCATCACCATCAAAACAACACATGAATACTGCAAAATGTTGGTATTTCAACAAAAATGTAAACAGACACAATTTAGCCTGTTTCTCTCCAGAAACAGCAGTTATTACAGCTGAAGACATGATGGTGGAGGCAGTGGTTGCTGTTTGGCTCTCCACTAACTGTCTAGTGTGGGAGAATCCTAGCAGAGCCACCCTGCCACCTGTCCTTGAGTGTCACTTCTTTGTTCTGGAAAGATTGCCCTCTTCACTGTAAGCTAGACCATGTGAGAATTTGTTATTATTGGATGGATAATAGGCAGATCAACATGAGGACACACACACACACACACACACACACACACACACACATGCACACACACACACTCACCCACACACACACCTGAGGCCTGCTTAAAAGGGACACCGTGATATTGTTTCTCCTGTGAAGCTCCAGCATGATGGAAAACAGGTTTTTAGAGGACATTCTATGGAGAGGCTCTTGTGCTAAGCCTGGATTTGTGTACTGCTCTGCTTCTATAAAACCCCACAATATAGAGGAGGATGTTATCAAGACATAGGCTTCTATTCATTTGGCAAAGTGACCTCAGAGTGCAGCGGAGGTGGATTAACTCTGAATTGAATTTGGCCATGGCAAGGAGATGAAGTGTAGAATAGATGACAAGAAAGAAGAAGAGAGGAAAGGAAATAAAATGAGATGATGGCAGATGAGAGGAGCCCAGAGTATAGGAGCAATTGAAACGTGAGAGCAGGTAGAGAGGGGAGGACAAAAGAAGACAAGGGATGAGCAGTGATGAGGGGGAGGGCAGGACAGTATAGGAGCAATCAAACACCGAGATGAGAGCAGAAAATAATAACCTTTGTAATGTGGGGGCACAGATAAAGGAGGAGGAAGCTCACCTGACATTGGTGTGCCGCTGCACATAGAGGTTGTGGAAGTTGTTGGTGCTCTCAGTTCGACCAAAGTTGGGTCCCTGCAGCCTCTGAATGATCTCGGCTTTCATCACTCTGGCTATATGAGATGGCAGCAAGGATAACAGTAAACGCTCCTAGAGACAGAAGGAGGGGAAGGCAGGAATGAAAGCTAGGCACAGCAGAGTGAAGCAACTAGAAAAAGAAATAACTATTTTGATGAGATGGGAACATAAAACATATTTGGTTCATAAAGTAGTGAGCCAAAGTTTGGATCTGCACATTAACACGATAATGCAGTATCAAGAATAAAATAGCACTGATAAATTCATATGTGATAAACCCACAGGCACATTATGCCCTTATTTTGTTTTCAGATTTCATAATGTGGTAACAGTTATAGAATTACTTTGGCAAATTCATGCACAGACTTTGCTAAACCTGCAGGGTGTTTGGCTTTGGTTGTTTTGTTTAACTTTTCAGCTCATTATGAGTCAAAAACAAACATGGCAATAAGCAAAAAGTTATTATTTGGATTAAAATCCATAATTGTGAATGCACACTGGAATTATTTTGCAGGATTGTGAAACGTAGAGCCACAAATAGACCCAAACTTTCACATGTAAAATGTGTGATATGCAAATCTTATTTGGAGCAGCATATAAGCAGTAATATTTTCTGTTGTGTTTTATTCTATTCTATTTTATTAACTGCTATTCTATCATGTACATCTCCGCTCTGTTCTGTTTTCTTCTGTTTTGTTCCCCTCTTTCTTCTGTTGTTCTGTACTGACCTCTTCCATTACATTCAGTTCCATTGTTTTCTATTCTGTTCTACTCTATAGTATTTAGTGTGCTGTTGTGTTCTCTACAGCTCTGATGAATTCTGTTCTGTTCTACCCTTATTTGGTCAATTCGATTCAATTCGATTCAATTCAATTCTAGTATTTTCTATTGTGTGCTGTTCTGTTCTGTACTGATCTGTTCTATTCTATTCTATTGTGTACTGTTCTACTCTCCTTCTCCAGTACTCTATAAATATACCCGTTGTCATCCACAGCTAATATTTAACCTCCTAAATAGATTGTCCCCCATCCCCTTAATGATGGTTCATTGGAGCTAATTTTTCAGCTCTGAGCACAGGAAGCCAAAGTCAAGAACAGAAGAGCGATTGAGGCACACAAAATATCTTCATGTTCAAATATGTAGCATGGCAGAGAAAAGCAATGGAGCAAGTTCTGCTGTTCACTGCCTATGATTTTAACCTAATCGATATTTGATAATTATGAGGAGATTAAGGTAGAAATTAAAGGAGACATCCACTGCGAGAAAGACCTGTAAATGAACTATGGCTCTTTACCACATCGGAGGATTGAGGGGATTTCTCTCTGTATTATTTGAGGGCTGCATTGTTGTTTGTTGCATTGTGACTATACAAAGAGGCCATCATTGTTTGACCCTGAGATGCTGACATCAGAGTTTGATGGTTGTTGTTGATGTTTTAGAAAGTTGACGTATTCTCTGGAAAGCACTGGAAATCTTAACAAGACATGCCATAGTGTAGGATAGTCAGTAATCTGGGGAGTTCTTTTGAGATGCAAAATCCATCACCTAAAGCTGTTGTATAACCATGTAAGTTGTGGGTTTTTGCTTTAATTTAACACTGTGCACATCAGATGGAGGGTTGTCTGAGGGTGATTTTGGTGTGCATGTGCGTGCCAGAGTGTGTGGGAATGAGTGTGGTGTGCTAGAGAGACTGAGTAGCTGCCTGTGTGACTCATAAATGCAGCTCACAGCAGAGAGGGTCATTACATTGTTCACACACCATGCGCTCATTTCCTAAAACACAGCAGCAAATTACGTAGAGAGAGGGTTTGGGGGTGGGGGGTGAGGGCTACACTAAAAATAGAAACCCACGCCACCAGCACTTATTTACTTATTCAGCACTGAAGAACATTCGACTGTGAGCATGCAGAGAGGACGTACTAGCCTGAAGAGATATAGCTTTATTAATCATGTGTCTGATAAATGAACCATAGTGATCTGTATTCAGCTACTGAATGAGATTTAGTGGTGTTTAGTTATGCACTGACATTTGCATGCATCCTCACTTACATTCTAAAATACACACACGCACACACACAAACACACACATCCACACACACTGATGCAAATGCAGAGAAACATATGCAAGTGAAAGTATCCAATGTGAAGAGAGTTGATTTGGTGAATATCTTCTATTATTCGAATACCACCTACAGCAAACAAAAATATCCACTGACTTGTGGTAATATATCTTTTCCAACTAAATTCATATGATAAAAAAATTAAATCAACAAATATATTTTCATATGACACTGTTATGCCCAACTGTGGAATAAATGACATACAATCATGTCATAAATAACTTGTAATTTTATTCATGCCTGATGGAGTATTTGTAATATTTCTATTTATATTTCTATCATGTAACAACGATATACTAAAATTATGATAAATTATGTATTTCACCATTTGTACTAAATACTACAAATTTTACATTAAAAAAAGAAATCATAGTTAATCCCGACAGTGTAGACCACCAGCGTGGTGTAATTTTATATGTCATTTCCCTGGTCAGAAAGAATGGCTACTGTCACGGCAATGATGCTAATGTCAGGCAAATGTCACTGCATAATGCCTCTTTAGACATGATCGACTTACCAACTCCTCATCCCTGACAAAACTGAGAAGTGAAATATTTTGGCAATAAAACAGAATATGTTTGAATTTCATTTGCGCTCTTATCAAGTATGTGTGGCTCTGAGAGAGAGACAGGAACTACAGGAGTCAAAAGTCTGCAGCCGAACTAGCAGTTCAACTACAGGCTTTAAATTTTTAGACACCAGCTGAGTGTTGATCTGAGGTGACAGAATTAAAGCTTCATTCCCAGAGCACCAAAAGTTACAGGTAGCCATAAAAAGGAACAGACACATGTCATTCAGTCATTGTGCTAATTTGTAATGTCTTATATAAACCAGGGTTGCCAACTTTGGGTACCTGGCTAAGGAGATTTTGATGCCATGGGCTTAACTGCTACTGCAGCGCGTATCAAAAACGCGGGTGCATATTTGAACCCAGTTCACTACTATTTAAAAAGTATGCAGGTGCTAACACTTGAAAGGAAACAGGACCTGTAGTCCCAGATTATGATATAGTCTGGACTATGCCACCCCAGGACTTCCACCTAGGGCTGAGCAGGATCTGCAGTCATGCTAACTGCTCTGTGAGGCACACAGTGGTGCTTTAAGCCAAATACTAATGTCTGCATGCTAACGTGCTCTCAAGCACAGTGTTTAGAACGTATAGAATATTAGCATGCTATTTGCTAATTAGCACTAAACACTCTAAAGTACAGCTGAGGCTGAAGGAAATGTCATTGGTTCTGCAGTGATAGCACCAGTCAGATCCCAGTCAGAGATCACCAAAGTCATTACAGTTCATCATGAGGGGGACACAAATATCAGTACCAGGTCTCACTGTAATCCACCCATTAAATGATGCGTCATATCACTCTGTACCAATAACTGAGTAGTAGTACTGAGTATACAGAGACACTAATGAATTAATGTCTAAAATTTTGAATTGCAGTCTTGTATTGGAACATTTTAGTCCACAGAAGAGGCATAAGAGCAGGGCATGCAGTAATCTGATGACAGGAACTGACATTAGACTTCACTTAAATTATTTCAGTCCTGCCCATGAATGTGAGTACGTACCTGTTGGTGCTTCTCAAACTCTAGCTTGATGGGCGACTTGATGTTGCAGGTCTTGGTAGGTCTGTTTGAGAGCCAGGTCCATCAGATGCTTGTGGTATGCCCCAGCCAGGTTACCACAGGTGAAGATGATCACATTGGCTAAGATCTGCCACATATAACACATGAACATATACAGTATACATAAAGGTGTCGCACTTTTCATACATACTTGTATGTTTAATTTCCCCACTATCTGCCTCCTTCTACTTAAGTCTATATCATTATGTTGTAAAACCAGTCCAGAACAAACACTTTGACTGCTCTTTTCCTCTACTGTGTCAACCTCAACCTCTTTAAAATGTGGCCTTGCATATCGATAAGTTGTCCTTGGTGCTATATCCAAGGGCAATGAGTGTCTTCGAGCATGTTTTATTGTTGGTGTGCTTTTCCACTGTGTATGTGTGAGAGAGAAAGAGAGTGTCATGATTAGAGTGTTATCAGTGTTGATTGATGGCTGATTTAGAGGTAGCCGTGAGTGTGTGCATGTGGATGTGTGTGTGTGTAACTATACAGATTTTATTCTTATGTTCCTGCTGAGTATTGTTTGTTGTTTGATGTATTAATAGAAGCTCCAACATTGTGACGTCGCTGTTTTGTGGTGAGACTTTCTGTGTCATGTTTCATGTTTCAGGGTCCGTTCAGTGAGAGCCAGTGTTTTAAGAGCTGTTCCCTGAGTACATTAAAAGGCAGTTCGTTTGACTCAGGAGACTTTGCTGAATGTGCTGTGTCACGATGATACAGGACTGGTTCACTGTTTTATAACCCAGACCCTATTAAAATGTTGTACCTCATCATTTTTAATCGTGCATGGAACAACCTTACCAATTTCATTTTGAGAAGCCGTTTCTGCACCATCTAAAGCGGGATGATGTGTAAAATGTAGATTTCAACAGTCTCTCTGACTTGTACTTTTAGACAGTTATCTGCCTTACCTGCCAGACTAGAGGCTCCAGTTCTGGGACGGTGTTGGCCAGGTAGATGCTCAGGGTGACAGTGTGCGGCGAGATGTAGGTGATGGCGCTGGCGATGATGGCAGCTCTCATGGAGAATGGCAGCATGGTGTAGACGACAAACACGATGAACAGGAAGAAGGACACCTGGAGAGGAGGAAAACAGAGACATCAGCAGGTAAAGGTAAAATAAACCGGATCTGTTCAAAGCTCTTGATGTTTTGGAGTATTTTCTGATCGTGTAGGCTATTTTTTCTTTCATTTTTCTTTGTTGCTTTTCCAGCGTCTGTAAATGTAAGTAAACAGAGGGCAATTGATAGTTTAACTACCCTTTGAGAAGAATATGCTGCCCAAAAAATGCCATCATGCTTCAGCTATGTGTCTGCGTTACAGAAGTGTAAGCAGAGTGGCGACAGTTACCTAATTTAACATCTTAGGTCAACTAGGGCTGGTACTAATGGTCCTACAAGTACTGTAGTGATGCCAAAAATGACCACAGCAGTGCCCAAATATAGATCGCATAAATGCCTTCGAACGAATCCCACCAGAGATTTATGTTCTGTATCTTCCCTCGTTGTCTGCTTTTTGTCTAAATACAGAATGCAGTGAGTTGAAAGGTGAGCTGGCTGCCCACTCTTCCTCACACAAAGATCCAACGCTAAACTGCTGATCCTATGATAAATTATTATAGAAGAGTGGGCTGCTCACTTAGTTTTACAAAAGGACAAAATCCTATGATAAACTGCCTAGAAGACCTAATACAACACATCAGAGCATCACAAAACTGCTGAGGTTTAACATAGAATTGCTCAATGATTCCTTTATGGAATAAATACAAGATCAGTGTGTGCTTTACTGTGGAAATATCTGATGGAGCTGCCTGTATGTTTACTACCATCATCCTTTCTCCTCCAGGCCTTCCATCGTGCCTCCTCCGCTCCGATATGTGGAGGCACCCCATGTCGCAGCATGTGCTCTTCTGTCATTATACCTTGTGCTCAACCTCCTGCTTCATCCCTGTCCACTTCCCCGCCGTCCAACCCTTCCTGGGCATGGTATGATTCTGGCGTGATGTCACAGATTCAACAGGACTACGAACTTCAATCTTCCTGCCTGCCTGTTTATTTCCGTCTATCATCTTCGATAGTTTGTCCAAAACAGAACCTGAGACAGCTTGAACTAACCAATTTTCCTTGAAATGCTTCCAACTCCTGCCACTTAGCCCTAAATGTCCCATGTTGCCAGACATATACTACAATACAATACATTTACATACAATTTAAATAACAAGATTTCACCGTTGTTTCCTTGAAAAAGTATGCTGAGCTTCCTCCACATACCTACAGTGCCAGGAATCAACATTATAAACATTACTTGCAGGATGTGACTTGGTGTTGTATCAAAGATATGATTACTTCTACATTTTATCACAAAAATGCAACTAGACGGATGTTAAGATTGTTTGCAAAAGATGACCTGAACGTAGAACAGAGAGAGAGAGGTGTTTGTAAGTTCAGACTTTTGTTGCTAAGGGAACAGGGAAGGATGCTGATTGGCGGGATGTGGTGTTTCTTCGATCCCATTTTGCGAGCAACTCGCTCCAACCTCTGAACTCCCACCTGGTGCTTGAAGTGAGACAGCTGATGTGGTGAGGCCTGTCTGTTTGCATGGGAGAATTGAGAATGGCAGTCCACTTCAGGGTAAAGGCCACCTGCCCCTGTCTGCATGCAGCAGCCACACTCCATCTCCGCAGTGACCTGGCCTGAATCCTAACACCCTCAAACACCTCAAGATGGAGCTGCCATCATCTCACTGCAGTTTCTTCATTACTTTTTTTTTCTGTCTTGTTCACATGCATCACAACCCTCCCATGCTTAGACAAAAGCAGCGACGCCATTCTTCTCACACACACACACATACACACAGACATGCACAGATAAGCATGCTTGAATACACACATCAGAAAATGTTTTGCTCTCTGCTCACTTTAGGCACGTTTATGGCGGCGGTTCGGCAGCATTTGGATGCAAGCACATTACACACTCCACATGGGCCAGTGTGACTGCGCCTTTACGCTAAACAGGTGGCAGCCATGTTCAATCAATCTGCTTGGAAAGAGTTTTACCTTCGCAGGAACCAAACAAAGCCTGGGACTAACGTGGGGTAATGCAGTTGATGGTGGCAGGCAGAGCTTGGACTGTATGTGGACAAGATATCTGTGTGTGTGTGTGTGTGTGTGTGCAGAGAGCCATGTTTGTAGTGGGGTGGAGGGGTTAAAAGTGAATGACCGAGCAGAGCACCAGTTTCTCTCTATCTCTGTCTCTCTCTATGTCAGCCTCTGTTATTATTTCAGTTCAACGACATGCTGTTCTCTAGTAATCATATAATCAATCCAACCCACTGAGAGCGGGCTGCAATTCCAACTGTTCTCTTTTCACTGGATTTCTGCTCTCCTACAAGTTTCTTTCATGCCTTTCAGACTTTGTCTTTCTTTCTTTCTTATAACCAAACGTCAGGAGAGAAAAAAACAGAGGGGATAGGATAGGATAGAGAGATAGGTGGTGATAAGGATAGATGGGATGGGCGGGAGAGTCACAAGGGGCAGAATAGAGGATTTACATGAATGATTATGCCTTCACAGGTATTGATGAAGAATATCTCTATCCCCGAGAGGTAGGGGAAGGAGTAAGGAGGAAAAAGGAGAGAGGAAATTTGGGCATGGTGGGGAGGAAGGAGGGGGTTCGAAGAGAGAGGAAGAGGCAGGTGGAGAAGTTGGGAAGAGAAAAATGACGATGAATAGGAGGAGACAGGGTTAGCATAGAGAAAAAGGGATCTTGAGACAAAGAGAGAAGGATTCAAAATTGAAAATCCATTGCACTGGTCTGCTGATCTGCTCACCTCCAGCCTCACTTAGGCCTCATTAACACTTGTCACATGTGAAATTAATTTGTACCGTATCTGTACATGCACACAGTCATGCACACGTAATCATTAGTTGTAGACACATGTACAAAGACACACCTACAGACATGTATGCGATCACAAAAACACTCATAAATGCAGGTGCATGTGTCAAAAAGTAGACCTCAATTATCAGACCACATTATTCTGGCCGCGTAGTACCTATTTTTGTTATTCTAAAGGCATTAGAGAGAGTTCAATGAAAAGATGCTGCTTGCTCTTTGTGGGGGTCTTGTATCTTTCTTTTTGTTAAGCTCTAATTTCTGACCAGCATCATTTTAAATTAGTTCAATTTTGCAAGCAAGCCACATGCTGAATAACTGCGTGGCTGCAATTTTCTAATTGCTTCCCCCACCGCAAAACACCAATTATCCAATCGCTTAGCAACTATATTAGGTTTTCAATGTCCAGCGCTGCTTTTATTTCTGAATGTGAAGTGAACTGTAGTAAGAGCGAGTTTGCAAAAGTTTGGTTGTTTTTTTTCACTTGTAAACAAATAGTACAAAACTGTGGGTACGATTACAGCATTTGTCTGTAATACAAATGTGTCAGCCTATATCTGTATTTTATTCAGAGATGATACTTGCTAATTTGAAATAAGCAGGCCTAAACCAGAAGAAGTTGAAAATTACTGCTCATTTTCTGTGTTAATGATGCTATTTACATCTCCTCACATATATGATGAAGGCTGCCAGAAACAAAATAATAACATTGTCACTCCTAAAACATATTTTATTCTTTCTTCCATTGTTTTCACCCTCATTCTGCAAGCACTTTTAAGCAGGTAACTAGGTCCCACACTGTGTTACCGTCAATGTACTGAGGAAATGAGGGATACTATCTGGCATTGTAGTCCAGCTGATTTCTGTCTGCAATTAGGGCAGAGCTGGAGCAAAACAAGCTGTCATAGAGATCTGTGAGGTCATCTGTTCATATCCCAGTAATGTATCTATACTTGGTTGTCTCTGGGTCTCTGTCAACAAAACACAACAGCTTCGTTTCCTTTAATTTATCATTCATTTCATCCTGAGCTTGCATAAGATCTATATACTGCAAGAGCACGCTGTTTTTTAATTTATTTTAAAATTATCACGCATATAGGTATCAGGTGAATACGGGCACAATCCTTACAGGACTTCCTCAAAACAGGGTCAGCTGAAGCATCTAAAGATCCGCTGAGACTGATCAGGTGCTTCACCAACCCAAGGAACCAACATTAGTTGAATTACCTAGGTAGCGCAGTTTACGGAAATCAGGAGCAACAGCCGTCGCGCATATAAAACGACTGCCGCCAGCTAGAAATAGTTATTTGCTGTCTGAAATCAGGAACCACCGCTTAAAAAATTGAGACCCTGAGTGGGGAAGTCACAAGGCTGCAAACTGCACTGGCCGTCTCGTGAACAAGCTGATGCAAGGAGTGCTCAACTCTGGGAGGGGTGGGAAACAAACATAATCCGAACTGACTGCACACTTGTTGCAGCCAGGCCTGCAGTTGTAAATTTATATGCAGTGGTATAACTAGGGTCCATGATGCACCTGTATGTTTTAGACACACGCACCTGTGCAAATACACACAAACAAAACACACACATTTATCTACCTGGTCCTATGGATTGAGTATCCTCCTGAGAAGAAGGAACAGTAAACCATGGTGACCAGACAGGCCCATATATCAGGAGAGAGAGAAGAGGCGGAGCATCCACGAAGACCACCCAATGCAGACGTGAGAGGATGAAGAGCGGACAGGAAGAGGAAGAGAGCAGCCGCACCGTGATCAGAAATGGCCCTGTTTTCTGGAGAGAGAGAGAGAGGCATTATTAAACCAGTCTAAATTGATTTGAAAAATGTCATAGTCTACATATTCAAATGTCTATATGCACAGTCGCATAATATACTCAGAGATTCCCACTATACATTTGTAATCATTAGCGTGGTAATGACTGCAACAAAAGCCAATTTCGCGCGGTGTATGCTGAATTGTTACAGGAGACCAGAGAGATTTACCAGAGATGCAATAATGAGGCTGGAACCTGCTCAAGAGACTACTTCACAGACCAGCTAGCCCAAAACTAACTCAAATCACCAATGTCCGCCTGCATCCTAGAGGAGCAGAGGCATGCCATGGACACAGCCAGCCAGGATGAGTGATCGGCATACAGATCAGCAGACAGACAGTCTGAGCCTGAGAGAGTCGTGCTAGCATCACTTCCACACTGTCAGGCTGAAGCTGGGTCAACACACACATACACTCACACTCATGTACCCTGTCTCTTTTGACTCAACCACCTCACCTCAACCTTCAATGTGAAAGCTCACTCTAATTTAACTGGTGCCAAGACCCAGATGTACTGCACAGCTGTCCATCCCACAGGCTAATAGAAAAGAGGAAACATCTGCTTAAAGTTTTTTATACAGTTCAGGGTTTTTTCCAAAGATATTCTCACACTTGCCATTATCTACCTTTTACGTTTTGTAAGATGATATTGATTCTTGTCTTGAAACTTTCATGCAAGAAATTCCATTATAGGTACAGAATTTTCAATTGTATTCCAAGAAAACAAATGCAGTGTAAGACAAAATGAAAAATATTTACTTAATAATACCATCATCACTATGCAATTATTCACTTATACTTCAATGGAAAGACGGATGAGCCAGCTGAAATATCAAATGTTCAAAAAGACACTGCAAATTATGAGCCAGAACTGTTCACATCTACAGATCTATGCAATCATCCATCTGTATCTTTTGTGATAAATTATTAGCACTAACTTGAGGAGAGAAAAATAATTCCTCATAGTTCCCTTGTACATTCTCATCCTGGCACTTTAATCTCTATCTGTCTGTAACCCTGTATCTGCATGTGTCCTAAACATGGTACCACATTTTATGAGACAGAAATGTCTCTTGTGTTTTTGACTATACACTTTACTTGGTGCAAATCACATCACCCATCACACATAAACCCATCCCACAAACATGGAGTACAATTCAATGTTGTGGTACAGGATATAGCATTCTTTAGTCCTTTTTTGCCCTCGCATGTAACAAATTATGGAACATGGCAAATCACCTGTCACAAAGAGAGGACTGTGAGCACACAGCCCACACAATAATACATGTCATGCTTACTTTCTCAGACCCGATCCCAACTGGTTGTTCACAAACCATTTTAAGTTATTCCAAAGTCACACAGGTTGACAGGTCCAGCAGCTGTAAAACATAAATTAGCGTCGGGCGAGTGATTAGATGTGTCGAAGGATTTTATAGTAAATGAATACATGGCATAGAAATGCTCAGACTTTTGCTAAAATGTAACCCACTGGAGCATGTTTTGGTGGAAGAGAGAATAAAAGATGCCACAGGCTCAACCTTGAATTTGTGGGCTGGTTTGAGCAGTTTATTGACTGAGCTGCTGTGTTGAAACAGCAGAAGCTATTTGGCCAGAGCAATGCAGGAAGAGAGATTTTACGTGTATTAATGTAGCAGCATGATGTAGCAGGAGGTAGTATGAGTCAGGGTCTGGCGAAGGGACCCGCTTGGATACAGTTGCTGACGCCCACGCCAGCTATACAGTGAGCCTGGAGCACAGACTGAATCAATGAGGATGTAAGCAAGACTGCAAAATTACACACACACAAATACCAGTGGGTACTCAGTGACAAACCTGTCCTTTGTTAAGTCAGCACATTTTGTACAAACCTATGTTCATACACACATACATGCACAGGTTAGGAGGGAAGAATTTCTTCACTTACTTGTGGTAGGAAAGAAGCATCCACCTTGTACACATTTTTGATTGTAGGCCATTTAATCCTGTTAAACCCTTTTGAAACCATTTAAAGTCATTTCCCTTGACATAGCATAGAGGAGGGAGCTCTGCCTGCCTGCCATAATGTACTGCATTGTCGTTCAGAACAATTATTTTTTTAACTCCAGTCTGGCTTATCGTTATTATACTAGATGGTGTTGGGGAAATAGGGAAACATAGCAGCAGCAGCCAGAAAGAGACAGGGAGATGCAGCAATGTAATTATTCAGCAAAGGAAATGACACAAACACACCAAAATATTACTATGTCAGACAGTGGGGAGAAGGGGAGATGGCACAGGAGCGTGTTGAAATCATGACAGGTATGCACTTCCATGTTCTGGTGCCTGGTTAACATTTATCCCGGCTTGATGAAGTGAGCGCCAGTGGCAGACTTTCAATCTGCTCAGCCTGGCGTGATGAAAAAAATCATCAATAATCAGCAAACCTCTTCTTGAGTGTGCATTGCAGAGGAACACACAGAGACCTTTGCTAAAACAGGTCAAAGGTTGCAAAGCATCCATATGTGAACCAAAAGAGTATGAGAAATTATTAAAGTTAGTTAGAGCATAACAAAGTAGCTTATCTGAAGACCTATTGCCATGAAAGGAAAAGTCTGATACTACTTTCAGTGCTTCAGAATATCCTGCAGAGGCAAGGTCAGCCTTAAAAACAGGGACTAAAATTGTGTGAATTTTTTTCTGAAATTAGGTTCAAAAAGTGTGTCAGACAATTACGTTCATTATATCAGATATTCTTTTGAATGGAGGGTATACAGTATGTAACAACAGCAAGGCATCATATTTGGTGGTCTTAATATTGCTAGGGCTAGTAAGCCTTTTCAAGTCCATCCGCAGGAGTTTTTCAGAGTAAGTCAGCCCTAAAAGTGTTAAACCTGCAGGAGCCTACAACTAAAAGTGCCAAGTTGATAGTACCCCCGACATCTTTACTGCAGATATAAACCACAGAAAATCTGGTCAAATGGCAAGAATTGTGCTGTCACAGATGATGAGCCCAGAACAACTGAAAACTGTTGAGAAAATGATTCCTAGAGATGAACGAGACTGAGAGAAGAATCAACTCATCAGTAATCCAGAATAAATATAGTGACTGTTCCACCTGTGAAAGGACCTGCCTAGAGATGCCCAACTGAACAGTAATTTTAGTAAGGTATCACACTGTCAAATGGCCAGGGAGGACAGAAAATATGTGTATTTTCAAATCCACAAGCTCTATAAGCCTTTGTTTTACCCAAGGGTAACTATGCCCTCCAAAACCCAATATGAAAATCCTGTGTATGTATTATTTTAGAAACACAAAACATGCTTTATCATGTATCGTGATTGTTTTTATTTCAGATCTAGAGAGTCAGCTGTGTAATCACACATTCATTCATCACAGCACCTGTGGAGGGGACTCTATCATACAGGTGAAGAAATGGTCATTTCACAATCACACAAAAACGCTTAGAGGGCACAGCAGTGGGCTTACCGCTGGAGAGGATCGAACTAATTTTGAAACGCATGCATAAGCAAAGATTCCCACCAGCCAAATAATATCAAAGCATGTGAAGGACAGACCATGGGAAAATGGTATGGGCCCTTACAAACTATGACTGAAGTTGGTGAGTAACTGCAAATAATACAGAATTTTAAGGAAATCTGAAGAACTTTAGGCAATAAGCAACATGAAGGAAATACAATTACCCTGTTTTCTAAATTACAACTATGTGGAATTTGAAAGACAGATTGCAGCAATTTAAAGGGACACTCCACTAATTTAACGCAGATAGTTTAGCTGAGATTTTTCCTGGCAGAACAAAGCACTGTTTAGTCATTTCAGCAACTGCCCTAAAATGATAAGGGGTCAACAAAACATCAGACTTTAACAACACAGATGGTGCAGTTTGTCTCTCCATTTCGCAGCCAAGAGTCACCAAGTCTTTTTAAGAATGAACAATCACTCCCAGAACTCCACGTACATTTTTAGCACCTGTTCATGATGGCAGGAGGTCTCTCCTCTCCGCAAGACATAGTCACCTGGAAATGTTGTCTCGATAGAAACACACAAAACAACTACAAAGAGAGACCAAAAACGATCTAGAGGGACAAAATGACCACAGATTTACTAATAAATACAGCACACCACAACAAAACACAACATCAGTGACAAGCAGTCGAGAAAATGTGTTGCCACGTTGTGCAGTGTGTGAGGGGTGAATCCAGTTTGACCCATACTACAGGTCACTAGAAGTCAAAAATCTTGGCCTCGTTGCATCGATATTTTTGACCGCTCTTAGTTTAATGTGATATTTTCCTGTTTAAATAGCACATTTGGCATGAGATGTAACTGAGGGAATTTCATTGAAAAGAATAATCAAGGCGGATATCACTTTAGGAGATCAAGACTTTTTGACGGACGCATGTGCAGCTGCAAGCAAAATGATGGGATTTTTTTTAAAGGAACACCGTGAAATGATTTACCTGGCTTGATTTCAATTGAACAAATGCAAAATAGAATGTGTTCCAGTTTTAAACTTAGGCATTTAGGTATGAAGTCCTGTATGGGTGTGTGTGAACACCAGTTCTTTAGGGTGTTGAAGCCTGACCATTCCCCAGTCAGGTGATGTCACAAAAAACGGTTTCACCTCATTCATTCACCTTCCTGCCCCCAGAGTGACAGACCGTGATCCATCATTACAAAAACACTTGCTCTCACAGCCCTGCATCTATATCAAACTCTGAGAGATGATGAAAATGAATCATCGTTTGCAGATGCTGTTATTATAATATCAACAGATTCAAGCAAAGACTAAAATAGGTTGCAAATGGTAACAATGGAAATGAACTGATATATACACTGAGAGGTCAATAAGCAGTGCTAAATCAGTGATGGAAATCGGCAAGTGGAGCTGGGGATGTTTTGTCCAATTTATAGATTTGTAATGTTCCGCTACTAGATGTATATTGACTCCACAACTGTTGTCAAAATGGTGTTTTAAATGTCATTTGCTAATATACTGCTGTAATTGCCAGTCTGTATAGACTCTCACGTTTGAGCATGTAGACACATACAGGCAAGAACTCCCTGTACAAGATCCAACTAATACACTTCAAGGCAACAAGAAAGAACAAGAAGAATTATCTTCTAAAAGTGGAAGCTTCATATAAATGAGGGACCCCAGCTGATAAAATAATATATATACAGACACTATGCAACATGAAAACGCATGCAAGCATACACGTGTAAGCAACAACAGCCTCAGTACGCAATACGCTTTTGGTACAGTGCTGGGTGGAGGAGTCTTGTCTTAACAACACCACACCACCCACTCCAGCCCTGATCTGTGGGAGATAAAGTGTGTGCAGTAATTTTGGGAGCACAGCGCTTGCTGGGGTTTCTGTCGGCTCACTGATAAAGCCAGAACACTGAAACATCCCCTCCCCTGCCGCCCAGCCCCAGCTTCAAATCCCACCTATTTATTCCTGCTATTCTTCTGTACATCCAGCAGTAATAAATACACACGCTCACTGAATAACCACTCCATAAATATAGACAAGTCTAGTATTAAGAAACAAGTGGGAAAAATCTGATTGATATTGTGAATAACGGAAAGCGCATGGGGAGATTGTAACTAACCTGTAAAATAAGCAAGAGCAGAGCCCTGCAAGAGTAGAAACCTAGAGGACTACATCGACTGGCTGGGCAATAAGATCTATTGATTGTCTTAATTGAGTAAAGGCATCGATTTCGTGAGGTTCTGGGAACGACCCTGCTGCGGAGTTCAATTGAATGTAACAGGACTGCGACAGCCTGCGGCGCTGCTTTCCACATGACGCCACAGGGAGAGAAGTATGTTCGCCACTGTCCTGACATATAGCAGCAACATCATTTTGAAGCAACAACAAACTCTGAAGATGAGGGCTTCCTTTGTATATTATTTCATAAAACACAAAAGCAGCACTTGAGAAACAATAGCCAGGTTTGGGTTGAGTGCTCTAGCCAAAACAACACTTTCACTTTAATAAAAGCACCAACACCCACACAGCCGCAAACCACCATCCTGATCCACTCTCTAGCAGACCTGACGATGCACGAAAGGCTTTACAGCCTCAAGTGTTGTCATGTATAACGCGACACATGCACGTTGGCCAATTTTGCCCCATTCTGTCTCGTGCTAAAACCAAACTCTCTCACTTGATGCCCTCTGTGATCCCAACAAGAAGGCTTCTATCTGATATTTGATAACAGTATATATAGCTGTAGCACAACAGGACCTTTACCTTTTGAGAAATGTGCAGCATTCCGCGTACTAAAAACACACTGTCACTTTAAAAATGGGTTTTAGTTTGATCAGATATGGTTTATAAAAAGAGATGTAACTCTTGTCCTGCTCAATGACTGTCATGCTGGTTATCACTTGTACCAGAGAGAAGCATCAGCATCATAGCCTTTTATTAAGGTGATTTTACACTACACCTCTCAGAACACATCACAGCACTTCACATACAGTTTGAATGACTGTATGTACAGTGCTGTGATGTGTTCATGTGTCATTTCTACAGGTGCCACCGGTAGTCGTCACAGCTCATGTTAGAGGAATTTATTCAACATTTTGTCAAATTCGCTTATTTGCTTTCTATCTGAATATGCTGCTGGAGGAATGGACTTGTTAGTTTTGTTTAGCATAAAGACTGGAAACCTGGGGAAAGAAATAGTTTGCCCAAAGGTAACAAAATCCACCTCCCAGCACCGCTCAAGTTAACTGATTAAATACACTGTACCTCATTTATGACTGACAATTCAGCTATATTATTCATCTGTTAACTGTCCACAGAACAAGGATACTTCAACACGTAACAACCAAGTTCTTCTTCTATTTATTCCAAAAACTTTGTTTGTTACTATAAATGCACAACAATAACATCCTTGTTTACCTAACCTTTTCTGGACAGATTAACTTATACACACACATCTAAAAATGTGTCTAAACACTTTACCTCTACACACACACACCAACACACTGCTAACACACCAGCACTCTCACTCACTCAGTCTCTGAAGTAAAGAACAATGCCAGCAGTGCGAGGCAGGTTCCTATGACGATCAGCAGCAGGAACATTATGAGCGGATGGTCTACTTGTAGTATGACCTTACAGGCTGGTGTCCTAGTTTTCCTAACCTCCACGCTGTACACTCTCCTGGAACCCTGGCACCTGTCCTGAGTTCTCCGGCCCTCTGTACCCCGCCTCCCATCACTCTTCTCTCAAGCAGGTAGCGTCTCGTCCACAGAGCCTCCTGCCACATGGGTAGCTGCCTCTGAAGGATGGTCTTGTTCTCTCACTGACCAACACACATGCACACAGAGGATTGAGGTAGCCACTGCCTTCCTCCTCATTCAAGTCCACCTCCCTCTTCTTCTTTCTTCTTTAAAAGTTTGGTCAGCTGTGGGGATGGATGGACAGTTGAGTGAAAGAGAGCCAACTTTTCAGCTCCTCCAGTCTCCCTTGCATCCTCCGCCGCTCCTCCTGCTTGAGGTGACAAACTGAAAACAGATCTTCTTCCTTCTCCTCCACCTCCTCTTCCTCCTCCACTTAGCAGAGAAGGTGGTCGGACAACTGAAGAGGAGAGATGAGGCTTAAATTCCCTTCCTCTTGGCTCTCTTTATTGTTTGCTCTTTATGTTTGGTCAGTCAGACAGAGAGGAGCAGGCAGCCTCTGCTTACCGCTTGGTGCTGTAGCTCCGACAAGGCAACATGTTACTCTGCTGAGGTGCAGATGAGGACTGAGAGAGAGAGAGAGAGAGAGAGAGCTGAGGGAGAGAGAGAATGTGTAACTGGGGGGGAGGAAAGAAAGCAAGAGGAGAGAGGGTGTGTACCAATATGTGTGCTGGGGAGAGCTTGTGGGTAAAAGTGTGTGTGCGCGTGTGTGTGTGTGTGCTATACCTATTAGAGAGAGTGGAAATGTGTGAATGGTGATGTGTGAGATTAGCTAATGTGGAGAGAACTGGTATATGACTCAAGACTCTCTGTGTGTGTTTCCAAGGTGCAGAAAAAGGAAGAGACTTAGAATTTTACATAAGAGAGAAACCTTAGACTGTGTGAAGTTAACAGAGGAGGAGAGAGGAAGAAGAAGAACTGTGTGTGTATGTCAGCATGTGTGTGCGTGTGTGTGTTTGTCAGCATGTGTGTGAAAAGCAGAGCAAAAGTGAGTGAGTGAGAAGGGTTATAACAGCTGTGCTAAACCAAGACAAGCAGCAGAGCGTGGAGGGAAAGAGAATAAAATGGCATCCAGCAGCCGGCGACAAGATAAAAAGTCTGGTAAGAAAAACACACAGAAGACGGAAGAACGGGAAGGAAGAGGAAGAAGAAACAAAGTCAGGAAGGAAAAACCTCAGGAGACAGAGAGAGGGAGGAAGAGAGATTGGTGCTTCAAAGGGGTGTGGGGTTGGGTAGAGGAAGAGAGCTAATGAGTAAAGTTGGAGAGCATCAGTGTGTGTTTGTGTGTGTCCTGTGGGGTGAGTAAAATAAGATCTGATGATCCAAAATCCCACATTCCTCTCCCTCCTCCCAGCTTATCATTTCTCTCTTCTTTCGACTCCTGTCTGCCAAGGCGGCTCCCCCTGCTTGCCATGCGCGTGATGCTCCGTGAAGTGTGAAAGGCTGCGCCACTTCAATGTGTCAGATCCACATAGTTTCCTTTTTAGCACGCCTAACCACAGGGTGAGAGAGAGAAAGAGAAAGTATAGAACCCAAGTAGAGGCTGATAATGATAAACAGTACATAAAAGGAAGGTCATTTTTAGAAACAACAGGCTTCACATTTCAGATAATAGCTGAGTTCTGACCCATCCTGAGTAAAGGGAAGGCAAGGAACAGTCTGTCCTAGAGCATCAACAATTACAATCAGCCAAGCAAAGCAACAAACATGCTACATCCCCAGTGAATTCCATCCACCCTGGGCAAACTGAAAACAACTCTACAAACTGCACATAATATGCAAGGCAGCAGAACCTATAGTGGCATACAGCAGTGCTCAGGGGCCACTGCTACAAAATATGTATGCTCACTATAATAGTAGCAAATGTTGATGTTTGCACATCAGCACTCTGAAGTTTAGCATGCTAACATTTAGCAATAAGCACTAAACTCAAGTACAACTGAGGCTGGACATGGGAAATGTCATTAGTTATGCAGGTATTTTTGTCACTTAAAAACAAAATTATGATCAAAATATGGAACTAGATGAAAAGTCAGAGAATCACAAAGTCATCACAAGACATCCTGAGAACACGAATGACTGACCAAATTTTGTTCCACTCTCATCCTAAGGTTAACACTGAGATACTTACGGTAAAAATGTCCACCTGCTGGTGGGACTAAGGAGAAGCCAGGATCAAAAATGTCAGGATTCTTGAATGCCTGTGCAAAATTTCACAACCCATCATTTGAACTGATGGGCTGATTATCACAACAGACCGCTCATATTGTCATTCCCAGCCCGGCTGTTAGCATGGCAACCTCAAATGCACTTAGGCAGCCCATTTACTGTGTTTTGATTGATTGCACATGATGTAGTCAGAAGACAATGAAATGGCCTATTGATGGTCTGCTGAAGCGTGATTATTACGGCACGCATCAACGGGTTCATCGTGGTTTCATCTTACTCCAGCTGCCACATCCCCTTCCAGTAATGAAAATCCAGGAACGAAGATTCAAGTTAAAAATCTGTTAAGGTATGAAATCACATGTGAGAGATAGCTTAACAAATGATGGACTCACCTCCGTGATTCATAGCTTCATTCTCAGAGCTAGAGGATACTGAGCAAAGTAACCAAGAGAGTAAAGGACAAAGCAGCTGTAGCTGCATGACACTGAGGCAGAAAGAAGAAAAACAGTTTAAAAAGAAACATTTCATGGCAATTCTCAGACACAGGGTGTAGATGCATGAGATCAATCACTGTGGAGAGAGGGACATGGTAAGAAACTCATTGAGAATCACCATCCATACAAAGCGACAGCAATAATGTCCTGCTGCACATTAACCTCAAGGATTCAGTACCATTGAGCTCACCATAGCCTAAAACATACCTTTGAAAACACCTATTTTCACTAAATGACCAATAACATACACTATATTGTGCAAGTTCTACCATAAATGGTCGATTCTGGAATAGGGAATACAAAAGAAAACTCTAGAGGCTGGGTAAAAATGCTTAATTACCTTGGACTGCAAGGCTGTACTAATAAATACTGCAGCTGTGATGTGACACTTATCGTATTTGTAACTACTAGGGCAGAACCAAATAGAGAAACACAGAGTTTGTTCAAAGTCAGTATTACCTGATGACCTACCTGGATTTGAGCACAAAGAATGACATTATGTTGCAATACACTTCTGTGTTTGTAAAGTGTGTTCAACCTGCATAGAAAAAAATATATCCAGAGGTCATCTAAAACAAAATATAAGTCTTGAAAACAATCATCTAGAGAGTGAATTAAACTACATTGTCAAAGTATGCCTAAAGATGAATTTTTATTGTGCTCTGATGAAACCACAGACAGACCATTTTCAGAGAGACATCTTATGTGTCATACCAGGAAAACATAGAAAGTACTCACATTATTTCTTTTGTTCAGAAATCCAGTTAAGGAATCAGGCCATATTCTTGTGTCACAGCTTTACAGGAGACACCCCATATGAAGAGGTGAGCTGTCATTATCATGTCACATAATCGTGCTTTGGGCCTACAAATGGAAGCACCACAGGTGGAGGAAATTAAAACTAACTGCCAGAAAAAATAGAAACCCACAGAGAAAAAGTAAATATTTTGTGAACTCCTGTGGAGTTTCTCAATTTTATCTTAACATTAGTGTCAGTCTCTAATTGTATTAACATGTATTAATGTATTATGCATATTTGCCGAGTAATACGTTTTGCATGCTACAAGGTTAGCTGTTAACTGCCAATATTTATACTTATTAATAATTATATGATGTTACGTGTTTATAGTATTGTATGTGGGACTTAAGGCCGTAGCTACTGTATATTATATAATTACTCAACTTAGCAAATATATTAGCAAACAGCTACCTACCTAAATCCAGTTGCCATTGTTATGGAATATCAGTACATTTGGAGTTGAGTTTATAGCCCCACGAAAACAGAACTTCAGCTGTCTCTCTTTTTAAGGCTCGGCAGTAAGAGCACTTTTAAATTATTTTTATTGTCAGCCTGTTTTATATGAATTGATAAGAGCACATAATAATCGATTTTGTTGAGTTAACTTTATTAACACATACTGTCACATCCCAGTCATTCTATCCAGATAAGGGCTTTTCTTTGAAATTATCCTCTGCAATCAGTGCCAATAAGGCCTACAGCAAGACAGTAAAACACATTGATTAAGCCATCCTACTCCCGTTACACTCACAACTACACAACAACAGCAAGTAGACTAAAATGACCTGGCAAGGGCATGAATGGGCAACTTATGTTATTGCAAGACCAATAGTTATAATTATAATTATATGTCATCTACGCACTAGATAACATAAGATAAACTATAACAAGTTAAAGTCCAACCCAAAAGGCCTGCAGTTCCAGTGGTTGATCAGCACATGAGGATCAAGTTCTCAGTGTCAGTAACCTCCTGAATCTAAAGTAGCGCTGTTGTAAAAAGATCAGCCCTGGAATAGAGTGGCTTCAAATATTTATTTTAGGAACAGGAACGACGGCAGTGAGATAGAGGGGATGATTGACGCCAGTAGTCATGCATCATAATAACCCAGATTCCCCTTGACAAGCTGATAGTTGTATGACATGAAGTGTGATGTATTTACAGCTATCTACTGTTGCCTACTCTGTCTCTTTGTGGATCAGGAGTCTGTGTCAGCCCCGAACGGCCATTCCATAGAAATTGGTGTGAATCTGTGTTTCATTGTCACATCAAATCCCCCTCTGGTGGTAACACAGGCATTTGACAAACGTGTGATGAGGTCTCAATCTGCAGTGTTTGGTGTCTATGTCGATGTTTTATTTGTGTGTATTTGTGTATGTGCTCATACCATATTGCTACATATCATATGGTTCCTGCTTGGTTGCCTTGAATAAGCGTGTGTAATGTAATCTAATTAGGTCTGCCTTGACACAACAAAGACGAGATTAATGAACTGATCTGAGCTCCTTGCACGCAGGCGCATACACAACCCCATGACAGTTTAGCAGTGCAAGTGTGTGCGCGTGTGTGTGTGTGTAATTGTGCAAGTGAGAGACAGCTTTAACTGTGAGCTGTTTTCCTTTTATTCAACTTGTCCCCCCCTCCTTCATGGTGATAAATGTTGTTTTTTGAGCCCTCAAGCAAATTAGGGGAATCCCATTCTTTACTGCCTTAACTGACAGACAAATGCACTCACACACACACATAAACTTTCCCTGTGGAACTAATCTGTGAAGTTTAATTTAGACTGTGAGGGGGAGAGGAGGTGGAAGAAGAAGCAAAAAAAAAAAAAAAAAGAAAAAAAACTTGAGGAAACAACCCCCAACAATTAAATCAAACACACACACACACTGACAGAGATCTCAACGGATATGAGCAAGTGTGTGTGAGACACAGAAAGTGACAACAACAATATACTATGATGCCTGTTTTTACCATGTTGTCAAACCACATCTCATTCATCATCCATGTGTGTTCATTTTGCTATAAATAGAGTATTCTATATAAGCTCTTATACTCCATCACATTAACAACAGGTGCGGTTGTGCTGACCACCTGCGACCCACTCCACACACACACACAGCGCTAAAGGCGGTGACAGAATGAGAGTACATTGAGGAAGAGGCCTTTAATATTAATTAATTCTGCATCAACACCTCCTTCCCTAAGACACAGATACAGGTTGTGTCGGTAGATGGAAGACGAAAATACAAGCAGATGGAGAGAGGACAGCGGCGTTTCATGAGCTGTGAGGAAGTATTGTACTATGACATGTGTATGTGAGAAATGACCCTTTACATAAAGGGTCATCATTCTAATGCAAGTAGTTTAAGACTGGTGTTACCATAACCAGTGGAAAATATGATCTGTAGAGTTTTTTTTTTTCTTAACTTTTAATGCCCTAATATTTCTGTGATTCTCACTCTCAACAAAATACATAATGGGAAAATTGTTAAAGCTTTCAGGTATATTTATGTTTGATGTATTTATATTATCTCTTCATAAAGTTTGTTCTGTTGTGAAATTAAAAACACATAGTGGTAGTGTTGCTAGTGTTTCCAACTTACCTGCATTTAAAAAAGTTGCACCAATTATCCTATACTTTATATGTATGGGTTTGTGCCACAAATACAGTAGGAGTTTATTGAACTGCTAATATATTAGCTAAATGTTGGCTATTTACAAGTCCAGCAAACACAGAGCAAAGTATTAGCATTCATCTGAAGTCGTTTCTGGAATAAGTGATCACATCCAATAGTCTCTGGTCTCCACCAACCCTGAGGGAAATATCTGCTCTTTAGCTGACGGATTTTAATGGTAAGCTAAATGCTAACTTGTCCACCATTTAGTTGGGTAGCTGAGAAGCACACAGCGATTTATCTTTTTTTTTTTTTTTTTTTTTTTTTTCGCTTTTGATTAGAAAGTAGCTGTCAGCTGTAACGAGGTTGATTGGGGTGTTGCAGAAAAACCAAATAATCAACAAAAGAAGCTGAAATGTTCATAGTCCTGTTTATTAGACCCAGACCTGATCTGTGGATTCACTAATATTATAAGTAGCCCTTTGACGTAACACGTGTCATATGATCCATTGTTCATTTTAAATACTGGAGTGGCAGCTTCAATGATACATGATACAGTATATTGGTCACGGTCTATTCCTGATTAAAACATGAGATTACATAGGATTACAGTTGTACTACAGATTGTGAACCCAAAACAAAAATGTAAGAGCGTGAGGTGCAAAGTGAGAACAACATCTGACTGACATAAACCCTTTGTAGCTGAGGATTATGTACCGGTGTGTTTAGTTATATTGCACATAGCATGCTAGTTATCACAGTTTTAATGCAGGTTCCAGAACATTAGCCCTGTGCTTATGAATCTAAAGGTTTTTGTTTGTCTTAAAATCAAATGAATAATTAGGATGCATAGATGCTGACAGGCCTGCTGAGAAATCTGCGTTTGGTCACATTTTAAACAAAGAATGGCATGGATTCCAAGAACAGAGAACTACAATTGATTCCCAGTGCTAGTTTCTGCAGTTGCAGTCTCTAGTACACCTGGTAACAGCAGAGACACAGCAGTACAATCAGACCGCCGGAAATCAGCCTAAACAATCTTATTTGTACACCTGTTTACACACAGCCACCTCTCGGCAATGGTATGGAAATCAGAAGTGAGATCAATCCCGTCATGGATTCACTGGAAATGCACACACAAAAAGGCCGTACCAAAATCTGATCTATATCCGTATAAAGTATCTGCAGAAAGTGAGGGCTAAAGCAACTAAGAAAAACATCTAATATTAAATGACATAAAATTGGATGAGATCCCAGATGTGCTGAGCATACAATGATACAATTACAGCAGCACTGATGATGTGCTAGAGAAAGGAGTTTCCCACCTTGATGAGAGTAGTGGGCTTCATCACAAACTGGTCTCTTCAACCCAACGGGTGATAAAAACACACTGAGGACCTAGATAAGGAGCAATCATGGTGGGAAGGTGGGCAGAGAGAGAATGAGAGGGAGAGAGAGAAGGATGGAGAGAGATACCACCTGTTAATCAAACCCTGATTCTTCATTTACAACGCTGTGGGACGTATATATGGCACACAGTGTTTTCTCAATCAAACATGTGTGATTTAAATTACGCCAGGCACCAGCCTGTTTTGTATCTCGCCGGGTCCTCGACAAAAATGCTCATTTCCAGATACACAAAGTATCTGGGGAATTGACAAATGCTAAACTAATCAGGCTTTTAATTGTATTTGATTGTTATTGTTTGGGGGATTTTTACAAGGCTTGTTAAAATGCTGTTTGGCTCTGTTTACTGCAGAAGAAAATCTTGAGAAGTGGCTAATCATTGAATTGAAGACTTCTGATAAATAATACTGAGTCTCACATCATTAGGCTTATAGAAGGTGATCTCCCTGTACCAAAACTGAAAATACAACCATATGACGTTTTAACGTGTGTTTTATAACACGTCAGAAAGAAACATTGCAAATATATGCTTGTGACATATTTGCTTTGTCTTGTTACCAAGGTCATATAATGTATTGATTTGTCCGGTGTACTAATTATATTTTTATACAGTCTTCCTCAAGGGCCAGAAACTCAAGATGTAAGATAAATCCAGGCGTGAGATGATTAATAGATAGGAAAGAAGAAAAAAAATGACAACGGTTATATCTAAATAGAATTTCTTTGATCTCTTGTGAATTGACAGTTTGCAACCACCTCTAAAAAAAAATCAAAATACTGAAAAATCGGAGAAATGAGAATCACTCTTTGTATTTACAGCTGATTCTTGCCACTTATGACAGTAGAAACAAACTGTAACTGCTAAAGACAGATTTTTTAGAATTTTGAATTGATATGGTGAATGTTAGCCAGTTATGATTTATAGTTCAGCAGACACAGAGCAATGTTAGATAACTTGGAGTCCAACATTAGCTCTATTCTAGCTTCCGTCTTCACCATATTATTATAAGAAAAATATCGCCCTTTAACTGCTAACGCTCCCACTATGTTCAGCTAGTCGTTAACTTTGTCTGTCTAAGTTATTTTGCTGGGGTAGCATGTAAAAGTCCGCTCTCTAGGAAACACGTTGATGAGTGGTGAGATTAAACCAAAACAGCAAAGTCACTGGGCAATAAACCAAAACAATGAGTAGAGATGCTGGAATGCTCAGTTTAGCTTTGAGGGGAACTTGAGTCAGGGCGACAATTATCTGTGGGCTGGCCACTGGAACACCTTCACATTACACACAGTCATTTGACCTAGTATTAATATAATACTATCATTATAGCAGCTTAAACATCAAAACATATAGGCAAGCTGTGAACACAGAAGCTGCAAGAAGAAATAAGTTTTACTTTTAAATGCCAAAAGCCAACAACAAATAGCCAGTACAATTTCTCAAAGTACTAGTGCTTTGTGGTCAGAGAGAGAAAACCTCTATCTGCCTGTACCCTCCAATCTCCTTTTTCGTAAGAATCTAACCAAGTGGGTGCAGAATCACTGACTCGCAGTCTTGTCCATTCAGCCGCATGAAGCTTTTTCCACCTGTGCCGCTGACCAGCGCTGGCTGGACACTGCTGGCCTGGCTTCATCAGGCGTACAGCTGGCACGATATGCCAATCTGTTTATGACAGATCTTCCAGCTTAGTTATTATGGAGAAGCTTGTTTGTTTGTTGTGAAACACAGCACTTTTCGCAAGCTGGAGTGATAGGTTCAATATGTCGTATGGCATTATAAAAATAAGCCCCTCATTGCCTCTGTTAGTTTCGTCTCTATTGAAGTGGTCACCTTAGAGCACTCACACCTCTGAGAAACCTTGATTCTCATCTCTTCATCTTTTCCTGTCAACCTTTGTCTATGCTGGGCTTTGAGCACTAACCACTTGTCTCACCTTAGAATAGGTATTCGGTTTTGTAACTAAATGCTCTTACTTTGTTGTCCTCACCTCTTTAACCAAAGCTAAGTGTCTAATCTTTTTGCTTCCTCTGTGTTCAGCTTTATTAAGGCTCAGAGGTCATATCAGCGAGGTTATGAGAATGGATCAGAATTGTTATGAAGATGCCTGGGAAGTGTTTCATGTTGGCTAGACTGACTCTTTCCTATCACGACACACACCACCACCATAACAGTACACCTAATCCTGAACAAAACCAGTATACATAAACACCTGACAGATACTGAGGCCCGTGTGATTGAATGTGAAGCTTGTATGCATCTGGCAAATGCGGAGTTAACGCCTATATTTGGTTTAGGGTTTAAGCATAACAGTTACATCAGGAGCTCAGCAATGCAGAGAGAGCAGCCTTTGTCTGAGGGAGGGTTCTCCACACCAACGGTACATGCACCACCCAGTGCTGAAGAGGAGAACGTTGACTGAGAAAGACATTGGAGCCATACATAGTCTACTACAGAGAGGACTACATGCGAACTGTGCAGTTCTGAATAATTAGAAATGAAAAGGTTACTTCAAGAAAATATGGGTGCTCAGCACAGATCAATATTTTTAAAAGTGAACAATGGGTCATGGACAAACTGTTATGTGAAAAAGGCTCATAGAGATCAACGTGGAATTATCATTGCTCTTGGAAGCCTCAGCCCATGGCAGTGGCTTACTCACGAAGCTCTCCTCTATTGTTTTGGTTTTGGTGGCCCCTACACCTTACTGCTTTGATCCAAATCACTGTTTCATCTTGTTGCTTCTCAGACACAGGCAACAAACAAAAACAAACAAACAAAATCACATGATACCTGCCCACCACCAACAACACAAGTTGAAGACTAGCTAGGTGAATATGCTGCTGCATTTACAGCTTAAGAGCTACATATCACCCAGGAGCTGGTGGAGACCAAATAGAGCTACAAAGGAGGGCCAGCTGGACCTGCACTTGCTAAGTGGCTAGAACCATGGCTGCAAAATCAATGCTAATGTTTCACATGTCTGTTTAAAGCGTCAAGGCATCAAAACCACCTGCCTCCTCCCGAGTATTTGCTAAAGGCTCTGACCTGGGGCATAGACATGGGACCTCTGGGAGGCCAGGTGCCCGCACAGGGACATTGTAATGGATCCTTTAGGTCTTAGGGTTATGGGATGGGGCCTCATGATCTGGTTTGCTCCAGTGCATCCCAAAATGCTGGAGTTTTGAGGCTGATCAAGACCTTTGTGATGTTCTTCAAACCTTCTGGAGCAGTTTGTGGTGTGTGTGGCAGGGTACACTGTCATCCTTGGAAGACTGCTGCTGGGGATTAAGGTCCATGGGCAGTGTTCTTGGTTTAAAATAATGTTGAGGTAGAGTGTTGTGTCAGCAATAGGGTTTCCACAGCATTGTAACGAGATGATCAAACCTGTTAGTGATTTACTGCTGTGGATTGACCAGTATACACACAACTGTTTACAATATTTTCACCATGGTAGCTTCATAAAATGACAGTATGTCTATGTTAGTTTACAGCATATTGTGATGCCCCCGCACAAAAGAATTAATGCAGCTTGAAGTACCCATGCGTTATCCAGAACCCCAAAAATAAACCACAATGACTGGCAGTTTAAAATGTTTATTAAAAAATAAAATAGAAAAAAAAAGAAGTATTTTATATAAAATGTCAAAAACAAAACAAAGCTGGGTGTGACCCTCCTGGCCACCGATACATTCAGGTGTCCATTTGAGGGCTGCTCATGAATCAGCTAGACAAAGAGGGCTGCCACCTTCTTTTACAAACAGTCACTAGTTTAAAATCCTCATTTTATTGCAATGGGGGTAAGACACATTGCATCTATATGTACATGTGGTATTGAACCTAGTGGTCCATAACTTCCTTGCTTCCTTTCTCACTTTGTTTACACCAATCTGAGAAGAAGTAATGTGGCAGAGTATCAATATACCTTTAATTAACTATTTCATCACCACCTGATGAGAGAGAAAATAAGAGAAAATGAAAACAAGACAGCTGAAAGCATGTTGACCACTGAGATGTACAGAGATTTTAATCCATACAGATTTCTAAGATACTGCATGTCACAGTGTTTGCCAGAAGACGCAGGCAACTCTAACCCATCAACACCTCCATCACCTTCAGTTTCTAATATCAGCCCTCATAAATGCTGATTCTAATTCTAAAAGCAGACATGGCTATCAGGATGCAGTTTGTTTAACAGGTTTGCCAACTATATCCAACCTGCTATCCAATTTTATATATTAGGATGTACATAACTGAACATTTAAATGTCATTGTGATCACCTCCCTAAGGATTATATGAAAATCACATACACACAGAGAAACAACAGGGTGATTTATGATAGTATGGCTGGTATCGCTCTCCAAAAACATCCAGACATTTTTGGTCTTGGTCAAACCATTAAAATATGGAGAGGATAATCTGCTTTGCTCGTGAGCCATCGGGTCAAACAGAAACCATTCTTCTGAGATTAAATTGATGCCAGGTGAAGTTTGACTGACTTGATCAGAGTTGCTGTTGGTTTAAGAAAATGAAAAAGAAAAATAAAGCAACTGTTACTGGAACAATCTCAGTAAAGGTAAAAGAATTCGTTGGTGGACACCTTGGTCCCTTCTGAAGTGCACTGCAGAGTGCAAGACGCCTCTCTGGGTGCACTCCTGCTCAGAACGGTCGTGGGTTGCCTGATTAAAACCTGTGGTGGTGTCATGAGTCTCGACATTTTCTCACACACGCTTCTCACTATGTCACACACTATTAAGACTCCAGACCTGCAACCATTGACATTAACATCCCCATTCCTTAACATTTGACCGATAGATGTAGAAAACTAGTCTTTGGAAACATCAGGACCATGGCTAAATACACAGGGGTCAGGGGATGGGCAGAGTTCATGGGCACAGAATCTGTCATTGTATTACTACCCTGTCCAACAAGTGTGCTTGACATTGGAAAAATAACCCAACGGAAAAGACAAGAGAGCGACATAATAATAATTAGAATAATCCACTGTATAGTAATAACACCATGAAAAGTTCCCACAGCCCAGCCTTTGAGCAGTCCTGTCTGTAGAGTGTGTGGGACGAGTATACGGTGTCATGGAAACACGACGTATACAACGGTGCAAGGAACATAAAGAAAGGCATTGCAAACATCAGTTGTCGCCCCTGTAATCAGCTGATACACAAGACCTGGAATGGGAATCAAAATATAATTCTTTCACTAGGGTCCTTGGTTCAGGAAGACCCCACCACCACCATCAACTCCTCCTCCTCCTTTGGTCTTAGGACCACAAAGGAGGAAACCTTATCGCTGAGCATCTTAGTGTTGGTCTTCACTGATTTACAGCTGCAGGCAAAGTTGACCTCAGCCTGGCACTGGGACTTCTACAACCACGTCCCCAACTAAGGAGATTTAAGTTACATCTGAGGCTATCTCTATTCTGGAATCAGTGGCTTTCTGCCCTCTTGCACCGGCCTCAAATTCAAGTCAGATAAGCTGTTGCCTTCTTTGGCCCCAACCCTCCTACAACATGTAATCAAGAGACAAGCACAAAAAAAATGAAACAAACTAGCATATATGTGTAACAGAACAAGCTGTCTAGGCCAAAATCCTGCAACTTGGGACACTTTCCTTTAAAATCACCCAGTGGAGAGAAACTTGGCCAAGACTAAACTAGCAGGCCACCAGCCTTCCCTGACTGACAAATATATAAATATAATAAACCATAAGGGACACATATACAGAAGTATACACATACACACAATCTCAAGGTGTTTTTACAAAGCTCTCATCTGCTCAGGAGCCTTACAGGGGCCAAAAACAGAGGTATATATCCTCTCGATCGCTTCTGTGATATCCTAGGGCAAATTTCATCCTCCACTTCCTCCTTCCAGGATGCCTTTAGACTAACTGGCTGAGGAACAAAACGTCCTTGGGGAAATCCTTATGCTAACTCACCCATTTTTATGTAAGACAAGAAGAAAATGATATATTGAGATAAGGTCTTTTATCCCTTTCTGTTCCACTTCTATATCAAACAGAACAACACAAGTAAAGAGGGAGAGAAGAAGAAGAGGTGGGTAGTGGGGGCCTGCAACTGGGGGTCCATCTCAACCTGATGACAGACAGATGACACACCCACTCCCACTCCCATGCAGCCACACACGCACACACGCCACACACACACACACACACACACACACACACACACACAGAAATACCAACTGATGAACACGCACACACTAGAGAGAGATGCTACTGGGGAAAGGTCAGAACAGAATGAAACTCTACAAAATAAAATAACAGTATAAAGTGTCTTTTACATACACACACACAAAATTAATAAGCATTTACTTTAGTTCCAAAAAGAAAAGGCTATTATTGTACAAAGCCAGTTTGTTCTAAGCAAGCAAACTGTTAAAAAAAAAAAAAGTAACACTGAACCTCAGGCACGTCACGTGCGGTTGAGGCGAGGTCATGAACTTATGCAAAGGCATTACCACTCAAATCCAATAGCAATAAACAAAAACCAAGAACAGACCTGAAACAAAGAGATGAAACAAAACAAAATACTGAATGTAAATAGCAATACTGGAAACTACAAAACTGTGAACAAAAGTCATGCAGAAATGGAAAGGTAGAGATAGTAGGAGGAAGATGCAGAGCTTGAGGCCGTTGTTCCATGTCAGGCAGCCCCTCGAGAAAAACTGTTGTCTCTGGTCCTCTGTCTGCCTGTCCATCCTCCTTCGAGACGAATGGCATTGTAGCCCAGGCAGCCAGAGAGAAAAAGAGGAGGAAAAGTTAGGAGCAGGAGGGTTTCTATCTGCTGAGGCTAACCGGTAGGTTGTCCTCTGCGCCGCCAAGTGTTGCGGTGTGATACTGTGTGTGCAGTGGGTGCGAACCGCGGGTTAGCCAGAACGGGGTTGTTGACCAATGTGGGGCTGTAGTCTCCCTTCACATTGAACTGGTTCCGCTTCCAGGAGGAGTGAGAGAAAGGGGGAGAAAGAAAGAGAGAAAATATATAAATAAAACTTTTGTTAATGATGCCTAAAAAGGAAATTACGCTATTTATTTATAATTTCTTTTATAATAGAACATTGAACCCTGTAGTTCAACCATAGACTTGTACTTGTAACTCTTGCTATTCTCTACACAGTGTGTTAAGACAGTAGCACTGTGTCAAAACACAGGAAAAATCCAGTAAAAAGTTGAAACATCGCCATATTAACCAATCAAATCCATCCAAGAACAATATCGTTGATATAGCACAGCTCAATGGAGAGATAGAGATTTTTCTACACTTATAAATATTTACTCAGCTGTAAAGGAATAATTTGACATTCTGAAATGATGCCTATTTCCTTATATGGAAATTTAAATAACAAGATCATATCACCTGTGGTGTGTGTACTAACACATTAGTGAGCAGTTAGCCAGAAAGATAAATACTGGAAACCAGAGGTTGTTCATTGTTTAACTGATAGAAAAACATGAAATGAATACATTTAAAAGGCTATATGCCAGGTTATTTGTTGGTAGATCAAGCTTAGCCGCTACCCCTGCTTTCAGAGCTTACGCTTGCTTAACTACCCACTAGCTGTAGTCACAAAATATGAATGGTACTCGATCTTCTCAACAGCTCTTGGAGAAAGAGGAAAAGTACTTCAAAATCATCTTAGTAAGCCAGAAGTCCGGTAAGGACTAACAAACTGGATGAGACCATTGAGATGATGTCCCTGTTTATCCTATTTTCCATAGCAACAGGTACACACATCAGATGCTTGGAACATCAGGCCTGTGCACCGTGTTGCTACTGCTTACTGATCATTATGACTGCAGATGGCATTTCTACTTTATGTAACCTGTTACACGATTAGTCTGAAGAGAGCATAGGGAAAGCTAGTGAAGAAAGATGTGTGTGTGAGACAACCAGACACCATAGAGAATGGAAACAGCTGTGGAGACACAGAAAGGGATGGAAAGAATGAGTCAGGTGTGAGACACATGCCTGTCTTGACAGGAGTTTGAGGTTTGTGTGGCATCCGCGCCCCCTACCTTTGTGTGTGTGTGGCTGGAGTGGGGCTGCTGAGCTGGGGCCAAGGCAGGGCATGAGCAGGCTGGGGGGGGTAAGTGTAGAGGTGGGAGTCCTGTGTTCGAGACAATAACCTGTCTCAGGTATGAAAAGTGCATTACAGATCACTGGGTGTGATGAGCCTGGAGGAGGGAAGTGGATGATGATTACTGATGATTAGAGCAACAACTTATAGGTCATCTCTATATTCTAACTGATGTTAGATTATTTCTAAATTTCTACATATGATCTAATATAATGTCATGCTCCAGTGTCTGCTGTCATCACTGTGTGCCTACCTGTGAGCCTGGAGGCATGAGCAGATGGTGTCCTCCCATGCCGGGCTTGCCGGTGCCCATATTGAGTCCTGGTGGCAAAGCTAGGCCCAGAGGCGGGAAAGACGGGTATGGCGGCAGGGCTGGCGGAGGGACGGGACATGGCAATGTTGAATCAGAGTCCTGGTAGGTCACACAAAGAGGAAAGAGGCAGGAGCAAGGTGTGTAAGTGTCACTACAGAGAATAAAATGCAGCATGCAGATGCATCAGGTAGGTGGCAGTATGACACCATTATGGTGGATGTCAATTGCATAATCACAAGAATTGTAGGGAAGGTGCTAGACAATATATCATCTGTTGAGAGGAGAAAACAGATGGAGCTCTGCAGCAATTTACTAGTTCAATTTACCAGTTTGTCATGGGAGTTTCAAACCAGCTAGTGTCAACAGCATCTCATGCTGTCTGGAGACGGCATTATGGGAGCATACAGGAGTTCAACAGAGTAGATGTTATGTTAACTGACTTGTTGCCATGTAAGAATTTACTACCATCTGGCATTTTGAGTATATAATTCTTGCCTTCTACGACAGAAACCACATCAAGTGGTTTTACAGTGTGTGTCTGCTTATCCTACGTAGTGTGTGTGTACGTGTGTGTGTTTTCGTACGTTGTCTGATCCAGACAGTGAGGAGACAGAAGACGCTGACGAATGCTGCTGGGGGCTGGAGATGGACATGGGAGAGTCTGCAATGTGAGGTGATACAGAGTCCCTCTGCTGCTCCTCTGACCCGACACCACCACCCAACACGCAGCCAGGCTCCTGCTCTGACACTGGTTCCTTGGTAGGGGAAACTAGAGAACAAATTAGAGTTAAGGATGGATGGATTCTACAGCTGCACACACACACCAAAAAAAATGTAAATGAAATTTCTACACAGTTTACTCAGTGTATTTTAATATTTTTACATAAGTTGTTTACTTTCTGTTTTTGGCTTGGTAGACTGTAAAACTCTAAAATATTTTTTTAAGTAAGAGTCTGACTCTTTCTGGAGATTCAATTAATAAGTTAAAGGTAGTCTGTTCTTACTGCCTTGGCCTCTAGACATTATCACTGTACTTTTAAAGTCTGAAGAACAGTACCTCTGTTGTCTGTTCGTGCCAGATCCCTGCCCCCCCACTTCTTACTTATGATCCATTCCCCGTAGTCGATCACTTCCTGGGTCAACCTGATTATCCTGCCCAAGGTGCTGCAGGGAGGAGAGAGGAGGGTTTTCACAGAGCTCCAGTTTTATGCAGCATATATCCTTAGTACAGTTAAATGGACTGAATTCCACTGTCTTTTGTTGGGATACGACCGTGCAAGTGGTGACACAGCGCGACTCAGGACAGTGTAGGCGTAGTCAAATACCTGCTTAACGTGCATGGCACCATAGGAACCCCTCCCCACGTCATT
The DNA here is from genome assembly GCA_033238685.1 of Lates japonicus. NCBI lineage: Eukaryota > Metazoa > Chordata > Actinopteri > Centropomidae > Lates > Lates japonicus. The sequence continues at coordinate 3,344,346 of BRZM01000031.1, forward strand.
ACCTACATGGTGACAAGAAAAACACAATAACAGTAGTTATGAGTGAAATATAACCAGTATTTTAGTACTCATCATTTTGCGTTACTATTACATGCTAGTATATGAAAATATACAAAGAATGTTGGCAACAGAAATTGTTATTTAACATTATATGATTAAATAGTGTTGCTATATAGTGGAATCTGACATCTAAAAGCCAGTATGTGCCTGTGGACCTTAAAGCCACTATATGTAATTTTTAAAAAATCATTTTCAAAATTATTCTAATTGTCTGTGTATTTGTTTGTAGAAAATAATGAGGCAATGCAAATTGGTGCAGTGCACACGTGAGCTGTAGTCAATGATTGTTTATAAAAAAGGGACAGATGATAGCTCCCAAAAATTTAAGCTAAAACATCTTAATCGCCCCCTGGTGGCTGCCTGCAGTATAGCTCATAAATCCCACCCACTCTGTGGTAGTGGATAGGACATTGGCCAAACTAAAACATCGAAGTAGATGCCAAATAAATTTTTCCCCAAAGATGGTTTCTCAGTCACTTTAGGCAATTCTAATCACACTGATATATGTTCAAGTGTTAATTTTTCTGATAAGTTTGTTATTAATGCTATAAAAGGTGGGTATGACATCATGATTGACAGCTGCGATTGACTCACAATTGGTCGGACAGGTGTACATGCAGGACCTACTATCACTACTGCACAGACTTGGGGTGTTTGTTCTGTATACAACTGATGAATTCCATCATGTTATTCTTAATACCTCCCCCAGATGGACCAAAAATAAGGTCTCATAGTTCCTTCAAACTCATGTCAATCAGTTTTGTCAATTTATACTTTTTTCAATTAATTTACCTTTTCTAACAAACTTACAGAGACTGTACAAATACGCACTGACTCCTTTTTTTGGTTCCTCAATTTCTGCCTAAAATATAAAATGCTGTCTAATGAGGTACTTGTTCTTAGAGCCAGCTGTTACTTAGGCAGAAATATTTTTAATCACTGTAAATCATTGTAAACTAGTAAAACACACACCTGGAAGCAGTGGGTCCTCTATGCAAAGCATAGATGGCCTGTATCCATTTGTCATGGCCTTCATGATCTCCTCTTTGGGTATGTATGCGCCTCCATTTTTGATGTGAATCTCTGTTTTCAAGTAGTTGAAATGGCGGCCGTACAACTCAAAGAACTCGATCAACAAGACCCCCAGGTTCTCATTAGGGTTCCTGGCATCAATACGCGGATGGAGCTGGAGAGAAAGGACAAGGAGATTATAAATCACATCTGTCTACAACACCAGATATGTTTATGAATGCTGTTTACTACAACAAATTCTACTATGAATGTTATTATTAACAATACTATCAGTATCACTTCATGCAATGCAGTTGCTAGTACTGCTACTATGATTGTACTATCAACTGTATTGCTAAAAGCACTGCTACCACAACATGTACTAGGGCTACTTTTTGCTCTTACAACATGCCTTACTGTTAGGGGTTGTGTCTCTAAGTGTTTTTGTACCTGCAGGAAACTGATGACCATGAGGATGAGGCTGTAAGAGCTGATGCCCCCGGTGAAGACTTCGTTTAGATCTCTCTGCAGCAGAAACTGCTTCAGCACAAAGATCAGGTAAGGCAGCACTGGATACTTCTGAAAGTGGAAGAAGAGACAGATGTAGAATGAGAATGGCTGATTCAGTCAAATTGTGGATTATGTCAAAGGAGTGGGGTAGAGGAAAGAATGTTAAAAAGAAAAAGGAGATGAAAAATGGGCGATTTGCATGACTCACTGTGGAGAAGAATTCAGCGGTAAGACTAGACTACATTTAAGGAGCAAATTCAAATAACCATATTTGTAATATTTATAATCTATCACTTACAAACAGGAGTGTTAATCTTTGGGTAAAAACCAATTTGGCTTGATTTGTGATTCGGTGGTTGGCAATTTGACTCAAGAGCAATTACCATTTCCTCTTACATTTGAGTCAGTTTTGTAAACTGTGATTTTATTCAGCAACTATAACCATTAAAAAGACAAACTGCATATCTTTGCAAATAAATATAGCAGTAGATTTTTATGGCAGTTCCTGGTCAAACAAATGACTAGATATACCTGCACTGCCTACATCCTTAAAGTCACAGATTCAGAAGAAATGCTGTGTTGTCTTACAATTTTATACACTAGTCATGTTTTCACAGTAACTCTGATACACTGTTGAAAACTGTTCCCATTCTATTTGATCAAACTGCCTGTTTTTCTTTTATGACACTTTAATGCTGACAAGCACTGAGAAACTCCCTGCTGAAGGTGCGATTATTGCTGAAACCACAGGGATTCAATGTTATTATTTCCTGAGTAAGTCAAAGTAGTTGAATAATCATAATTTGTAATCAATGCACTGTATGAATTGTAACATCCCTCCTTACGACATAAATACTCTATCTAGCTTCCAACTGGGCCAAACTTTCTAGAGAGGTATTAAATGAGGCTTCCTGGAGCCTGTGACTTAATAATGTGCTGAAACCCCAGCGGGCCTGGGAATGGGAATTACAAATATGTTCATTTTCCAATTGAAGAGACAGCATAACCTTCTGGCAGTTTGTATGTGCATATGTGTGCCAGTGGAGCAGCAGGGCTTGGTTGACATTTCAAATATGCTTTTAAGAAGTGAGAACAAGACTGGGAGTTACGCTGCTCCAACTGGCTGCATGGGAATCTGACCTATGAGAATTAACTCTAAGGTGACCTCTCAATGGCAAGACTGCACTAGACTCTGTCACACCCGCATATTAACAACATCAACTATCAATGGATTGATGCTGAGCGAGGCTGTCGACAGTGGCCTTTCAAGCTGTGACATGTACTCCCAGAGAGCCATAACACAAATGTGCAACAACAACAAAGGACAAATGCTGAAAGCTGACAGGCTGCTGGAATATCAGCTGCTGGAATTTTCTCTCTTGCATTAGCTACTACAACCGTGACTAAAGCCGGCAGAGATCCACCTTCAGCTGGAATTCGTGTTGGAGCCACAGGGTGAAATGCATCTCCACTGAGTAGATTTGGCAACAAAGTCTTCAGCAACACACAGGCTCTGTCTGAGTTAAGTGGAGAGTATACTGAGCAAGGCTGCTCGGGTCCGTTCCAGCTTCACTTTGGAAATGAGATGAGCCAGTACAAGATTGGAGTGAAGTAAAGTGTAATGCTTTAAAATGCTGGCTTGCTTGATTCACAGAGGGAATTTCCAAAGTTCTGTATTTAGACCCCAATGTAAAATGGCAATTATGTGACTCCTCTGGTGGTTTTTTTTAATTTAAATATATCCACGACCTTTTCCTGCTCTCTAACTCAATCTGTATGTATGGCCTGTAATGCGTGTTGTGGCTGGATTTCATTTAGTCTATGAACATTTAAATTCACAATCCTGACCTAAAATGCAGTAGCAATAGTTACACATTAATTTCTGCTGCCACCTGGTGTGATTTAACAATTAAAGTCATACCAAAATAACATTTGTATCTGTAACCTGTGGATTCTGACAGCATATCTCCAAGGCAGAAGATTTATCTCACCTTGACGTAGTCTTTAATAAAGCTTGCCGCCTTGACTCCAGTCTCCACATTGAAACTGATGTCCACCTTCACCTCAGTCTCCTGGTCTGTCAGCTTGATGATTGGCACCTGAGAGAAGACAAAGTGACATGTATTAGCAAACATTACAGTCAAGTCATTATCTACAAAGACGCTTGCTGTGTGCTGAAAGCAGGAAAAAAAAAAGAGCATCTGTCCCAGCTGACAGCCTTTTAGAAGGAATAGCTAATCCAGGAATGAAAATTCATCCATTAGCTACTTATTATCATGTCAGTCAAAGCTTGCAGTGGTTTGACTAGTCGCGTGCACACCCCACAGGATGATACTGAATGCTTCTGAGGTACCTTTCCCAACACTCCCACTGTGGGACTGCAGCTGTAAACACTTCCACCAGAGTAGGTGCACTCATGACACTGAGCTGCAGAGTAGAGGCTTAACTTTGACACAATGACAGGAAGTTCTGATAAAACTAAACTGAAGTCAACAATGGAGTATCACTGACCCAGGCACTTTTCATATTGGGTGAACTACAGCTGATTAAGTATACAATTCAGTCCTCACATTACAGTGGTATACAGTAAATTGCAGTCGGTGTATTCACGGTTCATCTGGAAAAAAAATCATAAAGTCCAACACAACTGGCAGAATGTACCACCTATCACGCAAACAGATGGAGGACACTAATTGAGTCCCACAGTTTCGTTCACCTCTTCTTCCCCCCTCATCTTTGCACAGATAAAAGAGTGGAGGATACTTTTAACTGACCGTTTCAAGTCCACAAGAACTTTTCTAGGAATGTAAAAGGTGCTGCCAATTTTTGCTTTGGTTGGTTTTACTCCAATTCCCTTCTTGGTTTCCCGTTTACTGAGGCTATAATATTTTATTACGTACTGCAAAGAATAAAACCTTTAGGAAGACTGAAATTGACTGGCAAACAATTCTATTATACAGATCATTAATCACTGCATCAGAGTACATGGAATAGTCAATCATTGTTTTATTACAATTATTTGTTACTGTTGGATTTGGTGGGTATCTGATATTGCAAATCAGTTTGGCTTTATTTAAGGACAGAATATGAATGTAAGTTTTGAGACACATGGTGTGAGAGCCACTACTCACCGTAGCTTTGTCCAGCACTTTGATGGAGAAAGGTTCCGCCACGTTATGTTTGCGAAGAGCTTGTTCCAGCTCTTGCAGTGGGGGGCGCTCCCACTTCCCGAACACCACCAGGTCAATGTCACTAAAAAAGAAAAAAAGTAAGAAAGAAAAAAGTTAATTGTTAAAATTCTCGCAAACAAAATACAGCATGTATAAAAAGCTGGTTAACAGTTTTCTTTAATCATAAATAAAAAAATCTTGCCTTGTTGGAAGGTAGAGTCCTGTGCTGAAGCTGCCAAATATTTGGACCTGAAAAAACAATGTTGAAGATGTATGACAATGATGACCAAAATCACTGTAGTTCAACTGTTACAGACAACTGTAATGTATAAAGATAAGCTAAACTAGGGATATTTAAAGAAATATAAACAAACACACTGACATTTCATAGCCTCTCCTATCACAGTCCAAACATTATGGGCTCCACAACATGCTTTTGAACGACTACAGATCCTGTGTTGTGCGACAGCTCATTTGTGGTGATGATGTACATATCCAATTCAAATGTTTGCAAACTACCAGGAACTAGGTATTTCCGGGTTCTACCTCAGAGACGGTAAATGCTGCCAAGTTGAGTGTGCTGCCAAATTAAGTATACAATGGCTAGAAAAAATGCTGTGTTTGGGGGGCTGCAAGCAAAAGCTCTCCAAAGGAAGCAGAGTGGAGTCCTTTCCCGTTCCGTCTGGTAAATACGACAAGGCAACAGCACAAAGACAATCCAGGATTAATAGGATGAAAATGAAAAGGGAGGCCGGTACAAATCAGAGGCTTGATCCATTTACCTGACAATCTGGCTCACAGTGGAAGTGGGGAAGACTGGCAGCAAACAAATCACTGCGCTGCGCGTGTTTTACATGATTAAGTAACGAGAGGGATATTACATTAACCAGTTGCAAGAGCCCCTCTCACTGTTCCTGCACACGTGAAGTGCAAGTACTTCCAAATACCAACAGACATTACATTTTTAAAACACAGTGACTACTAATTACTTTTAGTAATTTCTACTCTCAAAACCTCACTAGAAATCATTAAGATAACTGAACACACTTTCAAGTTCGGACCCCTCCACCTGAACTCATGCAACAGCAGATAATTGAAAACAATATAAATATATGTCTTGCTCTTGCACAAACACGGCATCACTTTTAAAAGAAAAGTGTTGTCAAAACATGGCATCTCAACAATTATTCATGAGAAATCTGAGATCATAGTTTGGCTGCATGCCAATATGTCCTCCCCCAAGAGTGAACAATTTAGGAGCCTGTTCTCTGAGATATTAAAATCCTGAAAGGTGGGGAAATGGATGCAAATAAATAGAGGCGCGTGTGTCTTACATCCGCAGTGGGCCACAGCTCCTTGATGATCATCTCTATCCGGTTCACCACCTCCTTCCTCATGGCTGCTTCCTCTGGTCGAGGGGACATGAAGTTGTAGAAGTCCATCACCTCCTCGTGGAGCCTGTGGGGAAGAGGAGGATGACAGGTGAGGAATATTCTTACCACATTAACACGGAGCAGTATGAATTCTGAGAGCAGAAAATGTGGAATATATCCTTTGTTTTAATGTATTTTCTTATTGCAAAGGTGAATGCAACTAACAATCATGTGAGGAAATCCTCTAAAAAAAAAAAAATTAACTTACACGCATACCAGATTTAGCTTACTTGATGGAAAAAAACAAAACCACTCCAGATGGCTAAAGATATGCTTCTCTCTTATCACTGCTCTGGTTAACCCCCATCATGCCGTAGTAATGGCATGCAAAGCAAGCATGGATGTTCTTGTGGAAGAACTGTGTAATTTTCCTACTAAACTTGAAGCCTCTGTATTGTCAGAAAAATTATTATTATTATTATTATTATTAAATTTATTGACACTTACACTGTCTAATAGGTAAAGTATAAAACAGACAAGACCATTCTACACTAAATAGTGTTTCTTAGAAAGTCATACATCTTAAAATCCTAAATATATCAAAATTATTTCTCTTGTATATTACCAAATGTTAACTGCTTCAAGCATAATTTACATTTTTAACCTAACCTTACCTTAACCCTAGACAGCCCTATGCCTGACAGCAACTGTAACCCTAACCCTTAATGTTACCGCTAGCCTAGAAATAAGCCAGAAATAATGTGGTTATAATAAGAAGAAAAGGAGACTTTTCAGAATTCTGATTTTTCGATCACTGAAGGCATTTGGTCCATGCAAAGACACAAGCACAACAACACACGCCTTTAAAGTTCTAAAAGGTAAGTGAAAAGAGGGTTTAGTAAAACACTGAGGGCCATATCATTCAGAAACCCAGGCCTTAATGTTACTGCTGATAGCAGAGGGGCACATTTAACCTAAAGATTTCTGACCAGTCAAATGCTTTTGAACAGTGGAACTCTGTTCAACCCTGTGGCTATTCATTTTTCTAGGAATGCATGCCATGATGTCAGTGTGAAATACAGAACAGGGAGATTGTCACAATCAATTACCAGAGCCCTAGAGAAAATGTAGGCAGCCCACTCCTTGGTAAAAACTCTCTGCCAGTGAGCCAGTTGGGCCACTGCGTATCCATGCCAATAGTCCACCACTGACAGAGGGCATAGTTATTGTTGGGCCCCCCACAATCAAAATAAGAACTGCTACTGCAGCCATCCCTGACAGGCTAGTTTACAGTCAAGTGTCTCTCTTCCACAACTTTAGGGCTCTGAATAAGAGTAATCAATGGTGTTCACTGAGGCAGTCTATAACCACACTACCATGACAGCCATGTACCTTACTGTAGAACCAATGTTTTTACTGGCAACACACACAGTTTTTTTTTATTAGCCCAAACCTAATCTCTGATCATCACAATAATATAAACAATGCAGTATAGCTACACAGTTATTTGTTTTTAGTTCTAAGTGCAAATCCCTCCACCTGGGACTTCAAAGAGTATCCCTGAAGGCAAACCACTGCAAGACTTAGTCAGTGCACAAGCCAAAACTTGCATCAGAAAACATGTAGAACTACCAATACCCATAGAAAATGAAATATGTTATTCATTGACTGTTTGCCAGACAAAACATTGATGAATGACTTAAATTTCAGGTTAATTTAGGATTAGGGGTATTGGGAAACTTAGCATGTGGAACTGCTTTCATGACAAACACCAAGTTGTTGAAGAGAAAATTCCCAGATGGGCGCAACCAGCCATTACAAATATCACAAGTTCCTGCAACACATTTGGAAGTTCTTTGGTCATTTGTTTTGTAAGAAGGCTTCTGTCAGAGCAAAATGACTACAGTTATAACATAGAAACACACACACATACAGCTTTTACTACACCAACAATGTAGATGTCATACATTAATAACACCTACTAACCAATCGTAAATACCAAAGAGGAAAAATGTTAGATTAAACTACAGAAATATGCTTTTGTTAAGCTATTCTCAGACTGTGCTCATATTGATAACATTACTTTGGTCAGTTTTGTCAATAGGAAACATACATCGTCCCACCCCTGTTTGTTATGTCACCCTGACAGAGAGTACCATAAAGAATAAGCTAGAAAAAGAGAGATTTAACTATGACTACACACAGAGAAAAAATTAGCTATAAAAAGGTCAGTTATCCAGAACTGAATACAATGGAGCAAATAAAATGTGCACAACCCAACATGCCAATTAATAGTTATACTTCACTTTTACACACTCTTAACTAAATGCAGTGGAAACTATTAAAACCTGTAACATCAAGATTTATCCGCTAGACCCAAACTTTTACCATACTCTAATTGCAAGTAGACTAATAACATTTATGACCAAGCAGTTCAAGCAAACTGGGGACTGGGGGTGAATGAACAGCTCAGTTACTTCACCTAACATTACACAAGAGTTACCCAACCCCGTTAGCTAAAACCTGGGCAAGGTTGTGGTATTTTATATTACTTTTAGTTTAGTTGCAACTCTGCTCTCACATTCAGCAAATTTTGTTAGATTAAGGTGGTAAAATGATTATTTTTGCCATAAAGTTGCTGGTTTTCTAACTTTAGCATGGAGTCAAAAAAGGGAAACCGTTAGCTAAGTTAGCTACGGGCTCCTCTGTAAGGCTAACAAACGACTACACTAAAGAGCAACATATCCGGTGAAAACCTTCTAAATAAATCACCCATTGAAAAACACTGCTCAATCAAATACGATGATGTGATGATATACCTTTATACCTTCCAACAATGTGTCTTTCTTTCGTAACCCTACTTTTCAGTGGTTTGTTTTTTGGAAATTTCTCATTTTTAACGGCCCAGTTCAAACTTCAAAAGACAAAATCACAGCACTTCCGCTCTGGTTTAGGCCGTCTATCGCTGCCTTTACGCAAAGATCTAACGGCAGTTTTTTTTCTTGGCTATTCAGCAGCAAACAGCCTAACTATAGTTCACACTGCAATGCTGGGTATGTTTTCGTATGTAACTGCATTAGGTAACGTCGTATGTAACATAACACTCATCAACACACACATGCAAGAATTAACGTGTTTCAGCCATTAAAACCAGTAGCCACAGACAAACGTTAACGTTAGCTTTTTAATCCTAAAGCAGTGAATGTGTTCAGCCACTCACCCGAGGACCCCAGGGTTGTACTTCCTCGTCTTCCAGGGCGTCCAAGTGCTCGCATAATTGCCATTAGTGCAGTTTGAAAGCAAGTAATTCATCCCATAAGTGCTCGCCTTGTTGTCACTTTTCCTTCGGCCTGGATGGTGATTGTGTGTGTGATTTACAGGTATAGATGGGTGAACCTGATGACGCTTCGCGCAGATCTGCTGTAAATTGAAAGCCGGGTGCTCCTGTAGGTGACGGTGATGATGGTGGTGGTAAAGGTTGACATTATTGTCCATGCTGTCGCTCAGGCTGAAGAGCAGATTGGCACCCCCGACATTTTTATTAATGTTGCCCGTTACATTTCCACCCATAGTCCTCTCAAGTGAACAGCTGGAGGGGGGACTGTCCGTCCCGGATTCCTGTGAAGAGGACGAGACAGATCCCGTCTTCTGAGGCAGGATTTTTCCCTCACCTGATTCAGCGGTGTTTGCCGTGGTGAAAGAGTTATGTACGTTCCCGTTGGACAGTGCCATCCCCAGCGAGGAAATCGCAGTGCCGTTAATACTCGTAGTGCCGTTCATGATGCTGTGATGGCTGCTGCCGTTGCTCCGACTGGCAGTAACGTTACCGTTGCTGCTGCAAATGCTCTTGCTCGATGCCACCGCGGTCGCCACATTTTTTAAAACATCCAACGCAGCGTAATTCACACACTGGTTGTGGTTTTGATTGTGGAGCTGTTGCTGAGCGGAGAGCGTCCGTACTCCCTGAGAGGTCTCCCAGACGTGCATCCATAAGGCGTTCGCAGGTCCTTTCTGTTCGGGCTGAATCCAAGCTACCCTCGGATCCATTCAACTTCTTTCTCTGGTAACCCCCCTACAAGTATCTAACTACAGCTAGCGAGCCCGTTGTGAATCTGCACCGTTTCCTGGACCTTTCAAAGGTCGCTACGCCGTCCGGGGTTACGAAAAGAGAAGTATTTAAACATTAAACCGAATTAGGACCATTGATAAAGTGGCCCCTTTACACCGCTAGCTGGAAAAAAAATGCTAGCCGATTCCTGCGGGAATTCAATATGGCGTATTCTCTTCAAATCCATGCGCATGCGTTCTACGAGGGGTTTCTTAAATGATGACTGCGCCCCCCATCCGCCCACTCCTTCATCACTCCAGCCGCTTGATGAATTGCACAGAATAAATATTTGACTTTTTATCTGATAAATATTTAATTGAACAACAAATGAAATACACGTAACGTCAATAATGAATACGGGTCCTGTGGTCTGTGGCTTTTGGAGAAGGGCTTGGGAATCCAGAGGTCCTTGTAGTCTGTCCCCACCTCCCGGCCAGCCGTCACCACAGGGTGGGGGAACGGGTGGGTGGGTTCATAGGGTATCCCCCGTCAATATGAGGCTGGACGGTGGCTGAATCTTACAGGAATGACAGATAACTGTTAACAGCTTCCGATCATCTCCATGTATTGATTCTTATTTAAACGTAAATTAGAACGATGTTACATATTTATATTTATGCCAAGCTATGGATATGGGGTCATTAATGGTCTAGGACCCCAGGGAATGTGCCAGTCTTGGTCTGTGGGTAATCCAGGCATGGATGCACAGCTCCACGTGCCTCTGTTCTGTAAAGCTCTGAATGGAAAATGCCCACTGTAAATATCTGAAATCCCTGAAAAAGAGAAAATAGAGCGACTCCATCAAAAACACAATTTACATAAACATTAGACAGAGAGGGAGACCTCACTGTGCTGTCAGCTGGCATCTGAGATTCTGCTGGGGGCCATAATCACAACCTCTGGCCCTTGAAATGCTGCTCACATACATGCAAACAATAGAAAACTCATACTGCATTCCACGGGTAACACACAGAGAGTTTTTTCACTGTCTGAGCGTAAATGGAGCACCTTCCTTTTCTGTTTATTATTTCAGATGTACGCTGCGGCTGCTGAATCCAAATGCTCAAGGGGCAATGCACAGCAGGTGGTGTTGATCATTCTGTACTCTGCTGCTGTTCAGCCCTAGTAACAGCCATCTCCCAGCCCATTAAACTCTATGATGGAGGGGAGGCAGGCTGGATAAGGCATAACCAGCACCTTCTGGGATGCGCATGCATGTAAAATAGCAAGTGAGGGAGAGTGTTTCTTGCATAATGCCCGCCCCCAACCCCTGCTACTCACGTGCAGCATGTGACAGAGTCAAGGAAAACCCCCCAGAGCAAACTATGTGTCAGCTAGGATATGTAGCTCTGTGTGTAACACACTCAGGCATACACACAGCTGCTCACTCCCACTGTACGCCTGTAAATCCGAGCTCTTCTTTCTATCTCCCTCTATCTTACACTGTATGAAGCACAGGCGTCTGAGTGACACGCCAGATTGAATAGGTTATTCCTCTCATCTCTCATGTCACAGTCGCAGCTCAAGCCAAACGCCGACACTGAGTGTGTGCCAGTGCGTGTGTGTTTGTCATTTCAAGGCTGGTTTGCCTCATTGTCAGCTTTTATGGGATTACCACATTGGTGACGACTGGACCATAGCTGACAGATGCCTAACACACACACGCACATATAAACAGAGATGGGGCTGGAGAAGTCAACAGTATGCTCACAGGCAAAATAGTAATAGCAGATGATATTAAGAAGGCGAGCAGTTGTTCTGAAGCTGCATGTGGCTTGAATGGCAATGAGGCCGCAGCATTTTCTAGATATTTAACCCACATTAGTGGAAAGCCTACACTGTAATATCAACAGCAATTTCACATTTCTACACATTAGCATATTGCCTATGGTGTGTCAGGCCCTCTGTGGCATTATGCGCAGTATAGCAAGGACACTGTAATACTGGAGAATTTCATCCAACTGCAGAGCAGCAGCTGCAGGTTCAGAACTGCAAATCTGGATCACTGACTTTGATCTGGAGCTGCAGTTCCAGTCAGCCTGTGGCACCTGCAGGCAAGAGGAGCAACAACAACAGTTTAGATCCGAAGATGCAGACATGCCAACACGTGCCATCTAGAGGCAAGGAAAAACAGTCTTTAACTGTCACACTTGCACCACCTGCAGGCAAATACTGAATTTGCTTTTTTTATTTACAGATACAGCTATTTGTATGAGTTCTTGAGGCTTGCGTTTGTTTTTCATGCATTGCTTTTCTAGCAATGTATACATTGCTTTTTGTGTTAATCTGAGCTTACTTTCTGTAAAAATCTAAAATGGGTGCTTAACATTTAAACCACAAATATTGGCACTGATTGACATCATGTATGTACTTGTTATTTATATCCAGAATAGGCAGCCCCAGTCACTTGTCTGTTGATCAAGGGCTTAAAAAACCATATGCATATATGTTCAGACAGAAAAATAGATAATACATTAATTAAAAAAAATATTTAGTGTTCAGTAGCCTCACCTTGAATTATCAAAGCTTCATGAGCACACATGTACTTAACAGCAGGTATTAAAAAAGTGTTAAAATTGAATTATTAGCTATTAGCTACTTAATTAGCTATTCATTTCTTTGCATGTAGGGGGAGACACTGCAGGCCTTAACTGCTGCTGCTGTTGCTTCTCTCTCCTATATGTGGCACAGGTTGAAAGTATATTGAATATAACAGAGCTCCTCCACTTGTGGAGTAGCTGCCTGAGTGGATGAATATGTGAGTTTGAGCGTTACAAGCCATTTCATTGTGTTGCTTTGCATATAAACAGAAAATCCTTTGGTGTCTTCCTGAAGATGAATGGTTTTACAAGTCAGATGGCAGCCTCAGTAAATACTAGCCATGTAATATAGTGATGCAATTACAAGAAGCGTGGATAAAGAAAATACAAAGAGGAAATAGCCTGGAAGAGAGACAGTGTGGATCCTCATCATGAAGGATGTCACTCTGCATAGCCTTCAGCGACACGCAGCCTTCATTTTTCATCACACTCAGACACAGCAGTCCTATTATTTATTGATGACACCATGTGTAAAAATAATGACAAAATAAATTTATTTTCAATACAACACATTAAAAAAAAATTCAGAATGTCATGACCTTGGCTATGACTGGTGTTGGAAAATGTCCTTCACTGAGAAAGAGAGAACCAACAAGTTATGGGAAGAAACTGCAGCAGACACTTTTTGGAACAGGTACACTATGGAAAGCTTCAGTATAAACCCACTGCATGCAGTACACAGTGATCTGTCTAGCTTCTTAAGTGAGTGAGCCAGTGCACTTGTTTCAAGTGTAAACCTATTTTGAGAAACACTGAATGTAAGGCAGGTCACATTTACAAAATAAGGCCTAATTCCGACATTACAGTGACAAGATTATTTGGCTCATGGTAAACATAATTATGAACTAGAGGTAGAGCAAAAGAGAGGTTATGATCAATATACATTTTTCAATTTCCTCTCTATTCTTCCCGTCTCCTTCTTTTCATTCAATCCCACACAACTTCATCCAATCAGTATCACTTTCCCCTCTCATTTCTTCACCAGTTCTTCTTCTTTACTCTCTCTAAGACACCCTGACAGAAGTGATGTGTTGAGCCAACGCTCTCCTCTTCTCATTTCAGGCATGGGTGAGTTATTGAGGGCCATTCTTGATCTCCATTTGATTTCCCTGCAGCCTAGCAGATGGGGACAGGCCCACTACTTTACAGGACAGAGATGCAGTTACCTTTTGTTCCAAAGTGATTTCTGTATGAGGAGTTGCAGATTATGAGGTAAGTAGAAAAGCAGAGGCAGGAAAATGTGTTAGAGTTAATTCAAGGTCCCTTTTTCATCAGTTTAATTCGAGTGGATGTTAAAAAGATAGATTTGCAACACACGACTCTTGAGGATGAATGAAAACTTTAAATGTCTGCTTTGCATTTCTGAGTTTATGTTCCGTCTGGGAGAATATGCAGATCAGCTGAGAAGTCTTAGAACCATTTACTGCTGGTGCAGGGTGTTATAAATCCACTGTATTGCTGTTGAGGCATGCTCCAATCACTATCTTGTTTCCTCTAGAGGAGCGTTAAGTGTTGCTTCCCCTGCAAGCACAACACTTCCAGTACATTCGGTTTGTGGTTGTTGAAGTTTCTTGGTGCTTTATGGACATTATTACCAAAGTAATGGCAACAGTAAAAATCTTTTTAAGATGATGGCTTTTAACTGTTGCTTGCTTGCAGCTCAGATGAGATCATTTACAAGCATGCAACGTGTTTCTCAATCTGTTCTCAATGAAAAAAAAAGTATCTTCAAGGTTTGTTCTGACATCAGAGTTTTCCTAAATTAGAATAAAAAGGGAATCTTCCTCTCAGGAGTTGTAAGCAAATACAGTACCTTTTCTGGCTTCCAGTTTTCAAAGTGTTTTCTAGAATAGGAATGGAATCAAGGCCTTCCTGGTTTTCGGATAGTCTTCAAACTTAGCAAGGTACCATCTACAGGGAGAGAGAGGGGGAAGAACCATTTTCTGTGTTTGCTTCAAACTGTGTGATACACTCCATGTAAACCTGCTTAATGTGTGTGTGTGTTTGTGTTATTATTCTTACTTGTGGTGGGCCACAGCCCTGCTGGCGAGGACCACTGTGGTAAAGATGGCAAAAGCTGAATTGTGAACAGAGTGGCCAGCCAGAGCAAAGCCAGCCCACTCTGTTATCTCTCCTAAGAAGTTGGCCCCAGACACATATTCAAACATTCCACCTGTGGGCGGAAGACACAGGAATCAGGACAGGTATGCTTATCCCTTTATATGTTCACTGAAGCAAAAACAGTCCTAATATTTCACAGTTAAAACTGATGAATTTTCACCCACTGCAATTCAACACTCAACAGGATGAAAGCTGACATTTCCACTATTTCCACTATCTTTTAACATAATTTTGAGTCTACACAGAGATAGAAAATTCAAAGGGCATCTACAAAACTCACTCCAGACTGACCATAGATGGCTGAACACTCACTATTTGACCGCAGGCCATGTGCACGGTAGTGCTGCTACCCTCTATGTGAAAATGGCAGATTCTTGGCTGAGGGGATTTCGGACATGCCTGGAAGTTCATTTGGAGCAACACAGCTCACAGCTTCCTCCCGCCTCGCCTTATCCACTTTATTTTCCTTAAGGGTCTGGGAAGGATTATTTCATCAGGTTCACCACAAGTTCAGGCTCAAGGTGCTATTGTTGTGACTATATTCTTAGTCAGGGGAGCTACTCTCTTTGTGAACCTGTTGTCATTACTGATTCATTTAGCAAAGGAAAAATATAACTTATGGTCTGAATTTTCCAATTATGTGATCTATAAAGGCAGTAATGCAGATTTTATTTTACATTTCCATACTGCCCTCAGGGATATTTGTCGAAAGGAATTTGGGAACGGGCCAACATCTTGTTTACCCAGCCCCCTCCTTACACGTCACATCTCATAGAATGTGCATCCATTTTCACTAAGTAAAGGTCACTGTAACCACTGTTACATACACTGTAAAAATTTCACTGTTTAAACATTCTTTCATCTGTTTCCTCTGTTGGAATGATGAGTGCAAATAACCTGTTGACCCTGGACCCTGGCAACTTCATACAGATGTTTTTAAATGTCAACATTAATGGGAAATTAAGGAAAACAACAGCTTAAATCTAACTTAAATTTTTCTTGAACCAGCTGAATAAAACGACCAGTGCAGTGAGCTATTTTCAGTGTTCATTGACTTGTACCAATAAAGTGCAAAAATGTTCATTTTCTAGATACAAATCAACAGAGTAATGCGCCTTACCATTCCTTGCTTAAAAGACATTTTGCTTGTTCACGTCTCATATCTGTCCATTCAAAATGAGGCTGGATCATGCGGCCAGTTAGCGTAGCCTAACTAGAAAGCTAGAAACTGGGGGGAAACAGCCTGACTAGAAAGTGACAAAGAGTGCTGGCTCCTGCTTCATACTGAATTTACAGATATGAGCTTTGTATTGATCAACTAACTTTCAGCGTGATACAAGTATTTCCAAAAATGTTGAATTATTCCTTTAAGATATTATCCAAGCACTGTTAATGCTACTGCATATGAAAGTAATAACATAAGTAACAATACTTTTTACAGTTCATAGGCTGCATGCTTTATTTAGCGTGAATCTCGAATCAGTCTGGCCACTACATGTACAGACATATAATGTACATGCAGTGTGGGCTCAGCTTGCTGTCTAACATGATTACTATCAACACTCTGTGGTTAGGAAAATTTCTATGTCTGTGTCAGCTAAAGCAAAACTACACACACCAACACTACAAGTATTGTGAGTCACTTACAGTACACACAAGCTGAGTTGGACCATATTAGAGTCAAAGCAGCAAGAACCTTTTTATAAACTAATGTAAGGGCTCACAGAGGGCAAGGCAGAGAGGAAAAGATAACCAGTGACAACCTGTGATTCTGCTTACAGTGTGATCTGTATAATCATGTGACCACACTGGAAAATTAGCATCTAGCTCTGCGTACAGAGACCGCCGTGTGCTGTGCCATGGTGTGATTACTGCTTTCTTGACTTTCTTGTCACCCCACAGCAGTGGCGGAAAAAGTATTCAAACTGTAACCTAAGTTACATCACAGATTAATGTGACTTTAGTAGTGAATGTTAAGTATTCAAAATGAAAAATACTCTGAGGACTAGTGTTAAATGTAAGTATTTTAAGTGTTTTTAATTGTAAATGATCCTAACGACACCAGTAACTGTAGCCATCAAATACAGTACATGAAATTAAAGTGCAAAAATGTAGCAGAGTAAAAGTATTATGTTAAATATAAAGTCTTTGAATGTTAGATGTACTGTAATAGGTGTACAAGACTTACTTGCTGTGGTGAGAAAACTCATTCACTCCAGTGTTTTTATGACCAAAGACCTTACCTTTGGGAATCTTGTAACCAGTCTCTCCGGGCTTTCTCAGGTTTCTCAGGATGTGGTCAGAGTGCACATTCACCAGCCAGCCAACTAACCACAGTACAGACCCTGGAGACGAACCAACCAAAAGCTGCTTTAGCAGGAGATGTAACTGACCAACAGCCAGATGGCCAAACTGTATTTTTAAAAGTTACAGCATCTAGTCACAGCATTCAGTCAGTATTCATGTGAAGTTTTTCTGCTGTGACCTACAGTGCTTTAAGACCCTGAAAAGGTACCGAATTTTCTTGCTCAGCCTCTTGCTGATGTAGCTATATTTGAATCAAATCTAATTACAGTTCTGTACTGTTTCTTATGTTGCCAGGCCTCTGTCAGTCAAATCTGATGAAAGTACACCCACACAGTCCTGATTACGGAGATTTAGCTGAGTTTATGAATGTTAAACTCAATAAATCATGCATGAGAATGTGTTTTCAAAACTTTAAATTGTTGTTCTTTTGGTCATAAATATGATTTATAGATACTTTAAGATAGAAATACTTTTAACATTTGAAACCAGGGGCTTTAAAATATACTCGTATTATACAAGTATTGCATGTCACACCTCATGAATACAGTTTTATCACGTTTATGGAAAGAGTCTGTTTAGTTGGTCCTATTGAAGCTAAAATATATATCATGAGAAACCTTCACATTAACTTTGCTAATTACAAATGTAACAATAGTTATATTAAAAATAATTTCAGTCATTGTGCCAACTCACTTCTGACATGTTTGTCCTGATTAATCACAGTATGACCTGTTCAAGACTCTAGGGGACTGTGGACAGACTCAGCATCTCTGATTCTAAATAAAATGGTAATTCCAGTATCAAGCTATAATAACATAGGTCACAGACAATATATTTATTCTTATATTGGGATATAACTTTAGGTGACTAAGAAATTTGTAATGTTACGTAATGCTCCTTCAATATATTTGGCTTAATATCCAGGTTTGAGTCAGATACTTCACTGTATATAAATGTACAGTACCAGTCAAAAGTTTGGACACACCTTCTCATTCAATGTTCTTTCTTTTTTTCTTTTTTTGGTTCTTCTTTCTACATTGTAGATTAAAAATTGAAGACGTCAAATCAATCTGATTGAGAGAATGCCAGGAGTGTGCAAAGCTGTCATCAAACCAAAAGGCGGCAAAGCAAAGTGTTTTTTTCAAAACTTTTTTGTTTACTACATAATTCCATATGTGTTCCTTCATAGTTTTGATGTCTTCAACATTAGTACACAATGTAGAAAATAATAAAGAAAAACCATTGGATGAGAAGGTGTGTCCAAACTTGGATTGATAGGGTCTGTAAGCGGAGCGGAGGGACAGCAACAGTGGAAAAACACATATTCTAAATTGACAGTTTCCTGCATTAGCTTGAACAGCAAGAGAAGCCAAGAAAAACTGCAGAGCACTTTGAGGTTTGGAAAGCCTGAGACGCACCTGTGGTGGAGCAAAAGCCAAAGCAGGAAAATTACAAGGCCGACAAAACAGTATGAATGACAGCTATGTTTTTTAAGGTCTTGCCATTTCATTTAAGAGAATGAGAAGGGTAGGGGGGATAAGAGGGGTAGAAGGGATGAACTGGGAAAGATGGTAAGAGGTACGGGGCAAGTCAGTTTAACTAATTAAAATATGTGTTATCCAGTGCTGTTTTTATACATTATTGTTTAGTTACTTGTACTGTGAGTAGAATATTAACCAAGTTTTTTTTTCAAATGTAAATGTTGATTTCACTTTTAGTCTTACATATTTGAATACTACCATCAACCAAATAAATATATAATATAATATAATATAATATAATATAATATAATATAATATAATATAATATAATAATTTTATTATGTTATTTCTCCGTTTTCAAAGTCCTTCTAGGCTTGTAATGCCTCTGGTGTTTATGCTAAACCAGACCTATTTCACAATGAAAAAGGTGGGCAACTCTATTTGCATTAACCCTCATCTTTGTCCCTGATCTTCTCTCTGTCACAGACAAGCTCATGAGCAAATAAAACAATTCTTGTCATATCTCCCTTGTAGACAGTGGAGTAGCAGGCACAGAGCACCTACCAGCGATGAAGCATGGATGTGTAACCCAGTCTGCAGGGTACTCAGCATAATGGCTCAGGTACCTGATCTGCATGTAGCCATTATAGATGCAGAAAACAAAGGCCAGGGCAAATGAGACGAATGGTGTAGATTTACCTCCTCTGATTAAAAATGGATAAATAAGGGATCTGCAGCAGAACAAAAAATGTTATTTGCACAACCTATTATTTCGAAAACATGCTTTGATATACTGACATGGATTAATTAGCTACTACTGGTGATGTACTATAAAAAGCATTGTACCTTCATATTCTTCTCTCTTATGTGTCCATTATTAAATAACACATACATTCAAATATTACACAGCTTATTTGAGGGGAGGGGCTGAAGCTCCTCTTACATATACACAGACATTGGGAACCACCCTACAGGGTGCATGCCGGTAGTAGCTGATCATTAACTAATACTCGTGCTTCCAGGTGTAAAGGCATGGGTTTGGCTGATGGTGGTTACCTACCTCTGGACATAGTGGCAAAAATACATGGCAATAAGCAGCTGGTTGGGCAACAGGAACGTTTTCGCAGAGGAGGTCCAAACTACCAGACACAAAGGCACAAGGAAAGCAGGCATCTCCTGAACGAACCAGGCAAACTTGACATTAACTGGAAATCCATATTTGCTGGTAGCATATCGCCCGTATGGGACATTTTCGAAGAGCAAAGTAACGAAAGTGCAGGCTGCCATGAAAACCATGGAGTAAGCCATACAATCCAAAATGTACAGTTCCTCCTCTTCCGAGGAGAAGAGCCTGGAGAGGAGAGCGTCCATCACGACCGAAGGGCTAAACTTACAAAAATGGAAACAATGTAAATGTAACCACTGTTCGCAACAATGTGATAATATGCTGTATCATTACCTAATGCTGAAGTGTGCTACGGATGGCATACAGTACATGCACGCGACTAACTTATGGGATTCCCATCCATGACGAATCGAACCAATCACAGTCCTTGAACAGATATGGTACTGAATCTTATCAACCAATCAAAATGCTCGGTTCTACGTCTAAGTTATTCAATGTCGTATGACGCCTGGTGTATTAACATAATTCATAAAATAATTTGCATACATCACTTGCTGTAAACAATGGCCTAGTTACGCTTTACCGACATTTTGAATTAGAATAATGTACGCTTATTCCTAAACGTATTTTACATTCAAGCTGGAGTAAACGCAAGCCCACTACTATAATTAAAAAATGAAAAAGTAAACGAAACTTTTAATGTGCAATAATTGAATATTATAACTGAGAAGTTGGGGAAAAAAAGTTGAAATAATATTCTAATGTGACTATGTTTCATAAATCGGACGAAATGTGCCTGAACTGCCCCGAAGACATTTTACTTTATTTCAGGCAGATTACGTGGCCACCTCTAAGGGTCCTGGTTCACGTGCGTCAGAGGCAACACGTTTCGGGGATACACAGCGCAGCAGTGCATCCTCAAACGCTCAGTAGAATTATATTTTATCCGAGTTCTAGGTGACGTCTCTTTGCATCCAGGCATCACGTTGTTCCGCAGATTTTACTTCCGAGTTGTGTGTTGTTCCAAAATGGGGAAAAGAAGCAGGCAGCGGCAGAAGAACCAGGCTGCTGGCAGGGACAGCAGAGACAACGCTGTAAGATTCGCACTTCTGCTGCTCTTGCTAATGTTAGTTTCTCAGCCAGGCTACATGTTATTACCTGTGTTTAAATGTAGTTATTAAGAAGGAAAAACGTGGATTTTTTGGGGGTGGTTAAGACTATGAACCTTGTGCAGTAATGTTGCTATGACAGTGCTAAACAGCTTCACCACTAGAGAGGTTTACTGTTAGCTACCGTTAACTTATTTATTGTCTAAACCATTTACACCACCCTTTGTCACCTTTATAATACCAGTGCATATACATTTTATGTGGCCATGCGTACAGGCTAAGGGACAGAGGTCTACTTCTTAAAAATCTAACATTTTTACTCCCCACACTGTGAAGGGAGGAGGCAAGCAGGGCTGGAATAAACTACAAAAAACGTCCAAAATGGGTTTGAAAGCAGTACTGTTAGTGTTTCAGTACAGGCCGAATTGATGATTAGACTGTGCTCAAATGTACCAGGGTCTACAAGTTATTTTCCCCTTGATTGTTAGCAAGAAAAAAGTACATTGACACAGGTGCTCTACCTGTTATTCTGTACAGAAATGTAGTCCAAATAGTCCGTATACACTCAGATACCTGTAATATTAGATACTCCTAGCTAAAAGTCATACAGTTTAGCCAGGTTAACCCCATAAACTAACAACTGTGTGTTTTTGGCTCATACTAATGACTGTGCATCCATGTGTTCAGGGCTGGGGAGCTGGCTATGCTGACATTGTCAAGGAGAATAAGCTTTTCGAGCACTACTACAAGGAGCAAGGCCTGGTGCCTGATGGAGAGTTTGAACAGTTTATGGAGGCACTGAGGGAACCGCTGCCAGCAACCATCCGCATCACAGGATACAAGAGGTAAGCGCGACATATGTATAATCTAGATTCATATGCTTTGTCGTGTTCATGCTAAACACCATGCAATAGTTGTGTAATTAACATTCCTCTGCTCACTGGTAAGTGTATGCACCTTATGGGTCATTATTCAAGACTTAAAGATCACTAGTACATTACAACTCTGTCATCTTTAAATTTTCACTTTCCAGGAAAGGGAAGGATGTGATATCACTTCAGCACCTCATATAATCACTGAAAAAGCCCTTATGTTTAGACTCAGTGTAGGTGTTTGGCCGTGGGAGATTGTTAGACTTGGTAACTTAGCTGTATGAGAAGGCTGATGCTTTTTAACTAAATTTGCACATTGCTTTTAATGACACACCATTGGGACAGCAGCAAGTGAAAGCCTCATATGAAAGACGAAAGTTGATGTGTTGGAAGTAAACTTGCAACTTCGCTCATCTTTGTTGTATATTTTACCCTGCAGTATCTTAACCTAAACTCTCCCCCTGCTGATTGACCTAAATATTTGTGGCTACTTCAGTTACCACATGCCCTGTTTCTCCTGCTTCCTGTCTTGTTCCAGCCATGCCAAGGAGATCCTCCACTGTCTGAAGGAAAAATACTTTAAGGATATTCAGGAGCTGGAAATCGATGGCCAGAAGATTGAGGCTCCACAGGCTCTAAGCTGGTAAGATCTCACATTGGTTTACCCAAGGCTAAAAGATAACACAGATTCAAACCAGAAACTCAGTACGCACTGTCTGTCTTCTCCAGGTATCCCGATGAGCAGGCTTGGCACACTAACATGAGCAGGAAGATCATTAGGAAATCTCCCCTGCTGGAGAAGTTCCACCAGTTTCTGGTCAGCGAGACAGAGTCGGTGAGTGTAACGCAGACCAAACATAACATTTACCAGAAATTTCTTTGACCCTATTAAAGGCTGTGGTAAAGAAGCTGTGCAGGCTTGAATATTGGCTGTATTCAGTAGATTTACCCAGGAGCAGCGAGTTGAAAAAATAAGGAAAACAAAATGTCAGAAGTCGTCAGAGAAATGAAGAGACGGCATCATTTTTATTTTTGTCCTTGCAGGGTAACATCAGTCGACAGGAGGCTGTCAGTATGATCCCTCCTCTGCTCCTGAAGATTGAGCCCCACCACAAGGTAAAAGCACTGCCCACTTTGAAGATTAAAGCTGTCAGGACTTAATGCATTTTCAATTTTTTATTTTCTTTCTTTGGGCCCTGGGGAAACAGCAGTGAAGAACTTGTTTGAAGTGCTGATGTGCATTTGTTTGTCTGCAGATTCTGGACATGTGTGCAGCTCCAGGGTCTAAAACAGCCCAGCTGATTGAGATGCTCCACGCTGACATGGACGTGCCATTTCCGGGTACGATGCATACATTTGCACAGAGAACAGCGGAGAACCAAATCTAATACTTACATGCATTAAAATTATGATTCTAATCTGCACCCCCACCTTCCAGAGGGCTTTGTAATCGCCAACGATGTGGACAACAAGCGCTGCTACCTGCTGGTGCACCAGGCCAAGCGCCTCAACAGCCCCTGCATCATGGTGGTCAACCATGACGCTTCCTGCATCCCCACGCTGCAGGTCGACTCAGACGGCAAGAAGGGCATCCTCTTCTACGACCGCATCCTGTGTGACGTGCCCTGTAGGTCAGTAAACAACTGCAGGACATGTGTGCCCGATGGGTGTTATAGTACTGCAGGACAATCAGGGCTGGTGAGTGTGAGGAGGAAGTGGTTAAAGACAGAAATATGGTTGATAAGCTCTGCAGAATGTGTGGGTGTTTGGCTGGAGAAAAGATTGTGTGAGACAGATGGAGATGAGGTTTCACCCTGTCTGTCAAATTCAAGGTATCTACAGTTCCCTCTAAGTGGTTGTTATTGAATTTTCTGCACATTTCAGTTTGGGATAAGTAGTCAAATGCATCCACATCATACATGAAATTACCCCTGCCTTCTGGTCAGCAGAACAGAACTGTGTTAGTTTGCAAATGCTGCCTGAGTTTTGCCAGCTGCAGTGCTGAAGCCAGGAGTCCCTGCCAAGTACAACACAGGGAGAGGGAGAGGAAGAAAAGCAGTACTGAAGACAGAGGCAAGCAGGCAGGCAGGCAGCAGCAGGCAGGCAGGCAGGCAGCAGTTATGTGAGCAGTCAGCTAAAGCCCGGCGTTTAGACAGTTTATGCTTCGCAGACATTTTTGCCCTGTGAGAAGTGTCGGGGATCTCTGCTGGTTTCAGCGCCTCAGGCCAAACTGAGGATATGTCTGACTGGTGCCGCTGTCTGCTCTGTGTTTCTGCAGCGGGGACGGCACCATGAGGAAAAACATAGACGTGTGGAAGAAATGGACGACCAGCAACAGCCTGCACCTCCACGGGTGAGTGGGAAGAGTGTGCGCTCATATTTACGTGACAACATAGGAATTCATGTGCTTTTGTGGTCGACCAAATTGACTAAACAACAAGGGAATGGAGTGTGTTCTTTTGGTGCTAATTAGAAAAGTTGGCTGTATCACTGTGTGTGTGTCTGTGTGTGTGTGTTCACCAGGCTCCAGCTGCGGATTGCAGTACGCGGGGTTGAACAGCTGGCCGTGGGAGGGAGGATGGTCTACTCCACCTGTTCACTCAACCCTATAGAGGACGAAGCTGTCATAGCAGCACTGCTGGAGAAGATGGTGGCGTAACAAACACACACAAACGCCACAGGCTATACAACCTATCAATTAAAGTCGTTTCAAACAGTTTCTTTCTGCTTTATTCCCTGCCATTAAAATGTTTCTTCCATCCTGTTGAAGTGAACTGTCAAATTTCCTCAGGCCCTGATGAATCTAATAGCCTAATGCACATTAAAATCCTTGAGGATACCATGACCTGACAACACCACATCCACTGCAGATTTAAAAAGATGATCCTGATACAAACATCACCAACAGTGTTAATTCAGCTCATCTCGCCTACTGTGTATGTTCTAGCCATAGCTTAATGTTTCCTATGTTGAAACATTTACCAGCACTTACAGTTTTCCCATTCATACAGTGAAAATGCTGTAACTAACAAATTATCTTGATTATCTATTGGTCCACAATTTATTCAATTATTCTTTTTCAAATTAACCAGTTATTGTTTGTAACATAAATTGTCAAAAATAGTAACAATCGCCTGTTACCTATATAAAGTTCAGATATCAACTCCAAATTTTTCATTTCACCCACCAGCAGTCGAAAAAATATTGTCTCAGCCTACATACCAATAAGTTCTCAACATTTTTGCATTTGTCACCAATAACTTGCTGATCTTTCTTTGTTGGCTTTGAAAGCTGATTTATAACTTAAAACACAACTTCTTTTCACCCATTTAATATATGACATTTTTCCTTTAATAATGTAATTTTAAATAACTCAGCCTGTCACACAATAATAAGCCCATCTCATGGAAACCAAGTTGATTATATTTATATCAGATTCATTGAACGTCATACAGACATTGAGATGGTATAAAATGGAAAATGGTCGAATTGGACCATGTATATGAATGTTCGTTACTAGAAAACACAACACTAAAGTTTACTTCAAAGTGGGATCTGTCAAAGTCAAACTACTTTTATTGCTATAGCATGTGGAGTACACAGCTGCAGAGCCTACACCCAACATTTCCTTTATTGAAAATAGACGAAGAGACTAGAACATATGATGTGAAATTCTATCTAAATATAACCCCCAGTCTTCCCCGGGTTGTACTTCTTCCGTCCACACTGCCAGGAGCGCGGAGCTGGCCGACTGCTCAGCTGACCTGCCAGGGCTAAAGGGATGTCAGTCACTTCCCGAAGGTACTGGAATGTTTAGTCTTTGGCGGTCATTGCAAAAAAAAAAAAACGCAAGGAAGACGGTGTTTAGGTCATGGAAGCTTCAGCTTCAAAGTCCCGACTGAATTTTTGAGGTCAGTGTGTCCTGACTGTGTTTTGTGCGCTTCCTCTGTAGCTGATGACCAAAGAGGGCCAGGTGGTTCTCGGACTGGTCTTGAGGTTCCCGAGCAGTCGGCACACACAGATCCGTCCCACCATGTTCCCAATCAAAGACCCAGAAAACTGGCTAGCATGCATCTGAGAGATGTAGTGTACACACACATACACACACTAAAAGCTTCTTGTTGTCAATAAAGTGTGGAGGGACTTATGACCTCTCCTTTCCTAAACTAGGCCTTTCCTAAAACTCCAGCCTCAGAACCTGATGTTTAAACTATGTATGGTTGACTGATTTCTAATAGCTTCACCTGCTTTATAGCCAAAGTTAGGGAGGAGGAGTGTGGGCAGCCATGTTTGAGAGCCGTACACCAGAGCATAGTCTGTTGGTGAGTTTTGTAGTAGGAGAGGATTATAAAAAAAGATGAACTCATTTATCAAATTTTTTCCCGAAGGTGGAATTTTTTCATTGCATAAAAAGTCAATTTGACGCCAAACCTCCCCCGCCCCCAGTCTTTAATCTTAATTTAGTTTTAAGGTTAAGTTCTCATCTTTTATCCTTATGAGAGTATTTTTTGTTCTCACTTAGAGTAGAAACTACAAGTATGTACTTGCAACTTTTTTTTCTGTTTTCTACCTCGGATGCCAGATCCGTCAGCTGGAGAATGTGTCTGATTTATGTTTTTCTTTAAGTAGCTTTTCACACACATACACACCTGTCTGTATGGATACACATGCATGTACACACCTGCACTCTCACATAATGGGAATGATGTCATTTCGCAGCTTTGCTTTGCTCAGACTGACTTGATACTGACCAGTGAGGGAGCTATGGTTACACGCTGTCACAGCACCTTGAATTTAATGTTGAAAAAGTCCTTGTTTATTTTCACAGTAGGTGGCACTGTAAGACCCAAAGCCATGATTTATGTTTATATATGGGCGTGTGTGTGTGTTTGTTTGTTTGTTTGTTTGTTATCTTAGTATGAGGATTCTGCCACATCACCAGAACACTGGAGGTTTCTTTTGTATGAAGCAGGAAGAAAGTTCCTGGATGCTGCGGGAATGCAAGATATCCCAAGGTACTCTGCTAAACACAAATACTTAATAATGGATGACTAGATTGTCAGTCTTACTCAAAGAGGAAATGGAGCAGAATTCCCCCATGTGAATACACTACCACTCACCTGTTAGGATTTACTAACCACAGCTGGGGATGACTTT
Organism: Lates japonicus; assembly: GCA_033238685.1. Lineage (NCBI taxonomy): Eukaryota > Metazoa > Chordata > Actinopteri > Centropomidae > Lates > Lates japonicus. The sequence goes on from BRZM01000031.1 coordinate 3,371,351, forward strand.
TCTGTCTTTATCTGCCCCCCCCATTACGCTGAGGAGGACGTGACGTCCAGCCCAGCGTGCCCAGACTGCAATCTCCAGCTGCCTTGACCCCCACAGACGCCTCCCGGCCTCCCAGAGTGCTGAGACGAGGGGAAGGCCCAGAGGGAAAAGTAGGTGGGAAGCGGCAGAGGAGGCAAATTTTAAAGGAGCTTCTTTGACCAGGAGGCTACTGCTAAAACAAGATGGAGTGTGGGGTGAGTCATGTTGGTCTGGTGAGCTGATAAAACAAGGAAAACTGAAAGCTCCTGGAGCCATTATGAAGAAAGAAATCACATTGCTTTTGCAGGAAATGAGAAATAACCTTTCACCGGTCTGAAGCGAAAGCGCACCGCCACTCGTAATCATTGTCGACTATGTTAAAGATGAATTCTCATTAAAAGCTCATACAGAAATGCATGTTTTCATTCATGAAAGCTTTAGTAAAGCTAGAGGAAATGAGAGTCAGCAGCTAAGTAATTTAAGTATGTGAATTTGAATAAAAAAGTATGTTGTTTGAAGTAATTATTTATGGTAATATAGCAAGTAGTTTATTATGCCTTTCTCTGTTTTCCAGACCTCCACCCTTGAAGAAGATGAGGCTGTTTGTTATAAGGAAGACTCCTTTTTGTGTTCCTAACTGAAGACGCAACTTGTTTTCACCAAGGTAAGTGTCTGTATGTATTACACATGGGAATGATTGTCTCTAGATTTTGATGGAGCAAACAATTTTTTTCTGTTTCTGTAGATCTTTCTATGATTTGGTCCCCCGGCTTCCCAAGCTCAATGTTCTGGACCAGGACCCACGAGGCAAGAAGAGGCACTCCTGTACATGGTGTCTAAAGAGCTGGCGAACGCGTTGCTGAACAACAGCGGCTTATTGAAGGTGTGTGTGTGTGTGTGTGTGTGCGTGGCGTGTTGTTTTTGAGGTGTTTAGATCACCACACATTGAAAGCCAGGGTTTGATGATGATGGTAAAGGATTTCCTTTTGCATGAAATCAGATAAAAATAGTAACAAACCAATAATCAATTTTCCTGCAGTAACGGTATTGATTAATTATTCATGTAGGCCAACTGGGTATTATGTCTGTGATGGTAGAGGCAACAGGCTGCTTAGAGTTTGAATGCAGGCATATTGGCTTTACATTGATAATTTGTTTGTTTGTGTGTGTGTGTGTGTGTGTGTGTGTGTGTGTGTGTGTGTGTGTGTGTGTGTGTGTGTGTGTACTAGCCCATCAGAGGGAAGCAGAACAGATGGACCCTCTCCCATCCCAAACTCTCTAGTCCTCCACCTTGTGCGCACCTGCACAGGTGGCACCTGTGTGTGTGTGTGTGCTTCAGTGCATCTCAGTCTCCTTGTTCTCCACATTGTTTTGATGTTTCTACTTAGTCCCTTTCATTTGGACTAAACTACAGTGAATTGCATGTTTCCACATTATTACCAATTCTGGATGTGGTGGTTGAAAAACGGGGCCCCTGTTCACTTCCCTTCTCCTTATAATATCTGTCGTTTTCTTCATATTCTCCTGTTAAATTATTACAACCTAAATTTTGCAGAATTTCACTTTAGGTTACAACAACTAACATCTATATTTATTTCAGAGTTGTAGCTGAATTTTACTATGCAAATCACTGACAGTTGCCTCCCACTCCTGCTGGGACACCAGAGACCAGCTGTACTGTGTTTACCCACAGTTTTATAATATCTTGTACAGTCAATGCCTTGAGCAAGAAAGTTTACTAAACATCAGTGATTACAGAGATATTACAGTAATATAACCACACCACAAGGAGCATAATTAGTCCTTTATTTTGATTTCAATTATTTAGATTACTGCCTTTGATTATATTTTTAGCAGAGATATTAATTAGTGTAGTTAAAGTGAGGGGAACTTGGCATCATTGTGTTGTTTTTGTACATAGCCATATGTCAGCCTGTGGGTTTTGGTTTTTTCCTTCCATTTCTCAGGTGATTAACACAGGGGTGAAGGTGTGGTCTCGCAACAGTGATGGAGAGGAGTTTGGCTGTGCCTTCAGACTGGCTCAGGAGGTAACACAAACACACACACACACACTCTGCATTAATCATCACAGCACCTTGGACATTTGTAGTTAGGTTTCAGCCAATCTCAGTCTATCCTCACATTAAATCATCTTCTAATGGAGTAGAAATCATTCTCTGTAAATCCACTCGTTCTTTGTTGAGAGGTGTCTTTATTAACTGAAAGCTGTTTTATTGTGAAAGTATAACATTCTCTCTGAATCTTTGCACCTTAGCTGCACATTTTCACACAATGTAATCCTGCTTTTGTATGCAACGTCTACAGTGTCAAGTGATGAAGTACAGAAGTGAAGTTAATATTTCTGTGACAACCTTCATATTCTTTTGATTTTCTAATAAATCCCATTATATAAGCAGCTTCCTGTGTGTTCAAATATTCAGTAGGTTCTTCTTGCTATCACTACTGTATCCACCATCAAAGAGATGTAGACAGTCAATAAGTGAGCTAGATGGCGGAGTTCACACTGGATAAACTGATAATTAATTCATTTTATATGCACAGTGGAACTGTAAAGAATTTGATTTTATTGCATCGGTGCACAGACTGTAAAACCACCTCCTGTCTGTCCGTCAGGGTATCTACACCCTTCAGCCGCACATTCGGCCCAGGATAATCAGAGTGGGAGTGTGGAGATATCAGTGCTGCTGACCCAGGAGAACCCCCTTCCTCAAACTGAGTGACCGACGCCACGCCAGGCCACAAGAAACTGGGTATGTACTGCACCATTTATTATGTCTGTTTCCAACCAAATGGCCACTATCAGGAGGGTAAATCTTACGATTAATTTCTTTGCAAACTGACCAAAAAAAACTAAAACACATTTGGATTTGGGGGTACAACAACAGCAGCAGCAGCAGTCACCTAGAGGTTAGAGTAGGATTATGGAAGGTTCCTGGCTGGTCTGGCAAATATGAGAGAGGAAAGTGAATGACCACGCGTTTCTCCTCAACAACTGCTGTTGAGCTGCCCTTGAGCAAGGCACTGACCCAGAAACCAAAACAAAAGGGAGCACAGTAGTTCCAGCAAAAGAAAACTGTAGTTACATTCTCAGATACTATGTAAGTAACTGTACAAGTGACAGGTATGAGGGGATGTTTTGCTGCAGCTCACATGATTTTAAACAATCCCATTATTGACACGCTTATTCTACAGGAATGGGCAGCATTGTGTTAAAGTACATTCCCAACCCAAAGCGTTTTTTTTATTATTATTAACTTTTTTATTTGGATGCGTGTATGCTTACTTTATCATTATCTGTGTGATGATCCAATTTCTGACACCTACCATTTCTCTATTTGTCAGTAATCCAGCAGAGCCTCAGTGTCCCATCCAGCTGTGTGGCTGAGGGGAAAGAGACATCCATCCGTGCCTGGCCCCCGCAACGAGAGACGGCGCCTCCAATGTTAGGCGCTGAGGTCTCAGAGAGACAAACAGGGCCTGGGGCAGAAACGGAGAGATGGAGATAAGGAGGAAAAGGGAGGAGGGCGGACGAGGTGGAAAAGGAGGAGGAAGGCGGTGGAAAACGAAGATCTGGACTGAGAATGGAAATGAAACAGATCATCAGAACTAAAGTCTACAGCAGCTGCAAACCAAGGGACTAGCAGCTGAGAATGAGGAGACAGGAGAGAGGTGCGAGAAGGGACTGACTGATTAGAGCTCTAAGAGTCATGGATCAGATTCAAGACCACATGATGTGGGTAGGAGGAGGTACGCCTACCGGTTTCCTTGTTTATCACACTGCCATGGCAGGGTCCCTCCCAGTGATGGACTCCCTTGGGATTTTTTCATTTTTCGATCCTCCAGGAGAGAGTCAGTCTTTTGAAGAAGTTTGTCTTAGTTTTATATAGCTTTATAGTTTCTGGCAAATTTATTCCACTGATCAAGTGGCATCATTTTTTCAGTTGCTCATGTTTGAGAGGTTTATATTAACTACCATCTCATTTTTTTACACCTGTAATTCAGCAGAAATACGGGTTGATTAAAAAGCGCAGCATAAACTGTACAGTCAAATTATTTGACTTGTTACCCGGACCGTTGAGGTGTGAAAGGCATGCTCAGAGGGTGATTACACCAGCACATTACAGACAGAAGAAAAACAGTTATGTGAAATCCAAATAACCCCACAGCAGAAGCTCCTAACAGTGGTGTCTGAAGGACAAAGGTGTTTTAGATATATTAGCAAGGTTTGAACACATTAAAAACCAATGTGACATTTACATCAGTTATATTTAACTGTAAAGAAATGAAAGAAACAAGTAAAACCACCAAAATCACCTTTATTATAACTCCTGCGAATATGCTGTTATATCACACCTAAAACTGAGGCGACAGCATAGTAACAGAATCTGTCAGGATGAAGCACATACTCTAGTTCGGCCTCTTGAGACAAAATGTGTTTTTTGTCAACAAAGTTTTTTTAATTTTTTTTTTATTATATATTTGTCTTCTCCAACAACTAAGAAGGGTAATGAAAAACAGTTCCAACTCATAATGCTGAAACAGACACAGAGGTACAGTAAACAAAGTAGCATAGTTCATTTGTATTCATTGTTTAAGTTCACGATGTCCAGAAACTTACACAGGAACATGAAACTGCTGACCCCTTCCAACTGAGCAGATCCATGTTTCACCATTTATATTAGCTCATGTGGGCATTGTATGACATATGATCTGGATGGGGTCAGTGAGAAACCACATAGAGCTGCCATGCAAAAAAAAAAACAAATTTTAAAAAAAATACTATGAAGGGTTTCAGTTTAAAAATAGTCATAGTCATAATATGCTCACAGTGACAATGCTAATTTTTATCAGGTAGCTTAGAAAGAATGATTACTATGTCCACCATCTTTGTTTAGCATGCTAGCATACTAACGCTTGCTAATTAGCACTAAACACAAATCCGATCCTGAGGGAAACATGAATGTTTGTACCAAATTTAATGCCAATCCATCCAATAGTTAATAAAAGAGACATAGAGACATTTTCACCAAAACCACAAATGTCAACCCTGGTGGCGCTTAGAGGAAAACTCACCAAAGTTTGAAGATCCTTGTCTGGGAACCATGAATGTGTGGAATGCAGTCTTTGCCGATCCATCAATGATATTTTAACGGGTCAAGTAAAAATTCTCAACTGGTGGTGCAAAAGGAAAAGCCATCAAATACATTGTAATTTTTAGACACACTGTACAAAAATTTTTGTGAAGGTATCAATAGCTATCAAATAGCTGCCCTTTTCAATCTAGACCAAAGTGGAGGGCCAATTATTTGACTGACGCATACAATATGGCTAAAACATGCAGGAACCACTCTGAGTTGCCCCATTGTGGCATCTCCAAATGTCAGACTGTAGGAACTAAGCTTTGTCAGTAGTTTCCAGAACCATGTATTTAGACGCAGTTCTATTGACCCCAAGGTTGTACAATTTCAAGGACTACAGAGAACCATACATTTCTCTTAGAAGGATCAAATATGAAAACAGAAAATGAAGCTTCTCAGAGAACCTCCTGTCAGCGGTTGCCAGTGGTGGCTTCACTGCACTGATGGACGCACGAGCGGCCATCTCTTCCTCCTGTTTATTATTACCCAGTACAGCTGCCATGACAACAGCCATGACAACCAGCCCCCTCACCTCTGGTGACGGGAGGAACAGAGACAGAGGGACCACAGGCATCCTGTACTCCTCCACCTCCTTCCTCATTTTTTCCTCTCTCCCAACCTCCTCACTCCTTCTTTATCCTCTGCCTCTATCCTTTCTTTTTTCTTTTTAATTTGATCTGTGACTCCCAAAGTGCATCGCAGGGTATTACTTGATTCAGGAGAGCGGCTGTCATGTCAATTCCTCGGCTGTGGATATGCCGGTGACAGCTGTTGCAGAGGCAGAGGGACAAGTCTGGGACAAGAGGAGTCAATGTTTGGGTTATATGCTAGGATCGAGGGAAGACAACTCAGTCCAAACCTGTTTTCCCGTGAGACATAGTACAGACAGATGTAAAAGAAAGACCAAATGGTTGATTATTGTACAACATGGCTGAGGGAGGGGTAGCAAAGGGATGAGCCAGATCAGGAAGAGGGAAAAAAGAGACTTTGAGATTTTAAAAAATGCATAGAAGGCTGGTATATTTAGAGTGATTTATGGGTTAGTGAGGGGTGAGCTGCTCATGGAGCTGTAACATGATGAACGAGAGAGAAAAACGGGCCAATTTTTTTCGAGCTGAGTAGAGATATATAGTACATGAAAAATGGAAGGAGTTGAAATGATAAAGCCTTGGGTTGATGAAGAGATGAGTGATGGAGGGTTAGAGAGAGGTGGGATGAATAAATTGATTCGATAGATAGGGAAAGGTTTGAAGATAAGGCGTAAGCTGTTACTGAGTCATAGGCCTGTCTGTGCGTGTGGGAGTGTGTGTTTGAGTTAAGCCTGCAAGTGGAAATGTGTGTATACTTCAGCTAAGCCTGTCTTTGTGTGTTTAAAAGTGTGTGTGTGTGTGTGTGTGTGTGTGTGTGTGTGTGTGCGCTGGTTTGTCAGTGTGAGTGATGCCTTCTGCCTTTTAGCTTCAGCGTCTACTGCCAGCCTACTAATACTAGTAATGACATCGACTCAGCACAGGGACACACACACACACATTAACTTGTCTTCTCTCTCCTTCGTCTCTCTCTCATATGCTTCTTCCCATCTTTCTCTTTACTTTGTCTCTAATTTTCTTCAAACCACTCACCTCCTCCATTTTGACTTTCTTTTCTCCCTGAAGAGCTCTCTAAAAGCACTTATGTATTCTCAGACTGAAAGGTGTCACTTCTTGTGACAAACCTAAAATTAGGTTACTAAATTGTGTTATCGGGTATGACTGAATTTATGGAGCGCCTACTGTTTATTGAAAATCGAGCAGCCAACTGTGCAGATGTTAGCCAAGTTGGCTTGGTGTTGGGGTATGTTAGCTGCATGCTGCTTTTCACTACGCAAGCACAAAAGCCTGCCTCTAACATCAGTATGCAGCACCTGAGGTGAATTTTTTTCCATGTCTTCATTTCCCTTTGGACTATGTATGCAACCAGTCACTTTGAGTAAATTTTGTGGTGTGTTGTCTGAGCACACCTTAGCTTTTTAGTATATTGTTTTGGTTTTACAAATCCACAAATCACCAACAATCTTTTATAGAGCTGTTATAAATAAATAACAACAATCTTCAGGCTGCCAGGTTAGAAAATCTCTTGGTGTTTTGACAGTTTTGTTTGTCTTTTAGCTAGCTCTTTGTTCATCAGGAAGACCACGCCAATAGACTGGTCAACCAATTTAACTTCTGAAAAAAAAGCTTCTGGAAATATTTATGATGACTCTATTCAACATTTGACTTCTCATTGGATGAAAATTGGATTTTTCTGGCAAACTTTGCAACCCAAAAGACATTCTTTCCTTAAGTAATATCTTTTACAAATAATGATGGTATAGTAATTGATATTTACATGTTAGAAAAAGCCATCATGTACAAACTTATTTAAGAGATGCAACTTTAATGATTTTTTTTAAGTAACAGTTTTATCTTATATTATTTGGCTTTCATCCATTAACAGCCCTATCGTGGTTCAATCCAGTTTATGGGGCGGAGAGCACATATTTGTCACACATTATGATTTTGTTATTATTACATCATTTGGATATTTATTACATCATCCTTTGCTTATCATCATCTTGTGCTATTTACAAATGAATAATATTAAATATGTTGCTTCCTCTGCTCATCACCTGTAGGTGATGTTACATCAGCAGTCATGTGTGATGTCACTGATGCTCTAAACCTGACAAGAAGTAAACTCACAGTACCACAGTAGAGTGGAGCTGTGGTTTCTCCCTTCCCCTTTCCTCCTTCCTGCTCCGTGCCCTCCAATTCCATGCTCTGATGCTTCATGCCCTCTAGCCGCCCAGCCTCATGGACATGCATATATGTTTGGGGATTTATATAATCAAGCTGTTACGTTAACGCTAAAGAGACTGAGGGAGGCACCACACACACACACACTTAGAGGAGAGAGAGAGCGAGAGAGGGGTGACGGGGTGGTGGTGGTGGTGGTGGGGGATCTTGTGTTTCATGTTTGGATTAAACCAAATCCCACTCAGCTCTGCACACGCACACACACACACACACACACACACACACACACACAACTGCTCGGCCTTTTAAAACTGGGCTGGTAAATCTCTGGTTATGGATGTTATTCTGTCTGATAGTTATTGTGCGGAGTCAGTGTGTTTGTATCCATGTGTGCACGTGCACCCACAAAATAGAACAATTTCAAGGCAGCTCCTCGTGACTCCACACATGAGACAGAGCCCGTCCTATGTGTTTTAGTTCTATCTCGATACACACTTGTTCTCTAGTGTATGACGCTGCAGCTTTCACAGGCTTTTAATCCTTTTTTTCCTGCTCATCCTCTGTCCCTGACTTCAAAAGGAAGTGCATGTGTGCACACTCCCTGCTGTTCATTAGTGTTGAAATGTGCCGCTCCTGACCGCATGGTGATTTAAATCTGAATTCACCTCTAATGTGTTATGAAATCATACCTCACAGGTAAGCCAACACCCACTGCCAAAATAGTCACCAGCCTCTAAGAGGTTAATTTGAGTCCTCTTCACACTTAATAAATCAACAGCTGAAACAGCACCACCACGTATGAATCTCTGCTAATCTATATCACTCAGCATCCCTAAGAGAAGCAAAATTAGGTAATCAGATTAATATCAGGACCATATGTTTTTTTCTTTTCAAATTTGTAAAATCTGATATGAAGATTTATAGTCTTTTAACAATTTCATAATAGGTACACAAAGCAGGATTATTGGTATTTGCAGGGTTAAAGAATGGTTTGGAGTATAAAACAAGAAATCCTTTATGGCCAGTCAAACGTGAAGATCACCGATCATGGGGTCACTGCTTACAAACCGTACTTACTTGCTGCCTGTCAGGTTGACTGATTTCATATATGGTTCAAAGATTTATCCTCCCCAGCAGCAGGGAGAGAAAGATGGGGTAGTATGTCAGGATGACAGTTTGGGGTTACTACCCTGCCTGCGCCCCCACGCAGTGCTGTCTTTAACTACTGCTCTCATCTTCTATCTGTCTTTGTCTCAGTGTTCTGTCTCCTCAGCCTCATCCTGTCTCCACTGATAACCAGAAAGATAGATAATAATATTTCTCAAGGTAAATTAATTGAGAGTTCAGGGTGATCCAGGGCCAGGTCGCCTGTTCACTCCTGCACATTAATACTCCATTCTCGCCGGATTCCCCCAGCATTAAACTGGCAGTGTGGTCCATTCAACCATTTTTCTGGACAGATAAAGCTCACAACTACCTGACTCTTCTACATGTTATTGCTCAAAAAGTGATGCTGGCAAAGTAGAGAGAGTACAGTACCAGAAAATGCTTCTGGAGGCTTTTACCTCAGCAGCAGATAGCTTTAAGAATGCATGAAATGCTCCATATAGCAGCGCTATTAAAAGAACAGTAGCTCAAAGAGTGAAGGATGGAGTGCTTCTGTTGATGTCTGTGGAGGCGGTTTGTTGATGCTGGTTTATTGCTGCTCTGCGGAGTTCTGAGGCACTTCTTGCATGCTAAATAATAATGAAAAGAAACATCTAAATAAAATAGAAAGCTCATAATGTATGACTAATTCCAAAAGAGCAACCTGTAAATTCTTAGAAATCAACCCACCTCTGCACTCATTCTTTTCTTCATGGTTTGCTTCTCCATGATGAAGACCCTACCACTTTCCTTTGTGTTAAGCTATTCAATAAAGCATTTTATTCCTTTGCTTTAAAAGTGCCTTGAAGCACTTACTGCAGCTTCCCAGAGGCAATCTAAATGTGCTTATGTGAGGATTTTCATTAACTCCATGTGGAAGTGCCATGTTCAAATGCTTAGGTTATTAGCAGAACTGATAATAACCTCTGTAGACCAGGAGCCGGATGCACCAGCTTTCCTAACTTCTTTGCCTTGACATTTACATTAGTGTCTAAGAGGAGATTTATGTACTGTAAAGGATACACTGTGGTTTAACCAGAACTAGAGATTAGTTGTAACTAAAATATTTACACCAGTTACTACCAGAAGTTGCTATGTCGCCAACTGTTTAAATGATAATTAACTAACCCCAGCTCACAATACACTTAAGTTCAGATTTCTAGATTTGGAATATGGCTCATCCAGCACTTGATAAAAGGCTGTTTAACAATGTAAACTGGGAAGATATTAAATTACATTTCACAAAACAACACATAAAATACTAAATGCAAACCTTATGTTAATAAGTGTTTTGCTACATGACCTAAAAACTGTTAGCTAGGGTTAGCATAATCAAAGCTCTAAAACATACATTTCTCCATCTGTGCATATATAACACCAAAAAAGAGTTCAACTTTTTACAAAGAATTGTATTTACATTTAGCCAAGGTACGCTTTGCATGAGCAGCATCTTTTACTAACCAAGACTTTTAAAAGCATCTTTATAGATAGATTGTTATCTGTTTGCAAAATGTAATTAGGGAGGTATCGTTAGTGGTCATAGGTTACTAATAACATTTGGACCAACACCTGCAGCTGGAGCAGCCACTGGCAGCAGAAAGAGAAGTTCTTAAAACAAATAAACACTGAACCTGTAATCTGATTTTACCTTGCTACATGTCCTTTAACCTTTTGTTTTTTCAAGCCAAGGAGCGCTGTCGTTCCTGTTCAGTGTCAAACCAGAGCCCCAATGAAAAAAAACAAAAAAAACTCTGTCTGGTGTGTGTGGAGGGATTACAGAGGAGGAAGATTGCTGTTAGGCAAGAATACATGGGAGGGGAAAGTAATGGGTGCTGGGATGGGATAAAGAAGATATGGGTCCTGAGAGTAAAGGGATTAATGAGGGAAGGAGAGATGACACGATGAGGAGAGAGAAGGAGAGTGAGTTGAGTTATAGATGTGGGAGGGTGGGGGAGTTGTTTAGCGGTACAAAGTTTTATTTAGTGCATGCCTGCAGGTGTTGCTCTGGCAGTAACAAAGAGAAAAGAGATCGAGGGAAGAGAGCTGAGCACATCTCCTTGGTCTTTTGCACTCTTCTCTTTCTGCCCTACCCAACCTCTTCCAAAATCCCAACACAGGCACACACACACAAACAAAGACACTCTCTCTCTGTGTCTCTTCCCTGACCTGTCACACACACACACACACACACACACACAAACCTCTGTCCCTCATTAGCAGTCAGGATGGCTTGCTGGTCCTCCTGTCAGGAAAAGACGACGAGAAAGAGGGCAAGAGAGGCAGGAGGAGAGAAACCAAATAGGGAGGGAAAGAAGATATGGAAGAGAAAAATGCAGTGGAAATCCTCCCAAAAAAAAACATCCATCAAGGTTGTTGCTATAGCATTTGCTGTCTGCTACACTTTTGCTCTGTGGTAAAAGCTTGTTTTGGATGGCTATTCTGCAGTGTAATCATACAGTACACATCCAACCTACAGGATGGCTTTTAATGAGTCTGAGTTATATTGGGTATCTTACCAGAGAGCTTATAAAATGAGTAAAGAAGGCAGCTCAATAAACCACTCAGTGTGCTTCTGTATCTTGCATCCAATCATTGTCCCTTCGTAGAATTGATCAAGGTTAGATTGAGGGCACTCTAGGTGGGAGCGTGTGTGTGTGTGTGTGTGTATGTAATCGACCCAGTTATCCACAGCCTTGTTCAAAAATACAGCAATTAATTCATCAGGTGTAAAACAGGCAGAGAGGAGGATAATCACATTGTCTCTTTTATGCTTCCATATTAAAAATATCCATTATGATGGTGTGTGTGTTGATTGAAAAACTGAACAGATCCTCCTCTGACTATGCACGGAAACACACAAATTGCATCACTGATGTGGCTAACTCCATCCAAGGACGTGGTCTAATGCCTGTTCTATCAATGAGTATTTTGTCTCTTCTCTTATGTCTAGGTGCATGCCAAAGGCTGGGCATCCTCGGTATTTGCAACGTCAGATCTGTGTGTGACCACCGTCTGCTGCTCATAACCATGCATGCATGTCTTGGTGGCTGGGGAAGGTGTGCTTGCATTTAACAATCCCATCCTCACTGTCATTCTTCTGCATAGGCTTTTCTCTTCCTATTCTTTGATTCTCCTTTGCAGTCTCCATCCTGGCGCTATCATCAGTGTCCCTGTCTTTCTAATTGTCCTCTGGGAGACAGGGAAATTTTGTGTAAAAATCACAAAAAAAAAAAACATAGACTGAGACCCAGCTCCTAAAACTGGAACTGACACTTAGAGCTCATAGAGCGATCCTACCTTTAAAAGAACTCGCACAGAATCGCCACTGTAACTGTTGCCAGTGGACAGCAGTCAGGAATTGATTGAATTAATCAAGGCCGACCCCAGTGTACATGCGCGCATATTGGGCTCGAAATACATACAGAGCCGAAATATGTCTGGCTTCACAGAGCACTGGCTTAGTGAGCACTGGAAGAGTCTAAAATAAATTTTTCCTACATGCACTGTGCCATATAAAAATATTTACAGTGAGCCCCAGTCTGCTAAGAATGGCAAAGATGCTACAGAGTGAGAGAGGGAGGGGAGGTGGCTGCCAAAGCTTGCTGGAGCCTATCCCAGAAAAGCGCGCCAGAGCTATATAAGAAGCTAACTGCAGTTAGAAAGAGGGGAGCACAGAGCTTTACACACTTTATCTGTATTTAACTCCACATACCACACACATGCACACACTTAAACTGTGAGTGACAGAGAAGACAGACAGGAAGAGAGAGAGGACTGATTCACTGTGTGCTCTTTCTCCAGAATCCATATTTATCAGCCCTTTATGAGACTCCCCAACTTGCTACTACATATGTCCTGATTTCAACAAGCAGTTGCAGTTGTATTTAAACATCATCAGAATTTTGATTTGACTGCATTAATACTCAATAATAGCCAGCAGGACTTGCAGTTCACAAATAGCGATATTTTATTACGATTCATTCAGCCCACATAGTACTTGGTTATGGTTAGTGAAAGATCAGTAGTCAGTTTTAATAATAGAGGAGTTTATGACTTCAGACACAACATCCTGATTTAAACAACCAAAACCACCATCTTCTTCTTTCTACTTCTTCAATGGCAAAAGTAGCTGTGAGGGAGAATGTGCGAGAACAATAACATGGTTATTTTACGTCCTTCTCCAAATACTTTAAGACATGACAATGGCCTGCAACTGAAATTGGAAAAGGCTATTATAGCATGAAAATAAAAGTAAACATCCATTAAGAATATTTTTAAATGCCTGAGGACTAAAAATCTCTTTAGGAGTCTCTGTAATGTGATTAGATTCTATGGCATCATTTCATAAAACAGTTTGTACTGACATTGGACCTTGGCTGTCTCCCACACTTGTGTTCGGTCGTAGTCTGGGAAAACACCATCTCTAGATAAAAAACCATATTCTGTGATGCTAAGGTTATACCCTTTGATAAAACAATATCACAGTAAGACAAAGGAGCTCTCAATAATGAAAGCTATACAGAATGTACTGAGTGAGAACGCTGTATCTACATGTTGCAGTATGAAATCTGATGACTACACCAAAAAAGTAATTTTACTAGAAATGACTACCTTAAGATTTAAGATTTTGTCTCTCACTTTATAGGTTGACGATTTAATAAAAAAAAAAAGATGCAATTTTACTTTTAAAAAATTACCGCTTAGGAAATCGTGGATGCAGAACTGTACTGTGTGTGTCATTATTAGCATTACTTACACAGTAAATTAAAAACATAGCCTGCTAATGTAGTAAATACCCAGTGATGCTAATGAGCAATGGTATGCTAACTGAGTGTTGAGCAAGCCACACTTAGTGTAATTGCTGCAAACAGCCTCTAATCTTCAAAATGTTTTTTACGTATCCCTTAATTATCTGGTGATGTTTCTCTCTCATGAACAAAAACAATTTTTGATGGTCTCATTTATTCACACATGCACACTTCCACACACATAATGCATGCATGATCTATGCAATCCTCCTTGCACACACACACACACACACACACACAGTCCATCTTATCCATACATTTGTGTATCAACAGGGACAAACAAATTCATTATTTAATACCATATTTCCAAGTGAGACACTGCATGATGCATATTACATGCAATCTGTATAGGATGGAATCACATCTCTAGGTGTCCTCGGGCCTCTGCACAGTAAAGCTTCATCTCATCCCACGCTGGCTTGCGCATCACTGCAGGCGCATAATAATTCATATACTTTCTCATCCTGCTGTGAGGTGCAGAGAAGCATCCCTCAGTCACTACTCCAACATACGATTTTCATTGCACTATATATCACCCTGTGGGAATTAGCATGATCACCAAATAATATAATATGTGATCCATTTATCACTGATGCAAAAGCACCTCCAGTGTTTCATACGTTTCAAAGACAGCTATAGCACGCACGATCATGTGAAGAAGGAGGGATGGATCTATAATTCAACATACAGGCTTTTTGATGGCCTCCTGAGATTTCTGCCCTTCTGGTTTTTCTTCTGACCCGCTTAGAGCCCTTTTCTGCCTCCACTGATCCTCTTGACATTAACTATACACCAATTCAACAGCAAGGCTTGTGTGTGAGAGCGCCTCATGTATGTGTGTGTGTGTCTAATGGTGTGTGGGTGTGTGTGTGTGTGTGTGTGTTCTGCAAGCAGCAAGTGTCCTCTGGCCAGCTCTCAACATGGTTGACCCTCATATAGAGACATTCTGGGAAACTCGCAGTGTGTGTGTTGCGAGGATGGGGCAGAGGAATGAGGACTAAATCACATCTTATTTAATGAAGTTAATACAATTCAGATGACAGAAAGGCGAGGCTCACCCCTGCCTCTGTGCTGTGTCATTTATTTTACTGTTACTTGTTGTTGCATCCTTGCAGTCTGAAATGCCCTTTTGTTCCTTCATTGAGGTTCACTTATCACATTGATTTCTTATTAACCGATAGTTAATTGACAGAAAAATTAATCGAAAAACCATTTTGATAATTGATTAGAACGCATCTTCAAAGCTAAACACAAAATGGTAATTTGTCCGCCTTATGTAAACAATGAATTTGACAGTAAACATGATTCAAATGAGTGGATCTTAACATACGAGGCTCACTCTTTAACTGCCAATTAAAGACATTGTTTTGACATTTACATTTATTCACTTTCTTGCTGAAAGTTTGATACTATGTTAGCTACAGCAGAGGTAAGGTCATAGCTTACTTCAACTTGGTGTTTTTTTTCACCTTATTTTTTCTACAGATTAAACAATGAGATATGATACGTTAATTAGCATTATAGAGGCACTACTATATAGATTTTTATTTATTTATTTTGGTTAACTGGCTATTTCTATAGTTCTTATGCTAAGCTAACCCTCCCCGCTGTAGCTCTGCTGAGAATGGTAACAAACTTCTTTTCATTCAAAAACTTAAGTCAAAAAACATATATCAAAACTGTTAAACTCTTTTTCTTAAATAATATAGCTGACAGATTATTTCATAATGACAAATCTATTCCCCAGTAATGATGGTGTTAACAGCCGCTTTCAAGAAGGAAATCAGCTACAGGCTTTTTAAAGAAACCATTTATTTAAGCCTTTCCAGTTAAAAACAACAACCACCATTCTAACCAACTCCTGGCGTGTTACTAGGTGCAATGATGTAACTCTGACTTTATCGCAAGATTTATATTCACTCTGAAAAGAAAGGTAAACAATTCCACAGATACAACTGCAGTTAGACTGTTGAGGAGTAACTTTACCCTCTGCTACATCCATAATCCTGAATAAAACAATACTACAACTAGTGATAACGCTATAAAACAGCTTATTTCATTTCCTCAGCCCCATTAAAACTTCATTTCAACCAAGCTTACTCATGGGGTAAAACAGGTGCCATATGTTTGCATTTCAGATTTTCACAGCGCTTATTTCATCACGCCTGTTGCTTTACAAATCACATAAACAGCTTCTCTGGGGGTAGGTTGTAGATTTTGAATAAAAGCAATAACCTGGAATACATAAACACAGTCACGGGTCACCTTCCTCTCAGCTTGCTCTCTTCCTCACCTTCCGCCTGTTTTTTTGGGGAATTTTTTTTCAGTGTCTCTGCTTCACGGAGGTTGTTTTGGATGTTTTCTCTGTCAAGGTAACCTTTCTAGGGGATTGATTCTGTTGTCTCACATTTGAATAATGAATGTTTTTGTCTGTTGCTTCCACTTGGAGCCACACAAACACATACACACACTCAGAATTCACTTTTTTTGTATGCTGGCTGTGTTAACCTCAATCAGAAAATTAAGCTGCCTTTGCTTGCCCTGTCCTCGGAGACCAGCATGGTGTCACACACTGCCGCTTCTGATCCATACACGGCTCGATCTCTCCCGCCCTAATGAGCAGCGGGAAATATCAACTACACAAAACAAGAGTGCCTAGGATCAATTAATTGGGATATGTCAGCAACACATAGCGATGTGTGTGTGTGCTTGTAAGGGTGAGTGTATGTGTGTTCATTTAGTTTTTATGTAATTTGCATAGTTCAGCAGTTAGAGTGTTGTATAACACCTGCTGAACAGGTACGACCTGCACTACATTTTGACATTATGCGTCAGTTTTGCGACCTTACTACTCTCAGTTTGATTTTGATTAAACAAACAGGATAGGAATATGTTACCATGAGCTGTAGAGGTTGGTTTTTTACCTTGGACATGGCAGCTAGTTTGGAATTCAGCCATAATTCATTTTCATCATTTACTCCCAAGTGTCTACTGAGACAGGTCAGAAATGTAATTGTTGGTGACATTAGATCGATTCAAGTGTGTCCAATGGAGTTCAGCTTGTTCAGTTTACTGATCATTGGCTGGATCACTGCAGACAAAATTAACCTCAATTTTAAATGGAAGAAAACTGCTTTCTAACACTGTCACCAGTGCCCCACATCCACACAGCCAGTTTCATAGTTATCTGATTAGTCCTCTGTCTAGGCTGGAAGTGGTGGAGCTACTCTGGAATTGTATATGAAAGTGAAAGATTTCTGCATGGCCTATACAATACAGTATGGATTATAGTGATACATCATCTTGGGTTTTTTTCCATCATTTTTAAGGATTATATAATTCTTACTTCCACCTTTATTCTTGAGAAAACTGTGTTACAGTGAGTCCTTAGTATGACAGAACATGTTGTAACATGTAATGAACCCCCTGCCTTACCTTAAAACTTTCAACACAAATCTCAGAAGTGAAAGTAAAAGTTACATTAGAAGAAATGGGCACAGTTACGAGCCCTCATTAAAAGAAAACAGGCTACCGTCTGATACCAAATACTAAAATTATAGCTGGTATTTTCAATGAATAGATTTGATAAACATTTGAAAGTTCATGTTTGGGGGTGCTTGTCATCCCTCGC